>ML058339.1:0-600000 GCA_003013855.2 Liriodendron chinense | reverse complement strand
GTCCAAACCATCTGCAGAAACTCTGCAGGAACTCTATCCCAAGAAGGATATAAAGGTAACATGTGGCTCTTAACTATGCGACCCACCTTTCTCACAAATTCAGATGAGTGATCACCGACTGATTACCCCAACGAGTTGAATTGAAGAGATGCGTGAGTGCTCCGACGAATATGGAGCATGGTCTTACGCCGAAGATGATACTTTGTGTGTTGAATAGGCACTATTAATTGTAAGCGGAGGCGTAAATCGGGGAGTTGATGAAAGGTCATCAAGTCCTCAAGTCAGAGTGTCACTATCTGAACCTGAAGGCTCCGTCATAGTCTATATTCATAGTACAAAAGATGACAATTAATAAAATAACATTTGACAATATAACTATAATAAATAACAACATTCAATAACATCCATCAAAATACAAAACATTATCCATTGCATTTAATAGTATAATGATTTTAGTTTACTTTTTTCACCGAACTCTTCGTAATCAATGTAAGAGCTGCCTACATACTTATGATGATTATAAAATCATGACACGTGTATCCCAATTGAGTTTAATTACAAAATGAAAAATTTAGTGTATGTAGATGAATTTGATAGAGTTTTAGATTAAACTCAACTAGAATTCAAGGGATAGAAAATATTCATTATAGTATAGATGTTATTTCTTAAGATGTCCACGTCTCAATTAAACTCAACTGAAATATAAGTTTCAGATTATCATCATGATCAAATCAGGTCAATGTAGTTTTCTTTTATTTTTCACAAGTTACAAATGATCGAAGAGTTCCCTCGTTCGCCCGTTGCCTTGCAGATTTAAAGATTCTTCATGCAACAATCCTTCACCGACTACTCAGGTGAAACCAATACCTTCAATTTTTTTTTATCACCACACATTCCAAATGTTTACCTGAAACATAAATAGTGTTATACAAGGTAACATGGAATATGCTGGTTTTATATTTATAAAAGATAAATATATGAATTTAGCATACATGATTAGTTGTCATCACTTTCTATAATGTTTTCTTGCAGGGCAGATGTTAAAGCATCTTCATTCATTCTTGCTGTAAAAACTAAAGGATTTTTAAAAGCGTCTATATCCTGGTTCAATCTTTTAGAGCTTCTAACACAACATGCGAATCATCATTAGGCCTATTATGATCCTTGTAGTAAAACAGATGAGTTGCTTCTGAAGCAAATATAAACGGCTCATCATCTTCTTTTATATTTCACATTAACCTTCCTAGGTTAACATATATAAGATTCGTTTGTGGATCGACTGCATAATAATTCGAATCTTCTATGCGCACCTAATCACACAAAAATATTATTTTAGTAAACTCAATGTAGTCTAGCTTAAGAATTTTTTTGATAATGCCGTAATAAGTGACTTCGTCATCCACTGGTTTAGTATCCCTGACAATGGACCTGAAGCTAATTATAACTTTCATTGAGACCCTAGAATTTTGTGTTGATAGATTCATTTCATATTCTGACGTATAAAATATATAACCATTGACCGCATATGCATTATATGAAATGACATGAACATTTGGGCTGTGAGCAAGCCTCTTCATTTCGCAAGAACCGATTTCATCCCGTAACTGTTCTCTAATCCAAGGGACATAAGTGGTCACATTTTCTACCCGTGACTTGGCTTTCTGATTTTGAATTCTTGAAGTGTGGCTTTGAAGATATTCTTGATACTTCCTATGAAATATAATGTAAATCCGCGGATAGGTGTATATGTAAATTTAAAGTATATACTGAAAATATTAAATATTATATACGTTTTCCATTCAGAATTCTCAGAGGATTGTCAAAGTACCCATTTGCGCATTTGCTGGTACTCTACATTAGTAAGAAGGTATAACTTCCCGTTATTCTTTCCTAAAGGGTAGGCTCCTTCATCATTACCATCATCATCCATGTACTTTCAATATCCTCGCTTATGACTTCCCAACTTATTTAAATTATCCAGCATGAAATGCATAGAATATAACATTACTTCTTCCATGAGGTAACATTCTGAGATAGAACCATCTGAAAAAGTTTGATTCACTACGTATCGTTTGTGACTCTTCATCAATCTAAAATAAGAGTTTGTAATCATATTGTGTTATTGATAATATGAAGTTATATAATTTATTAACATATTAATGATTTTCGAATGGAAATTACCGCTCAAAGGGATACATCCACCCATATCTGACAGGTCCACAGATCAATGCTTCATCTACCAGGTGCATGACAATGTGTATAATTGAAACAAAGAATGCTGGAGGGAAGTACTTTTAAAAAACACATACTGCATGTATTCAAAATATGTTTTTTCATTCTCTGCAGCACCATACGATCGATAGTCTTTGACCATAAGACATTAAAAAAGATCTAGAGTTGTCTAATAATGGTGCGTAATTGTCTTTGATTCTGATCATTGAATACATACATTAGCAATACCGGTAGTAGTTGTTGCATCAAAATGTGGTAATCGTGAGACTTTAGATTTTTCAATTGAAGGTATTGCAAGCTTACATTGTGTTTTCATTTTGAACTATACCCGACAGGAACCTTCAAATCATACAGTGTTTTACAAATTAATTCATTTTCTGATCGTGTCAATTCATAAGGAGCTTTAGGAAAAATCTTTGTTCCATTATTTTTATATATACACAATTTTTTTTATCTTCATCTCTCTCAAGTTTAGGTGAGCTTTGCGACCATCTTTGGTCCTATCTTTTATGCTAATGATGATTGCAATGAGGTTTTCTGCCACATTTTTCTCAACGTGCATAATATCGATGTTGTGGCAAATAGGCAGTTCCTGTAATCAAGGAATGCATGCACTACATTAGCTTATAAAATAAAAAAAACATATATAATACATAAAATATTGATCGACATATTAATTGACTTATGTACCTTCCAGTATGGCAAGCCAAAGAAGATTGATTTCTTCATTCATGGTGTTTCATCATTTACAGATATCTTCCTCTTCTTACTTGATAATTTTCAAAATTCTGTTTAGATAGTAACGGAGAGTCGGTTTTTCATGTTCTTCTTTCCCATTAAATTGAGATTTCTGATTTCTAAATTTATGCCTTCAATCTGTTAGGAATTTTCTATGCCTCATGTATGCAAATTTTCCTCCGTGTTTTAGCCAAAATGAATTTGTCCCTTCACCACAAACAGGACAACCAAACTTTCCTGTGGTCCTACAACCTGACAAATGGTCATACGCAGGGAAATCATGTATGGCGTACAAAATTGTTTTCATTATAAACTTACGCTTAGTAGTAGAGTTATAAGTTTCAATTTCGTTCGAACTTAATTCATTCAGCTCTGTAATAATTAGTAGCTATAAGTATACGTCAATGTCTTGTCTATGACCACTTTTTTAGGAATCAGCAATGTCAACATCATGAACTCTTTATGCATGCATAAGGAGGGAGGTAGATTGTACGAAACTATCATAACATGTCAACAATTATATGAATTATTCTTGTTGCCGAAATGATTGAATACATCAGTTGCAAGTCCTAACTGAACTTTACGTGGCTCCGTGACAAATTCTTCCCATTTGCGATCCACTCCTCTCCAACACGTTGAATCCATCGGATGATGCATGTGTGTCCCACTTGCTCCTTGATCCATATTAGCATGTCATTTCGTCTTCTCTACAATCCATAGTATATTGTACATTCGTTTCAACCCTGGTGATATGGGAAAATATCTTAAAACTTTCTGCGGTAGACATTTTTTCTTCCGCCTGCTTTCATTAATTTGTTTCCATCTACTCTAATCATATTTAGGACAACTCTCCTTGTATTTATGCTCCCTCCAGTACAATATGCAGTCATTAGGGCATGAATGAATAATCTGACACTCTATTCGCAAACCTTTAATTATCTTCTTCGCATTATAAGTATTATCTAGTAAAGTGTTTGTATCTGGCAGTGTCCTTTTAAGAAATTGTAACAACTCATCGAAGCTCTTGTGCGATCACTGATGTCTTGTCTTCATGCTTAACAACTCAACTATAACCGATAATTTTATATCTTCTACTCGACGCGATAAATATAGGGGTTGTATCACATCCTCCATTGTTTTCCTATAATGAACATTATCCGGTGAATCATCGGAACCTTGAACATCGTTTGCATCATTACATCCATCCGTGCATACCGCTTCAACATCTTTATCCTAAAAAAAGTGTCCACGAGTTTCATTGATTATATCAACCATCCATGGAAATATATTTTCATTATGATTGACAGCAGACGTACTAATCTCAACGGTACTTATAAGTCATTCACCATGAAAAATCAATATTAATGTATAAGACGTATCTATACCGTCACAAATTAGATGAGTAGAAATTGTATCTAATTGTTTCCTCCCTCCTGACAAATTCTTGCAATTAATATAGAGACAAAAATAATAGTCATCGTCCCCTAATCTCTGATTATTTTTTATCAAGTACTTTACGAATTCTATAACACCTTTGAGATATTCTGCCAACAACAGTGGTTCCTTCATCTACTCTTTACTTGGAATCACGAGCATCAAAGACATCATCTATACATTGATACACATATTTATTAAATTTCATACAAGATAAACTAATTAAGGAATACATACACATAAAAGGAATGCATATACTTAAGGAACACATACACCTAAACTGTTCTCCATTTAGAAAATTAAACATATGATTCATTGTCATATGAGATATAAAATATATTTCTCTAATGTCTTGCTGTCGTAACTCATTATATTTAATACAAGTATATTTCATATTCGAAGAAGTACCACTTAGGTGCACGCTCAATTCTACATAATTTATAAATGATGGTTCTGGATGCTTGATAAGTTCAGCAAGAGAGAAAATTGCCTCTTTATAAACCATTTTTGTTGCCTCATATTCAGCTACGATACATGGAATTGCGTATAAGGAGTGTAATCGTTCTTCAGTTGAATCATCTTGATAGTCTTCTCGAAGAATGTTGATCAATTTGGGTATTTCTTTGACCCAACCTGAAGATGATAGGTCATGTAAGTCCAACCACAATAACTCCCTTAGGGTCGAGCATGCATTAACTATGGACCGCAATATCGAAGACATGATCAAAGTTTAAGGCCACTGTGCAAGATGAGTTTCATTACTGACATGCATTCGAAACAACTAATTAACTAGCTATTTCAACATATTCATCAAAACAACCCATTAGGATTTAGGTTTAGGGTTAGGGTTTAAGGGGTGTTCATCCTCTCTACAAATAAGAGCTTAACTGGCTTATTTTTCAAAAAATAAGTTTTTAAACCATTGACAAAACTCTACTCAAGTGCTCATACTTTTATATATTTTAGACTAATTTTTGGACAAATTTATCCTTATACTTTTATACCTAGTATTGAAGGCTGGGTCGCACATAATAGATGATCCATAACAAAGGTGGGACCTACATGATGGATGGTCGACATAAAAGGTGGGTCCCATATGATGAACTATTCACATTAAGTGGGCCCCACATGATAGATGGCCCATAACAAAGGTGGGACCTACATGATGGATGGCCCGCAATAAAGGTGGGACCCATTTCCTTAGTGGGTCATATGATGGATGATCCACATTGAAGGCGCACCCCACACAATGGATGGTGGATGTCAAAAGTGGGGCATTTAGGTAGTTTTGAAATCCACTACCGCTGTAGGCCCACATTCATGCACATGCTTTTTCCATGCGACCCATCCCCATGCATCCTTTACACCGAAAATTTGAGTTGTATCAATTTGCTCTATACAAAAATCAATTATATATCAATCAGTTCTACTATATACTAGTAACATACAACAAATACGAAAATAAATCAACAATGGATAGCTCCGACACACATCCGGGTACCCATACTCAATTCTAGGCTTTTATTGTTGTCCATAGCAAATGTACAACTTTATCATTGTCTCAATAGTGGCTCCCACCTTCTAGGGACCCCCGCTCAACATCTATTTGGATCCACCATGATGTATGTGTTATATTCACGCCGTCCATTTATTTTGCCAGATCATTGTAGGAAATGACCTAAAAAATGAGGCAGACCCAAAGTTTAAGTGGGCCCCACCCCATCAAAGTGGGCTCTAACTTTTGACAGCATGAATAAAACAAATGCAACACAGTGGATCCAATTCTCCCAAATAACAATCATGCACCACTAAATTAAGATCAAGTAACTAACACAAGAGAGGAAGCTTGAAGGGTGCAGGACCTCACCTCAAGTAAGGACACCTTTCCTACCCAAGCAAGAGGGAAAAATTGAGAAAAGTCACAATTTTCTATAACAAGAATCATTTAAATAATTAATCAATTTATAATTTATATGGATAATATTCGAGGAAAACTTTAAGATGCACATGGCTAACTTACCACCAATCCAAATTGACTCAACCTAGCTAAGCAAGGATAGCCTACGCCACAACAAACGAGAAATCTACAAAAGGGAAGCAAGTAGCAAAGAAAGTTTAAGTTTCAATTTATTTTAATATATTTGCATCAATAAAATCACATCGATTGGATGATCCTAACCATTTGAATGGGGCCAATTTAATACAACCTTCCATAGTTTACAAGAAGATGACATGGAGAAATGAATGGTACTACTTACATCGTCACATTGATGTCGGTAAAGTGACAGGTTGTAAAAAATAAATGAATAGAAAGAAATCACTTCGTAGATGTTAAAAAATTCATGAAAACTATAACTATCACGTGGATAGGAAAAAATTCACCATATGGTTCATCCCACCTTTTGCACGGTGGGTTTCCATTTAGGTAATACATTGGTAGAAAAAAAAAGCATTGTATGTAAAAAGTTCATATAAAACACTAAGCTTCTTTAGCCAGATATGTATAGATTATCAATTGGATGGATGTGTTATCTTGGTGGCACATGTACAACGTACAATAGTCGACTATGATGTTGTGTCCCGCATTCAGAAAATCAGAGCCATCCATCTAGTGAGACCTAGCTATTTCAGACAAGCACTGAATTAACCTTATGCTTTTGGGTTGAATTGGTTGACTGACGTACATTGATCAGCTACATGTACCTTGAATATCAAACATTAGTCATATCTCTGTATGTTTCTAATATTTCTCATACTTCTCGCCCAATTGCTTAATGGAACTTCTTGTTGTTCTTGTCTGCTATTTTATAGTGAGTCCCACCTAAAGAAGATCAGGTGGGTTATAGGTGGCATGTTGCATTGTTCTGGTGATCAGTTAGGCTACTTGTGCAAGTTGCAAGTTGATCAGTTAGGCCACTTGTCCTTTTAGTTTCTAGTACAACTCTGGCAAACGTTTAGACAAGGCTATCCCAAATTCTAGGCCATAGCCCTAGATATACGCATAGTACATTCCTATAGATCCAGTGAGGGTAGGATTTGATAGCTACTCAAGTAATTAAAAATATCATTAATAATAAGACACCAATTTGCTAGCCGAAGTTCCTAGTACATTTACTGATGTTAGAAATCCCCAACTTTAGGAAAAACAGGTGTCTCGCCTGCTAGCCCAGCTGGAAGACGCTTAGGCGTTTCAACAGCAGATCTCAGGCTCGAGTGCTAAGGAGACACACTAACCCCACTAGTGGGTGGGTGCATCGTGTGACTAACCAAGTGGGTGTGTTGCCCAGCTTACAGGGTGGGTGCGTTGCATGACTAACTCACAAAAAAAAAAAATAATAATAATAATAATTCTTTAGGAAAAACAGAAATGATAATTACTTGTTTAAATGGAATATTGGCTCCTCTATCTCTCTCTCAAAATCTAACCTCTAATTTTATTTGTATCTAAATAGTTGCTTACTATAACTTTGTAGATGCTAATGAGCTACTAAAACATTCCCTCCAAAATCAAATTGGATAGGAAAAATGGTCCAAATCCTTACTAAACACATGGCAGGAATAACTGGCACGTGCATATAATATCCAGGTGTGTTGTAGACATAAAAATACCTAAAATTGTTCTGTACTGATTCTCATTTGTGGTTATGGTCCACATGTTGTAGACATCAAATCATTGATCAATATGGCCCACATGTGGGAGATCTGTGGTTCTGGTTCTGCAAAAGAGACAGCCTCAAAATGCAGTCACTTTCAAACCGTTAAGTGGGCCACAACAAACTGAAATGGTCAGTGGCCATTTTATTTATTGGACCTGAAAAGCAGAGATATATATATATATATATATATATATATATATATATATATATATATATATATATATATATATATATAGAGAGAGAGAGAGAGAGAGAGAGAGAGAGAGAGAGAGAGAGAGAGACTGCAAACCTTAGTTGGCAACAGGCATGCGGCGACGGGCGTGTAGCGACAGGTGCGGGGGCATACGGCGATAGGGGCGGGGGCGTGCGATGATAAGGGAGAGAGAGATGGGGGGTGGGGTGGGGGTCGTGCGTTGGTGAGAGAGAGAGAGAGAGAGAGAATGCGAATTTGGGGTTTTTATGTTTTTTTACCTAATTTTAAAAATTTGGCAGTCGGCAGCCCAGGGCTGCCGAATTATTTTACGAGATTCTAACGTCGGCCTGGGCCGTCAAACTTTTACCGCACTTTTAACGACGGTCCAAGCCGTCGAATTTCAAGTGCCGAATTCGCCTCCTTTTCACGTCGTGCATTAGTAGTAGTCCTATATATATTTTGGCTAATGCTTGTGCCTCTTTAGCTAGTTCTTATGGCCCCATGTGATGCATGTATGCTGAGCCCCATTTAGTCTTATCAAATAATAATGAATGGACCCTTGAATAGACCAATTGTGGTGGCCAAATGGGCCACCCAATAAGCCAAAAGTATGGCTTGTAGTGACCCGCTGATGGGCCCACTCAAATGGGGTATTAGACTGGGCTTTAGTTCGCTTGGAATAATAAATGGATCTTGTTCATATGTTGGTTTGAGATCAACTATGCTTGTGACCATAGAACTTGTGTGATGAGAATGCATGTGATGATGTATGGATGTGGATGAATTCTATATTAATATATTTGTACAAATGCATATTCATGTGTACTTAAAAGGACTAAGTAGGACTACCATATGTACCTCGTTGACTTATAGAAAATGTACTTGGTGTCGTTCAGTGGCATGACACTTATGCACAAGCAAAGATGGAATCGATGGGGTGGACTACTTAACCCTTGTGAACCATGGGTCATGGTGATGTTACGGCCTATCTCCTAAGAGGCTACGACCCTTATATGTGAATATGACATACGTTATGAGTACATTAATTCTCCTTATTCATATACGACATGATGTATTGTGACCAAATATTATTCCGACCTTGTGATTAGAGCCACGTGATTGGCTAATACTTGATGTACTATGGTATGGATTGATGTGCATGCGTGACATGAAAGGTGTGAATACTTGCGTAGCCCTATTGACCATACGTGGAGAGTGCACACTGGACCACCATTATATGGAGTTGGAGCCACGGTCACACTCGGCTAGCCTTGTGTATACACATGTTGTATTTGCATGCACACATTCATATGCACGCATCATGGATGAGGAGTGCATGCTTTGTGTAATATGATCATGCAAAAATCATATGCATGTGGAATAGGTTGGTGCATGTACACATGATATGTTGTACAAATGTGATCCGGTTCGAGGGACTATTGGTATTGGTGCTTGGGGCACATGGTGCAGATTGTTGTACATACATTTGATGGTCGTGTATGGAGGATATAATGAGGGCAGGGCGTGTTGTGGGATTGAGTACCATTAAGCCCATAGATAATTGATCCGAATCCACAAATCTACAGGGACTCCTCACCCTGTCTTCGTCGAATCCACAATAGGATACTCGAATCCACGAGCCTATCTTCGAATCCGCAATAGGATACTCGAATCCATGAGTCTATCTTCAAATCCATGAAGAAAAAACAAAGTATAAACTCAATTTTATTAAGAAAAATAATCAAGTTAATTACAAAAATGAATTTAATTAACTCAAATAATAATAAAGTAACCTTAAACCCTAACTTGCGTGATAAGAAAAGACTCATAAATTAAATAGGAAAGAAAGTTAGAAAAATCTACGCAAACTGTATAATGCATGTTGGGTGTCGTCTTCCTTCCACCGGTACGAGCAATCCACACATCTAATTGCCATAAAAATTTGTAGTTTTACTGACATCAATGTACTCTTCATGATGGTCGGCTCAAATTCTTCATATCAGTAGTGGTGGGCCACCTGAACCATCTCTAAGTTAAGTCAGCGAAATTCAAAACTTTCTAGATAGTTCATACTATTTTGGACGTCACGGTTAATTCGTAGCTTGGATCAACATAAAACTTATTGAGCTTTCTCGATGTCGAGCAGCTCTACAAAATGGACAGAATAGATCATCATAAATGATCAAGATGGGTGCTATGAATTAGGCCGAAATCCAAAAAACAGGAATCACACTTTCTTGTTTTGGTTTAAACTCCAAAATCGAAAATTCCTTAGTTTCCTCTTGTTTTTCTTCTGGTCCATCTCCTCCAAAAAGTTCATTGATCCTCGCTCTTGACCATGAAATTCTCTCCCTACATCAAGATAGATATGGTTAGGAGAGGAGCTCGGTTGGTATTAAAGCTACCTCATATGCATACATGGATTGTGGACGTAATATTGTTTTGTGCAACTATTCTGCATGGTGTGCTTGTAGATATCATAACATTTCTCATTCCATTCGAGATGTGATGGATTTAACACCATGATTGCTTCGATGAGACCACCACAACGGCATCGTGGTTAGCATTTGTGGACACAAAAAATTTGAATTTCTTTATACTCGGTCCTAGACCCATAGGCGAAATTTCCTAAACCTCGAGTTGTACCATCGAGCCTCATCAGTCAAGACTGGGTGGATGTCATGGGTCACCTAGTGCCGAAGACCATTATAGGCCTGACTCTCGTGCGACACAGTCGGGTGACAAGAGGTTTGGATATGCCTAGCTGAAGATGTGGAGCAAATATGGTTGGGTTTGACCAGCCCCTGAAATGGGTCTGCTACCAATGTGTTGGGAGGGTATTGGCATGGCTATAAGACCCCACCAACAAGGCGGGTACGTGAGGCCTCTATCCAACAAATTTCGAACTTGCTCTGAATACTAGGCCCTGGTGATTTCTAGTGATGGCAACTGCGCTGAGATGTAGACTTTTAGACGAGGACTTGAATGCCTACATACACCCAACATTCTTGCATTACATCTCGTGCATTGCATGCTTTCCTCTTGGCATCATGTGGCATTGCATCACCATCATGGTTCAATTTATGTACTCTAATATTCTAATTGTTGTTCCATGTTTATATGAAATCGCGGTTTGCACCTGCTATTGAGATAAGCTTAAAGGTATGCTTATGTCCTAGAGGGGGGTGATTAGGACTTTTTACAAATTCCTTGTCAATTAAAACCTCAAGAGCATTCACAAATCAATTTACCAATATAAAGTATGTAGATGCAAGTAAATAGATCAAATAAGATCTTTCTAAATGATCAACTATACTAAGTAAAGCATTTGATCAAACAGTTGATATGCATGCTTGAACTAATCTCTCAAAGATGGCATATGGGCATTTTGTCAAACATGAGATGGTCATTCAGTTAAGCACTCATGCAACAAGGCATAATAATAGACAAAATGCATTCACTATAATACACACAATGTATAGTTGTTCGACGATGAGTCTACTCCACTCCCGGTTCAAGTACTCAACTCCTTTGAGTACACCAGCATTCACTATCGAAGGTTTTAAATGAGGTTCACCTCTCAACCTTTACAACCTACACAAGGTTAATGCCTACACAAGGACTTCCATAAGGCCTACTCAAGGACACTCATGTATTCTTCGGTATCGAAGGCCTACACAAGGACTTCCATGTCCTATACAAGAACAACTCCGAGATTGGGTCACAATCTCTAGACTCCAATCTCAACAAGAAGGGGGAATAAAATAATGAACTCTATAAGCTTAACCACTTACAAGAGATGAGCCCTGATTCAGCGACGTTGAGTAGCTTTAGCTTCCATGAATGCTTCAGCTCCTCTTTCAAGCTCCCATGATCAGCTACCTATACATATGATGTTCTTAAACTAATGCCGGGTAGGTGGGAGGAGGTGTTGGAGTTCCCTTTGCCTATTCAATACAATGGTGATGATAGGAACTACCAACTCTGAGTATTCAGTGGCTATTGATGACCAAGAGATACAACAAAATGGGTTAGATCAGCCATGAATACTTTGCTTGAGTTCATACTTTAAGCCGAGCTTTGAATGCTCATTGAAGTGCCATGAATCACCTGGTTTGAGTGATGAACTCTAAGCAATGATCAGCAAAGGAAGGTTAGATAATGCCCTTAATTGCCCCTTCCAATCCTCTCAATGGGTGTGCAAGTTCTACCATTAAAGGCCTTAAGATATGCCTTTATAGAGGCCCAAAAACGAGTACAAACGGATATAAAACGATCATATTCCGACCTGCCTGGGACCCCCTCCGGCTGGTCGGATTTGAGGTCTGACCTGTCAGCCGGCCTGCCCTCAGATGGGTCGGGTAAGTGGTCCAGAAACCACAAACTTGCTGGACTAATTTTGGCATATCCGACCTGCTGGCTGGCCGGTCGGAAAGGGCAGCCGACCTGTTAGCCAGCCGGTCGACAGACCTATCCCAACATTGTATTTTGGACACTTTTCCCATGTCTGGCCAATTGGCCGGCCGGTCGGATGGTCCATCCGACCTATTGTCTGGCTGGTCATTAGACCGATCCGCTGTTGTCACGCCCCGAAAATCGAAACTCGAGTACAACGACCCAAAGCCCGACTTCCAGGGTGTGAATATAAAATTCAAGCATAGATTCCTTGAGATTCCATTCTATACATCGCATATCTAAAATAAATCCCAAATACAATTTTTTTTTTCACAAATGCTTTATTACATTGAATTTTACAAATAAATTGACTACGATTGACGCTTGAGTAATACGTGGCCATCTAAATACTCTGCTCCATCTACGTCTTTGTCTTCCTGAAAACCTGCAAGAACTGTGGTGATTTTAGGTGAGCTAAAGCCCGGTGAGGTCATTTCCATCACAGGTAATATTCCACTTAATAAGAGATAAGATGTAAAACATCAACAGATATGATTGTTTGAAAATATACAAGGGTAAGGTTATGATTAATACACTTAATGATTTATTGTAGATGGAACATGATTATCATGATGTCATGTATGTTATGATACGTGTGAGAGCAACAAACGTCTAGGAACTCGTTGTCACTGAACATTAGGAACCTATCGCAAATCAACCATACTCACCTAACCGGTACAGCTGAGGCGGCAAATCAATCATGCACGCCAGTGGGCAAATCAACCATGCACCACTGATCCAACCGAGCAAATCAACCATGCTCAATAGTGAAACGACCAAAACTCGCTGCCACTGAACATTAGGAACCTGTCGCAAATCAACCATGCTCACCTAACCGGTACAGCGAGGCGGCAAATCAACCATGCACGCCAGGAGTCAAATCAACCATGCTCATGTTCTGTCGTAGTGTATAAAAGATGTATATGAATGTCATGAGTTATAGAATCACTTCTTCAAGCATACAATGCATCTCAAACTCAATTCCAATCACACCATGCATGTGTCATCTTTATTTAAATGATTCTTCATCTAATTATTTATCGTAAATTGAGAGAGTTGTTAAGTATGTATGTCACGTAAAGTTATGTAAGGTTTTGTACTAACAACAATGTATTATGCATCTACGCTCCGTTTAACTAGGGTTTTTCTATTTGGAATTTAGGAGGCCACTTCGAAGAAAGAGTATTCAACCTATATTTAACCTCTATGTAAGGTTACGTAGGAAGTCATAGAAACTTTACAAGAAAAGTAAGGAACGTCGACATAGAATTGGAGAATATAAACAAGAGGTAAAATCCCATACCTAAGATCAATTTAAAGACGTGAAAGTAACATGAAATTGAAAGAACTCAAACCCTAATTCGAAAGACAACTAGAAGGAAGAATTTGAGAAAATTAACAGGGAAGTCCCTACGAAGAATCACTCACTGTATATGACAACTCCCAGGTTCTAAGCAAACCCATTTCGGATCTGAGTCGACTCAGCGAGTTGACTTGCTGGGACAACATCATCTTCTTCTCTTTCTTCTCTCTTTCTTCTTTCTTCTTTATTTCTTTCTTCTCTTCCTCTTTTCTTCTTCTTTTTCTTCTCTTTCTTCCTCTAGAAGAGGATCCAGCAACAGCAGTAGCAGAATTACTCTCTCTCTCTCTCTCTCTCTCTCTCTCTCTCTCTCTCTCTCTCTCTCTCTCTCTGGCTGTTGTAAGTGTTTCCTTAGATTAGGACCCTCCTTTATAGAGCTAACATTCTTGCACAGCAAGTCTTCTAAAACTTTCTTACGCTATCTATAGTGTCGGGTCGATGCGGAAGAAATCTTAGATTCAATCCAAGTTGGAGAAGGAAACTGCTTATGCTGGAAAGTTCTTGCGCATTAGAGCCGTTGCGAATGTAGGTGGGGTCCACATGATTCTTTGGGTGAAGTTTGGACTGATCATGCGGAGTGGATCAGCGGATCTTGATCATCTTTGGCTTTAGACGGTGATTTGGTGTGGGCCACATGATTGATGGTTGATCAGGGGATTCGAACGGAATAGAACCACACACCGTAGGAAGCTGATGAACGGCTTGCATTGGACATATGGGGCCCACCGTAAAGACGGTGTGCACCGTGAAGGGCGGCAGCGGCAACAGCAGCGTCCAGGGAGAAGAAGGACGTAAGCTTCTTCTTCTTTTCTTTTTCTTTTTTGTTACGTGCAATGCACGTATTACGATTATATGCACACCTTTGACTGGTGGGGTCCACCCGCCATGGAAAAAGATCATTTCCTCCGTCCATCAAGATGGCGACGAAGTTTTAGCCCTCAACGAGGAAGATGAGACAGATCTGAGTTACAGTGGCCCACTTATGGCCCAATTTCTGATTAGGGCATTTGTAGGACGATCGGAGCGTTGAAATTCGATGTGTATGGTTAAATTGTCCTAGAACTAGTGTATGAAGTTTCGTATGCAATAGATCACCAGAAATTATAAAACATAAAAATGGTGGTCTAACTTAAGTTTAACTAATGGCATTTTCGTAATTATCATAAATTTACGAGTTTTGTGAAATCTATCACTTTTATGCTATTCTAGGGTTTATTCTAAGCAACTTTAATAAAAGAATTATATGGTAATTCCCTATAGATGATTTATTATTAATTTATCAATATTTCAAGTTATTTAACTTATTAAATAATTAACTAAATTATAATTTAAATTATTCTAAAATCCTAAGGTGTTACAAACACACCCGAGCAGGCTCATAGGGTCTAGAAATCATGGTCTAAGCATATGCCTTGTGACGGACATGATGTACGGGTCAGATTTACGGATAGATATGTGTACAAGAAGATGTGGAGATCGTACAGCGGATTTACGTTGATCGCGTAGTTCGAAATCGAAGTGGACGGTCAGATATTCTAGTCTAGTAATGACAGATTATTCTAACAGGTCGGTCTATCGACTTAACTAAGTACGTTAAGTTTTGCAGAGGCCTGAAAAGTTGTCTGGATATGTATAAAAATGTATACGTGTGTGTATGCGTGTGAACAACACAGCTTAAAATTTAATTTCTCACATGTGAACATGCACTCGTGTACTTACTCGTGCGCCCAAATTTTCAAGGTATTACAGTTGTTCTCGATATCCTCTTTCAAAGTTGCTGGTCAAGGACCAGTGTGATTGGCCGGTCGGCAGGCCTTATCTAGCCCAAATTTAAGCTGATTTCCAGCTAAACTATTTATGCCCCACTAAGATGATATTCCTATTGTTTTTCATAGTTTGGCACCTACTTAATGAAGGTCCAAGACTGATCATCTTGACCTTAAGACCGTTGATTAAATGGCTAAGATTAGTATGTTTAGAATGCCATAAATACGGGTGTTTTAGGATCCTATGGGCTATCTATATGCAACTTACCTTCTGAACTTGTTTTGGCTTGAACTTGAGTGCAGAAAGCTGCTTTAGTCTTCAAGTCTTGAGTCTTCAATCTTCGTTGGGGCTCACCAGACTCGACTGACTTACACAATCACGGAATTGATAATACAATGCACTAATTAGTACGCCAACAATCTCCCCCTCTGTTAGTTACGTGACAAAACACAACCTAAGACCGTTCATGATCTCCATATCATGAATTTCCAAAACCAAGAAATACTATTACACCCAATTACATGTCAGAACAAAATTTACAACTTAAACTTTACAAAGTGACATGTACAGACTTGAAATGTCTTCGATTTCTCCCCCTCAACACATGCACCTAAGAAAGCCTGCAAAACTATATAAATCGGCTTCTTGGTGGGATATAGTTCTCCCCTTTTTTGTCAATGATTGACAAAGATTAGCTCACAAAAGAATATGCCTATAAGTGCAGCAAAGCTAAACCATGAACAATAAGCAATAAAGCGCAGAAAATATGTTAATCATACGATTTAAGGGAAGAGATAGTGCATGAAAAACATGGGAAAAAAGAAGCGACATAAAACATCATGATATACATTGAAACAATATAAGCACAAAGGGCATTTCGCCCAATCAACCAACCTCCGCAAATGGCATGTATATCATGATCAATTAAGCAAAATAAGCTATATTTAAACGAGTAATGAGTCAAAAGGGCTTAATGTCCAAACCATCCAACCTCCCCCTATAAATATACCAAGAAAATGCAATAGACTCATCAATATAGCAATAATAGACCTGAAATGTGCATTTTGCCCGAGCCATCCATCCTTCCAAAAATCAAATTTTTATTTAAAAACGCATGCTTACATGACTTTTGGTGATGGAAACAAATGATAGGCCAAACGATATGGACCTATAACATGAGTCAAGGTGTTAATAGCCCAATCGGCTAGTCTCACTTAATCAATAGTCAATAAGGCACAAGACTCGAAACGAATATAACTTTAAAGCACAAATATATATCGAAGAAAATATCGCTATCTCAAAAAGATGTATCAATGAAGCTCAAAAAGAAGAAATTCAAACATGTGATGTCATAAACAAATATAACTATAAAGCTCAATCATCAAAGGTCTAACAGACATCCAAAATGTATAAATATATAATATGACGAGCGACTATCGTCTTGGTCACCCAAAA
The DNA here is from genome assembly GCA_003013855.2 of Liriodendron chinense. Lineage (NCBI taxonomy): Eukaryota > Viridiplantae > Streptophyta > Magnoliopsida > Magnoliales > Magnoliaceae > Liriodendron > Liriodendron chinense. The sequence goes on along the minus strand of ML058339.1, from coordinate 582,710 downwards.
GATACTCTTGACAAAGACACATGTACAATATATAACGATACTAAAACTCAGTCCCGTCGCCCAGATCTGGTGGCGGCGCATCGCCACGAGCAGCTCGCTCCCATGCCTCCAGACGCCTATCAATCTGAGCAAGGGGAGCTTCAATAGCCTCCTGCTGTATGAGGAGAGTGGTCTGTCCCTAAAGCAGCTAAGAATCGGTCTGATCCATCTGATCTAATCTCTGCTAAATCTGATGAAGTCTTTGTGTAAGATGGTCCTGAAGCCGGCGTATCTCAGAGAGCAATGCAGGAGGAACTGCAGATGAAGGTGGATGATTAGAGGGCGAAGATGTGCCACGACATGAAAATGAGCGAATTGGAGTGCTGAAATGCCCTGGATGCTGATGAGGATCCTCAGATGATCGTAGAACAGGCTCAAGCTCAGACTCAGTATGCTGTGGGAGCTCTGTTGTAGCCTCTGTTGTCGCTGATCCCTTCTTCGTCAAAGCTCTGCTTGAGTGATCTCCATTCTGGCTATAATGGATTTATTGAGGAGGATAGGCCTGACAGGTTTTTCGGTTGGATCTACAAGGCCATGGTTTTGGTAAATTTCCCTATGAGGCATCCAAATGGAAGGCCTGCTGACTGACTGTTAGTCCCCAAAATAACAGAATGAATGGTGCTCATGATCATAGAAGGGAGACACATCTTCTCACCCTGACTGACTCGATACAAAATAGACACCATGTACTCAGTCAAGTCAACTTTGTTGCTCTTACAAGCATAAACGTTTCTGAAGAATAAGTTGTGGAGAATCTGATAGTCCCACATCATATAAGAAGACTGTTCGCTTCCCCAAGTGTAGGGATGCGATGTAGTAATAATCTCGGTAAGACCGAGGTCGATCCACAGGGACTTATGTAGGAATCCACAAAACACTTCCACTAGTTCTACTGAGAAGCTAACATATAAGTGTGTAGAAAATTGATGTAAATAGTAACTTTGAACTAAATTGAAAGTAAACAATTAATGAAAGGCACTAGGGGTTCAAGGATCCACTTGTAGCAATCCTTGATGCTCAATTCACTGTGGTTTTTCACTTTCTCAACTAGAATCGAAATTAAGATCTATCTAGTCGGATGATAGAATAGTTAAACCAACAATCTGCCATATGTAAGATCAATGTATATGATTCACTCAATGCAAGCTAGGACGAGCATGCTCAATTGCATATCCCAATTCCAATAGGCTAAGATCACAATCATAACCATCATTAAATCCTATCACAAGACAAAACTAGATCATGATTTGAACTTGATTCAAATCACATACACAATCTCACATACTTCAAAATTCCAGAAAAATAGAACTTTGGTAAGAAGTTCCCACATGAAGATCATAAATCTAGAGCGTATTCCGATTCCTCAGATCATACAGGTCTAGACCAACACACAACAATTAAAAACTCAAGTAATTCTTCCAAACATCCATGAGTCATCATAAGACTAAGAAAAACTACTTTAGTACTTGAATTAAACTTCAAACCATTGTTCTTAAACATGAAATCCAACTTAAACCCAACCTAAACGAATTGAAACATCTTAGATTCACTACAAGCTTCACCTCTTTGCCCTAGCTAAGAGGTTTAGCCGTTCATGATCCAAGGAAACATAAAACTATGAAGTTCCAAAATCCACTTCCGACGTCTCCCACCGTGCTTAATCCGTCCTTAGATGCCCTAGGAACAATCCCTAGGTGTCCTTTTATAGTGGGGAAGCTACGCAACGTCAGAATCTTACAGAATTTGCGTAAGGTTACGCAGAACGCAGAGAAATCCGGAGCCCAATTTGGAAAGCTACTGTTTTTGCATGTGGCCGACCGGTCTTAACCAGTCCGACTGGGCTAGCCGACCGGTCAAGACCGTTCTAGCCTGTTCAATAACAGTCCAGCGTGCACAGGGCCTGTTGGCCGACCGGTCAAGACCGGTTGGACCATCTTGTATTTTTAGTCCAGTGAGTTAAGCAGGGTCACCGACCCGCTGGCAGACCGGTCTTGACCTGTCGGACCAACTGGTCCTTTGCCCTGCATGCTTCACAGGGGCCGGTAGGTCAGCCGACCGGTCTGGACCGGTCGGCCCTTGAACATTTTCACCGGTCGGCCCTTGAACATTTTCTTCTTTTCTTCCTTTTCTTTTCTCTCTCTTTCTTCTTTCTTCTTTGGTCCACCTTGGGCCTTCATTCAAAGGGTCCTAATGTATCCTTTTTGGTCTCCAATGGGATAAAGTCCTTCTTATTCCTGCAATCATAAAATCATACATTAGATTAGTCTTTAAATCATGAAAACCTTGCATTATGAGTGATGAATTAGGGTTAGAATATGCACAATTAAGAGCTCAACACACCCCCCCAACCAGCATTTTGCTAGTCCCGAGCAAAACATGCGTGAAATCAATTCCATTCTCCAAAACCCAACTCTCTTTTAGAAACCATTCTTCTATCCATCCCAAGACACACAATTGTAAGATTCAGAAAAATTAGGTGACAGAGGTTGAAACTGTAGACTCTCAAAACATAATAAGTGTCCATATGAAATTTTCGCTGATTGTTTGATAAATAGAAGAACTTGAACACTTTCAACCTAGTGTGCATCATGAAAGTTCATGTTATGAGTTTCTCGGATTATCGTCTTCATAAATCAACTAAACTATATATCTCAAGGTGTATAGAGCAACAACAAGCTAATGACAGGAATTTGCCTTACTGTCCTTCCGACGGCTTTCACACTACGTCCCATTTCCGGCTTTGATTACGGGTAGACCATCCCCCGGTTGGTAATAGGTAGCCCTAATCAGATTTTTCCACCATTTTTCCAACATTCCCAATTCCATCCTTCCTTTTCCTTTTTCTTTTAAATTAGATAGGATTTTTAGAAATCCATATCTTTCGTTATTTTCCCATGGACAAGGATGGAAAAAGTACCCCGGCTTGGTTTCTCAATGCCTTAAATCAAAGTCTAACTAATCCACAAATCACATAATCCTGTCAATCCATGAAAATCGTGTAATGTGAACTAGGTGCAAGAGTGTTCAATTTTCTATCGATCACATGATTAGGGGAATTCACATATAAAACCATTATGCTAAGAGAGGTTCAAGACTTCAACATCATACACTTCGTATCTCCTCCTCTTATGCCCGTATCATCTCGAATGCATAGCAGTAAGGTTTTCTAAAAGAGTTTTGACGTTTTATAAAATTCAAAAAAATTCCTACATAATTGCTCGAGATGTTACAAAACACTAGATTAATCCTAGTGATCCTACACCCCCCAACTAAATCTTGCATTGTCCTCAATGTAAAAGATGTGCAATGAGCAAAACATGAGAGCAATTCTAAAATAAAAGGGAGTGAGGAATGATAGTACCTGAGAGAGTGAAGTGAAATTCTTCCTCCTTCTAACAAACCTATGAAAAAGTAAACAAAAGCAACAAAATCATATTCCTAACTACTCTATACCTCCATCAGACTAGGAGATCAATCATCCTGATATACAGGATTAGTCAGAGGTATGGACATACCTTCTGAAGGAAACTTCTCAAAGAACAGCTTTAATCGCTGACCATTCGCCTTAAAGATGTTGTCGTTCCTTGGATTTAACAACTCGACGGTCCCATATGGGTAGACAGTTTGCACAATGTAGGGACCGATCCATCGAGATCTCAATTTCTCCGAAATAAATGTAGGCGAGAATTATACAAAAGGACTTTTTGATTGATCGTGAATGTCTTATGAAGAATGTCCTTATCATGGAATATCCTCGTCTTGTCCTTGTAAATTCTCGCATTCTCATATGCTTCATTCCGAATTTCTACAAGTTTATTTAATTGAAGTTTGCGCAACGAGCTTGCCTTGTCAGAATCAAAATTCATCTTCTTAATTGCCCAATAAGCCCTATGTTCCAACTCCACAAGTAAGTGACATGCCTTCCCATAGACAAGTCTATATAGGGAGACATTCCAATAGGGGTCTTAAAAGCAGTACGGTAAGACCAAAGCGCATCGGTAAGTCGAAGCGACCAATCCTTGCGATCGGGGTTCACCATTTTTTCTAAAATATGCTTAATCTCCCTATTGGATATCTCAGCTTGTCCACTTGTTTGTGGGTGATAGGGGGTGCTCACTTTGTGTGTTACGCCATATTTCTTCATTAGGGTTTCGAATGGGCGATTACAAAAGTGAGACCCTCCATCACTTATGATGACTCGAGGTGTTCCAAACCGGGAAAGAATATTGTCTTTTAAGAAACGAATGACTGTTTTATGGTCATTATTCCAGCATGGGATCGCCTCGACCCATTTGGACACATAGTCAACGGCAAGCAAGATATATACGTTTCCAAAAGAAGATGGGAATGGACCCATGAAATCGATGCCCCAACAGTAAAAAATTTCGATTATTAAGATGGGATTGAGTGGCATCATATTTCTAGCGGGAGATTCCTCCCAATTTCTGACAAGGCTCACATGTCCTTAAACATAGTGGGCCAATAAAACCCACATTGCAGAATTTTGGCTGTGGTCTTCTTGGCTGAAAAATGGCCACTACATGCCTGAGAGTGACAAAAGGAGATGATACTTTGTTGTTCATCATCTGGCACACATCTCCTTATGATTTGATCGAGACAATACTTAAATAAGTATGGGTCGTCCCATAGGAATTTTCGCATCTCATTGAAGAACTTATCCTTATCTTGCTTTTTCCAATGTGTAGGAATTGTACCTGTAGCAAGATAGTTAGCAATGTCTGCATACCATGGAAATTGGGAGACTTCAAAAAGTTGTTCATCAGGGAACATGCCATTGATCGCGGTCGTTTCAGGGGAATCGGTGAGAACAAGTCGAGAGAGATGGTCAGCCACTACATTTTCTACTCCTTTCTTATCACGTATCTCTATGTCAAATTCCTAGAGTAGAAGGATCCATCTTAACAACCGTGGTTTAGCATCCTTCTTAGAGAGAATGTACTTAAGCGTGGCATGGTCAGTGAATATGATGATCTTGGATCCAATTAAGTAGGACCTAAACTTGTCCAAGGCAAAAACTACAGCTAAAAGTTCTTTTTCTGTAGTAGTGTAGTTTGCTTGGGCTGAGTTTAAGGTTATACTTGCATAGTAGATAACACATGGCTTCTTCTCTTTTCTTTGGCCTAGCACGGCCCCAATAGCATAGTCGCTTGCATCGCACATAATTTCAAAAGGAAGGCTCCAATCAGGTGGTTGCATTATGGGAGCACATGTCAACATACCTTTAAGTGTGGTAAAGGCATTTTGACAATCTTCATTCCACTCAAAGGAATTCTCTTTTTGAAGTAGGTTATATAAAGGACGAGAGAGTGAACTGAAGTCCTTTATGAACCTTCTATAAAATCCTGTGTGTCCCAAAAAGGACCGCACATCTCGTATGCTCTTGGGTGGTGGAAGGTTAGAGATAAGATCGATTTTCGCTTTGTCCACCTCGATTCCATTTTGTGAACAATGTGACCAAGTACAATTCCCTTTTGAACCATAAAGTGACACTTCTCCCAATTCAACACAAGGTTCTTCTCTTCACATCTTTTCAGCACGGATTTCAAGTGCACAAGGCACTCATCAAAGCTACAACCAAATACTGAGAAATCATCCATGAAGACTTCGAGAATTAGTCCCCACCATATCAGAAAAGATACTCATCATACAACACTGAAAGGTGGCAGGGGCATTACATAGTCTAAACGACATCCGTCGATAGGCAAAAGTGCCGAATGGACATGTGAATATAGTCTTTTCTTAGTCTTCACGGGCGATCTCTATTTGGTTGTACCCTAAATAGCCATCAAGGAAGCAAAAATGGGAATGACCCGCCAACCTTTCTAAAATTTGATCAACAAACGGTAGGGGGAAGTGGTCTTTCCTTGTGACAGTGTTTAGCTTTCTGTAGTCAATGCACATTCGCCAACCGGTAGTGACTCTTGTTGGTACGAGTTTATTATTGGCATTGGCTACGATGGTGATTCCGGATTTCTTAGGTACCACTTGAGTTGGGCTCTCCCATTGACTATCGAATATTGGGTAAATAATACCCACATCTAATAGTTTCACCACTTTGGCCTTAACCACATCCTTCATGTTTGGATTGAGTCATCTTTGTGGTTGCCTAGATGTCTTTGCATTCTCCTCAAGGTGTATGCGATGAGTACAAATCAGTGGGTCTATGCCTTTGAGATCCGCAATCGACCACTCAATGGCACTCTTATGCTCTATTACTGTGACAATTAGACTACTCTCTTGTTCTTCATCTAAGTGGGAAGAAATCACCACCAGACATGTCTCATCTCGACCTAAATAGACATATTTCAGCTCACTTGGTAATGGTTTTAGGTCGAGTGTTGGTGCCTTGATATTGGATGGGAGGGGCTTGTTCTCGTTTACGGGTAAAGGCTCAAATAGGGCCCTCCATATTTTGTTATCAAGTACCAGCATCACATCTAACATGGCATTCATCTCTCGTATTGTGTTATCATTTATCTCATGAGAGTGGGCCACACATGCCTCCAAAGGGTCGGAATATAATGTTGAGGGAAAAGCTTCCTCCACGAATGATTCAATCAAGTTTATCTCGTGGATCTCCTCATCAACTTCCCGTGGTTGTTTGCATAAATCAAATATATTCAGCTCAAGTGTCATGTTTCCAAAGGACATTTGTACAAGCCCGTTTCTACAATTGATAATTGCATTTGAAGTAGCTAGAAAAGGGCGGCCAAGTATGACGGGAATTTGAGTACCGATACCAATCACTGGGATGTGTATCTAAGACAATAAAGTCTACTGGGTAGTAAAATTTATCAACTTAGACTAAAACATCCTCAATCACTCCTCTCGGTATACGAATGGATCTATCAGCAAGTTGGAGTATAGTTTTGGTAGGTTTCAATTCACCTAACCCAAGTTGTTCATAGACCGAGTATGGAATGAGGTTCACACTTGCCCCCAAATCGAGTAAGGCTTGTTTAATCCGGTAGTCTCCTATAATGCATGAGATGGTTGGACTACCCGAATCCTTGTATTTTTAGGGCACCTCTTGTTTGATAATAGCTCTCAAATTCTTAGTAAAAAGTACTTTGTCGTGAACATTGTGTTTCCTTTTGACTGTGCACAATTCCTTTAGAAATTTGGCATAGGATGGTATTTGCTTTATGGCATCTAACAACGGGATGTTGATCTTCACCTGCTTAAAAACCTCTAAAATTTTCAGATTTTTGCTAAAGGTTTAGGTGAAATCAACCTTTGAGGAAACGGGGCAACCGGCTTGTATTGCCTTTTCGGTTCTTTCTCTTGTGGAGTGTTGTTTGAGCTATCATCTTCTTTGGAATTTTCTAGATCCTTAGGCTTTGGAGCCTTCACTGGATTAGATTTATCAACTATTTTCCCACTTCTCAAAGTGGTGATAGCTTGAACATACTCTGTATGTTGGGAGGATGAGCTTGCGTCTTGTATCTCAAATTGGATTCTTGGGTTAGGAAGAGGTTGGGCAGAAAGTTTGCGTTTCTCCCTAACACTAAGGTGAGATTCAACCCTAACCATTGAGGTTTTCAATTCATTGATGGCTTGAGTTGAATTTTGATTGAATTTCAATTGCTCTTGCATGAACCAATCTATTTTCAGAGAATTAGTCTTGTTATACTCAGCTTGAACCGATACAAATGCACCCAACATCTCCTCTAGCGTAACTTTTGGTGTAATGACTAGAGATGGACCTAGTATAGGTTGACCTTAAGGGATATTGTTTGCATTCACAATGGGTCCATTCCTCCAACTGAAGTTGGTATGGAGCACCAAATTGCCATTGATAACTGTTTATGGCATTTTATTGTTCTTGTAAGATGTCTTGAACTGCTGAAATTGTAGGACAATCTTGTGTTGTATGTTGATTTTCGACACAAATTCCACAAACAGTTTCAACATCCTTAGAGTTGATTGTCTCTCCTTTCCTTAATTCCATGGCCTCGACTTTTCTTGCGAGGCTAGCCACACGTGCACTTATACTATCCTCTTCTGATAGGACATAAATTCCTCCTTTTTCCTTTTGTTGGCCAGTCTTGGAATTCAGTTGGTTTAGATGTATCCCAAGACTGTGCATACTCAGCCAATTCCTCCAAATAGTCCCATGCTTCATCGGCTTTCTTATTCATGAACTCCCCATTACACATCATCTCTACAAATTGGCGCATGGGTGAAGTCAGTCCTTCATAGAAAAAGCTTATAACCCGCCAAATTTCATAGCCATGATGTAGGCATGCATTTAACAAGTCCTTAAACCTCTCCCAACATTGGAAGAAGGTCTCATCTTCCTTTTGGGCAAAGTTCATGATAAGGCGCCTCAACATATTCGTTTTGTGAGTAGAGAAGAATTTTTTAATGAACTCCTTATGCATATCAGCCCATGTGCCAATTGATCGTGGCCTTAATGCATGAAGCCAACCTTTAGCTTTATCATTAAGGGTGAAAGGAAATAATTTAAGCCTTACCACATCATCAGTAACGTTTGCAAAGTGCATGGTGGTTATTACCTCATCAAATTCCTTAAGGTGTTGATAAGCACTTTCACTGTCTAATCCATAGAATTTCGGTAGGAGTTGGATTACTCTCGGTTTCAAATCTACATTCCCTACATTTTATGGAAAAACTATGCATGAGGGAGTGCTCGCTCTTGCTGGTTGCAAGTAATCACGTAATGTTCTTGGTCGGGGAACATTCTCAACCACATTCTCTCCCGTTTCGGTTTGGTTTTGGCCCAGATTTTGATTGGCCATAAGATTGGGTTGATTTACAGCCATACTTTCAGACAAAATTGGAGAATTCAGATGTCTCCTAGCACATGGTTCTCTGTCAATTCCTTCAACTATTTCCCCTTCACTAATGAGTCGGTTATTAGAATCCCGAGCCCAATGTGGCATGCAAATCCTAAAAGAATGAAAAAAAAGAATTCTTTCTTCCTTCCTTTACTCTTCTCTAAGACCGAAGCACAAGGTGTCTTGCAATGGCTAGGCCAGAAGCAAGGATAGAGACCGATTTCTCCTGGTTAATAGGGGTTCAGAGAACTCCCCACCCACTCTTTGAATCTTTTGAGAAAAGTGTAGAAAAAGAAAAAAGAGGAGTAGAGGTGAGATGAGAAATCTCTGAGCACAAGGTGATTCAAGATGGTAGAGCCGGCCAACAAGAATCAAGGCAGCACAAGGCCAACCTATCAAAGATCCAAAAGGAGTCTCCACCCACTCTACAAGAGATGAAAATGATAGGAATGAATAGGAGAAGAAGAAGAATAAGGTTAGAAAGATAGAACCTGATTTGAGCACTTGAGATCCTTATGTCTTCTTCAGCTTCCTAAAATCCCTGCAAAATAAAAAATAAAACAAACTAAGTTAATACTAGAATCCTAAAAATCCTAAATAGATACTATTTTCAGAAATTTTATGAAAAACTATCAAAGTCCCCGGCAACGGGGCCAAAAACTTGTTCGCTTCCCCAAGTCTAGGGTTGCGATGTAGTAATAATCTCGGTAAGACCGAGGTCGATCCACAAGGACTTATGTAGGAATCCACAAAACACTTCCACTACTTCTACTGAGAAGCTAACATATAAGTTTGTAGAAGATTGATGTAAACAGTAACTTCGAACTAAATTGAAAGTAAACAATTAATGAAAGGCAGTAGGGGTTCAAGGATCCACTTGTAGCAATCCTTGATGCTCAATTCGCTGTGGTTTTTCACTTTCTCAACTAGAATCGAAATTAAGATCTATCTAATCGGATGATAGAACAGTTAAACCAACAATCTACCATATGTAAGATCAATGTATATGATTCACTCAATGCAAGCTAAGACGAGTATTCTCAATTGCATAGGTCAGTCCCAATTCCAATAGGCTAAGATCATATCATAACCATCATTAAATCCTGTCACAAGACAAAACTAGATCATGATTTGAGCTTGATTCAAATCACATACACAATCTCACATACTTCAGAATTCCAGAAAAATAGAACTTTGGTAAGAAGTTCCCACATGAAGATCATAAATCTAAAGGGTATTCCGATTCCTCAGATCATACAGGTCTAGACCAACACACAACAATTAAGAACTCAAGTAATTCTTTCAAACATCCATGAGTCATCATAAGACTAAGAAAAACTACTTTAGTACTTGAATTAAACTTCAAACCATTATTCTTAAACATGAAATCCAACTTAAAACCAACCTAAACGAATTGAAACATCTTAGATTCACTACAAGCTTCACCTCTTAGCCGTAGCTAAGAGGTTTAGCCGTTCATGATCCAAGGAAACATGAAACAACTAAAAAAAAGCATAAAAACGAGAAAGCAAACTATGAAGAGTTGTGGAGCTCCAAAATCCACTTCCGCCGTCTCCCACCATGCTTAATCCGTCCTTAGATGCCCTAGGAACAATCCCTAGGTGTCCTTTTATAGTGGGGAAGCTTCGCAACGTCGGAATCTGACAGAATTTGTGTAAGGTTACGCAGAGCAGAGAATTCGGAGCCCAATTTGGAAAGCTACTGTTTTTGCATGTGGCCGACCGGTCGTGACCGGTCAGACTGGGCTGGCCGACCGATCAAGACCGGTCTAGCCTATTCAATAACAGTCCAGCATGCATAGGACCTGTTGGCCGACCGGTCAAGACCGGTCGGACCATCTTGCATTTTTAATCCAGCAAGCTCAGCAGGGTCACTGTCCCGTTGGCCGACCGGTCTTGACCGGTCGGACCAACTGGTCCTTTGCCCTGCATGCTTCACAGGGGCGGGCAAGTCGGCCGACTGGTCTGGACTGGTTGGCCCTTGAACATTTTCTTCTTTTTTTCTTCTTTTCTTTCTTTTCTTTTCTCTCTCTTTCTTCTTTCTTCTTTAGTCCACCTTGGGCCTTCATTCAAAGGGTCCTAATGTATCCTTTTTTGTCTCCAATGGGATGAAGTCCCTCTCATTCTTGTAATCACAAAATCATACATTAGATTAGTCTTTAAATCATGAAAACCTTGTATTATGAGTGACGAATTGGGGTTAGAATATGCACAATTAAGAGCTCAACAAAGACTGTAGAGCACAACCACTAACCTCCCTAGGGATATCCACGTCAGAAAGAACACCAATCATATCAAGCATAGGTAGAGCCTCCTCGACAAAATCAGGAAGATCACTCGGATCAAGAATGGGAACGTTAATAGCTTGAGATATGGATTCTAGATCAAAAGTCCATACAGTGTTGTTGTAATGGACTAGTGAAGGACATGGGATCTTCAATGGTGTCCTGACACGAGGCATAAAATTTACAGACAATATTTCTTTGCAAAGGACCTCCCGTATGCAACATCGGCTTCTAATCTATTGCTCTCAATAAATTTACAGCATTGTAGAATTCTAAGTCCACAAGAGAGGCTGATCTCTCACAAATCACATCTCGGTTAGCGAATTTTGCCTAATTGGCAAGATGAGATGTGTCAGGATCTCAGGATTTAGAGAGGGATTTGGAGGTTGAAGCTACCACTTTTCCCTTGGAAGCGATTTTCTTGGATTTTAGTTGGGAGGGCCCCTCATCATATTGTTTCTTTGAGCGGTGTTCACGCCGGGGAGGGGGATCATCTCTCCCACCATGAGAAGACATGATAGCAGCCAAAGATCCACACAAATCTACCCTAGGTTTCAAAGGAAAAGGATGCAACAAAGTACACTTAAATAGAAACCCTTACCGAAGAAGATGACAAGAAAAACTGGATTTGGAAGAGGAATGCACAACCTTGGGAGCTTCAATCCTTGTTAGGAGACCTAGGATACCTTAAGGAGGGCTAGTGAGAGCTTTGGAGTGAAAAGGGAGAGATAAGAAATGAAAAATTGGTGAAATGGAGAGGACCGACCTTCTTAAAGAGGGTCGGATAATGCCCGCTAGACGTGCGTTGGCTGGTCGGACCCCAACTGATTTTCATTGTAGTGCAAGTCCAGCCTCCCCCCCTTTTCCTTTTTAAAAGATTTCTCTGGGTGCACCTGCTAGAAAGCTACCGGTCGATCGGACAGGGGTCACCGGCCGGTCGGACCTCAACAAAAATGATCATCTTGAGCAGTTCTTAAGATCCGCAAAGATGGGTCCGCTTTTGTGTTCTCAAATATGATTTGTTTGAGACCTAATCAAGCAATTTGAGTTGACCAGATTTCATGAGCATCACACATCAAAAAGTTTAAGGTTAACCATATGATTTTATGAGATTTTGATGCCTAAGATGACTAAGTTTCAAGAGACAATGAGATAAGAGACCTTATCACCAGGTTTTCCTATTATGCTCAGAAATGATGAGGCTAAGAACCTTAGAATTTACTACAGAATGTCAAACCACATTTATCTAAAGGCTAACAACCTGCAAAACAGATAATTTGTTAGCCAATCCCCAATGCACAGCCACCAATGTATTTTGCCATGATATTCCATATTTATCAAATTCACGGGGCTGGCATAAGGCTATGAGATTACTTTCCCTTCATGACCCACTTGGCCATAATCTCTGTCTTCATAATTGGAGGATGTTTCTTTAATACTCAAGGTGTTATGATCAAATGTTTTCTCCCAAATTTATAGATGTGGGGCGGAAGGGTGTTGAAGATTGTCAAGGTTTGCATGATTTCTCGCTTTTCACACTGCAAGATTTAGAATCTAGTTATCCCATTTTGCTACCAAATCACTCCCAATATGTTATGATAGAGCATGAGGAGGTAGCATGACCATAACCATCTAAATGTGGCAAAGATGTTTAATAGAAGGATTTACCTATTTTTACATAGGCCATGATATCAAAATAACTCATCTCAAGTACAACGATAAACATATAATAGCATATGAGATGGCTAACTAAAGAACTCAAGATTATTTATGCTAAGTATGCATACAAAGATAAGTTCGATAGATAGAAAATGTTTAAAGAGGTTAGATTTTCTCAAGTTAATTTATAAAGCATATTTATCAAAATTTTCTCAACTACCTTAAACGATCAAGTTCAAGATGATATTTAATCAATTCAAGATACAAAAACATAGCCAAGAATGTCACATACTATACATAAAGCATGCAACATATGTGAATGATCACCACAATATTTGACTATTAACCATTAATGATCATACCAAAGATTAGCAAAGCAGAAAATAAAACATATAAGCAATCTATGCTAATCTAAACAAATTTGTTTAACATCCAAGATGATATAATCATGACATACAAGAGTTAAACTAAACCAAAAGAGAATGAGGCTTAGTCCTCAGATTTGCCAATATGCACATATAGCTAACTAGCCAACTAACAAACAAAGCCACCCATGTTTTCCTGAAATCCAAAGGTCTAAAGATGTCAACTAGCTATCTCATCTTGGTTGGCGTATAATATTGATTTTGGGTATATGAATTGCCAATATGATTCCCAAATGTAAGACCCGTACCCTGATTAACCGACTGTACATTTAGTTTCCGATACCGGTACATCCAGGACTGACCAGATCAATGATCTCTTATCACGACCCTGATTTAGTACCGTAACGACCCAAGACTTGTACCCTTACGACCGCGCGGGCGCCACGATTCCAACGCCGTGCGGCATGCTCCATTTCGATACCCAGTTTGAAAGATGCATACATGTGCGCAAATCAAGGTGGGCCACGCTACATATGCATGCCGTGGGCCCCACTTGCACAAATCCCAATGTTGTCCCATCAATCAATCAAACACCCATCAATCAATCAATCAAATGTCCCATCAATTACATCCCTCTCTCCCCAAAAGTCAACTAAGCCCATACTTAAGCCACTCCCCTTCATAAATGCTCCATTTCATTTCTACCCCCACTCTTTCAAAATTCTATCCATATCCCCAAATTCCCTACCAGAAAAAGCATACGTATGGCCTCCCCCATTTCCATTTTTTAGAGAGAGAGAAGAGAGAGAGAGAGAGAGAGAGAGAGAGAGAGAGAGAGAGAGAAGAAAAGAAGAGATTAAAGAAAGCGATTTAGTGAGAAAATAGTGAGGTAGGAGAGACAAGAGAGAGTATTTGTGAGCTTAAGTGATTTAAGGAGGAGATCCACCCCATCAAGCCGTCCGATCGACTATCCTGACCCGATCCGACCGTTCAACGTCATTGTGAGTTCATCCCTTTCCCCTAGGTTTCGTGTAGAATCAAGGGATCGAGTGAGGCCCACCATTTTGATGGTGTGGATGTCACTTGATTACCCATTTTAAGGAGATGGGTGGGCCACATATGTGGACCCCACCTAAGTGTAATGTATCCACACACTTCAACCATCTTGTTGGATCATTGATGACAAAAGTCCAAGATAAGGCTTGTTTAACGTGCAAGTCTACGTGAACTTTGTGTGTTTTATTTACGTTGTTTATGCATTTTGGGAGGCCACGCTTGCGGACCCCACCTTGATGCATGTGTCTAATCCATGCCATCCATTTGTTTTCCTATGCCATTTTAGGCATTGGCAACAAAAATCAACTGAATCTAAATTTCAGGTGGGTCGCACCATAGAAAATAGTAGTAACAATGGTGCCTATTGTTGGAACCTTTTTAGGCCCACCATGATGGTTTTACAACACGAAAACTGACTAAGCCATGGCTTATTAGACTAACCATTAGCTGGCCTACACGGTGGATGGACTAGATTTCTCCAATGGACCCTAACCCCCCTTGTTTATTCAAAAATAAACTATAAATAGTAAAGAAGTAAAGAAAGTAAGAAAAAGAAGTTGTTGGAGTGGCATTGTTGAGACGGAAAGTGGTTTTAGGGCTAGAAAATGGCCCCACGTGTGGGAACCACTATGTTATATCCACACCGTCCATCTGTCTCTCCATATCATTTTAGGCGAGGGGCCGAAAAATGAAGAAGAGATCCAGATCTCAAGTGGGTCGTGCCGGAAGAAACAATACAGACCGTTGAAACCTTTCCAAGGCCCACTATCATGTTTCTGTACAATAAAACCTGCCCAAATCAAGGCTCGTTAGGCCCACATTAAGCTCGCCAATCCAATGGACGAATTGGATTTCACATGTGGACCCCATTGTGTAGGGAAAAAAAATAAAAAAATAAAAAAGAAGAAGAAGGAAGAAGTCACTGGACAAGCAGCGTCCAGAGGACGCTGCTGCCCAGCCACGTGAGGGCAGAAGCCCAATTTGGGGGTGGACTGGTGGTCCACTCATGGGACCCACTATGAAGTATATGTTTAATCTATGTCGTCGATCCTTATTGCCATATCATTTTAGGCCATGGGCCCAAATATGGGTCATACCCAGATTGTAGGTGGGCCACACCATAGAAAACAATGGGGATAGTGATGTTCACCATTGAACTTTTCTATGGCCCACCATAATGTTTATTTGCGGACCAACCCAGGCAGGGTCACACGTGACCTGCTGTGACCTGCTCCCTGGCCACGTATGGCCAGGATGAAGGGAGAATACAAATATCAACTTGATCCAGAGCTCGTGGGGACCACACAGTGGGCGCTGCCTGGCAGCCTGCCAGGGTACGCTGTCCAAGCAGGGCCCAACTCGTGTGGCCCAACTTGATGTATGTGTTTAATCCTCACCATCCATCTGTTCCTCCAGATTATTCTAGGGCAGATGCCTGAAAATGAAGAAGATTCAGATCTCAAGTGGGCCATGCTGCAGAAAACAATGCCCACTGTTGAAACTTTCTTAGGCCCATTGTTATGTTTTTGTGATAGGTATCATACCCCAAATCGGATCTCTTTAGGCCCGGCATGAGGTGGACAACCCAATGGATGGATTGGATATCTCATGTGGACCCCACCTTGTGGAAAATAGTAATAATAATGATAATAATAATGAGAAGAAGGATGCTGGACAGTCAGTGTCCGTGAGAGGCGGAAGCCCTCTATGGGCGTGAAAAGGTGGCCCACTCATGGGATCCACCATGTTGTATATGTATTAGCCACTCCATCCATTCATTTTGTCAAATTGTTTCCAGGTCTAGGTCCAGAAATGGGACGGATCCAAATATCAGATGGGCCACACCATGAGAAACAATTGGGACAAAATTGCCCACCATTGAGACTTTCCTATGACCCACCATGATGTTTTCTTGCCATCCAATCCTGTTAATGAGGTCACACAGACCTGTATGAAGGGACCACACCAATATCATCTTGATCCATAGACCGTGTGGGCCCCACCATGAGAAATAGTGGAGATTGAACAACTACCATTGAAGCCCTCCTAAAGTACACCTTGATGTTTGTTTGCCATCCGAACCTATGTCACAGGTCTGGATGAAGGGGAAAACATAAATACCAACCTAATTCAAAACTTCCTGGGCACCACTCTCTGGGCAGCGTGCTTGGGCACGCTGCCCCAGCAGGTGGCCCACCCCATGGGTCCCACGTGATGCATGTGTTTGATCCAGGCCATCCTCTCTTAGGCCCACCTATTATATACATGTTTTATCCATTCCACCCATTTGTCCTTGCATATCATTTGTGGCTGTGGGCCGCCCCCAGATGAGATAAATCCAATCTCAAGTGGACCAATGGCAGAGAACAATTAGGTCGGGTCGGGACCCAACCATGGGGCTGCCATATGACGCCCATTATAATGCGTATGTCTAGCCGTACATTGAGACCGCCTTAATTTTGTGCTTGATCCAAACCATCCAAATGAATGGACCCTAGCATGTTATGTACATGATGGCCTTGGGACCACCTTAGTGTACGTGTTCGAATGATCGCGTTGTCCATCCCATGGATCCACCTTGATGATTAGTTGTGTAAACCCCTGTTGAAAGGTCATATAGATCTGGATGCATGGGAATTTCTAAAGTTCGCGTGAACCAAGTCATAGGGCTACCTTCTTAACTCACCCTGTTGAACCATCTTGTCGATTCACCTTGTTAACTCACCATGTTGACCCGCCTTGTCAACCTGCCTTATTGACTCACCTTATTGACTCACCATGTTGACTGATCCTGGTAACTCAGCTTGTTGTATACCCATATGACTCACCCCTCCTACCCTTGTACCTAACTATTAAAGACCACCATATCGTGTATATCCCATCCACACCATCCGTTTACCTTTAGGATGAGTGTGGGTTCCATCATTGACATTAGTAAGTCATCTAGGTCATCAATTATATGGAGCCTATCTTAATGTATGGGTTGGATCCGTCATCCTTCTTCGCACCTACATCGTGTTGTCCATCTACCTCAAGACTATCCAATCACCTATGTTCCATTGTCATGTTATTTATTTGTCTTGCAGCCCATCCTACGTTAGTGTCTTGCATTTATGTTGTTCCTTTTATGAACCACTCGTTAATGTATATCCCAACTGTACTACCGAACTATGGGTCTCGGCATGATTTTGTGTATTCTACTCTTACCGCTCAAGAGGTTCTACCTTTGATGTGTCAGTAGTGTATTCAATCATTTTCTTTCCGTTTGGGTTATCTGAATGTTAAAGGTTAATCCACACCGTTCAATTTTTGGACCATCTGTGTTGTTGTGTACCATCCATCTAGGGTCATATCTCTTTGTGTTTGCTTGTGTTATAAGTGAATTATCTTTTTATGCTGTTTTTAGTATGTCTGTTGCCACACGTAGTATTGTTTGGAATACTCCCATGCGATCTATATACTATATGCTTCGACGACCACCATGCATGTGTAATGAGTATGCATCCTGAGTCACCATTGTTAGTTGGGGACCACTAGGGCATAAACGCATTCATAAAGCATTCGAGATGTAGTCGCGCAAATGTAATTTACGTGCTCTCCATCGCAAACCTCTCCAATAGGTATGTGACTATTCGAGGATAGGAGTCTATCATCCTGGCTTACACTGTATGGTAAAAATAACTTAGCATACCTTGTAGCCCTTGGTGTGAGATTCCCTGGCTAGCGACATCCCTCACTATGACTCGATCATTCATATGTGTCCCCTCATCTTAATCATATCTCAAATAGGTTGGACTAGATTGCTTTATTGCCATCGTGGTAGATTGACTACTTGTTGGCACTCATACTATATACTTGACTCTTGCATCATGAATGCTTGGCTCATCTGATTATCTTGTATCAACCGGCCATAGCGGTCGCAATTGTCGTGCAGTTCATTGCCAGTTGATGGTGACATTGTATTTGAGACCCTATAGTTTTATGGTGCTCTTTGGAGACTTGCACGGGCACGTCATCCCCCGTTTGTATGCATGGTTGCATTTTGCACTGTCTGCTTGTGCCGCACATAGCATGGTTACTATGTTGCAACCACAGCTCCATCGTGGTTTGCAGAACACCGAAAATATGTGATCTTTAAACTGGATGCCAAAAATGTCCCTGGGTGAAAGTCCCTGATCCCGTTGGTACCAAGGTGGGTGCTCCATTCAAGGATCGGGTGGTTTAATCATACACCAGTATGCTGAATATCAGACGGAGGTGTTTTCCACTGCACGTGGTCAGTTTGGAAGGAGGTCTGACCTAACCTGCCGGAAGAGTGTTGGCAAAGTGGGTTGATTTTGACCAGCTGTGAGTAGGTCCTGCTATTGCACCAGATAGGCTTTGGCATTCTACTGGTGAGTAGTGAGGTCTGTGAGACCCCGATGATGTTCCGTTTCAGAGATGGTATTCGTATCAGTGATATGACTGATATTCTGTATAGTATTGGACGGTCCTGATGTGGGCGGGTGTGATGTGGGCGAGGCTATAAGCCTGGGCGAGCTACCACACTAGGCGAGCTACCAGTTCCGAGTCCTGCATTGCTTAGGCGATCGCGACATTACTATTCGTATCTAGACCACTGTACTGAGAGGTGGTGATTTGCATACATGCATTGGATCATTGTATGTGACATTAGGCCCTGTAGGCCATCACATAGGATGAGTATATAGCCTTCGTAGGCTAGTTACCTGTATTGCATGCTTGCATAGCCATGGCAGGCTAGTTATCTGTTTTGCATGCTTGCATAGCCGTGGTAGGCTGGTTATTCATATCACATGATCGTGTAGCCTAATTAGGCTAAGTTTTGGTTTAAATTCTCATCATGCTTTACTGCTTACTCTGATATTTAGCATGCTTGTCATACGCATTGTGCACGCACACACGCACTCACAAAGCTTCGTTGGAAGCTTATGTACATTTGTTACGCTACAGGTTATACCAGAGTGTATTAACAATGTTGAGTTGGAGTTGGGAGTGCAGTAGCAGGAAGTGTCGGATTGTGCACAATTTTTATATTTATGCATTGTGTATTTACCTTTCATTACTGTATGTAAACGAAATGACTTAGTGGAAAGATTGTTTGTCTTTGATGGTACTCATATGGTGATGCTCATGTTTCAAAAAAAAATTCAGACCTTAAAATCCTCCTTGTGGTATCCCAGGATCGGAACCTGGCGTGTGGGGTTAGGATCCGAGATCGGGGTACTATGGAGGCTGCCGCCTCTGAATTCGGGTTACGACGAATGGACGTCGAGAACCGAATTTGGGGCGTGACACCAAAAACCTTTTGCTTGCCCTTAATCATTTGATTTACCTTTTTATTCATTTGAAGGACTTGGTTAAACATCATCCCCACATAATCATATACTTTTGGAGGGGAAGGACGCTTCTTCTTCTTGCCAACTTTGGAAAACTTTTCCTTCTTCTCAACTTTGGTTGAGTTCTTCACAATTTTTGGAGCCTTCCCATGTTGGCTCTTCTTTTCTTGAGTCACTCTTTCAGTCACAATCGATTTAACTATTTGAGGTCGGACTGAGGAGAATGGCGGTTGTTTTGTAGTTGGGGATTCAAATTTAAAGTGTCCCGCCTTTCCACAAAAGTGGCATGAGAGAGCCAACTTGGGTTTGCTCTCAAGTGAAGAAGATTCAACCTCCACAAATACCAGAGAATGGGTTTTCTTGACATATTTGTAACCCCATTTTTCTCCCAATTCTTTACCCATATTACAAGATTTACTTATTTGCACATTTTGGGTCTCTTGGTCCTTGTTCTCATTGGTGTAGGTCTTAAGTTGGTTGACCTCAAGTTTTAGAGCTTGATTTTCATATTTTACTGTTTTAAGTTCAAGCTCAAGCTCTTCAATTCTTTTTAATGCCTCTCTCAATTCATTTTAAACATTTTTCTTTTCTTTAGTTAGAGAGACATGGTCAATTTCCAACTTTTGCTTTTCAATATTTTCTTTATTAAGATCTTTCATAAGTTCTAAACTTTCACAATAGAGCTTATTATAAACATCTTGTAATTGGTCATCATCATCATTATTTTCCTCTTCACTACTAGAGGATGTCTCCTCATTACTCATATTCTCCCTTAAATTGATACTTACTACTCTTTCAGTAGAAGGGATAGGCATGGATGAATCAGTTGTACAAGAATGTTCATAAATAGATTCCAACTTCTCCCAAGCTTGCTTAGCGGATTCGCAAGTAGATATTCTATTTTGTTCCTCTTGGGAGAGGGCACAACGGATTACATCAATGGCTTTAAGATTGCTCATAGAATTGGTCTTTCTTCTTTACTCCATTTTGATTCATCTTTTGGAGTGGAAGTGGTCTTACCCTTACTTTTAGTTTGAACAATAGGGGCCGACCAACCTTTCTCAATTATGTCACATATAGCTGGATCTAGTGACATTAAAAATATTTTCATTTTAGCCTTCCAATATGGATAGTTGGATCCGTTTAAGAATAGTGGCTTGGTGACAGAAGTGGAGTCTTCCATAGACATATTTTCAAGCTAACTCTAGGATCAACCTCTAGGCGGTTAAGCCCTTATAGAGGAACCCTTTCTAATACCAATTGAAATTGCGGTTTGCACCCCTATTGAGATAAGCTTGAAGGTATGCTTATGTCCTAGAGGGGGGTGAATAGGACTTTTTACAAATTCCTTATCAATTAAAACCTCAAGAGCATTCACAAATCAATTTACCAATATAAAGTATGTAGATGCAAGTAAATAGATCAAATAAGATCTTTCTAAATGATCAACTATTCTAAGTGAAGCATTTGATCAAATAGTTGATATGCATGCTTGAACTAATCTCTCAAAGATGGCATATGGGCATTTTTTTAAGCATGAGATGGTCATTCAGTTAAGCACTCATGTAATTAATCAACAAGGTATAATAATAGACAAAATGCATTCACCATAATACACACGATGTATAGTGGTTCGACGATGAGTCTACTCCACTCCCGGTTCAAGTACTCAACTCCTTTGAGTACACCAGCATTCACTATCGAAGGTTTTAAATGAGGTTCACCTCTCAACCTTTATAACCTACATAAGGTTAATGCCTACACAAGGACTTCTATAAGTCCTACTTAAGGACACCCAAGTATTCTCCCCTATCGGAGGCCTACACAAGGACTTCCACGTCCTACACAAGAACAACTTCGAAATTGGGTAACAATCTCTAAACCCCAATATCAACAAGAAGGGGGAATAAAACAATGGATTCTATAAGCTGATTTCCAGCTGAGCTATTTGTGCCCCACTACGGTGATATTCTTATTGTTTTTCATAGTTTGACACCTACTTAATGAAGGTCCAAGACTAATCATCTTGACCTTAAGACCATGGATTAAATGACTAAGATTAGTATGTTTAGAATGCCATAAATACGGGTGTTTTAGGATCCTATGGGCTATCTATATGCAACTTATCTTCTGAACTTGTTTTGGCTTGAACTTGAGTGCGAAAAGCTACTCTGGTCTTCAAGTCTTCAGTCTTCAATCTTCGTCGGGGCTTACCAGACTCGACTGACTTACACAATCACGAAATTGACAGTACAATGCACTAATTAGTGCACTAACATTATACACAACGCATACATGAGTGTACTCACTGGAATTTTAGCTCATGCATTATTTTTTCAAATTTTCAGAGCAAGAGTAGCTTAGAGAACTTCGCCTTTTTGGATGCATGCAATCTACTTTGTGCTTTGGCGTTATTTATGTTTTGTACCTTTTGGAAAGTATGGTACTTCTAATCGACTGAATCTATAGTGAAGGATATTTGCTTGGTATTGTGATCATGGATTCTTATGCTCAGATATTATTATTCAAAAAAAAAAAAAAAAATTCACTCAAAAATCTCACTTGTGGTACATAAACTTAGGACTTGGTGTATGTGAGCTGGGTGTCGATTCGGAATACTATGGAAGTTGTCCATTCCTGAATTTGGGGCATGACAACTAGGGATGTCAATGAGCCGGGCCTAGGGTAGGTGTTGGCCCAAATTTTGAACTGTTTTGAGCCAACCCTATGCAACATTCTAATTTCCCAGGCCCAAGCCCGACCCATTGACACCCCTAGTGATAACCGATCAATTGGCTGTGATGAGCCCCCTTGCCCCTTTTTGGCAGAGGTCTTAAAATTTCTAATCATTCGCAATCTCTTGAGAATATTTGTTGATTACCAATAAAACTAGCCGAAGATTGCGCCGCAAACAATTAATGTTCATTTGTCAGTTCTATAGTTCTATGAGAACAACAATTCTATGAGAAGTAAAAACTTGAGATTAGCCTGTAAGCATTAAATTAGATATCTAAATTCTCATCGTGGGCTGAATTCAGTATGAACAGGACATGTAGATATGGGTGCCATGTGTCAAAGTGTCGCACAACAAACTCCCAAAATCAAGGCAAAGTTACATTTCCGTACAAAAATAAATAATGTTTTTGTTACATAAATAAAGTTAACTAAAAAATAAAAAATACTATAAAATGATGGAAGAAATTGGAAAAGAACGTTCATGAAATTCCAATAAAAACCAATTGCAAGTAATCTCAACTAACAAATAATTGATCGACAAGCATTGAGAATCATACATGATTAAATCAGAGTTTTTTAGGGTCCATTGTCGTCTAGCAAAATGTAAGAAGCTAAAAATTCTTAAAATTAATTATTCTAGGTTTCAGATTTGACACAGAGATTTTAAATTTGGATTTCTAACTTTTACACATCACGAAAGCAAGGCCCTAAGTTTGGGTCTCTAATTTTATCACTATCCTAAATCCTTAATTAGTTGGTTCTAAACCTGAGCTTTGATGCCAACCTGTCACACCCCTATTTGGGGTATCAGAATTTCGAAGCATGACAGTTTTTCAGGCAAAAGAGTCAAGGTTAAGATAATTTACTTGCTGCGGGAATCAAATGGAGCAGCGAATGACATGGCCCGAATGGGCAGCTAGGCCCAAGCAAATCAGATCTTCCAAGTTGTGTCGGATCTTCCTCAGGTAATTTGTGGGAACCTTTTCCTAGGCAAAGCAGGTCACGGGTGCTTTAGATTGGGCTGATTGAGCAGATGGGCCTCTTTATTCTAGTTTTTCTTTGTGGTTAGGGGCATATGATAAGCAGCCCCGCCGCCTGGGCTTCTTTTTATCCGAGGGGCTGCCAGAATGTATGCTCTATATTTACCAATCAATCAAAGGTTTCTTCTTAAAAAAATAAAAAATAAATAAAATAAAAAACCACATCGGGAATGAACGTGGATTGTGTCCTACCCCGCCTGTCTCCAGTTGGAAACGGGCAGGAGCTCCGAGTGGCCACCCTAATGTATGGGTTTTATCCACACAGTCCATCCATTTCTCCGTATCAATTCAGGGTTCAGGACAAAAAATGAGCTAGCTCTAAAACATATGTGGACCACACAAAGTGGATTAAATTCTCACTGTTGAACACTTCTTGGGCCACAGAAGTTTTGGGCCCTAGGAAAGTTTCAACTGTGAGAATCATTACCACCACTGCCTCCTGTGGTGTGGTCCACTTGAGCCTTGGATTTATCTAAATCTTGGTCCTATTCCATAAAATGGAACGGTGAAATGGATGGACGGTGTGGATAAAACCCATACATCACGGTGGCCACTCGGAGCTCCTGCCCGTTCCCAGCCAGAGATGGGCGGGGTAGGACGCGATCCGCGTCCTATCGGAAGATGTCCAAAATATATTGGCAAATTTTGCTCACATACAATGTGACCTTTTCGTCTAACACGTCACTTGCGAGCATCTGAGCCATTAAAAAGGGTGGGCCACACCATAAAAATCACCTAGAAACAATAACATTAGTCCATTAAGCAGGCAAGCTATACCATTAAATCACTGACAGTAGATAGTATTAAAGTACAATCGCATCTAGTTTGCTCTGATTGATCTGATTTTTGCATCAAGTGACCTTTATTGTGCAACGAAACTTTTTAATGGTTCAGATGTTCTCAAAAGGTGACACTTTAAGTAGGAAAGCAAGTGAAAGTTCACCTGTAACTCTCATACATAAACATTTCTCTGTGTCCTAGAGAAAGCTACCCTTAATGCACCAATGCACGATGACTGTACGCCAAAGCTGCAGCTTTGTAAACAGTGGGCCAAGGAATCCCATGACTTTCTTTCCCAAAAAGCCCCTTGACGAAGGGTAAGAAGTTGAGAAGTACCCACACGCAGCAAACCATCTCCCCCAGCCCTGATCCGGACTCTTCAAAGATCGGTGTCCACACCCCGATCAATGCCACGACAAGCGCCGTCATATGAACAAACACGATGGTTGTGCCGGGGAGGAAGAGTGACGAGGAGTCGAAGGTGAACCTTCCGGCATTTGCATCGCTGGCTGAGTCAGGAGCATTTTGGTCTTTTCGTGTTACTTCGAAGAAGGTCTCTGATAACCCTAGGAGCTTGAGAAGGGCGCTTAGGACAGCAAACAGCCATGAACTCGCTGAGGTTATCCTTCTCATTCTCTGATTGTTCCACCATGCCTCAATTGATAGACCGCAGTTTCGGTACTCCACCAGAGTATATAGATTGTAGAAGACGAAAAGTGTAGCAGGAACCCATATTGCTGGTTCTGATACCTGCATGAAAGGAGACGTGAACATTTCTTCATATTTCATGAAGAGGAATCCTGAGAGATCTGCTAAGCATGGTTAAAGGACTGGGTGACTTGACCCGGCTCGTTCAAGCCTAAGTCGAGTCACGACTCACATGAGTCGGGGCTGAATCAGTCTGACTCGCCTAAGTCAAGGGTGACTGGTGGTATTGAACCGTATTGAGTCCAACTGAGCCCGAGTCAATTCCATTAATGAGTTGCATCGCACTCGACGCAATCTTAGAACCATTCGGCCATACCCAAAATTATACAGAGGCCCATGTGTATGCATGCAGGCACAACCGTCGAATAACTGAGATTTACATAAGGTGGGCCACACTGTTTAGATCTGCTGGCCTAAAATTTAGGCTATTCCAGTCTTCGGGTGGGCCACAGTGTACTAAGAAAAAAAAAAAAAATAGACGGATAAGAAAAACTGTTTTGGCAGCCCATTGTATGACCTACATTATGTCCCACCAGAGTGAAATGGTGCAACTTATACACTAAAAGATCTAATGAGTGTGACCCACCCGGGAAATCAAATATCAATAAGTATGTCTGTGGAATTGGCAAACTTCGAACCTTTAATATGAAGGTTGCAGCATTAGTTTTCAATGCAGCTCCCTCGTCATTGCACCGGTGGCCATCCAATGTTTGGTGATTGGGGTACTGTTGATCTGGTGGAATGGTGCATGGATAGCTATAGGTAAAAAATGTAACGATTGGACAACTTAATTTAATCATATAGTTGTTATGGACCAATAATCCAACCATTACTTTCAGAGACCATTAATCGAGTAGCTACGATAGTTATACTCTAAATAATTTTCCAATGCAGCCTATCCACATGCTGGCCCGCCAAAACAACAGTCCTGATTTTGAGAAGGAATCTTGTAATTGTCCCTGCTAACACCAACTTTCGGTGTCCACTAATCATAGATGAGAGTATCATTTATTGGTCATGGACCGGTTTATCAATCGACGGGTCTGCCTAACATTGTAGTCCACGGACCATCTACTGTTACTGATCAGACCAAATGTTCATGCGGTGGTCCTTGTCGACCGTTCTCTATATTTTAAATTGCAGCAATGAAAAGTTCATCCAGATCGTTCACCATGAGCCATCCGGGAGTAGATTAGATGAGACCCGCCCAAGACAGTGCGGCCCTTAGTGTGGGGCCCACCTTGATGTATGTATTTTCTATCCATGCCATCCATCCAATTTTTCAGATCATTTTAGTACATTAACACAAAAAGGAAACAGATCCAATTATAAGGTGGACGATACTATAGGAAACAGTGGTGATTGACCATTAATGGACCACAAAAGTTTTGGATCAAGCTAATATTTACTTTTTCCCTTCATCCAGGCATATTTAACCTTATCAACAGGTGAAAATAAACACAACCGAAACATTAAGGTGCGCCCTAAAAAGTTTTTAATGGTAAGGAATTCAATCACCACTGTTTCCTATGGTATGGTTCACCTGATAATTGGATCTGCTTCAGTTTTGGTATAATGCCATAAAAGGATCTGAAAAAATGGATGGACGGCATGTATACTGAATACATACATCAAGGTTGGCCCCATGGTAAGGCTGCATTGTCTTGGGTGAGGACGGGGTCTCACCTCATCCGCTCCCACGTCATCCACAATGGACTGATCATTATAAAAATTGAGGCCACATTGACTACCACTTTGAATTAGGGCTGTCAATGGACCGGGTCTGGAGTGCCCGGATTTTGAATTGTTTTGGGCCAGGCTGTTGGATCAGCCCTGTGTAAATTTCTTATTTTTTAGGCCCGAGCCTGGCCCATTGACACCCCTACTTTAAATAGACTACCCACTATTTTCTTACTTTTCAGAAGAAAATGACAGTTACCTTTGGCAAAAAAGAAGTGTGAGTGAGGAGAGAAATTGCAGGGAGCATAGTGTAGCATAACTCGGGAAGAGAACGTAGGGCCCATGTGCATGGGATCACGTACGCCATGCATTGTCGGAACTGGAGCTTCTTTTTTAGTGTACCAAGCACAGGGCTATGCTTCCCAAAAAGGACTTCTAAAATGCCCGTGGCCCACCTCCTCTGCTGTATGATGTAATCAGGCCCGCTGGAGGGTGCGCCCCCTAGAAACGCAGGTGGGTCGGGTGTGCAGTAGACCGATGACCAGCCCATTGAGTGGATCTTAATTCCTGTGGCGAAATCTTCAGTTGCACATCCATACACCAATCCCGCCTGCAACTCGTACAAATGGTAACATATTAGAAAGGAATCAACTTTAATGAACAAGCATACCGGAATTTCAACAGCAGGTCCCAGGTTCGACTGCTAAGTAGACACACTAACCACAGGTGGGTGGGTGCGTTGCATGAATTACAAAAAATAAACAAAAGAACAAGCATATCGAATTTCCCCCATAGAAACTTCTTTCCCGACCGCTGTAATGTGTGCAGGACATTAGCCGTTCAAACGGTAGGGCAAGCCTTGAAGATAGCCTACGGTGAAAATCAGCCTTTACATTGTTGAAATCAGATGCCTTAAATCTATGCTGAGACAGGGCCGTTGATCTACCAAAGTGGATTTTATTCAACGAACTCTCTGGACAGTTTGGTGCATGTTCGATCAATTGATCGACTAGTCGATCAACCAACCGACCAATCGACAATTTTGCACATTTTCACTATTTTGTTTCTAATTCTAGATTAGTGCTATATAAGCTGGTGTAATTGCATGATTAGAAAAATAGAGACATTGTTAAAATGTGTTTAAGAGTTTGAGAGAGTTTTGTGAGAGAGAAATCTAAGGTTTTCGCTTCGGGCTTGATCCGGGTAAGGTTCTATCTCTTGTAACTTCTGTTTCATAGTGCATTCATTGCTTTGTACCATGATTTTTTCCTGCAAGGGTTTTTCCACGTAAATTCATATTGTCTTCTGTGTTGATTTGCTTTGTGCGATTGCGAGTGTGTTGCTTGATTCTCCTATGTGTGTTTTTGCGAGTGCCAACAAGTGGTATCAGAGCTAACATTGAGGCAGACAAAATCTGAAAGCGAAGTATCAATGACATTTAGCATGAAGTTCGACGTTGATAAGTATTCTGAAAAAAAAAATAATTTGAACTATGGAATGTGAAGATGAAGAGCCTTTTAGTTCTGTAAGGTTTGAAAGATGCATTCCTTAGGGAAGCGACCGAAATCTACAAAAAAAAAAAAAAAAAGAGTGGAACAAGTTGGATCAGAATGCTAATATCTCAATCCAATTGTGCCTAATGGATGAGGTCCTCTATAACGTTATGAGGAAGAAGACAGGGACTGATACATTAGCGAAGTTGGAGAATATCTACGCAAAGAAATCTCTGAAAAAATCGTTTATATCTGAAGCTACAGTTGTTCAACCTGAATATGGCTGAGGGGGTTGATGTTGAGAGACACATTAGTAACTTTACCAGGTATATATTTGTAAATTACTGAATGTGGATGAAGTGATCAAGGATGAAGATCAAGCATGTATCCTATTGAACTCTCTTCCAGAATTGTATGAGTCGTTTAAGGACTTTTTGTACGTTGATAGGGCGACCATTAGCATTGAGACTGTTATCTCAGCCCTCTAGTTGAAGGCGAGGAGAAGGAAGAGCAATGATGTGGGTTTCTCTACATATGCATTGGTTACAAAGAGGATAAATTCTGATCGGGATAGAAGATCTTCACGATCAAGATCTAAATCCAAGGGCAAGGGCAAAGGGAAGTTAAAGTACTGGAGTTATGGATAGATAAGGAACATGAAGAGAGATTGTCAGAATCCCAAGTCAAAGAAAGAGAAGTCAAATGAATCTTTCAGGGAAGCTAATACCGCAGAATCTACAGAGGACGTGAGTGATGGTTACAAGGTTTTTACTGTATCCAGGTCTGATTATCTCAGCGATGAATAGCTCTTGGATTCAAGTGCGTCGTATCACATGTGTCCTGGCCAGAGCATTCACCGCGTACAGGGATTATGATAGTGGTTTGGTGTTCTTAGGCAATAACTACGCTTGCAAGGTTGTAGGTATTGATTCGGTGCGCATTAGGATGTTCGATAGGATCGAACACATCCTGACAGATGTGAGGCATGTCCCTAGGATGAAGAAGAAGTTGGTCTCTTGGTGTACTCAAGGTAATGGGGTGCAAATTCACTAGGTTCAATCGATTCTATAAAGTTTTTAAGGGGGCACCCGTAGCAATGATAGCACAAAGGTACGGTAACCTTTACAGGTTTATCAGGAGCACTTCATTAGGTGAGTTGTAACGTCTACAGTGGATTCCGCATCTGCACGTATGTGACATGCATACTTAGGCCACATGAGTGAGCGAGGCATGAAGGTTCTTCTCGGCAAAATATCTCTCCCAATTCCTTTAGAACGCGACGGAACCATCCTGCGCTCAAAGTTCATGTCAATGGAAAGATATTGGGAGAAAGTTGTTGTATACTATTCACAGATCGAGATGGCTCGTACGTAAAGGCCAAATGAGTTTCTAGTTTGATAACTGGACGGGTAGAGGTATGATAGCTGGGGTTTGTGATGATCGCATTCCAAATAGCCTTTCTCGATTCGGTCAGGGACTTTTAGGCCACGGATGGGAGATGGGACTTCTCTTCTATCGAAGGGCTGATCTCGTCAGAGGTCATCCAAGCTATCAAGGAAAGCCCGATAAGGATAATGGATAACAATGATATATTTATTTGGAATCCTACTTCGTCGGGGAAATTTGAGCTTAAATCTGCCTAGAACGACATCAGAATTCGAAACCTGATCCTGCAGTGAGCCAAGTGGGTCTGGAACAATCACATCTCGCCCAAGATTACAACTTTTACTTGGAAGGTGATGTTTAAAGCAGTCCCCATAGACTTAGCAATCCAGAAGATAGGTATTTACCTAGCATCTAAATGTGAGTGTTGTGCTTATCTGGAGCGAAGTGATGCTGCTGTTGTTGATCGAGGGATGCAATCGAGGGGTCCTCCAAGCTGGCAAGGTGACGCTAATCGATCTCTTGATCTAGACAGCCACGTTATTCAGTAACCGTTCTCTCACCATGTTCCTAATGACGTATATCCTAGGTCTAATCTGCCTAACGATCCTCTGACAGGCCTAGATTCCGGCTGATCAGCATCATACAATCGGTCAGAGAAGTCACAACTCTGCTCAGTTAGAAGATCTGGACCACCTTCTTTGCCAAGGAAGGGCTGCAACTGAGGTCTGGACATTCTTTGCCTCCATGCTTGGATTGCCTCACATCCAAAATCAATCCATTAAGTAGAGAATCCAATAGTGGACCAGTTTGGAAAGCAAGTCTTCAAGATTCATTCTTCTTCGGGGGATGGCCCCCTCTCTTATCATTTGGGAGCTTTGGCTTAGTCGTAATGCGACAAGATTTGATAACAGAAAAATGCAACCGGCTACAATCATTCAAAAGATTCTTTGATGGATGAAGGAAATTGGTGTAAATCTCCCTCAAGGCGATAGGGATTCAATGCTGGAGAGGATTGTTCTACAATCCATGGGGCTAGAAGTCAAATCGTTTAGTGAGGGAACTAAGGTTGAAGTTGTTAAATGGTGCAGGCCAGCTACGGGCAGATTAAAACGGAATGTGGATGGTTCTTCGTGAGGGAATCCAGGGATGGGCGATGGTAGTGGTATCTGTAGAGATCATTGGGGCCGAGTTATCTTCACCTTCCATAGGCAAATGGCTCAATATCGAATATGACTGCTGACGCACAGGCAATGCTGGATGGCCTCCTAATCTACGAGAGAATGGGGTTATCCAACATAGATGTGGACTTCGACTCCCGTGTTTTAGTAGAAGCTGTAGCTAACCCTCAATCAGCTATCTTTTGGAGTATTTGGTACAAGGCTCATCTCTATCCACAGCAAACGTAACATCTTAATTCGATCTCTAATTTTCTCATTCTTTTTGTGAGGGCAATTCGGTGGCTAATGGCCTTGCAAAGCAGGCAAGCCTAGGAAGCCCCAGATAGGATCTTTACAAGTCATGGAGAGCTTCCCCAATCCATCAGAGGCTACGTCACTTTAGATAATGCGGAGTTAGGCCACATTAGGTTGAGGAAGAAGCCGAAGAAGGGAGAAGGCTGATCAAGGCAGTTTGGGGCCCTTTGATTATGGGATTCTGTGCCTCTTCGCCCGTAGTTTTTCCCTACTCTATTTGTGTCTGCTTCTAGGTTTTTGTAAGGAAAGCTATGTTCGTTTTGTGGAGCCTCTTCGGCTGTCTGTTGCTCCTTTTTTTCTTAATAAAATATATACTTTTTGGAAGAAAAAAAAAGAGCATTGTATGTATGGTAAACACTCAAAGTTAGTGTTAAAGTCTGGGAAGCATATTTGTAAAGGGGTTCTAAAGTTTGTGCATTCAGATGTATGGGGGTTGTCGCCCATAATTTCTGTTGGAGGGTCGTCATGGTTTGTGTTATTTATTGATGACTATAGCAGAAAGGTGTAGGTTTATTTTCTGAAAAATAAATCCGATGTTTTTACCATTTTCAAGTATTGAAAGGCGATAGTGGAAAAACAATCAGGGTATAAGGTGAAAGTTTTGAGAACAGATAACGATGAAGAATTCACTTTAGGAAAATTCAATCGATTTTGCAAAGATGAAAAGATCGTGAGGCACAACACAGTGCGGCCACACACTAGAGCAGAATGGTGTGGCGGAGCGGATGAATCAGACTCTCTTAGAAAAGGCCCGATGCATAATCAATGGTGATGGGTTAGGCAAGGAGTTGTGAACTAAGGCCATTAACACGGCTTGCTACTTGATAAATCGGTCTCCTTCTATGACCAGTGATTGTAAGATTCTAGAGGAAGTGTTGAGTGGTCGGCAGGTAGACTACTCGGGATTACTTGTCTTTGGTCATGAGGCTTACTCTCATGCATCGTCAGTTAAGGGAGATAAGCT
Organism: Liriodendron chinense; assembly: GCA_003013855.2. Taxonomy (NCBI): domain Eukaryota; kingdom Viridiplantae; phylum Streptophyta; class Magnoliopsida; order Magnoliales; family Magnoliaceae; genus Liriodendron; species Liriodendron chinense. The sequence continues at coordinate 550,848 of ML058339.1, read as the reverse complement.
AGGCCAAATGGCCAGAAAGTGTATTTTTGTGGGCTACGGTGATGGTATGAAAGGGATACAAGTTGTATGACCCTATCAAACGAAAGATCACATTGAGTCGGGATGTCAAGTTCGATAAAGGATCCTTGTTCCATAAGGATGAATACAAGGAAATGGAAAAGTCGATTGTGGACATTCAGATAGACAGACATGTGACATGACCCAATAATGAGATGCAGATAGAGGTATAGGATCAAGTGGAGCAGCCACTTGTGAGAAGGAATCCATAGAGGGATCATAGCTTACCAACTAAGTACAGAGATGACTCGAATATTATAATCGCCCTCAGTATGGATGGGGGGATATGTCAACTTTTCAAGAGGCACTTGATGACATAGATGCCGAAAAGTAGAAGACGGCGATGCATGATGAGTGGACTCCTCTTCAGAAATGAGACATGGGAGCTTGTGAAGCTTTCCATTGGCCATAAGGTCATCGGGAGCAAGTGGATCTGCAAAAAGAAATAGGATAGGTACAAGGCGAGGTTGGTGGTGATGGAATATGCTCAGAGAGAAGGTGTAGACTTTAGTGAGATCTTCGCACCAATGGTAAGGCAAGTATCTACCGGGTTCATATTAAAGTTGGTTGCCCAATATGACTCGAGCTGGAACAGATGGATGTGAAGACTACTTTCCTGTAAGGGAAATTGAAAGAGCAGATTTAAATGAAGCAACTAAAAAGTTACATGATACAAGGGGTAAAGAATAAGATTTGCGGGTTGAGAAAATCGTTATACGGCCTGAAACAATCGCTTAGGCAATGATATAAGAAGTTTGATTCCTTCATGATGGGTTAGCGATTTACTAGGAGTAAGTATGATCATTATGTCTACTTTAAGACACTAGGTGATGGGAAGTTCATTATCTTGGTATGTATGTTAATGACATGCTCATTGCTAGTCATACCATGTTTGAGATCGACATACTAAAGACTCAGCTATCAGGAACGTTTAAGATGAAGGATTCGGGGGCTACAAAGAGGGTTCTCGACATTGATATACACAAAGACAGGAAGAAAAGCATGCTTTGATTATCTTAGGAAGAATACCCTGAAACGGTATTGGTGAAGTACAGGATGGGTAAAGAAAAGCTGGTCAACGTACCTGATGCAACTCATTTTAAGCTTTCTTTTAAGCAGTGTTAGACAGAAGAAGAAAGGGAAGTCATGTCTCGTGTGCCTTATTCGATCGCAATAGGAAGCTTGATGTATTTTATTGTCTGTACGAGACTAAATATTTCACGAGCGATGGGTGTTGTTAGTAGATTCATGTCTAACCCTGGGAAACAACACTAGGAGGCTGTGAAATGGCTACTTCAGTATATTCAAGGTACGCAGGACTAAGTCTTAACATTTGAGAAATTAGGGTACAAGTTGGTTTGGTATGTAGATTCTGATTACGTAGGCAATGTGGATTGCAGGAGATTGACTTTAGGTTACTCGTTTGTGCTAACGAGTAGAGCGATCAGTTGGATGTCGAAGCTTCAATCTATGGTGGCTCTTTCCACTAATGAAGCGGAGTATATGGCAATGAAAGAAGCATTCAGGAAAGTGGTTTGGTTGAGAAGCATGATAAATTAGTTAGGGCATCAGCAGAAAGTCGTGCTGATTAATTGTGATAGCCCAATGCTATCAATTTGGCAAAAAAATTTGTTTATCACTCTCGTACTAAACGTATTGATGTGCGTTACAATTTTATCCATCAGGTGCTTGAGGAAGGTAGTATTACTCTAGAGAAAAATCGTATGAGCGTGAATCTAACAGATATGCTAACCAAGGTGGTTCCTATAGAGAAGTTCAAGTTTTGTACTACTTCTCTGGGTCTGGTGAAGATGGAGTTAATACGAAGTGTGCATGAGAAGCAGTGATGGTAAAGTTATGATGGTGATGAAGTAGAGATGGAAGATTTTGTGTGGCAATGTGTAGCATGAAGATTGGAGTCGGGGTGGAGATTCTTAAAATCAGATGCCTTAAATCTATGCTGAGATAAGGTTGTTAATCGATTGATCGACCAAAGTGGATTTTATTCAGCGAGCTCTCTGGACAACTTAATGCATGTTTAATCAATGGACCGACCGATTAATCGATGTATCGATCGATCGACCGACCGATCGACAGTATGCCCAGTTTTGCGCGTCTTCGCTATTTTGTTTCTAATTCTGGATTAGTGCTATATAAGCTAGTATAATTGCGGGATTAGAAAAAAAGATTGAGACATTACTAAACATGTGTTAAGGGTTTAGGAGATTTTTGTGAGAGAGAGATCTAGGGTTTTCTCTTGGGGCTTGATCCGAGTGAGGGTCTATCTCTTGTAACTTTTGTTTCATAATGCATTCATCGCTTTGTGCAGTGGATTTTTCGCACAAGGGTTTTTTCATGTAAATTTGGATTGTCTTCTATGTTGACTTTCTTAATGCGATTGCGAATGCGTTACTTGATTCTCCTCTGTGTGTTTCCGTGAATCCCAACACATATTGGGTGGACCACAACTAACTATTGAAGTAAGCCATCATCGGGTATACATCAATTAACAGTGTGGCCCACCCGATGAGGAGACCAAGGATGTTCATGGCATGTTGCACCTTTAGAAAGGCTTGGATGTCCAACAAAAGTAATAGTTGGTGGGAAAGACATAGCCTGTATGCGATAATCTCTTGCTACATATAGTTTGCTCTTTGAAGATACTCATAGTATCTTGGAGGTGCTCGGTTTGTACATTTAGGGTTGTGGTTAGGTAACCTATATTACCCCATTGTAGCTGGACCATGCGCCAAAAATCTTTCAGATTAATAGGTAGTAGGAAATTTCACCTCTTCTCCATGTTATAATTCAAACCATTCATCTATTTGTTCCTACTATGAGTAGCATCATCATAATCGTCGTCTAAGCCTCGCCCCAACTAATTGTGAACAGTTGGCTTCACAAATTCTAGTTCACCATTGCTGACACAGGCAACACCCAAGCCCACCCAAATATCCACCACTGAACTCGGTGTAGATTGTGATCGAACCATCTAAGGGCAAAGATTTTTATTTTTATAAAGAAAATTCATTGAAAAAACCTAGGGAGTTATACGTTGTGCAACAAGCCAACAACGCCAGTGAATCGAGATCGAATCTCTGATATCACCCACAGACGATAAACAGGAAGAAATAACTAAGTAGAAATGGAATTAAAGCAAACCAACAAACCACAAGACATATTTTACATGGAAAAACCCCAACAAAGGTAAAAAACTACAGATGCAATCTCCACAATGAATAAAAACGAAGTTTACAATGCAATCTTACCTTCTACCATGCTTCCCATATGCAAAGATGGCCCTTTTTACAAACATCTTTTCTCTATCTCCTTGGACGTATAGAAACCCTAATAACATGCCCCAATCTCGTTTTACAACCCTTAATATAGTCTAAAACGAAAATCGAAGACAAAATAAGAAACTGTGTATAAGCAATCTGCGCACGATGACAGATCCAAAATCTGTCCAACGAGTTAAAGAGAACTTCCATTAAATTTCGGTCGCCCGACCCATCATGGTCGGGCGCTTAATCGTCTCTGAAATAATCCAGAGAAAATCTGCATAATCCAGATGAATTTCGATCGCCTGACCAAGACTAACCGGGCGCCCGAACACCTCAGGCTTGCAAAAATAATGGTGTGCTAGCTCCACACCTCAACAATCTCCCACTTAGAGACAGATCACCAAAAAATCCATTCATCTTCTACATCCGGAGTGCATCACCTCTCCATCTTCATGCCTGAAGACCAATCAAAGCTGAGCAGAACTTCAATTTCTCCCGTGTGACCGCATTGGTCATCATATCTGCAGGATTCTCACCTGTATGGATCTTTTCCAGAATAATCGATCCATCTTCCAACAATGAACGTATGAAGTGATACCTAATGTCAATATGCTTACTCCTTGAATGAAAGGTCGAGTTCTTGACCAAGTGTATTGCACTCTGACTGTCACTATACAACTTGCAATCTGTTTGCTTCTTCCCCAACTCTTCCATAAAACCTTACATCCATTACATCTCCTTACACGCTTTTATAGCTGCAACATACTCCACTTCCATTGTACTGATAGACACTATCTTCTGCAACTGAGAGACCCAACTCACTGCAGCACTACCCAGAGTAAATACATACCCTATAGTGCTCCTTCTGCTGTCAATATTTTCTGCTAGATCTGAATCAACATAGCCCTGTAACTTGATTTCTGATCCTCTATAACACAGCCCTACCTCTATAGTACCTGCTAAATACCTGAGGATCCACTTTACAGCTTTCCAATGTTCCTTCTTGGGGTTTTTCATGAACATGCTAACAACTCCCGCTGCTTGAGCAATATCTGATCTCGTACTCACCATAGCATACATGAGGTTCCCTATAGCCGACACGTATGGGACTTTAGCCATATATTCTCGTTCCTCCTGCGTCTTCGCACCTTGCTCCTTAGAAAGCTTGAAGTGACTAGCTAATGAAGTGCTAACTAGCTCAGCACCTCCCATATTGAATTGATCAAGTACTTTGGCTATGTGCTCTGCCTGTAACAAGAGCAATTTCTTATTTTTCCTATCATGCTTTATCCTCATGCCTAGGATTTATTTTGTAGCTCTCAAATCCTTCATAGCAAACTCTCTAGACAACTGTCTTTTGAGATCCGAGATGTTCTTCATGATTGAACTGGCTACAAGCATATCATCAACATATAGAAGAATGATGATGTACAACGTATTAAACTTCTTCAAATAGCAACAGTGGTCTGCATGACATCTCCCGAACCTGTTTTTCAACATAAAATCATCGAACTTCTTATACCACTGCCTCAGGGCCTACTTCCATATAGGCTCTTTTTCAGCCTACACACCTTATTCTCCTTTCCTGATGCCACGTATACTGTCAGCTGATGCATATATATCTCTTCTTCAAGATCCCCATGAAGAAAGGTCGTCTTAATATCTCACTGCTCTAGATGTAAGTCATCCGTAGTCAATACTCAAGACCATGCGAATTGTAGACATCTTCACCACAGGTGAAAATATCTTAGTGAAGTCGATACCTGCCTTTTGTTGGAACTCTTTTACTACCAATCTAGCCTTGTATCACTTTGAACCATCATGCTTCTCTTTCAGCATGTAAACTCACTTATTATGAAGAGCTTTATTCCCCTTGAGTAGTGTAATGACCCAGGATTTTGGGTGCATGTGAATATGCATATGAGTACGCACACTACATTAGCTCAAGTATATGCATATATAAATCCATCAACCCGTTGATTCCCAAGACGAACCATCAATTACCCTGAAGTTCTCACGTATTCATCAAAACCAACCGTTCAATTAATTATTCATCACTAGGTAAAGGTATCTGACCGTCCACTTTGAATTTTGACAAGCCGATCATAGTAAACTAAACCCCTTAGTCTCCATATCCGCTCATATACAAATCGATTTAATATTCTAATCCGATCATCTTGTTTATCATAATTAGTTATGCTTAACCTATTGTTAAAATTGTGAAATGATGAAAGTTCATGAGTAGACAAGTCACCAAAGTTTAACCATGTATGTGCCTTACCAAAAGGTTGCCCAAAAACCATGTTACGAGTATCTATTAAAGAAACCGACCGTACAATAACTCCTATTTGGGCTTAAGATCATAACCGTTTAATTAGAAAAAAATTAGCCTTTCATATGACCATCCATCAAAATTGTATCCGCCAAATGGGCCATCCAAATAACAAATTGAACCGATCATTTCAAAGATTATTGGATCAGTACGAAGGCTATCGGTCAAATTTTTTATTGGATGTATACAAATGTCATTTTGGATCATGGAGTGTGATGAACCACTAAAGGTGCATCTTGGTTATCCGTAAGAGATCAATGCCCAAATTAACCCGTAAAAAGAACGCGAAAAAGGACAGGCCTTGGTGAAGTTTCACCTAAAACTAATGGTATATGAGATCGCTTTGGATGGTTGAAGTCAAAACCAAAGAAAAGGGCAAACTTGGTATTGTACATATTATAGTAAGGGAAAGAAATGGGGAAACGTGGATAGGCTTTCACGTTGGATATTACCAGTACGTTTTTGTGAAGTGTGGCCCACCCAAGACTCGGATCTACCTCATTTTTGGTGTCATGCCTTAAAATCATGTGGCCTAACTGATGAGCGGAGTAGATTTTGTACATACATCACGATGGGACCCATGTGCACAACGTGCACGTTATCCCTCTCGGTCAATGTGCGTTAACCGCGTATTTAAGAAGACGAGCGTCTTCTTCGCTGGATGCTGCAACAGCGAACGGATGTTGTCCGTCTGCACCATCCACGCAGTCCGTTTGTGGGTCCTTTATAGTAAATCTAAACCGTACGTTCTCTCCCTCTCCCCCACGCATGGAGTCCCCCTGAATATCTTTCACAACGGTCGCCAATCCAGTCTTTTCCAAACCACCGTCCGAACCAAAAGATCCCAAGATCCGGTCCGTTGCTCTGCATGGATGGACCAGACTTCTTCCGGAAGTTCATGTGGACCCCACCTAGGTCTCCAACGTCTCACTTGTGGCTTTGTCTGCAAGAAACGGAAATGGAAGCCTTCTCCAACTCAAACTCCACCACCTTCGGTCCGGTTGTAGTACCGCGAACACAGGCCATCCAAGTCCATCTTGGACCATCCAAACACGTCTAGGGTAGTGTATAAAACCCCCCTAGGTGTCTTTTTCGAGAAAAGAAACGTAGAGAGAGAAGGTCGGGTAGAGAGAGAGAGAGAGAGAGAGAGAGAGAGAGAGAGAGAGGTAGATCGTGTGGAGGGGTGGGTTCCATCCGTCTGTTAGGGTTGCTGCTGTCTGATCACTTCCAGGAAGAATAAGAAAGAGAAGAAGAAAGAGGAAAGAGAAAAAGAAGAAAGAGAAAGAAGAAGGAAAGAAAGAAAGAAGGAGAGAAGAAGAAGAGAGTGTGTGAGTGTTCTTCTCATATATTTTTCACTTGGTTTAGAATTTTAAATTCTTTTAGTTATATTCTAAATTTCTTTGTCTGGGGGTTCGAATTGTTTTATATGGAGTGATTTAAGAATTATATCGATTTCCGTGTTGTATTCTCTACAAATTGTGTTTTCATATGACTTTAATACTTGGGTTGAAGTGTACGTGTGTGAGCCGATTTTGAATTATCCTGAAAAGATGTTTGGAATATTGATTTGATTCATGCATAGCACGAATTGTGAACTACAGTTATTACCATAGGGTGAGCACCCTGGTGTGTGCAATAGACCCATTGATGATTGTTTGGGTGAGCGCCCAAGTGTGTGCAACAGTCCCTGGTTGAGCGCCCTGTGTGTGCAATATACCCTTCTAATAGTCCATCGATTGTACACGGGTTGGTTGAGCTCCCTGGTGTGTGCAAGATACCATACTAGCGTACCCAGTGGATATCATATGATTTTGGCAGGTTGGGTGAGTTCCCTGGTGTGTACAAGAGACCAAATTTGCAGTTGTGAAACAGTGTAGGCCCGACTATAAACTGGCCCTGGATGTTCTACTGATAACCGTATTGAGATTGTTGAGGCATACTTGCATACCATGCATCACGTGCATGTTTAAGAGATTTTGATTTGATGAAATTACTATTGAAATTGTAGTGATTTGTACCTTAATGGTCCAGTGAATTTTCTATATCTAATTACATGTGCTAAACTATATGAGAGTACTCACTGTCTTTTATAGCTGACGCAGTGTTATGCGATTAACCGTAGTGACAGGTGATGATTTAGAAGACTTCGAGGAAGCGGTTCCAGATGAGGGAATACTCTAGAAGATTTTTTAGAATTGATTTATTTTGAATTTTAAATTTGAAAGTATTGATGTAATAAGGCCCATTAGATGGCCATTAGTTAGATGGTTTGGGATAATGTAGTGAACTCCTGGAATTATGGTTTAATATTTCAAGTTTGGTTTATTTTGATTCTATATTTTTGGTACCATGTGAATGGAAAAGAGAAAAGTATCAGTTGAGAGTATAATGAGTTCATTCATTATTTACATAACACCCTTGATTTCGAGATTTGAGTTTTATACTTGAGTGTCGAATTTTGGGGGCGTTACAGTTGGTATCAGAGAATAGGAATGAGATAAACTGTGCCTTAAGAAAAATTCCACTAAAGTTTTAAGATATAGGGTAGCTTCATGAATGTAGAAACTCTAAATATAAGCTCCCAAATACTTTTAGGATAGCCAGTGAATTTAGACACATGTACCTAGGTACCGTGGGAGGTGAATTCCCACCTTAGTGAACCTTTTTCTTAATCAAAAGTCATAAAAATTAAAATTTTAGCCTCTGTAATCTTTCTTAGGGTTATAAGAACATTTCCACGAAATTACAGGCAAGTGGATTAACCGGAAAATAATATTTTGAATTTTTCTTAAATTTTCACCTATGAGATTTAAATTATGGACCAGATTTATACCTATGATCACACAAGGCAAAATACAAGTTTAAAAATTTTTAAAATTTTTCTGAAGGTCAGGGACTATACCCATTGATATCCCTACAAAATTTCAGAACAAACAGAATTGTAGAAAAATTCTAGATATTCTAGTAGTAGACTAAGACATGTGAAATCTGTTGCTAGACAGCAACATATTACTTGTAATTACCAGGGAGAAAACCTAAGAATTATTAGATATTTTAAGCTGAAAATTCTTCTGATGATACACCTTGAAGCCAGTTACATCTATTCCAAATTTCTGATCGATTAAATGTATAGTTTGGAAGAAATAAATCTTAAAGTAACTACCTGTCTAGCCATCCGATTTTTGTACAACATTCGCCAAACAAGTATATGAAAAGGGAAATCAGACTTAAATTAAATGATGAATCACTCAATTAATGAAAATTTTAAATCTTGTATGGATATTTAGATGATCCGATATTTTGAAGAGTACTAAAATAAAATTTGTTGTTTGTATGATTCTTCTTTCTAACTTACTGATAATTGAAGACTGATACATATGTACTCTAATCTTGAGGATGAGATTCTTTAAGGGGGGTAGATTGTAAGAACCCGAGTTCTGAGTTATGCATATTATTACATATAGGGTTACTTTAAGAGGAACATAGAGGAATTATGGATTTATGTAAATCGAGGTATCCTCATCCCCAAAAATCGTGGAAGTTTTTGAATTTCGGGACGAAATTCCTTTAAGGAGAGTAGAATGTAATGACCCTAGGATTTTAGGGTGCGTGTGGATATGCATATGAGTACACACACTACATTAGCTCAAGTATTTGCATTTATAAATCCATCAACCCGTTGATTCCCAAGACGAACCATCATTACCCTGAAGTTCTCACGTATTCATCAAAACCAGCCGTTCAATTAATTATTCATCACTAGGTAAAGGTATCTGACCGTCCACTTCGAATTTGGACAAGCCGATCATAGTAAACTAAACCCCTTGGTCTCCATATCAGCTCATACACAAATCGATTTAATATTCTAATCCGATCATCTTGTTTATCATACGTAGTTATGCTTAACCTATTATTAAAATTGTGAAATGATGAAAGTTCATGAGTAGACAAGTCACCAAAGTCTGACCATGTATGTGCCTTACCAAAAGGTTGTCCAAAAACCATGTTACGAGTATCTATTAAAGAAACCGACCGTACAATAACTCCTATTTGGGCTTAAGATCATAACCGTTTAATTAGAAAAAAAATTAGCCTTTCATATGACCATCCATCAAAATTGTATCCGCCAAATGGGCCATCCAAATAACAAATTGAACCGATCATTTCAAAGATCATTGGATCAGTACGAAGGCTATCGGTCAAATTTTTTATTGGACGTGTACAAATGTCATTTTGGATAATGGAGTGTGATGAACCACTAAAAGTGCATCTTGGTTATCCGTAAGAGATCAAGGCCCAAAATTAACCCGTAGAAAGAACTGCGAAAAAGGACAGGCCTTGGTGAAGTTTCACCTAAAACTGATGGTAAACGAGATCGCTTTGGACGGTTGAAGTCAAAACTAAAGAAAAGGGCAAACTTGGTATTGTACATATTATGGTATGGGAAAGAAACGGGGAAAACGTAGATAGGCTTTCACGTTGGGTATTATCAGCACGTTTTTGTGAAGCGTGGCCCACCCAAGACTCGGATCTACCTCATTTTTGGTGTCATGCCTTAAAATCATGTGGCCTAACTGATGAGCGGAATAGATTTTGTACATACATCACGGTGGGACCCACGTGCACAACGTGCACGTCATCCCTCTCGGTCAACGTGCGTTGACCGCGTATTCAAGAAGACGAGTGTCTTCTTCGCTGGGCGCTGCAACAGCGAACGGATGCTGTCCGTCCGCACCATCCACGCAGTCCGTTTGTGGGTCCTTTATAGTAAATCTAAACCGTACGTTCTCTCCCTCTCCCCCACGCATGGAGTCCCCTTAAATATCTTTCACAACGGTCGTCAATCCAGTCTTTTCCAAACCACCGTCCGAACCAAAAGATCCCAAGATCCGGTCCGTTGCTCTGCATGGATGGACCAGACTTCTTCCGAAAGTTCGTGTGGACCCCACCTAGGTCTCCAACGTCTCACTTGTGGCTTTGTCTGCAAGAAACGGAAACGAAAGCCTTCTCCAACTCAAACTCCACCACCTTCGGTCCGGTTGTAGTACCGCGAACACAGGCCATCCAAGTCCATCTTGGACCTTCCAAACACGTCTAGGGTAGTGTATAAAACCCCCCTAGGTGTCTTTTTCGAGAAAAGAAACGTAGAGAGAGAGAGAAGGTCGGGTAGAGAGAGAGAGGTATATCGTGTGGAGGGGTGGGTTCCATCCGCCTGTTAGGGCTGCTGTTGTCTGATCACTTCCAGGAAGAATAAGAAAGAGAAGAAGAAAGAAGAAAGAGAAGAAGAAGAAGAAAGAGAAAGAAGAAGGAAGGAAAGAAAGAAAGAAGGAGAGAAGAAGAAGAGAGTGTGAGTGTTCTTCTCATATATTTTTCACTTGGTTAGAATTTTAAATTCTTTTATTTATATTCTAAATTTCTTTGTCTGGAGGTTCGAATTGTTTTATATGGAGTGATTTAAGAATTATATCGATTTTCGTGTTGTATTCTCTACAAATTGTGTTTTCATATGACTTTAATATTGGGTTGAAGTGTACGTGTGTGAGCCGATTTTGAATTATCCTGAAAAGATGTTTGGAATATTAATTTGATTCATGCATAGCACGAATTGTGAACTCCAGTTATTACCGTAGGGTGAGCACCCTGGTGTGTGCAATAGACCCATTGATGATTGTTTGGGTGAGCGCCCAAGTGTGTGCAACAGTCCCTGGTTGAGCGCCCTGTGTGTGCAATATACCCTTCTGATAGTCCATCGATTGTGGACGGGTTGGTTGAGCTCCCTGGTGTGTGCAAGATACCATACTAGCGTACCCGGTGGATATCAGATGATTTTGGCAGGTTGGGTGAGTTCCCTGGTGTGTACAAGAGACCAACTTTGCAGTTGTGAAACAGTGTAGGCCCGACTATAAACTGGCCCTGGTTGTTCTACTGATAACCGTATTGAGATTGTTGAGGTATACTTGCATACCATGCATCACGTGCATATTTAAGAGATTTTGATTTGATGAAATTACTATTGAAATTGTAGTGATTTGTACCTTAATGGTCCAGTGAATTTTCTATATCTAATTACATGTGCTAAACTATATGAGAGTACTCACCGGCTTTTATAGTTGACGCAGTGTTATGCGATTAACCGTAGTGAGAGGTGATGATTTAGAAGACTTCGAGGAAGCGGTTCCAGATGAGGGAATACTCTAGAAGATTTTTTAGAATTGATTTATTTTGAATTTTAAATTTGAAAGTATTGATGTAATAAGGCCCATTAAATGGCCATTAGTTAGATGGTTTGGGATAATGTAGTGAACTCCTGGAATTATGGTTTAATATTTCAAGTTTGGTTTATTTTGATTCTATATTTTTGGTACCATGTGAATGGAAAAGAGAAAAGTATCAGTTGAGAGTATAATGAATTCATTCATTATTTAGATAACACCCTTGATTTCAAGATTTGAATTTTATACTTGAGTGTCGAATTTTGGGGGCGTTACAGGTAGAGTGACGAGATCCCACTATGATTGGACCTAAGAGGGTCCATCTCCTCATCCATAGCGTGCTCCCACTCAACTCGAGTATCCAGCTGTAACGCCTCTTCAAAACATTTTCGTTCACCATTATCAGTCAACAGTAGATAATGTAAGGAGGGTAAGTATCAGACCTTAAGGTCTTCTATCCCGAGTAAACCTCTTCAAAACCGGTGTTTGCGGCTCTGCCTCATCATGCTCCTGTGAATGTTCACCCTATGGCACTGCAACACCTGTGTCCGGTAACTCTTCCAACTCTATGTATTCCTTCTCATCAGCCTTGTTCTGTTTCTGCTGCAAACTGTCTTTATGCATCACTTTCTCATTAAATATTATATCCTTGCTTCTGATGATTTTTCGATTTTCTACATCCCAAAATTAGTAACCAAAATCATGTTGCCCATAACTAATAAACGTGCACCTCCTAGACTTCGCATCTAGCTTGTTCCTGTGCTCTGCATCAATGTGAACATATGCAGTGCAATCGAACACTTTGAGATGTGCAAGGCTCACTTCTTTTTCAGTCCACGCCTCCTCTGGTAAACCTCCATCCAATGGTGTTGAGGGACTTCTATTGAGAAGATAGACGGCAATATTCACAGCATCTACCCAAAACGTCCTGGGCAATCCTGCATGCAACCTCATGCTCCTGGTGCACTCAAGGATACTCTTGTTAATGCGCTCAGCCATACCGTTCTGTTGCGGTATCCCTGAAATTGTTTTCTGATATTTGATTCCCTGTGTTACACAATACTCTTCAAACCTTACTTTTTTACCTGTCTCATTTTCTACTAGAACGTTCCACTTCTTAAATACATCAAATACCTCAGATTTATGCTTTAAGAAGTAAATCACAGTTTTCTACTAGTATCATTAATAAAGAAAAAAATAACGTGATCCACCAAGAGATGATACTTATGTCAGGTCCCCACCATCGGTGTGCACAAGCTCCAATAGATGTGTCTTTGGAGCGCGTCCTATTTTCTTAAAGCTCACCTTCTTCTGCTTGGCGTACACACAGTTCTCACAGAATTTCAAGTCGATAGACTTCAAACCCAGTAGCTTCCCCTTTGACAACAACACCTTCATCCCTTTCTCACTCATATGTCACAGCATCTAATGTCATAACTACACATTCACTCCAGTTGATGTGACTACGAGTGAGCTATGTGATCCGGAAGTCACGTACAAGGTACCTTCCTTCTTGCCTCTAGCTATCACCAAGGCACCCTTTGTGACCTTCCATAAATCTCCTGTGAATGTCGTCACATGTCAGTATCAGCAAGCTGCCCTACTGAGATCAAGTTTCTTCTCAGGCTTAGTACATGTCGAACATCCTTCAACTTCAAGATTGTTTCGTCTTTCTGACTTATCTGAACATCTCCCTTGCCAACAATACTGAGGCTCATCATCACCCAGTAAAACTCTCCCGAAGTCACCTGACACATAATCACGAAGAACATCCTTCGACGAAGTGGCATAAAACGAAGCACCCGAGTCTATAACCCAAGACTCATTCAGCACATCAAGAGATAAGATCAACACTTTCGTATCATTGTCCTCAGATAGATTCACCGAATCCTTCCCACCTTGAGAGCTTCCTTCTTGCTTCTTAAGCGCCCTACAATCATGCTCCCATTCTTCCCGCAATGCCAACACTCGTCCTTGTCTTTCGGTCCTTTGGACTTCTTCCTTGACTTAGAACGTCCATGTTTATTGCTTCCTTTACTCGATGATATTCCTCATCCTTCAACGTTTAGAGCATTCCCAGATTCTCCTAAAATTTTTAATGCCTTCCTTCTAGATTCTTCGCTAAGAATTTGACCTACTATATCATCGAATTTCAACTTTGTCGATCCTATGAAATTGTTCACTGCAACCACCAAACGATCCCAATTGTCTGACAAACTAGATAAGATCAACAACGCCCTGACCTCATCATCAAAGATGATACCAACAAATTTCAACTAGCTCATGACTGTATTAAACTCATTTAGATGCTCAGCCACACCCCAACCGTCTGACTTCTTCATGTTGAAAAGCTGTTTCATGAGATGAACCTTGTTAGACGTAGAGGGTTTCTCATACGTTGTTGCTATAGTAACTACATCAACTCTTTTGTGGTCTTCACCCTGGATATATTAAAGGCGACGCTCTTTGATAAAGAGAGTCCGATCGTTCCCAACGCCTTCCGATCCATAAGAGACCATTCATCATCGGTCATCTTCTCCGGTTTCTCCTCTTGTCCTTCTAAAGGAACATAGAGGTCCTTTTGATACAGGTAGTCTTCCATCAAACTTTTCAATCCGTGTCTTCCCTTCTTCTGTCAGTCACTTCCCACTTCAACTAAACCAATAGCTCTGATACTAGTTATTGCGCAGCAAGCCAACAACATCGATGAACCGAGATCGCAACTCCGATATCACCCACAAACGATAAACAGGAAGAAATAACAAGTAGAAATGGAATTAAAGCAAACCAACAAACCACAAGACATGTTTTATGTGGAAAAACCCCAACAATGGTAAAAAACCACGGATGCAATCTCCACTATGAATAGAAGTGAAGCTTACAATGCAATCTTACCTTCTAATATGCTTCCCATGCACAAAGATGGCCCTTTTTTTATAAACATCTTCTATCTCTCTCTCCTTGGACATATAGAAACCCTAATACCATGCCCAAATCCCATTTTACAACCGTTAATATAGTCTAAAATGAAAATCAGAGACAAAATAAGAAACTGCGTAAAGCAGTCCGCGCATGGTCGGGCGCCCGACAGATCCAAAATCTGTCCAGCGAGTTGAAGAGAAATTCCATCGAATTTCGGTCGCCCGACCCATCATGGTCCCCCCCCCCCCCCCCCCCCCCCCCCCCCCCCGAAAGACCCTCCTCTAGAACTAGTTGACCCTTTTGATGGATAGACAAGTCTACCCTCTCAAGAACAATCAGGAAACCACACCTCAAGGAGTCGGATTGGGGACTAAAATAGTTGCTCTCTTTGATCAACTCAAGGAAGCCCATCACACATAGCAGACAACGAATCATTAGGCCCTAAGAAGAGAAATAGAGCAAGAGAATCCTCAGCACATATCAGAAGAGAGGATGTTGGAATCGAATCTCAAATCTCCAGGGCTGCTCAGCAAAAGATACAAGGCACTTTTTGAAGGGTGTACCGCAATCAACTTCATGGACTGGGATGTGGAATATCAATTGGAGCGGGGACAAGGAACACCATCCCTAGAGGGATTATATTAATGTCCTAGAGAGGGGTGTGAATATGACTTAACTAAATTTTACTAATCTTAAAAGATAAAAAAAAATTCAGAATCAAATATTAATAATACTAAGAATAAATCTGAGGCACAAAATTCACAAGTTCAATAAATAAGCAATCTGAAATCTCCTTTAAATCGTAGGACAACCTTTCACTTAAACTCTTAGGTAGGACAACCTTTTATCATGATTTTTAGATTTCACAATATCAGGCGAATAATTAAAAAAATAACAATAATTAAGCACCACAATACAAATGAGTTATAGTGGTTTGGTGTTAACACACACCTACTTCACTACCAAAATTACTTCTCCACATAATTTTAACTTTCCACTATAACCAAAAGGTTTTCACAAGTTAACCTTTATAATCTATTACAACTTGTGATTTTCACAGGCTATCACAATAAACTTTAAGTGATTTTCATGGGCTATCACTTCTCAACCCAAAGATATTTTTCAGGGCAATTAATCTCTAACAAACCTAAAGAAATGAAATAGATTTTACCGTATATTTCCAAAGATGTTAGTTTATGTGACGATATTGATGAAGCCAATAAGGAAGAAGCTTCAACAGTTGCAACAATCCTTTCTTCTCTTTGATGTAGATATACCAGTGTATGCACAACCAAGAATGATTGAGGGATAGAAGATTTTTCAAGAAGAAAATCCCTAAAAGTTGTAGTTTCAATTCTCTATTCTCAAGATGAGTTTATACACTCTCTAATCGATTTAACAAGTACTTGAGAAAAGTATTGA
Organism: Liriodendron chinense; assembly: GCA_003013855.2. NCBI lineage: Eukaryota > Viridiplantae > Streptophyta > Magnoliopsida > Magnoliales > Magnoliaceae > Liriodendron > Liriodendron chinense. Next base: position 534,619 of record ML058339.1, on the reverse strand, counting down.
ATAAGCTATGTAAAAGAATATAAACTACAACACAAATAGCTAAAAAAAATAGGAGGGCTTTCTCAAGAGGAAGATAATTTTTGTGCTTTGAACAATGAGAAATGAGCCCTATTTATAGCCATAGAGTTAGGTCGACACAGGGTTCGGCTGACCCAAGAAGCTTCGGCTATCCCGAGACAGGGTTCAGCTAGCTCGAGTCCGAAGTTACCAAAAACTTAATCTTGCTGAAGGTCCTCTTTGGCTGAATCGAGCTTGTTCGGCTACCCAAACACAGGGTTGGGTTGGTGGAACACCCTTGGAAATTAAAATATGCCATTGCTAGAAACTCAACCAAAGTTTCATAAGGCTAACCGGACACAGTTCGGCTGGCCAAATTGCCCTGATAGTTAATGTAAAAATGCATTTTGAAAACACTAACTTTTAGATTAAAAAAAACCCTACTCAACCTAAGGTCATTCCTAAGGTTTTCTTTACATGTAGATTGGCCTACACAAGGTTTTTCACTTGAAGCTTTTCTAAGCCAACTTAGCTGAGTCTTCTGGTCTTGAGATGTTGCGCCTCAACCTTGAAATGTTGAATCGAGCTAAACCAATACATTATCTATTTTGTCCACTAAATTTGACAAACTACAAGTGTGCTTAATATATTAGCACTTACATATCTCCTTTCTTCGAGAAAGACAACCTCATAAATATGGATTCTCTAAGATCCAAAGTCAGTCCAAGGGTGCTTGTTAGTACATCAGAATGTGGGGAAGGAATGTATCCTGCTCAAATTCGAGGGAGATCTCCTCTTAGAGAGGTGGATATAAATTACAATTGCCACTCAAGGATATTCTAAAGGCGCAGAAATTATATCAGCGAGCAAGGGTGATGGTTTGAATACAGCAAGAGCCACGGTGTTAGAAAGTAGTAGAAAAGGGGTTGTCCAGAGCTCCGATCCACATAGTACTACAGATAGTGAGGTGGTTAGAAGGGGAGGTACAGGGGAGACGACTTCGAATATAGGTCCAGGCAGACTTCGGGCACCAGGATATGGAGTTCAAAAAGAGGTTTCGGGTAACCAAAATAAGAGGGCAGACAAGCTCAAACGGGCAGGGCTATTAGAAGGATGGAATGGGAGGCTTAGAATGTTGGACCACAAGGTTGGGAATTCATGAAGGGTAGTCAATAATTAAGATTCTAGTATGGAATGCTCAAGGCATGGGGAATACAACTACAATTAGAACTATGCTATTAAAAGGATGGTTAGGGAGTACAATCACCTGATTCTAGCCATTCTAGAACCTATGCTTGGGGATAGTAAAAGAGTCAGAGCAGGGCTTAAGTTGGGATTTCACTCATCGGTCTCTAATGCCGATGCTGGGGGTAACATTTGGGTGTTCTATAGTTCGTATATTCAGGCGAAGGAACGCGCCACCTCAAACCAGCTCTTATCTATCCTGTTGGGCATTCAGGATCGACTGGAGAGAATTTTAGTTTCGTTCGTCTATGCTAAATGCTCAAGGATTCAAAGGAGGATACTTTGGCAGGATCTGGCTGATATTGCAAGCTCCAAACCGAGGCCCTTGGTCATATGTGGGGATTTCAATGTGGTCATAAATGCCGCTGAAAGGCTAGGTGGAGTGTTATCTCACCTGGGGAGCTCGTTGGAGTTCACAGCAGCAATCCACGTAGCTCAACTGATCGATGCAGCGTATGTAAGGAATAGGTTTACATGGAGCAACAACCTCCCGAGATTGTCTCGGGCGTGGTCCAAACTAGATCGTGTGCTTAGGAATGCAGAATGCTTTGGTCATTTTTCAAAATTACAGGTTAAACATGTCCCTAGAGACCATGTACCATTACTCCTCTCTTGTCGCCAAGTTCCCTCTTCTGGTCCCAAGCCTTTTAGCTTCCAACGAATGTGGCTATTGTATGGCTCTTTCCTTCAGGTGGTGAGGGACGCCTAGGTGGCTGATGTAATTGGACAGCCCATGGTTATGCTTTAAAGGAAGATGCAGAGAGTAAAGGCAACCCTAAAAATCTGGAATCAGGAGGTCGTCAGAAATATTTTAAAAAAGATGAAAGAAACGGAAGGGAGTATTTAGTGGATGGAGAGTTAGATGCAGTAGAACCCAGACTCGATCATGCAGGACAAGTTATAGACTGCCAAGGCCAACCTCGCAAATCTTGAGCTAATTGAGGAGGTTTTTTTCAAGCAAAAATCCAGGAATAAATGGCTCGAAGAGGGAGACCGCAACATGAAGTTCTTCCAATGTATGGCCACCGAGATAATGAGGAAGATGGCGATTGATGAAATAAAGCTGGACTTTGTAGTTAAGTCAACTGATCAATCTTTGATTAAAGCTGAGGCAGTGTCCTTTTTCGTGAAGTTGCTTTAGGCAGAATCGATGGATGATATTGGTGATTTTATTGACGCAATTCCATCTTCAGTTATAGCTGAAGACAATGTGGTTTCGATGGCTTCTCCAACTCCTGAGGAAGTGAACAGAGCGACTTTCAAGATGCCCAACGACGGCGCTCCGGCTCCTGATGGCTTTTCGGGGGCATTCTTCTCGGCCTGTTGGGACATTGTTCGAACAGATATTGTGAAGGCAGTGCAGGATCTTTTCCAAGGGGGTTCATCCCTAGGGGGTTTTCCTCCACTCTTTTATGCCTCATCCCAAAATCCCCAAGCCCAGCTAAATTTTTGGATTTTTGACCAATTAGCTTGTGTAATTATACTTAGAATTTTTTTTTCTAAAGTGATCACAAACAGGTTGAAAGACATTCTTCTTGGGATCATTTTAGAGGAGCAGGGGGCATTCATTCAAGGCTGATCCATCACAGAGTCCATCACATTGGTCCAGGAGATCTTCAAAGACATAAATAAGTGAATCTGAAGGGGGAATGTGTTTTTAAAGCTCGACTTGGATAAATCTTACGACAGAGTTGAATGGCACTTTCTAATGGCAGTGTTGAGAAAATTCAGTTTTAACGAGAATTGGATTTCACTGGTCGAAAAGTGCTGATCCAATAACTGGTTCTCTGTTTTAATAAATGGGAAAAGTTGTGGGTACTTCAAATCCACTCGAGGCTTGTGCTGAGAGGACTCAATTGCCCCAAGCTTGTTTATCTTAGTCGCGGACCCTTTTAGCTGGGGCTTCAAAAGGCTAGTGGAGAGAGGTTTCTGTCAATCGTTCAAGCTTCACCGTGGCTGCTCGTTGGTTTTGCATCTACTATCTGTCAATGAAATTGTGATTTTCACCAGCAGAATGAGTAGATCTCTAAAGGTAGTTACCTCTTTCTTGCAGAAATATAAGGCCATTTCGATAGTCCGAATAAATAAATAGAAAAGAAGATTTATCACTTCCTCGTATTAGTTGGTGGGGAAAATCAGGGCAAGTGAGCCCCCCCCCACCCCCACCCCCCCACCCGATTACTTTGGAGCCCCCATCTTTAAAGGGAAAGTGAGGAGTTCTGCCTTCCTCCCATTGGTGGAGAAGTTCCAGGTTCAGGTGGCTGGGTGGAAGAGTAGGTTAATTACCCAAGAGGGCAGATTGGTGCTGGTCAAACACGTGCTTAGCAACATTCTGGTGCATTTGATGGAAGCAATCGACATTCTTGAGGGCACGCTGCACCTGGTAGATAGGATCCTTGCGGATTTCTTCTGGGGTTGGCAGGAGGGGAAACAGAAATACCGATGGGTCAGCTGGAATAATCTTTCATAGCCGAAATTAGAGGGGGACTTGGGAATTAGACCTCTTAAGGAAGTCATAAAATGCCCAGGATCAAATTAGCGTGGGAGATCAAAGATGACCTCAACAAAAGCGCGTGGGTTGTCTTTATGTGGAAGAAATATAGGATAATAGGAGGGATATGGTAACCTCTGGTAATGGCCCTCCAGAGGCATTCTTCTCTCCGTTATAGAACAACATTAGGAGACATATCTGGCTGATCAACGACAACACCAGGTGGTTGAATGGAGATGCAAATACTGACTTCTAGGACTACGACTGGACTGGGCTAGGGCCAGTATCCTATTGGAGACTTAATGACCCACCAGATAGCCTTTGCAACATATAGGTGAGCAACGTTCTAGGCCCAGAGGGGCTGCTGCATAAGGATTAGCTTCTATCGATCCTCCTGCAGGTGGTTTTCGATCATATAGCAGAAGAGGGGTTACGGACTACGTCTGGGGAGAATAAGAGGGCCTAGGTTCATTCTCAGACAGGAAATTTTTCGGTTAGTTCAGTGTGGTAGCTTGGGCATCCAGTTGGGGAAAGGAAATCCTAGGCGAACTAGGTTTGGCACACAAAATTGTCATAGAAAATTGAAATGTTTGCATGGAGGGTGTTGAACAGGGTTGTCCCAGTAGATGTCAAAGTTCAGAAGAAAGGTGTTACTCTGGCGTCAAGATGCAACTGATGCGAAGAAAATTCGAGCCCAACTTCGCAAGTGGAAACGATCCCTCACTAATTCGCAGTTGGCGCTTTGGCTACTCAGGTATGGAATCATTTTAACTCCTTGTTTGGTATCTCAGCCATGGCAAATCAAGGTATTATGGGGACGACCTATCATTAGCAAACAACAGCTGCCAATGCTGACTATTTTTCCATTTTACGGGGTTTATGTCCCCGTTTGATCCTTTGGGAGATTTGGGCAAAATGAAATAAGAGTCGATATGAGGGGAGAAAAGCGAAGGCGTCCAAGGTCATAGCTAGAGTTTACAAATGGTTAAAACTGATTGTGGTAGCCTCCCAAACCAAAACTCCGCTAGGAGGGCCAGGCAACTGACCCTCCAAGCCATTGGAATCGACCCCGGTAAGTTCTCCACTCAAATTATGTCGGTGATCAAATGGAGCAGACCCAGCAATGGTTGGGTGAAGATGAATGTAGACGGGTCCTCCCGGGAATCCCGGAGCCCTCTGGGGGAGGGGGTGTATCTAGGGACCACAATGGGAATTTTCTATTTGCATTTGCTTCGGGCTATGGTTTTGGCTCCAACAACTTGGCTGAAATGAAGGCTCTAGTGGAGGGACTGTTTTTGTGCAAGTCCCGGGGATATTTGAGGGTAGTGGTGGAAAGCGATTCATCCATAATGGTTGGTATGCTTAACAGAAGTACACCTCCCATGTAGAGGATGTGGTATTGGTGGCATCAGGTGGAATTGATCAAACGTCGGATTGATGTGAATATCATGGCGATGCCAAGAGAAGCCAATAAGGTGGCAGGTGGTCTGACAAGATGGGGCAGCAATTACCAAACTAAGCAAATTATTAGTTCGATGGTGGAGCTGCCGCTTCCAATCCGGGGCAACCTTTTGCTGGATAAATCAGGGGTGGGTAGTCTGACTGTAAACAAGGGTGTCTAGGGGTTATTGGTGCTATATGATAGGCGAGGCCTGGTTTTCTTTGGGAGGCCCCGCCCAAATTGTAACTGAGCTTTACAGTTACTTCGGATGATCGAAACAAAGTTTATACTATTTAAAAAGGAAAAAAATCTTTAACCATGAAGGTTTGAGACCCATGGACACTTTTGGGCCCTATAAACACCACAAGCAAGAAACAAGTAGATGCACATTTAACCATGGTTAGTTCGGCTCTATCAAGGACGATATCGTCAATTAAACCTGAAGTCCTCAATATATAGTATACATTGCAAAAAATCCCTCTAATTAGAGATCCTTTTAGAGATCCTTTATATATGTGTGTGTTGAAGCAAGGATAGTTTTTCCTAACCACATCTGAACAGATGATGGTAACCTATCTCTAATTACTCAAGAGTTTTTCCATGTGGCCCATCAACTATGGAACCTTCCCGATGAATAACCAAGATCATCACACGATGGAGCACAAAGTTCAAGCCCTATCGTTCCAACAATTATGGAATTTGGTTTTTCTTTGTATTGTAATCTTCTTTTTTTGCCATACTATTTTATTAAATATTTTTTATTCAACCTTTGAACAAGGAGAGCAATCTGAAAACACATCTATCTGAAATAAGCTTTTCGTAGTGTGGTTTCTCATGGTTAAATGATCAAAATGTAGATCCTAACACGTATAAGTTACTGCAATTATGTCCAGCCGTTAATGATCCAACCGTTGATCTTTTTTTTTTCTTTGAAAACTTAAATTCATGCTGATCCAGCCGTTGATCTGATGCATCCAGTTGTGGATGGCTGATGCTCTGAAATTTCCTAACACTTCGATCAGTGGCATACAAATATATATTAAGGTAAAAAGATAGAGCAACATCCATCAAGTTGGAGACTCAAGTTTTAGAGGTATCTCCATCCACAATGTGACACATCAATTCAACGGTTCTGATCATCCAACAAGGAATTAAGATTCAAGCATCAGGACTCTATAATCTCTATTATGATGTACTTACCTCATTGCCCCAGCAAGTGTTGTGCTCATAGTAACATCCAGCGACCTCTTTAGCTGCCCCGAGAGTACTGGAAAGATCTCGGGCACTGGCTGCCTCTTCATTTCTTCCCAATATTATCCGAGTAACAGACTCCAAAAGTTCTGTCGAGCATCCGAATCTTCTTTGCAGTACGTCTTTGTGTAAATTAGCTGACAAATGAGAACACTGATTATAATACAAAATGAGAAGAAAAAAAAAATCTGATGATGGTTGGTGGAGCCTTCAATATCTGCTGAAACAGGGGACCGTCGGCCGACTGAATTAACTCAGAAAGCACTGTTGGTCACTGGATAGTTTCGGGCAGATTCAACTGGCCAATGGTTGGCTGTCGACCAGCCGATAGGAGTCGGTTGGCTGACCAAATTTGGGGCTCGACCAGCCGACAGGACTCAGTTTTCAATAGATCCCTGGACTGCTTTCTGTTATGTCGACCAGCCGATGTTGGGACTCAGCTGGCCAACTGAACGGACCCTACACAGTTGCGCGTTTGTTTCTAATTTCGGTTTGTTGGCTATTTAAGCCTGGTGTAAGCAGGATTAGGGCATTTTAATATATTGTTTATGAGGGTATTAGAATTTTGAGAGGGAGAGAGCTTGGGTTTTCTCTGAGGGCTTTGTTTTTGGGGTTGATCATCTCTTGTAACTTCTGTGAATCATAGTGAAGCTTGCTTTGTACCTTGGTTTTTTCCCACAAGGGTTTTTTCCACGTATAATCATATTGTCTTTGCATTGTGATTGTTTGTGTTGTGTGGTTTGCTCGTTTGATTCTCCTCTATGCTTTTGTGGTTTCCCAACAAGTGGTATCAAAACATATGTTGCAATAGCAGATTGAATCTGAGACGAGCATCATGGCATCCAACATGAAGTACGACGTAGAGAAATATTCAAGTAAAAACAACTTCAAACTATAGAAGGTGAAGATGGAAGGCCTTTTAGTTCAGCAAGGGCTCGAAGAAGCACTCCTTGGAAAGCGATCGGAGTCTATGACAAAATAAGAATGGAAAAAACTCGAATAAAGGCCAAGATCTCAATTCAATTATGCTTGATTGATGAAGTCATGTACAACGTCATGAGGGAGAAGACGGCGGCTGATACATGGAAGAAACTAAAGAACATCTATGCGAAGAAGTCTCTAGAGAATCGTTTGTATCTGATGTTGTAGTTATTCAATTTGAAGATGGCGGAGAGAACAGATATTGATGGCCATATAAATACGTTCAACGGGCTCAGTTGCAAGTTATTGAAAGTAGATTAATCAATGAAAGATGAGTATTAAGCCTGGATCCTATTGAATTTGCTTCCAGATTGATATGAGTCGTTTAAAAACTCGTGCGCAGTCAGGGAGACCATCAGTGTTGAGACCGTTATCTCAGTCCTCCAATCGAAGGCAATGAGAAAGAAAAGTGCTCACATAGGATCCTCTTCCGATGCACTAGTTACGAGGGGTAGAAATTTTGAACGGGGTGAGGGATCGTTGCGATTGAAATCGAAGTCCAAGGGCAAGGGCAAGGGCAAGGGCAAGGGCAAGGGCAAGTTGAACTGTTGGGCTTGTGGTATGTCCGGACACATGAAATGGGATTGTAAGAATCCCAAATCGAAGAAAGAGAAGACAGGTGAACTTTAAGGGAAGCCAATTCTGCAAAATCATCTAAAGGCGTCAGTGATGTATGCGAGGTCTTAATAGTGTCAAAGTTAAGGTTTCTCAGCGATTAGTGGCTCTTGGACTCAGGGGCTTTGTATCACATGTGCCCTAATCGGAATACCTTTTTTTCATACAGGGAATATGAGGGTGGTTCGGTGTTTATAAGCAATGATTATGTCTGTAAAGTTGTGGGAATTGGATCGATTCGCATCCGAATGTTTGATAGGATCAAATAGATCCTAACAGATGTAAGTCACGTTCCCAAGTTGAAGAAAAATTTGATATCTCTTGGTGCACTCGAAGCGATGGGGTGCAAGTTTACTAGTTATGATTGGTTTTATAAGGTTTCTAAGGGGGCACTCATCAATATCAAAACACTATGACAAGGCAACCTTTACAAGTTGATTGTAAATACTTTATTGGGTGGAGTTGCAGTGACAGTAGAAGATTTCACATCTACATGTATGTGACATGCACGCTTAGGCCATATGGGTGAGCAGGGCATGAAGGTACTTTCTGATTGTTCATTAATTCCAGCTTTTAAATATATAGACTTCAATATATGCGAGCACTATATGTATGGCAAAAAGTCTAGGTTAGCATTTAAATCAAGGAAACATGTTTGTAAAGGGCTGTTAGAGTATCTAGATTCAGATGCGTGGGGGTCGTCGCCGTTGTTTCTGTTAAGGGTCATCATGGTTCACGTCGTTTATTGATGACTATAGCAGAAAGATATGGGTTTATTTTTGAAAAAGTAAATTTGATGTTTTCACCACTTTTAAATATTGAAAGGCAATGGTGGAAAATCAGTTAGGGGAAAAGGTGAAAGTTCTGAGAACTGATAATGGTGGAGAGTTCACTTCAGGGGAGTTTAATCGGCATTATAAGGGTGAAGGGATTGTGAGGCACAACACAATGTGCCACACATTAGAGCAAAATGATGTGGCAAAGCAGATGAATCGGACTCTCTTAAGCCCAGTGCATGATGAGTAATGCTGGGTTGGGCAAAAAATTATAGACTAAGGCTATTAACACGGCCTATTACCTGATAAATCGGTCCCCTTTTACGGCTATAGATTGTAAAGTCCCAGAAGAAGTGTGGAGTAGTCATTTGATTGACTACTCGAGTCTACGAGTCTTTGGTTTTCATAAGGTTATGAGGCTTACTCTCATGTACCATCAGTTGAGAGAAACAAGCTAGACCAAAGGGTCAAGAGTGTATCTTTGTAGGCTATGGTGATGGTGTGAAGCGCTACAAGGCGATACGATCCTGTTACACGAAAGATCACATTGAGCCATGATGTCAGGTTCGATAGGGGATTTTATTCTGAAAGGATGTGCTAAAGAACTGGAAAAAAAGCTTATTGTCATTCAGATAGATAGAGATGAGACATGGCCCAATACTGAGATGCAAGCAGAGGTATAAGATCAGGTGGAGCAGTCACTTGTGTGAAGAAATTCGCCTAAAGATCGCAGGTTACCGGCGAGGTATAGGGATGAATCGAATGTTACATTCGCGCTTATTATGGATGAGGTGGATCTGCTTACTTTTCAAAAAGCACTTGATGATGTTGATGCTGAAAAATAGAAGGCGTCAATGCAGGACAAGATAAACTCCCTGTACAAGAATGAGACGTGGGAGCTGGTGGAGCTTCCCATGGGCCAAAAAGTGATAGGTTGCAAATGGATCTTTCGAAAGAAGCAGGATATGTACAGACAAGGTTGGTGGCGAAGGGATATGCTCAGTGAGAAGGTGTGGACTTTAGTAAGATCTTCGTGCCAATTGTGAAGCATCTATCAGGTTTGTATTGGCTCTGATTACCCAATACAATCTCGAGCTGGAACATATGGATATAAAAACTATTTTCCTGCATGGAGAATTGGATGAGCAGATTACATGATGCAGATAGAAGGATAAACAGTACAAGGGGCAGAGAAGAAGGTTTGCAAGTTAAGGAGACCATCGTAAGAAATTAAATAGTCGCCTAAGCAATGGTATAAGAAATTTGATTCCTTCATGATCAGTTATGTCTTTACAAGGTATGAATATGATCAATATGTCTATTATAAGGTACCAGGTGATGGGAAACCCGGTGATGGCGGAGGTGGAGGAATTCATAGCAGTCATTGGGGGCAATGGCAGTGATATTCACCTTTCATAATTCCTATGGTCAGGTTTCCAATAATGTAGTGGAAGCGCAAACTTTAGTAGATGGATCAGAGATTTGTAGTCTTTTGGGGCTGTCTAATATATTGGTAGAGATTGACTCCCGCATGATTGCGGAGGCAACCTCTAACCCTTGAGCTGCTGCTCCCTGGAATATATCATACTGCTTAGGGAAAATTCAACCTCTTCGGCGATCCATCAACTTCCAGATTCCACACACTCTGTGTGAAGGTAATGCAGTTATAGATGCTCTAGCAAGGATCGTTAGTGGTTGTTGGCCCGATACGAGATATCATTGGACATCGGATATCCCTAGTACTGTAAGGGGGGTTATCTCCTTAGACAATGATGGGGTGGGAATGCTGAGAAAGGGTTAATTTTGTGTTGATCATTGTGTTTAGGGCAGTGGGTTGTCTTCGTAAGGCTATCCTGGGGTTTTGGTTGTGTTTCTTGTCCCCTAGGTCTCATGTGCTAAGTGCGTTTTCGAGTATACGATGGGTGAGGGTGCTGATCTTTTTGTAGCGTCCACCCAAAATGCTAGGCTGTATATTTTGTTGAATAAATGTGAATGGGAAGTTTTTGAGTTAAAAAAAGGCTATCTTATTGAGGATATTTTTTATGCAATAATACATCTTAGCTAGCTAGAAGGAAAACTGATCATCTAGGCAATATAGATGATTGTCTCAATTATCAAACCATGGACCCACTTGTCACAACTAGACCCATATTCACCATTCATACATGCAAGATAATGTCATATCATTCTCAAGGAAAGAAATTTTCCAAAAGAAAGAAGAAAAAAACATGACAACACCAAATTAAAAGCTAAAACAATGTCGACAATCTTACCATTCATCGAAGTCAACTTCCATCCGTTGACATCCTCATCCCCAGGATGTGACCCATATATAATTTTTCTTCTATGAAAGCATCCTGTCCCTGCATATGTAGATCCTTGAATCCCCACCATTCCATGCACAAGTATCTGGGAAAGAAATACAATGAGAAATAGAATATTTTAAAGGAACCATTTGACATAACCACAAGATCATAGAAAACCATATTGATTAAATTCAACTACATTACATTTTTCATTAAGGTGTGTAGTGGCAGATATTTTATCCGCCAGTATATCAGCTAGCGCCATTTGGTTTTCTGGCATTAATGAAGTCCACTATAAACTTCATTCACACCAGGTGGCGCCATGTGGTTTTCGAACATTAATAAAGTCTGTAGTGGCGGATAGGATATCTAACACCATAGACTATAGCGACGCCACATGGTGCTCTTTAGTTGTTTTGGCATTATTAAAGTTTTCAGTGGCGGTTACTCTATCCACCACCATATACTACATTGTAGTGGCGGATGCTTATATCGGCCATAATTTAGTTGACTTTTTCGCTACTATATTTTATAGCGGATGAGTCTTACTTATATATTCCTAATTTCTTTTCGAGACGGCATTTTTTCTATACGCCTCTCTCAAACACTGACTCTTTCCCTCCCTCTCTCTCTCTGCCCCTTTTGTCTCTCCCTTCCTCTGTTTCTCTCTCTGCCTCCCCCTGCATTTCTCTCTCTTTCTGTCTCTACCTCCCCTTGCCTGTCTCTTTTTCTCTTTGTCCATCGCTGCCTCTCTCTCTCTCTCCGGCAACCAGAAAGGCCACTGTCTATTAGGTATTGTAAACCCTAATTTTATCTTGTTTTTTGTAGAAAGGCCACCGGCGAGCAGGGTTTAATCTTCTTAATTGGTTTGGATTGTTGAGAACCAACTAGTTTTTTAATTGTTTTTATTTTTTATTTTTTTATCTTATGTGTTATTTTTTTTTGTGATTGAATGAAAGTTTAGAAATTATGAGCATTTTTACTGATCTTCAAGTTTAAATTTGATGTTTTGATTATTCTTTTGATGTGTGGTTTAGTGATATAAGTTATTCATCTGGTGGGCCTTAGCATGGGTAGGATCATCTGATGTGGATATTTTGGAAAAGACCTTGTGTGAGTTCGTTTCACCCCTCCGTGGTTGGGTCCACGGTGAGGAATTCGCTCCAATCAAATGATCCTAACCTCTCGTGAAGGACCTTTGCCCATCAAGTGTGGAACGTTGTTTTATTTTGTCAGCAGATAGATTGTGGGGCCACCAACCAGATCATGTTAATGTTAACCCTCAGATTGGTCTTTTGCTTTCTGATTGCTTTGGTAAAGTGGGTTCTGTTGTAGATTGATTGAGTTTAACCATCACAGCTCCTTTGAGTTATTTTCCATATAAAGAGATTTGAATCTCTAAGGACTGTTATTTTGTTTCTTCTAACTTTTGAACTTCTTTTGGTTGAATGTGGACGTTTGGTGTAGTTCCTCTCTTACTCATATATTTCACCTCACAGATGATAAATGGAGGGTTTTCTTGTCTTATCAAGGGAAATTTTAGGGTCACCTCATGCCACATGAAAAAGAGAAAGATGTTGATAATCTGGCAATGTGTGATGGATGATACTCAGGCAGATAAAAATTGCTTAGAAATTACATGCCTATAATACAAGTAATTTTATTAAACTAGCCAAATTATGGTTCCCAGACTGGATATAGCATGACCCAAAAAGTTATGCTTATTTAAGTATCTATCTACTGGATTGTCCAATTTAATCAGTTCAACGGATAAATGTATTAAAGAAGTGGATGGATAAATGGTTTTTTTATTCCCTAGCCCTCCACTTTTTTTATTCAGTGACCCAACAGAGAGAAAAACTTTGAGTTTTTCCGGCTCAGAAATCTACTGAGTGTGGCAGCTCAGAACACTGGCATGTATGACAGTACTTCCGGTTTCACTTGATTTCTTTTTTCAAGTTTACAGTACTAGAAGAAGTGGCCCTAAAAGTTTTTATTATATTCATAGCCAGTGGTGCAAATCCATTTATAGCTTTTCTTTTTTTCTATTACTTCTTGTGTTTTAGGCTTGAAAGTTAAGAATTTTTTATTTGTAGAAATTATTTTGGTTTTGATTTAGCTTAAATCCTTATAGGAGAGATTAATTAAAAAATTGGACTTAATTAAATAGCATCGTGTCCCACCCATTGTAAATTTGGTCTTAGCCAGTTGAGGCCCGCTATATGTTGGTCTCATCACTGGACCATTGACTTCAAATGTTTATTTGTGTTGCAACAATGAGATAACTAGGATCCTCTTATCAGCGGGACTTTTACACATTATCTATCCATGGTGTGGCTTGCCAGATGAATGGTCTTAATCGAACTCCATCGGTTTAAAGCAATAGAGATTGAATTCCAAATCATTCCTAACTCAAAACTTGAAGCTGATCAGCTTGAGCAATTCCAAACTTTTAATTACGCATGGTCAGAGTCAAAGAATTTAAAAAAGAAAAGAAATTAAGCACACGGGTATATTTGGTTGCACTAAATATTATGAAATTTCATACTATTTTATTATTAAAAGAGATTTCTTGAAAGACTTGAATCCCAAATTTGGACAATTTAATCAGTTCAATTTGATTTAATGTAGGCCAAGGCATTTACACCTGAGGTAGGTTGGATCTTTCACTTGTGCCATGTTGTTGATTTTGATTTAATGTGGGCCAAGGCATTTACACCTATTTCAGGTTGAGTTTCAGTTGCCCGTTAATTTAATGATTTTGATTTCTTTGCTTCTTCTGTGCCTTAATTAGCTGAAAATTTATTAAAGATTGTTGCTTTGAAATGGATTGTTTCAATTTTCTTTTCTGTCTTCTTCTGTTGGTTGGGTTCTAATTAGATCTTTATTTCTTCATTTCACTGTTTTGTTTCTGGTTTCTAGCAAAAACAGCACCTTTTTTTTTTTTTTTTTTTTTTAATGATGCAGATCCAAGATACATTAAAGAAGAGGCTTTACATCCATTCAGGTGGCCCCAACAAAAAGTTCTAGGACACACCTATCATTTACTCTAAAGCCCAAACGGCCTACACAGAAGCGTGGAAAACAGTCCAATGCCAACTATCACAGGACAAAAACTAGCCTTCCCTACCATATGAACAAAGGCCACCCATGCTTCTATCTAAACAAGCAAGCACTCCTGACTATTGAACAGGAAAGGAACAGACAACCAAGGAAAACAGAATCAAATAGGGTTGGGAGAGACTTCCCTGATCTAGCCAAGTCCCACTCGATCTAAGATGAACTCCCCACGGGCAGAAGGCGGGAGATCCGAGCTGCTATTGAACCTTCTGCTGACTTGAGACTCACTTCCCAGCCTAGCTAATGCATCTGCAACACCATTGGCTTCCCTTGGGGTGAAGAGAAATCTGACCCTGGACCACCAATACCAGAGCTTCCAAATGGGGGCTTTGCCTTTGTTGAGCACATCAATCATGATCTTCGAATCACTTTCAATCTCAATATTCGTGTAGCCGCGGTCCACCCCCATCGCCAGCCCATTCAGAATCGCACGAGCGTCCACATTGACATTAGAACCAATCCCAAATCCCGCAGCAAACGCAAAGAGAAAGCTGCCCATAGCACTTCTTCCAATCCCCCCACCTCCAGAAAGACCCGGGTTCCCTCTCGCTGACCCATCGACATTGATCTTAATCCACCCCTCCACTGGCTTCTTCCACTTAATAATCTCTACTTTTCTTCTATCCTTGGGCCTAAAGTGCAACTCCAGAATCTGGATGGTAAGACGACTGGCTAGAGAAGAATTCTTTGGAGGAGGGATATCCAGCGCCAAAAGGGATAACCACCCACGCACCCGAGAGATTGTTCCCACCACATCCACCCTCACGTCTTCGAATCTTTTCACATTTCTTGTCTTCCAGATTTCACAGAAGATAATGCTAGGGAGGAGCCTCTTCACAATGCCCCAAGCCATCCACATTAGCAGCCGTGCTCCACCATTGCAAAGCCCGTTCAAATGAAGACTAACAGCCGATCAGAGAAACATCCAGGACGGAACCAAAACTACCCCATAACTTAGATGCTAATCCACCCGTTGCAAACAGATGGTCCAGCGACTCTCTGTTAGAACCGATCTCCGACTCACAACAGTCACATTTCGAAGCAAGGGGGATCCCTCTAGTTTGAACTTGGTCGTCCACAGGGACAGCATTGTGTAGAATCTTCCAAGTGAAAATGGCAATCTTGGGTGGCATTTTTCCGTGCCACACCCATTTAGCCCAGCTTTTCTAATCACCCGCTACTCTGTAGGTATTCCAGGCCGAGGAAACACTGCATATGGCCGAGGGCTCCCTTTTCCAGATGGGCTTATCTTTAGCTTGGGAAGTACAAAAGCCCTCCCGAAGGATGAGCTGAATAATGCATTGAGGAAGAAACTGGAGCACAGGCGAGTTTTCTATAAGACCATGAGGCCCAATGAGAGCATTAACCTGAAGATTACATAAATCATTAGGAGGTTGGCTGACGCACCAGGCACTCAAAAGATCCTGACCCGTCCAGTCTTCACTCCAAAGGTTGCAATTCCCGCTGCCAATCAACCACTTCATGTGCTCATGCAGGAAGGGAAAGAGCTTGACTATCCCTTTCCAAAATGGCGATCTCGGGTAGTTGTCCATAGGAGGAGCACCATCTATGAAGTCTTCCATATATTTACTTCTGATGAATTTAGACCAAAGGTTAAGATTATCTGTATACCTCACTGACCAGCCCAACTTCATCCTGAAGCTGTGCATAATATCCTTTAGGCGTCTGATGCCTAAGCCACCTTCCTCATGTGGGTGAGCCATCTTTTTCCAGCTCAACCAATGACTCTTTTTTACCCTCCCCGCTCCCCCATAAAAAATCTGCAAAATCCTTTTCTAAGTTGTCGACGATTCTAGCTGGAATGTCTGTTGCTGCCAGCAAGTGCACCGGAACACTGTTAAGGACCTGTTTAGTCGGTATCAGCATCCCTGCTTGGGATGAATGTTTTTCTTAAAATTCAAACTCCCCTAGTTGTGGTTTCTGGGTTTCCGATCAGCTGTTTTAGCCTTCTCTTTCTGCTGTAGTTTTTTAGGTTTCCTTTTATTTCTTCTTTTTTTGTTTTAGTCTTAGTTTGTATGTTTTTGTTCTGTGGCTTTTTTTTTTTTTTTCCCTATTTTCTGTCTTTTCCCTTGTTTTCTTGGCCTTTGGCCTTAATTATATTCGTCATCTTTCAAGAAATAAAAAAAGGACCCTTATTAGTGTTGTGTATTTTTCCTTTACCATTTTCTTTTTTCTTTTTTTGATGGAATTTGAATGTGTTTGTAATCATTTTTTTTGGGCTAGAATGTGCGTTGTGCCATCCAATTCATGACCTAAATCAGTGAGATTTAGACAACAATCAGAGTTGGAAATCTGTCCAATTTGGACAGATTTATAAGTGTTAAATGCTGTAAAAATGACAATTTGAACCATCTATTTCCTACGGATATTGGACAGATTTATTACATTCAGATTGTGTCAAAATCTGAATAGTTTAAGCCAGCCTTCTCAGTCCAAAATAGACCTCCAATCTGTCCATTGTGATGGGGTTTTCCTGCTCAGTGTAGAGGAGAGATTGGTGCAACCCAGGGGTGGTCAGGCACCCGGCCGGTTTGGGTTGGGCAACCGAAATTAGCCCCGGAAGAACAGAATGTCACTGGACTGTTTTTGATACAATCAGGCGCCCGATGGTTTGCTGACTGAGCGCCCGACCATGCTAGGTCGGGCGACCGGAATTCGGCAAGTATTGAGCTTCCAATTTATACATATTCTAACCCCATTTCATTACATGTTATACATAATTTCTATGATTAAAGGACTAATCTAATGCATGTTTGTGAGTGTAGGAATGAGAGAGAGCTATTATGAATTTGATGCTAAAAGGATCCCTTTGAACTAACTTTGAAGACCCTGGAAAGAAGCCTCGAAGAATCACTTCAAAAAGACCTAGATTGGGCAGAAGAAAATGAGATTCAGAGAACACAAAAATCGGCCACCAGGCGCCCGACTATCAGTATGGTCGGGTGCCCGAAATTCAGAGGATTTCTATTGAGTCTGTTGGACATTTGTGGACCTGACCAGGCGCCTAACCAATACATGGTTGGGCACCAGATATTTAAAAGTGACATTATCAAAATACGCTGGACCGACTTGCAGTATGGTCAGCTGCCCGACCAACACCTGACCGGGCGCCCGACGACCGGCATAAGTGCGTAAATTTTTACGCAATTCGAGGCGGTGCGTGGTTTTTCTTATAAAAGGACACCTTGGCATCCTTCCTAAGGCATCCTAGAAGAGTTCTAAGTTCATGAGGAGCAAAGGAAGGCACCGTGGAGCGTCTGCAACTCCTCCAACTAGGGTTTTTTCTAGTTTTCATGCTTTTATTTAGTTTTTCTTTTGAATTCTAGTTATAGTATGACAATGCTCAGCTATAACCTCTTAGCTAAGGCTAAAAGGTGAAGCTTGTAGCTAGTTTTCATGTTAGATTTGTTTTGATTCAAGTACTTTACTTTAAGTTTGGATTTCAAGTTCTAATTTGAATAAAAGTTGGTATTTTTGAATGTTTTGTGAGAGTTCATGTGCTTCGAGCAGGGGTTCCTTGCAATTCTCTGAGAATATCATGTTTGGATTGATTAGATTCGAATTGTAGTAACCCTAGAGCATACCATAGTCTCTTGGCATGATTGTTACTTCGAAGGCTACATATTCAAATTCTATATGCTTCATTAGAACTAGACTTTTACTTTCAAATTTAGGTGGAGATTGTTTGTGTTTAATTGTTAAATCTTCCAACTAGAAGAGAGATAGAACTTCAATTCTAGTTGTGTTTTGCTTGAATGAATGAATTCACATGGAACTACTACGAGTGGATCCTTAAGGCCTTAGTTCCATTAATTAATAGATTTTTACAAAAATTATTGTTTTTCCTTAGTTTATGAAATCAAACTTCAAATTTGCTTAATTCAAAGTTGCTAGAATAGTTTGAATTGGTTTACCCTAATTTCCTATGGATCGACCTCGGTCTTACCGAGATTATTACTACATCACAGCCTTGCACTTGAGGCGAGCGAACAAGTTTTTGGCGCCGTTGCCGGAGAATTAAGATAAACGGTTTTAAATTGTTTTAGTGGCTGCAGAAGTAGAAGTAGATAGGTTTTCTGATTTTCTAAGACTAACAACTTATTTTGTTTTGTAGGAACTCTCATAGTTCAAGCTAATCAGATACTTTCGTTCTAACTTAGCACTTTTACAGATTTAGTTTTCAGATTCTCTTGTTTAATTCAGAATTTCAGTTTTAGGACTTATGATTAGATTAGATTTTGGATTGTGTGATTTATGTCCCGTTGGGAACGTGACCACAACAATCGTCTCTAAACCGAAGGAAGTTTTGCTTGTGAAGGTGATTCACGGTGCAATTGACATCTCGGCTCTTCAACAGTCCTCACACTCGGTGAGATCTCTCAGTTTTTAGTCCTTTTATTATTTATCCACTCATGGGTGATTGAAGAAAGTTAGATCCAAGCGGGTTGTGCTTGTGATCGAGGTTGTAACAGTTCTCTTTCATAGTGGATTGCTGGTCCGGATTAGGTCCCATGGTTTTTACCTCTTCAAGGGTTTTCCTTGAAAAAATCTCTTGTGTCATGTGGTTTATATTTTGATTTAGTTCATTGCATTGTCATATCCCATAATTCTAGTAGTTTGGGGGGCAAGATCCTAAGGTTTGTGAAACGCACCTAACAAAAGTTGTATCAGAGCGTTCAGGTTGCTTGAACGATAGTGGGATCGGTTCTGAATTATGGTAGGTGGCTCATCAAGGATGATCAGCCTCAATGGGTCTAACTGGACCATATGGAAGGCTAAGATGGAGGACTTGCTTTATTGCAAGGACTTGTATGCTTCAATCTTAGGCATATCAACGAAGATAAAAGATATGCCAAATGATGATTGGAAGAAGTTGGACCAGAAGGCGATAGGGTTCATTAGATAATGGTTAGATGATTCAGTATTCCACCAATATGTCTACGAAGACCTCAGCCGCTAGCCTATGGCAAAAATTGCAAGGGCTGTATGAGAGGAAGACAGCCGGCAATAAGATCTCCCTGATTAGAAGACTTGTAAATCTCAAGTTCAAAGATAATGGTTCTGTGGCTGAGGACATGAATGAAGTCAGCAATATTGTGAACCAGCTCTCCGCTATGAAGATGGTCCTGGACGATGAACTACAAGCTTTGCTATTGCTGAGCTCATTGTCTGATAGTTGGGAGACATTGGTGGGTGTCTCTAAGTAACTCTGCACTAGACGGAAAGATGTCCATGGAGCAAGTAATAGGTTGTCTCTTCAATGAGGAGATAAGGAGGAAGTCTCAAGGGTCTACTTAGCAAGAGGCCCTTGTGACACATGATCGAGAGAGAGGAAAGAACAGAAAGGGTGGGAAAGCCAAAGATAAATCCAGAGGCAAGTCTAATGTCAGGAGAGATGTTCAATGTTGAAACTGTGGCAAGAATGGCCATTATAAAAGTGAACGTCACAAGAAGAAGGATCATAAAGAAAAAGGGAAGGAAAAAGGTGATGAATCAGACTCTACTGCGATCGTCTCCGATGGCGATGTTGTGGTCATTCTCTCAACGAATCACGATGTTTGTCTCACGGCTACGAATCAGAACACCGACTGGGTGATTGATTTAGGAGTGTCGTTTCATGCAACTCCACGAAGGAATTTCTTCACAAGCTAAGCAAGGCAGCTTTGGTATAGTGAAGATGGAAAACTCTGGAGTATCCCAGATTGTGAAAGTTGGTGATATTTGTGTGAAGACCGATGTTGGTTGTACATTGGTTTTAAAAGATGTGAGACATATTTTCGACCTTCACCTTAACTTGATGTCGACGGGAAGGTTGGATGTGGCCAGCTATGAGAGTCTATTTATTGGTGGGCACTGGAAGCTCATCAAGGGATCGATGATCACAGCAAGAGGGAAGATATGTTACACCCTATATAAGACATGTGTCAGCGTATACAAGGGTGAGTTGAACGCAGCGGAAGATTTAGTGACAGACATGTGGCACAGACGGCTCGGCCACATGAGTGAGAAAGGGCTTCAGCTACTAGCGAAAAAGCACCTCCTTCCAGAGTTAGCAGGTATACCTCTCAAAACCTGTATTGATTGTTTATCAGGAAAACATCATAGAGTTTCATTTGTAAAGACTGCTTTTTCATGTTAAGAAAATGCATGCATTAGATTTAGTTTATTCTAATGTTTGTGGTCCTATGAGGACAAAATCATTGGGTTGGGCATTGTATTTTGTCACATTTATTGATGATGCATCTAGGAGGGTTTGGGTTTATATTTTGAAATCCAAGGACGAAGTCTTTGGTGTGTTTAAAATGTTTCATGCCATAGTCGAGAGAGAGACAGGTAGATCATTGAAGTGCATCCGCACTGATAATAGTGGTGAATACATCAGGGCTTTTCATGAGTATTGCAAGTCCCTAAGTATACGGCATGAACAGACGGTGCCCAAGACCCCTCAACACAATGGTGTATCTGAATGAACGAATCGCACCATTGTAGAGAGAATCAGATGCATCTTATCCCATGTGAAATTGCCCAAGATGTTCTGGGGAGAAGCAATGCACATGGCAGTGTATTTAATAAACAGGTCTCCATCAGTCATGTTGAATGGAGAAGCACCTGAGAAGGTGTGGACTAGATGTGATCCTTCGTATGGTCATCTCAGGGTGTTTGGATGGAGGGCATTCGTTCATGTACCAAAGGACGAGAGGTCCAAGCTCGAAACGAAAATTAGGCAGTGTGTGTTATTGGGGTACGGTAATGAAAAATTCAGTTACAGATTGTGGGATCCAACCGAAAGAAGTTAGTCAGGAGTAGAGATGTGGTTTTCACTGAAGATCAGTATATAGAAGATATTGGAAAGCAAGAGAAGACCCAGCCGAGTTCAGGTGAGCTGCAAGACATGGATCCGGTTACTCCTCTCGTACTGCCTGATGACGGGGGAGTACAACAAGATGTAGAGGACATAGGAGTTCCTACAGAAGATGGACCGGGGGAGCAGCCCTCACTTGATCCACCTGTTGAGTCACAGGTGAGCAGGACATCTAGGGACAGACACTCATTCAAGAAGTACTCGCCGCATGAGTACATTATGCTTACTAATGGCGGAAAGCCAGAAGATTATTCTGAGGCCCTAGCCGACATGCATAAGGGGGAGTAGTTGAAAGCTATGAAAGAAGATATGAAATCCTTGCATAAGAACCACACATATGATATGGTGAAATTGCCTAAAGGCAAGAAAGCTCTAAACAATAAGTGGGTATTCAGAAAGAAGATTGAGCAGAAGAATTCATAGACAAGGTTCAAGGTGTGGTAAAAAGTTTTGGGTAGAGGAAAGGTATAGACTTTGAGGAGATATTCTCACCAGTTGTGAAGATGACATCCATACGGATGTTGCTTGGATTGACGGCTAGCATGGATCTGGAGATAGAGTAATTAGATGTTAAAACTGATTTCCTCCATGGTGACCTGGAAGAAGAGATCTATATGCGTCAACCAGAGGGGTTCGAAGTTAAGCGCAAGGAGCATATGGTGTGTAGGCTTAGGAAGAGCTTGTATGGGCTAAAACATGCTCCGAGGCAATGGTACAAGAAGTTCGACTCGTTCATGTTGAACAATGAATATGATAGAACGGATTCGGATCATTGTGTGTTCACACGCAGGTTCTCAAATAGTGATTTCTTAGTTCTGCTATTGTACGTTGATGACATGCTCATCATGGGAAAAGACATCAAGAAGATTGACAGGCTGAAACAGGAGTTGGGCAAGTCTTTTACGATGAAAGATTTGGGCCCGGCTAGACAGATCCTAGGAATGGAGATAACCCATGAAAGAAGTAGCAGAAAGCTTTGGTTGTCACAATGAGCGGTATATTGAGAAAGTCCTAGAGTGGTTTAATATGAACACAGCGAAGCCGGTCAGTACTCCACTAGATGGTCACTTCAAATTGAGCGACAAGAAGTGTCCCAAGACGAAGGCAGATGTGGATGAAATGCAGAAGATACCCTACGCTTCAACGGTAGGAAGTTTGATGTATGTTATAGTGTGTATGCTCCCAGACATAGCATATGTGGTTAGGCTTGTCAGCCGATATCTTGTCAATCCTGACAAAGAACATTGGGCAGCAGTGAAGTGGATACTACGGTATCTGAGGGGCTCATCCAGGTTGAGCCTATGCTATGGTGACAGAAAACCTGTGTTAAAAGGCTACATAGATGCAGATATGGCAGGTGACATAGACTCCATGAAGTCTACATCGGGGTTCATGTTCACGTTTGCAGGGGAGAGCGGTCTCTTGGCAAAGCAAGCTACAGAAGGTCATAGCATTGTTGACAACAGAGGCCGAGTATATCGCGATCACAGAAGCATGCACAGAGATGCTTTGGATGAAGAGGTTCCTACAGGAACTTAGCTTGAAGTAAGAGCAGCATGTGGTCTATTGTGATAGTCAGAGTGCGATACACTTGAGCAAGAATCCAAGTTAGCATTTCAAGTTGAAGCACAGAGATTCGATATCATTGGATCAGGGATACTTTGGAACAAAAGGTATTACAGCTTGAGAAGGTCCACACGAACGATAACGGATCAGACATGATGACAAAGGCTTTGTTCAAGGGCAGGTTTGAGGTTTGTGGAAGCCTGGCTGGCTTGAAGAAGGCGAATTCCTCCTGAGTCGGAAAGGGGGAGATTTGATGGGGTTTTCCTCAGTGTCGAGGAGAGATTGGTGCAGCCCGAGGGTGATTAGGCACTCGGTCGGTTTGGGTCGGGCGACCGAAATTAGCCTCGGAAGGACAGAATGTCACTCGACTGTTTTTTATACAGTTGGGTGCTCGATGGTCTGTTGACCTGGTGCCCAACCATGCTGGGTCGGGCGATCGAAATTTGGCAAGTTATTCTTTAAACTCTCTGGACAGTTTTTTTTGTTGGTCGGGCACCCGACGGCTTAGGACCGAACGCCCGACCATACGCAGACTGCAAATCCGTAGTTTCCTGTTTTGGCTCTAATTCTTTCAGTGCTATATTTAAGAGGTTCCAAAATGAGATTAGGTCATCCCAATAGATTGTTTACATGTTCAAGGGAGAGAGAGAGAGAGAGAGAGAGAGAGAGAGAGAGAGAGAGAGAGAGAGAGCTTGTTTGAAGGCCAGGTTTTGCTTGTGAAGGTGATTCACAGGTGCAATTGACGTCTCAGCTCTTCAACGTCCTCGTACTCGGTGAGATCTCTCAGTTTCTAGTCCTTTTATTGTTTATCCACTCATGCATGAGTGAAGAAGGTTAGATCCAAGTGGGTTGTGCTTGTGATTGAGGTTGTAATAGTTCTCTTTCATAGTGGATTGTTGGTCTGGACTAGGTCTAGTGGTTTTTACCTCTTCGAGGGTTTTCCACGTAAAAATCTCTTGTGTCGTGTGGTTTATGTTTTCATTTAGTCCATTGCATTGTCATATTCCATAATTCAAGTAGTTTGGGGGGCGAGATCCTAAGGTTTTGTGAAACGCACCCAACATACCAAGTTTGGAGCTCCAATTTCTCCATTGGACAGTGACAGTGGACATCACGCTATGGCCTCAAATCTGTCCAAGTGGATAGTTTATGGGGCCACAATTATGCTCTAGTTGAAAATCAGTTTGATATTACATGTCAAAAAGAAATTTGTTTTGAACATCAGTTTGAAAATCAGTTCGATATTAGATCATTGGTTGATTTCAATATGGGAATGATGAATATAAGATTTCAATATGGAACTTCAACAAAACAGGTGTAACCTTGTTTTGGGCACTTCATCTTTGTTTTTCTAAATTCAGTTCCTGTTGTACTCATTTTCAGAGATATTCTCAACATAGGTTCTCCAAAATGAGGCAGATCCGAAGCTTAAGGAATTTCCTTTTGTCTTGACCGTGGGTTCTCTAAAATCCTAGTGGATAGTGACTCCAAAATGGCATTGGACTTGCTTAACAAGGACCGTGCCTTAAAGTGGACAATGTGGTACTAGTGGGCCCAGGTTGAATTTTTCAAGAGGGGCCCTGAAGTGAAGATCGCTTACATTCTGAGGTTGGTGAACGGTGTAGCGGATGGCTTAGCTAGCTTGGGCAGCAAGTCTCAGTTGAATAGAACATTCCACTGTTAGCCCAATCTCCCAAGAGCCATCTGCAACAGCGTCTTTCTGGACTGTGTAGGCCTGGGGTGCTTCATAGAGAGATGAGGTAATTTTTAAATTTTTCTCCTGTTTTTCTTTTGGGTATATGATAGGCATCCTGAGTTGTTTTTTTAGTGATGTTGGGCCGTCCGAATGTATCTTCCAGTTGTACAGTCCCCTTGTTATATAAAGGTTTCTTTTCCTCAAAAGAAGAAGAAGAAGAAGAAGAAGACAATGCCCATTAACCAGAATTTTTTTTTTAAAACTGATTATGATTCAAGCTGATGGGTCATTGGTAATATGTATTTTAGCTCATGTAATTGTAACGCGCCAAATTTTCAGGATTTATTTGAAAATTTTTAAAATTTTAATTTTATGTTCTTTTATTTAAAATCATCGAGCATTTACCTTGTTTTGAAAACAACGAACCATCCGTAGGAGATCCGATAGGGGACTCTTTACAAAAGTTGCTTAAAATAATCCCATAAACATCGTAGAAAGACCAGAATTCGAAAATCTCACAGTTTGCATATAATTATGAAAATGCCATTAGTTAAACCGCCACTTTTATGTATTATAGTTTCTGACGATCACTTATACGCAAAATTTCATATATGAACTTTTGGGCACATTTTGGTTGTACACATCGAATTTTAGCCCTCCAATCATCCTACAAATACCAGTAATCAGGAATCGGACCATAAGTGGCCCACCTTAACTCCGATCGTCTCAAAATTCATGGCATAGTTAAAATTGTGTGGCCGACCTATCTAACGGAGGAAATGGTCCAAATCCACAAGTGGACCCCACCTGTTGAGTCGTGCGTGAACCACGGTTTCCTTAACGTGCAAGTCACGTAAAAAAATAAAAATCCTTTATTCTTCTTCTTCCGTTCGCGTTGGCTGTAACAGCAGGAGCGGCTGCTGTCCCAAATGGTCCACACCATCTTTGCAGTGGGTCCCATCCTGTAGATCCAAGCTGTTCATCCGTCTCCTCCCTCTTGGATCCATCATCCCTTCAAATATTTCCATTAATCGTTGTATGTATGGCCCGCTCCAATTAGCCGTTTAAACTTAAGAAATTCCAAGATCCTTTGATCCGCTTTTCATGAACGGTTCAGCCTTCACGTCTCTCATTGTGTGGACCCCACCTAGCTTCCCAATGGCCCTCATGTGTAAAGAATCCCCGAAATCGAGTCCTTCTCCAACTCAACTAAAAAAAATGCATGCGCACGCCTGCCATCCGTTTGCTCCTGTTTCTCTCAAAGAACGTTGAGAGAGAGAGAGAGAGAAGAGAGAGAGAACGTTGGAGAGAGAGAGAGAGAGAGAGAGAGAACGTTAGAAAGAGAAAACGTTTGTAAGAGAGAGAGATTGGGCAGGTGCCCCTGCTGTTGTTGTTGGACAGCGTCACAAGCCAAGGAAAGGAAGGAGAAGAAGAAAGAGAAAAGAGAAAGAAAATGAAGGAAAGAAAGAGAAGAAGAAGTCGAGTCGACTTGGTTGAGAATCCGATTTTGGAGAGGTAAGTTCATCCAATCCATGTGTTCGTTTCTAAAATCCTCCCTAAGACTTAATCTTAGATGAAATTCAATCTTAGGTGATCAAATCCATGAAAATCTTATCGATTTACCCTCTGATTTCATGTTCTGTATCAAGCGATACAGGTTTGGACCTAAACTCGAATTCACAGCTTTAATGACGATCCAAAACATCCAATCTCAAAGGTAAGGGTTTCTTCTGAGCCTAGTTACAATAATATCACTTTGTTTGTCGGTTCCATATTTAGAATTTAGGTTTTGTTGTGTGATTGCTTAGAATATGTTTGTTGAAACCTCTCTATGAAATCATGAATTCTTACGATGTTCTTGGATGTGTTTATGCTGAATTTTTGGGTTGTTATGGACCATGTTTTATATCAAATGATCGTATACATGCTTATGTGAGAATTATATGAAATCTATGTTTAGTTTATTATTCCTACATGCTTATGATGAACATGGTGAATAATGTGTTATATGATATGGGATTAC
Source organism: Liriodendron chinense (assembly GCA_003013855.2). Taxonomy (NCBI): domain Eukaryota; kingdom Viridiplantae; phylum Streptophyta; class Magnoliopsida; order Magnoliales; family Magnoliaceae; genus Liriodendron; species Liriodendron chinense. The sequence goes on along the minus strand of ML058339.1, from coordinate 508,228 downwards.
GTATGTGGATGTTACGTTAATGAACGCCCCTTCACCTCACACTGATGTAACCGTTGATGTAAAGAGATGAAGCCCGTATGGGCCATATTGTTAAGAATTAAGTATTGGCATTACCGTGTATGTGATGTTGATTTTATATGCCATGATATTGAATTAGGCACTACCGTGTGCATTGTTGGATACATGCCAAGGGATCCTTGTTTGATATGTTACCTATGATGGACCCTTTGAGGAATGAGATTGATGAATACAAGAAGTTTCATGAGCCAGAGTTGGTGGTATGGGACACTAAGCCTGAGCTATCGGCCTATGCTGGGTGACGAGCCCCCCATAGTGACCTTGAGCTTCCTTGAGCTGATTGGGGTAAGGAGTGATCATTAGTCGTTAACATCATTAAATTGGCTAGATGCTAAACTACTTAACTAAAGGTGAAACTAATCATGCATTCACTGGACCCAACTTGGTGGATCAGCCTTACGGGCACTAGCTTGTCGTAGGGGGATGGGTGACCATCACCTCCATTGGCTAGGTTTGTTAACATGAAGTTGTGGAATTACCCACTTCATCGTGGACTCTAGTGACTAATAGTTGGTGAGAAGAGTTGGAATAAGTCTCGTCTCATTTAGTCAGAGTATACATATCATGCATTGCATTAAATAAGATTTTCTCATGTATGTTTTGGTTGGGTATACTTATGTTTGGATATTATTGTGCTAATCTTAGGGGGTAACCCTAACTGAGTTGATCGCGAGCAACTCCTTCCCTCCTGGGATGGTGTTATACAACACCACCAGCTTGTTGCAAGCAGTGTTTGCATTGTCAACGGAATGTCGATAATATCGGCGATATTGTCGGTGTCGCTACAGTTGCGATACCAAAACCCCAGTTATTCGTTTCTCTTCCAAATATCATCAATATTTCGATGATTTTGTTGATATCTATCAAAAAGATCTGACATCGTAAGGAAATCGCTGAGCCACCTACCTTCCACGGGATAACTGTAGCTAACAACCCCCTATTGTCGATAAAAGGGCCGATATTGGGGGGATTGCGATAATAATAAAAAATCGACAGAAAATGGGAGAAAATTAGGGAGACTGTCGGATTTCCATACCTCTTATCTGTAGAAGAGGAGCGCTGTAATAGTGGGTCAATCTTAGAAAAGGAACGCTCATCGGACATTGCAGTGGGCCAGTCGATCAATCCGTGCGCGATAAGTGCTCGAAATCCTCCACTTTCTACTTCCTTGCAATCGATCATGCACCATACAAAATCCGACAAAAAAGGAGGGATTCTTCGACGATTTTGAGGAATTTTGGGGGATTTGAGGGTTTCCCCTCTTTCGAAACCCTGTTCCGATCGTCCGCAGAAAAGGGCTCTTGAGGCCTTTTCTATCTGTGTGCAGTGCGGCCGTACGGGAACACCCTTATCGTGCGAAGTAAACTCTATTGGGCCCACCTACAATGTATGTGCTTTTTCTATTCCGTCCATATGTTTTTCCATCTCATTTTAGTGGTTGAGCCCAAAATTTAAGCATATCCAAATCTCAAGTGGACCATCCCACATGAAACAGCGGGAATAATGATTTCCACTGTTGAAACCTTCCCAGGCCCCACAGTGATGTTTTTTTGTCATCCAACCTGTTCATAAGATCACATGGACATGGATGAATGGAAAACTCAAATATCAACTTGATCCAAAACTTCTGCGTCCCCCGAGAAATTTTCAATGGTAGACATTCAGTTCGCACTTTTCCTGTGGTGTGGTCCACTTTAGATTTTGATATGCTTCATTTTTTTGCACCATATCTAAAATTATCTGTTAAGATGGATGGACGGAGTAGATAAAATAAGTAAATCACGGTGGGCCCCACAGAGTTTACTCCGCACACGTGCGCAGTTACTCACTACGCAGTCGGGAGCAGTGTTACCCCGGGAATAGCTTAGTGGGTGTTACCCTAACCGTGTGGGGCCCATATTGATGTAGTTTTTATATATCTACGCCGTCTATCTATTTTTTCATATCATTTTAGGATGTGATCCAAAACCATTAGAAGATCCAAATCTTAGGTGGACCATACCACTAGAAATAGTGATGAATAACCATTTAAAATGTTTTGTGGGCCACAAAAGTTTTGGATCAATCTGACCTTTATATTTTCCATTTGTTAGGGTCCCAAAAGTCAAGGTCTTCGAAACAATGATTACGAGTGCCCAAATCATCACCTGGTTAGATTTAGGGCCAGTGCATCGGAAATCGCGGCAAAAATCACAACACACATCACACTAGACCAAAAATGGAAATTTGAGCCAGTGGTGGACCCCACCGGTCATCATGATTAGAACCCTACAAATTTGGGAGGGTTACCTCAATTATGAAGAAATAGGGCCAGTGCATCGACTTCCATAGCAAAGCGGGCCCCGCAAGCCCTCCGTTTCGTAAAACCCAATTTTGTAAAACACAAGTACGTCAGCGCATCAAGAAACTCGTTGTCCAGCGCATTATGAAATTCAGCAGTTTTACAAAGTGAATTTCAGGACGCACTGCCCCCAGTGCGTCCAGAAATTCACCCAGCGCATCATGAAATTCAGCAGTTTTACAAAGTGAATTTCAGGACGCACTGCCCCCAGCGCGTCAGAAAATTCGTCCAACGCATCCAATAATTCAGGAATTTCAGGACGCGCTGACCCTCAGCGCGTCCAATAAATCAGGCATTTTCAGGAATTTCAGGACGCACTGACAGCCAGTGCGCCCTAAAAATCAGCATTTCAACAAAGTCATTTTAAGACTCGCCGAGTGATTTTCTCGACGCGCCAACCCATTTTCTCGACGCGCTACACGTGGCAGTCTCCTATTGGCCGACTTCGGCTATAAATACCTCCCCCCCCCCCTCGCCTCATTTGGGGGGATCAAGAGAAGGAGAGAGTTTTAGTTTTTTTGAGCTCGCCGGAATCCCTTTTCCGATCACCGGAAATCCCACTTTCGACCATAGCAGGTCTAGTGGAGAACCTAAAAATACACAAGTGTAGTAGCGTATCGCGAAATATGTTGAACCAAGCCTATTTTATCAACGCACTGGCCCCAGCGCGTCGCAAAATAGGCCAGTGGATCAGAAATATACACATTCCAAAACAAAGTCATTTTTGGGCGCACTGGCCCCAGCGCGTCACAAAATAGCCCAGCGGATCAGAAATATACACATTCCAAAACAAAGTCATTTTTGGGCTACTAGCCCTAGCATCACAAAAATAGGCCAGCAGATCAGAAAAATACACATCTTAAAACAAGTCATTTTTGGACGCACTGGCCCCAACGCGTCACTAAAATAGCCCAGTGGATCAGAAAAATAGAACATTTTTAACAATCATTTTTGGACGCACTGGCCTCAGCGCATCAGTAAAATCAGGCCAGCGGATCATAAAATCAGCATTTTGAACGTTCGTTTCCGCACCTTTAAATCTTCATTTTATGACGTTTTCAAGCCCCGTTTGAGCATGTTTTGGGTATTTCGAGCGTTCCGGACGCAACGGAGCAGTCAAATAACTCATCCGGGCCACCCAATGAGCAGAACGCAAGCTTTCGGAGTCTGATCCGATCCGACGAGATGAACGAAGAAACTTCTCGAAAAGAGGCCGCCAGTGCCCAGAATCATACTGATGTATCATCATTACATGTACTATCACAATATGACCCGGATTCAGGCCCAGACTAAGCAAATGGGACTATGGTTAACACGATAAACCATACCAGTTGAGTTCTAAACTATCACACACAATTTCTTAAAGACTGACATTTCTAGAATAGTCGATGCCCTACCCATCCAAACGGCATCCGCTGGTTGAGCTGCTCAGGTACATACAACTGCAGATCGGTCTTCCCGCGGTCACCCGTCACAAATGACGGGCGTAGGCCCAGAGTCGCACCCCTCGGTTAAAAGCCCTGACAGTCTCAGCCTGGACCTCCGGTCAAAACATGGGACATAGATATCTGACTCGTACAAAGATGGATCAGTCCATAACAAAACATACAAACACAGGTCTCCGCGACCATACAAATACAGGTCTCCGTGACCATACAAATACAGGTCTTCGTGACTATACAAACACAGGTCTCTACGACCACACAAACACAGGTCTCCACGACCATGAACTCTGAGACCATAGTCCCCGCTGACTGGTCTTTTGCCTTTTAATCAAGGGTCGTCGATCATTCGATGTAATTAAGGGCTCGTGCCAGATCACGTCCTGGAATGTACAAGATCTCAGGATCTCTGGAATAAAATTCGCCTTGCGATATCTTTTCTCTTGTGTACTTTTTGTGAATGCTTGTGATTGTCTATGAATGTTTCTATTATTCAGAACCCCAGAACGACAAAACACCGGAAAACTGCGCCCGAGCGTTTTTCTAGTTCTAACAAACTGGCAACTCTGCTGGGGATCGAACTATACCAAAATCTCTGGTTATATCTGAATATAGGAACACTCTAAGATCAATTACTTGCAAACACGAATCTACGCTTAGGAAAGTTACTGCGAGGCGTAATGTTTCGGCGCCCCTCGGGCGTCAAATTGGCGACTCTCAACGGGAACGTTCTTCCCTTCGTCTTTAAGGCAATGGGCATTTAAAAGGTTTTCGAACCCACAAACTTCCACAACTACTCGTATTTTGTCTCCTTCTTGCTTATTTTGTCGGTTTATGCACTGCGATCAATGGGCTCATACTCCCGACCGCACCTGTGAACTGTTCTAATGATTTTTATGACGCAGCAGAATTAGCAAGATACTAGGAAAGACAGAAGAAATGGCATGCTCAATGAACAGTTTGTGCACCTTCCTTGCCACCGGGGGCTTTAGCTTCCCTTGCTTCACCCCAACCACAACAAGTATTGGCAACTCAGGATGGCAGTTGGTCGAAACGCGCCGACGGAAGAAAGAGCAGAAGAAAGCAGCCATCGTAGCCGCACATAAGAAGGCGAACGCTACGAGACCTCCCCCCATGATCAGAAGACAATGGCAGCCAAAACAAGGGCAGCAGATCTCTATCAGCAGTCAGGTCGCATCAACCAGGTCCTCGGTGCCTGTGATGACGGTCGAACAGTTTCCGCCATTGTCCAAGACCACCTGTGTCACACGTAAGTCGACCGGGACTACAAATGTCAAGAGCTCCAAGCCCATGACAGTCCTCAAGCCAGGACAGGGGCAGGTTCAGAAGGCCCGACCAGTGCTGATCGCAATGGTTCAAGTAGCAGAGGCAGAAGAGGGATCGTATGAAGCGGAAAGAATTGCCAACGGTCCAGGATCAGATCGACAGAATAGTTCAGGCTAATCGGGAAACGAATGAACGAATGAGGATAATTCAGGAAGCATTGACCACCTTGATAGCTCAGAATGCTACCAGAAGTCTCGTACCACCTACGCGCCCATTAGCCGAAGAATCTCAAGGGGCAGCGGAAGGGCCAGCTAATGCTGAACAACTTACCAGGCCAGAAGAGTTCCAGTGGAGCGAGTACCAGTCCCGACTGTGCAAATGTCGAGAGAGGAACTGTCGCAAACGATCACAAGTCTCATGCGACAAGAGAAAGAGAAGGAAAAAGGAACCGGGTATAAATATCAAGTTCCATACCCACTGGAGATAGAAGTAATACCGTTTCCAGGTCAACTTCAGATGTCCGAATTTCGAAAAATTCGACGGTATAGGATCGCTGGAGGAGCATATTACTCACTTCCTCACAGCGCTGGGGAATTGGTCGGCCGTCCCACAATATTGTATACGGTTATTCGGGTAGACGCTGACAGGGAAAGCTTTCCAGTGGTACATGTCGCTACCAGTCAGATCAGTGAGATCGTGGGAGAAGATGCGAGACAGTTTTATCTCAAAATTCTTCTCTACAGAAAGAGAAACGTCAGTCACAGATCTGGCCTTGATCAGACAGAGACAGGGCGAACCTGTGGAAAAGTTCATGGACCGATGGGGGACGATAGTTGCTCAATGCCAAGAGTTGCCTAGTGAGAAAGAACAGATGAAGATGTGTATGCGAGCCCTGGACCCAATGATATCATACGGATTATCGGGGAATAGTTTTCATTCTTTTCGAGAACTGGCCACCAAAGCGCACCTGGTAGAAGAAGCCGTAGCACGGGTGAACTTCAGTCCCGAAAGGCAAAGAAGAGAAGGAGTAAGGATTGCAGAAACGCACAATATAAACAAAGGCAAAGGTATGATAGATCGTAAGCGACCCGCCATAAATCCCAAGACAGACACGAAAGCAACGCCTACCCTAGACAGAGGCAAGAGGCCTTACGTTTCGCAAAGAATAACAATAGTCGAGAGAGAAAGAGCTAACGGCTCATACACCTTCGACATGGCCGATCTGATCCCCATCATGGAACAACTAGTGGAAGAGAACGTGATCCGCTTAACAGAACCGATTCGGCCACACGAAGTTGGGAAGGTGAATGATCCCCGTTATTGTAAATACCATCGGTGTCTAAGCCACAAGACAAAAGACTGTTTTAGTTTAAAGGGAAGAATACAGGGGTTGATCAACCAAGGGGTGATCAGTATGAAGTCACCAGAAACAACAACGAAGGAAACATCTGGGGTAGTTTCAGCCTTCCCCTCAGAAGAAAGCATCCAATTGCACGTCCCGTTCCCTGAACCTGAAGAACCCTGGACTTTGGTTAGCAGCCGGAAGAGGCTCGAGAATTGAAGAAGACTCCTCAACCGCAAGAAGAAAGGGACGAGAAAGAAGGATAGCCAAGAGAAGAGCCGACTTATAGAGGCTTAGGTACATTGTGTGATGGTATCATTCACAGAACAGCCATCAACGGGAGAGACATTACGGGTAGGAAAAGAAGAAGTCAATGCCGTCATCCTCCGATCCGGAAGGCAAATGCCGGAACACGTTCGGCCAGAACCGGTCGACCCGATGCAAGAAGACGGAAACCCGAATATACCATCAACGAGGCTCCAGGGGCAAAAGTTGAAAGAGAAAGTTGTTGAGGCCACGATCAGTCGGCCAGAGCCAAGGCAGGGGGCAGCACCAGTAGCATATGATGTCGTGTCACACCTGCGAAAGGTCCCGGCTCGCTTGAGCATATACGACGCCTTGTGTCTCTGAAAGTATATAGGGAGATGTTGATAAACGCGCTGCTAGACAGTGAAGTCAGAGAAGTAATGATGGCAGAAATTGAAACAGAAATGAACGATCCAGATAAGTTTTGGGAAGGAAATGCACCGATTCAGCAAGCAATGCAGATAGATCACCCCTTTGTAATCACATTCTTCGAAGAAAACCGCATGATTGAAGCAACAGACCACAATCGCCCTTTGATGGTTACGGGGACGATTAGGGACACAGAAGTTAAGCGATGTATGCTTGACGATGGGTCCGCAGTAAACATCATGTCGTTGAAAACATTGCAGCGGTTGGGCCACAGACCGTCAGCCCTGCGTCCCAGCACCATGGTTCTTCAAGGGTTTAATCAAGATAGCCAGCGCACTCTGGGGTCGATCACCATGATGCTAGAAATTGAAGAGCTAAAGACAAAAGTAACGTGCCAAGTAATCGACGCAGTAACAACATATAATCGTTTATTAGGGAGGCCGTGGCTCCATCAGAACCACGTTATTCCCTCAACCTACCATCAATGCTTCAAGTACAACAAACCATCAATGCTTCAAGTACAACAGAGAGGGAGTTCAGTACAGAGTGGCAGTAGACCCAAAGCCGTATACGATCGCAGAATCATTCTTGGCAGATGCCCGGTACTATGACCTGGTCGACGAAAGAGAGGTCAAGAAGAAGCCCGATGTAACGCAGAAAGGGCAAGGAGCGAAACCTAGAGTCACCAAGTTTGAACAGAGAGGCAAACCTCAGTTCATTACTCAGAAAGAAACCGCAAGTCAGTCAGCCGAAGAGTCTCAAGGGACTACCAAGAAATTCTATATAATCCCGAAACACTTGCGACAGCCAGGCAGTCCGTCCTAGAGATGATATCGAATCAGCACATGAGTGTGCTCAAATCTAGCTTTAACATGCCAGTACCGAAAATAGGAAGAGTTAAACCTTTCCCAAGAGCTCCTAGCCAGTTTATGGTACCGCCAAGTGCCAATACGAAGAAAGAAATCAAATTCTATTCAATGTCGAGTGAATCTGTGCAATCTAGGGACGAGGCCGAGAAATCAACCCGCTTACCCCAACCGATAGAAGAGGGAAGATACAGTGAAGCTAGACGTAACATCATGAAGAATATGGGATTCTGTTACTCGGAATCAGGCTCGAATGGTAGAATGTTAGCACCGTTCGAAGAAAACACTGAAGCCTACCAAGGAAGAGAAGGGTTAGGGGCAAAGATGAGATTAGACATGTCAACATGGTGACAATCAGTCCCACAGAAGAGGTGCAGCTACAAGAAGCAGCCGACATCATCCAACCTAGTGCCGCACCCGCACAGATAGAAGACGGGGGACAGCCCACTATAGATGAGCTTGAAGAAATAAATCTGGGAACCCCAGAGGACCCTCGAAATATGTATATGAGCAAGAATGTCCCAGAAGAAGAGAGGGAGAGATACATTCAACTGTTGAAAGAAAACAAAGATATATTCGCTTGGACATACTCAGAAATGCCAGGACTCAGTCCGACAATTGCGATGCACAAGCTGGGCATCATGAAAGGGAAGAAGGCGGTCAAACAACCCCAACGACGATTCCATCCAGACATAGTACCCAAAATCGAAGAAGAGGTCGAGAAGTTGATCCTAGCTGGGTTCATCCGAGAAGTCAAATACCCACGATGGATTTCAAATATTGTGCCGGTCAAGAAAAAGAGCGGCCATATCCGAGTCTGCGTAGACTTTCGGAACCTCAACGAAACATGCCCTAAAGATGATTTCCCACTGCCTATCCCAGAACTACTGATCGACAGCACAACAGGATACGCAGTGATGTCCTTTATGGACGGTTACTCAGGGTATAATCAGATTCGTATGGAACCAGAGGATGACGAATCGACAGCATTCCGTACGACGTTGGGCATATACTGCTATCGTGTAATGCCGTTTGGGTTGAAAAATGCAGAGGCAACATATCAGCGTGCAATGCAAGTAATCTTCTAGGACATGATGCATAAGCACGTCGAATGCTATGTAGACGATCTGATAGTGAGGTCGGCCGAACATGAGCCGCATAGAGAGCATCTACGGCAATTGTTTTAAAGACTGAGAAAAAAAAGCCTTCGTATGAACCCGTTGAAATGCGCGTTCGGGGTTTCCTCTGGCAAGTTCTTGGGATTTGTTATTAGACACCGAGGCATAGAAATCGACCCGATGAAGATTAAGGCAATCAGGGAGATGCCACCTCTGAAGAATCTCAAAGAGCTGAAAAGTTTCCAAGGCAGGGTCGCATACTTAAGAAGATTCATCTCGAACTTATCAGGCCGTTGTCAGCCATTTTCACGTCTTAACAAGAAAGGAGTCCAGTTTGAGTGGGATGATGCTTGTCAGAAAGCGTTCGACTCTCTGAAAGACCTGCTCGAAAAGTCTCCAGTCCTCACAGCACCGATCAAAGAAGAGCCACTAATCCTCTACATTACCGTCGGCGAAAATTCACTCGGAGCCCTCCTAGCCCAGAAGAACGAAGAAGGAAAGGAAAGCGCACTCTATTACCTAAGCCGCACATTAGTGGGAGCCGAGTTTAACTACTCAACGATTGAAAAGATTTGTCTAGCATTGATCTTTGCCGTTAAGAAACTCAGACATTACTGCCTCTCTCACCAGGTAACATTGATATCCAAAGCGGATCCTCTCAAGTTTCTCATGAACAGGCCCATGTTGTCTGGGCGGTTGGCCAAGTGGGCCCTTCTCTTATCGGAATTTGACTTGACATACATGCCGGCTCGGGCTATCAAGGGGCAGGCAATTGCAGATTTCCTAGCAGCACATCCGGTAGCAAGTGGTGAAGAAATAGAATATGACCTCCCAGATGATCAGGTTATGGCAGTTAATGAAGCACGACATTGGGAGATGTATTTCGACGGTGCGGCCAGAGCGATAGGGTCAGGGGCAGGAGTTATATTCGTCAGCCCGCAAGGGGACCTATTACCCTATTCATTCACGATAGTCTCAGCATGCACCAACAATGAAGCAGAGTACCAGGCTCTTATTATCGGGTTACAGTTAGCCCTGGAAATGCGGATCATGGAAATATGTATCTATGGTGACTTTAGGCTTGTCATCGGACAACTGACGACAGAATACGAAGTCTGCAAACCCGAGTTATAGCCCTATTGCCACCAAGCGCAGTCAATGTTCGACTAGTTTCGGAACAGCAGTATCTCGCATATACCAAGACAGGAGAATGTACGAGCAGATGCACTTGCTAGTTTAGCCGCTGCTTTGGCTAATCCCGGGGGCAGCCCACTTCAGGTAACAATTGAAGAAAGAAGAATTCTGTCAACAACCGCGTTGCACAGTGGAGAATTGAGCGCCAATCCCATTTGCTGCTTCGAAATTACAGAGGTAGATGATTGGAGAAAATCATTCATCGATTATCTAAAGTACGGATTTCTACCGGAGGATCCCAAAATGCACACACAAATCAGAAGACGCGCCAATTCATTCGTACTCCAGAATGACGTACTTTACAAACGGTCCTACGAGGGAGTACTGCTGCGGTGTCTAAGCCAAGATGAAGCACGTGATACACTGAAAGAAGCTCAAGAAGGAGAATACGGTGTTCACCAAGGAGGGAGGAATTTGCATCATCGTGTACGACACATGGGTTACTACTGGCCGGCAATGACGAAAGACGCGATAGAATATGTCAAGAAATGTCACCAGTGCCAAATCCACGCGGATATCATACATTCACCACCAGAAGAATTGCATCAGTCAGTGATGTCCTGGCCTTTTGCAACCTGGGGCATGGACGTGATTGGGCCGATCAGTCCACCATCCTCCCAGGGGCATCATATATCCTTGCGGCGACCGATTATTTCTCCAAATGGGCTGAGGCAGTCACCCTGAGAAACATGAAAGCCAGACATGTCGAAGGTTTTATTTGTCACACCATATGTACCGGCATGGTATCCCTAAGAGAATCACCACGGACAATGGGACGCCCTTCAAGAACGCTCCTATTGATAAGCTGTGCGCAAAGTTCAGGATCAAGCACTGCTATTCATCGCCTTATTACCCTCCTGCGAATGGATTGGCCAAGGCGTTCAACAAGACCATCGTGAAGATTTTGAAAAAGACAGTGGCAGAAAATAAGAAGGACTGGGACAGACGATTACCCGAAGCATTATGGGCATATCGAACTACGCACCGCACAGCTACTCGACCACACCCTACTCGCTAGTATACGGTACGGAAGCTGTGATCCCGATGGAGATACAAGTTGAGTCACTACGAGTCGCTCTCCGATACTCCCTGACAACCGAGCATAATGCCAAGATCAGAATGGCCGAACTCGATGATTTGGATGAAAAGAGGCTCGCCGCCCAACAAAGGCTCGAAATATATCAAAAGCAAATTTCAGCTGCGTACGATAAGCGTGTCAGAGGCAGATCATTCAAGAAGGGTGATCTCGTGCTAACGATGAAGCGTCCGGTACCGACCTAAGGGCCGAAAAGTAAATTTGACCCGAAATGGGATCTCGTCTGCATTATCGACGAAGTATATTCCAACAGAGCCTTTCGGGTAATAGATTGCAAAGGGCAGGGCATCAGATCGCTAGTGAATGACCGATTTTTGAAAAGATATTACACCTAACATAGGCTTATCATCGCAAGTTGTAAATACCCCAATAGAGGAAAAGTGTAATAAAGTAGATACCAAAAGAAAGGATACCATACAATGACTAAACCAAAATGATAATCATCTACTTTATGCTTGCACAGGTATCGGAAAGGTCGTTAAGGCTCAAGACACGTCAAGCAGGACACCATGCCTTTTTGAGACTATTGAGAATCGGGATAAGCCCTAAGCCAAGGCTCGGCTACATCTTCGTTCACATGTGTAGGTTTGAGTCCTAACAGGGGGACGTTCCTTTCCAAATAGCACAATCTATTTGCATTTAAACTCAAATAAAACGACAAGTAGGCTAAAAGCACAATATAAACCCAGAACTACAATAATACACATATTGTTACAACATCCATTACAGCGTGTTTCAAAATTACAAAAGAATCATCATTACAGCTTAACCGTCTAAAGTTCTCAAGCATTGTTCTAATAGGTTAACTGCAGATTCTTCGATCGCCTTCTGTCTTGCCTCAGCCTCGACCAAAACTTGGACAGGGTCGGGGGTGTCTTGAAGAGACTGTTTCAGCTCAGCAACCTGTGCCCTTATAGCAGTACATCTCGCTTCGTGCTGGTCAAAGGAAGACTGCAGACGTGCCTTCTGACCACTGAACTTCGAGAGCTTAAGATGGACGAAAGAATGTTCGGCTCATAGTCGGGCCATCTCATTCTCAATCTCTGCAAGGCGTTCAGTCGCTTGTTGACACTTAACATCGGCAGCCTGCCAATCTTTCCTTACTGCAGCCGCATCTGCCTCATGTAATTCAAGCTTCGGAAGGAGGGACCGTAAGTGATCGCATTTTTCCTCAACGGAAGGATCAGCCCTGAGGTGCCTCGCCTCGTTCACTCGAACCATCCCTTCCTTGAACTGAGCTACGTGACCGACTATCAAAGAAATGTCAACTCCGAGCCACGTAACGTTGAGTTCTAGTGCCTGCAGCGCTTCGTCCAAAATGGACCATTAGTCTCCGTTCTTTAATGTATCAGCGATGTCAGACAGGATGCTCTTCAGCAGATTCGCTTTGGTCCTTGATTAGCCTCAGAGAGATGAAAGGAATGCCTCAGGTAAGACTACAGGAACCGGGACGCTGATGGGAGCAGCTGCTAACCAAAGAAATGATAAACATTAGCACACCGAAGAAAGAAAAAGAAGTAAACAAGGTAATAAGGCAAGTAGTATACCAGCGGGAGCTTCATCGACCGGAGCACTGGTGGAAGCAACGGGCACTGATAATGCTGGGGCACGTTCAGTCACAGTCTCCGTTGCTAGCTCGGGCAGTTTAGGAGAAGAAGGCGCGATTGTCTCAGGGGCAGTGGTGGCCGGAATCGATTCGATAGCAGGAGTTACTTCCGTGACAGGCTCTGATGCACTGACAACGTTCGAGGGCATGGTTTCTTGGGCAGGAGGTGTTACCCCTTCTGTAATAATAGTAGGGCCCGCCTCAGGAGTAGGGTTGGGGTTTACTGCGGCTACAGTACTGACAGGGTCGGCGAGAGGAGGATCTTCAGCTTGTGACCCACCGTCAATGTCCATAGGGATGGGTTCTGTGTCCGCTTCGGGAACAGATCTGTCATATATCGGCTCGTTATCTTCACCCTCTTCCGTGGGACGATTTCCACTGAGGTCTGCCTGCGAGCTCATCTCCCCTTCCTCCCTTGGTCCACTCGCGTCTTCAATCGGGACGTTGCCGGCAGCCTTGGAGAGTCGACTCCATGCCTTCTCGGCCTTATACAGCTTCCATAGGTCCTTTATTTTCTTTCCTCCATCAGCAACGGGGACGCGATGAGCTGTCTTCACTCGAGGCCCAGACCGCTCAGGAGACAGCTCTGAATCGCTGTCTCCTGGAACAGAACGTCTGGATAGACTCATCCGACTCGCTGGGCTCTGATCGCGCCCTCCCTGACCACCAGTCAAGGGGGTCACCGCTGCCGCAACACCACCCTCCTCATCACCAACACCACCCTCTTCGTCGCCGTCACCACCCTCAACATCACCGCCACCTTCTCCATCATTGCCGCCCCCAACATCCTCGTTGTGGTCACCGGCACCGCCCACATCGTCGCCCCCATCATCACCGTCATCATCGCCACCTTCATCCCCATCACCAATGTCATAACCCTCTCTCTGCCCCTCTGTCATGGGACCCACTAGTGGAGAACTCTGATCTCCCCGCAGCATAATTCTTTGCCCATAAGCAACCCACCCTTGTAGTGTATGCTCAGGCTTTTCGTGATCAATTACCACACAGAGAAGTCAGGAATTTCTTCACACCAGGGGTGGCCAGTTGATGCGTTGGCTCTGATACATAGCCCAGACCGTCCGCAGGAGCAAGATCGACGATAGGAGGAGGAATGAAGATAGGATCGGCCACATGCCGATTGTTTCTGACGAAGAAGTATTGGTGAGCCCACCACCTCACCCATCCATACGTGGCACCGGGAGTATACTCTGTACCCGGGACGATGAAGGAACAGCCTGACTCGGTTACAAGAGTTGACGCCATATCCACTTCCAGTGAATCGGTCCTGTGCCATAGGCTTGCTGCTCTCGCGTCACCGGTTCAAGAGTTTCTGGTACCCCCTGGTCATAACCGAACTGGCAAGCGAATCGGTTCGGGTAATACGGCTCTCTCCAAAACTCAGCCCCCTCCCTCAAAGGCAACGAACTCGGGCGAATGGACACCATGAACGAGCGCTAATAGGAACTAAGACTCTCATCATCATCGAGCAATTCTGGATCCTCACTGTTGGTCCCAGAAAAAAGGAAGAAGTCGACGTCATCATGACGAGCTATCTTTGCCTCGATAGTCGCCAAGTTTCCGCTGTTCATCTTCCGCTTCTGAAAAGCATGCAGCGGAACCGATCCTCTCCGGATGAAATCCTTAAGTTCCATACCGTAGACCCACTGGAAAATAAACCCCGAGCCAACCAGAAAGATAGTGCCACCCGCAGAAGGAAGAGTTGATTCCGAATGAGGCAAAACCCTTGTTGCTGATGACACCCCCAAAAGCTCGGTAGATAGAGTATAAAACTACCGGGGCCAATGCATAGCGATGGCCGTTAGCCAGACTCCCTGCTACGGCAAAATAAGAGACTCTTACACTGTCTGCCTGCTTAGAGCTTGGAAGGGCCACGCAGCATAGCCAATAGGCTAAAAATCCGGCAAGCTCGCAGGTGAGAGATAGCTTGTTCGACTGCGGGAACTTCTTCTTCATCTTGTCCTCCAAGACCAATTTAACCCTGCGGCCTTCATCATACGACGCGTAATCCAGGCTAAAAAGAGAAAGGGAAACAACAATAAAAGAAAGAAGACAAAATGAAATAAAAGCACGGGACTCAAGTCGAGAAACTCACTCCAGACCATGGCTGAAGTAAATCAGCCAATCTTCAAAGGGCACCTTATCCTTGGAGCCTAGGAACTGCGGTAGCTCCGCGAATTACTCGTAACAGGCTGCTGAATAAAAGCCTTCATCGATGCCCTTCTTCTTCTTCGAGAGCTCCTCGTCGCTAGGAGTCCACTCATCGTAGATTCTACCACGAACGGGAAGACCGGCTATCCGATACAGATCCCAGAGTGATATGCTCATTTCCCCGTACGACAGATGAAAAGAATTCGTAATGGAGCTCCAGTGATTCAAAAACCCTTTATAGATGCATGACTCCCTGTAAAAATAGCTCAACGTCGCCTGGATGGCCCTTAGGAGACCCACCTACTTCAGGGTATCTTCGTGCTGCTCAATTATCTGGTTGGCCCAAGCTTCGTAACCGGGATGAGGACTCAAGTGACCTCGGGTCCGGAACCCACCGGTCGGCCAAATCTCTACATCTGACAAGGGTCGGAATCTCTGGCGCAGCGTCTCGTAGTAGTGGGTTGGAAATGGTAGGTGGGGATCGTGGTTTAGCTCCAAAAATATCATGTCCTTCTCCCCAAGGGCAGACTGCAGTGTACCGTTCTTGGATACAGCGCAGTTGAGGAATGTCTCTGGAATGGACGTCCAGGAGTCGACGCTATAAAAAGAGTTGGCACGGCACACATCGGAAGGCTCGATGCTTGGGAGAGAACGGTATCACTGGAAGCTCTTCGAAATTGGATGTACTGCTTCGTGTACGGGTTCCGTATCATGAGTGACGACACGGCTAGTTTCATCGACGACCAGACAACCCTCATTCTGTCTAACTTTGATTTGGCTTGATTTTCCATGTGTACTTGTTTGGCGCTCTTGCCAGCTGTCTTCGGGCGGCCGCGCTTGGCAGACTATACGGGTGCGACCGGGCTAGCCTCACCCTCTTCGGACCCAACCACCTCGTCAGTTCGAAAACCTTGCAGGGGAGCGTACCACGCATCCCATTCTTCTTGAGTACCCTCATCAGGAGGGGTCGGTAGGGCTTTGTCGCAGAGTATCTTCCGTTGTACATTTTTCGGAAGAGTCAAAATGCGCTCATAAAAGTTGAACGTCTCCGGGGGAAGGAACCATTGCGGATTCTCGGCCGATGGCCTAGAAACCTTTTTAGCAGCGGCACGCTTACGCTTTGACGGAGCTGGCGGTGGACCCGAAGGACCAGCCTGCGAAGGATCGCTGGCCATTGTAATCTGCAACGGCATGTAAAAGGCTTAGATACAGGGCAAAAGGAAAATATTCGCATAAAGTCGACTAAACATTCATAAAATCCAAAGGGATGCGAAGCAACAGGTAAACAAAGTACAAGCGTCAATTCAGGCCCCGGCAAAACACATTCAAACCAATGGAAAAAGAAATGGAGCAACAACATTCACAACCACAACACCGTCATCACAAACATGCAAACAAGGGAGGACAGAAGCAAAGCAGAAAGATACGATTATCATTCATCAACCGCAAGGACAATTCCAAATGTCTAGATTGTTATATCAACCGTTTAAATGATTAGAAATTAATAATCGATGTAAAATGACGCAAAATTGCGGGGACCCCTCCCCATAGCCGGAAAGAGAGGATCTCAGTCCTGCACCAGCGGAAGAACCCGAGCTTTCAACTCGTCCACCTTCGCCTGGACCTGGGCTTCCTTGGAAATCAGGTCCATTAGGAAGGAAATGCACTGCTGCACAAAGTCGAAGTTCAGGTGCTCGACATTGGCATAATTCCTCATAATGGAGACGTCGATCGCCAGCCTGTCATGCTCCCGTAGGGCCTCCCTGACCATCCTCCAGATACCAGCGCGGCAATCTGGAAACTCGGCCTCTGCCAGCGGGACAAGCCAAGCTAAGAATCGTCTGCTCTCCCTTTTCTCCTCCTTCAGGGAGTGAAGCCGGCTCGACAGGGATAAGAAAGAAGCGGCCAGAAAAGGCTCCGCCGCCTCGAGGATCACTAACTCTTCCAAGAGGGAAGAATCGCCGATGAAGTCAAAAATGGCCTCCTTATGTTCGTCAGAAATGGAGGCCATCAGTGAGACGTTCTGGATAGCTTGAAGAATAGGGCGAGAGTCCGCGCCCAGTTGGGTCAAGGCCTCGGCCACCTCGTCACGCTGAGCAGCGAGAGATGACCAAGTCTCGGGGTGATCCAGAGAGCCCAGAAGCCGCCTTATACAGTCTCGGGCCGCGTGTAGAGAAGCGCGAGTTATGGCCATCGTCTGCTAAGAAACAAGACTGATGAACCAATAAGGCAGTCCAACAAGAGAAAAGAAAGAAAAACACGTGAAGCTACTCGCGTAAAGTCAGAAAGGCTAAGAAAAGACATGCAAAGGTATGCTCGAAACATCACTTAAATTAGCCACTAGAATTGCTCATTAAGCTGATGCGATCTAGAAATCTTCTAAGTGCATGAGACCCTACGCCTCCCTAGAACAACTGGCACGCATGCGCAAATATGAAGTAGAGGTATAGGGACTCATACCCTTTAGAGACTTGGCAAATCGCCAGGATAAAGTTCGCAAAAATCCCAAAATTCCACCAAGTCCTATGGGCTGGGTGCGTGAGGCTTCACACACCCCGATAATGTTCAAAGGCTGTCAGGTTGAATTTGAGGGTGCGTAAGCCTCCACGTACCCGAAATAATGGCCCAAATATCACGAGCAGTGAGCAGTTGAACCGAAGTATGAGCATGTTGATCTGTTCTGAACATGATTAACAAAAGTGTCCAAAATTGGACAAAATCATAACCCTGGACATCTGGGAGCACTGGACTCAGCGCGTCCAAAATTGGACAATCCGCAAGTCCAAAATTCACATGCGCGCTAGCCCCAGCGCGTCTCTTAAATAGGATCATTTTTACAAGTCCGATGAACTGGACGCGCAGGGACTAGCGTGTCATATAAATCGATAAACTATACGCGCAGGGAGTAGCGCGTCGTATAAATCAGAAAACCCACAAACCTAAGTCTCCGGCAGACACGCGAGTACGCACTAGCCCCAACGTGTCGAAAAATGCATGAATTCTGTCAAAGTTCAAAAACAAGACGCGCTGGCATCAGCGCGTGGATAAAATAGGGAATTTTGCCAAACTTTGAAATTACACAACGCGCTGATGGTAGCGTGTCCAGTAAATATGCAGGCAGGACTGGCGCGTTCAAGATCTCCTAAATCTGTTTTTTGGACACACTATGGGTAGCGCATAGGGAAAATGCCCCACCTTGATTTTTACGACGCGCACGATAATATTATGACGCGCTGGGGATATTTAATTGACGCGCTAGCGATTTGCTCAATGCGCTAGCGAGAGCTCAGAAGTGCCGAAAATGAAAGTGAAATGGCGGAAATGGCCTGAGGCTTCCTATTTATAGTGGGTCCCGCAAATCCGACGCGATGCAATGAATGATTGATGTCCATCCCATCGCATCGGAGGGGCATCTGTTAGGGTCCCAAAAGTCAAGGTCTTCGAAACAATGATTACGAGTGCCCAAATCATCACCTGGTTAGATTTAGGGCCAGTGCATCGGAAATCGTGGCAAAAATCACAACACACATCACACTAGACCAAAAATGGAAATTTGAGCCAGTGATGGACCCCACTGGTCATCATGATCAGAACCCTACAAATTTGGGAGGGTTACCTCAATTATGAAGAAATAAGCCAGTGCATCGACTTCTATCGCAAAGCGGGCTCCGCAGGCCCTCCGTTTCGCAAAACCCAATTTTGTAAAACACGAGTACGTCAGCGCATCAAGAAATTCGTTGTCCAGCGCATCATGAAATTCAGCAGTTTTACAAAGTGAATTTCAAGACGCACTGCCCCCAGCGCGTCCAGAAATTCACCCAGCGCATCATGAAATTCAGTAGTTTTACAAAGTGAATTTTAGGACGCACTGCCCCCAGCCGTCAGAAAATTCGTCCAGCGCATCCAATAATTCAGAAATTTCAGGACGCGCTGACCCTTAGTGCGTCCAATAAATCAGGCATTTTCAGGAATTTCAGGACGCACTGACAGCCAGTGCGCCCTAAAAATCAGCATTTCAACAAAGTCATTTTAAGACGCGCCTGAGTGATTTTCTCGACGCGCCAACCCATTTTCTCGACGTGCTATACGTGGCAGTCTCCTATTGGCCGACTTCGGCTATAAATACCCCCTCTCCCCCCCCCCCCCCCCCCTCGCCTCATTTGGGGGGATTAAGAGAATGAGAGAGTTTTAGTTTTTTTGAGCTCGCCGGAATCCCTTTTCTGACCGCAGGAAACCTTTTCCGATCACCGGAAATCCCACTTCCGACCGTAGCAGGTCTGGTGGAGAACCTAAAAATACACAAGTGTAGTAGCGCATTGCGAAATACGTTGAACCAAGCCTATTTTATCGACGCACTGGCCCCAGCACGTCGCAAAATAGGCCAGCGGATCAGAAATATACACATTCCAAAACAAAGTCATTTTTGGGCGCACTGGCCCCAGCGCGTCACAAAATAGCCCAGCGGATCAGAAATATACACATTCCAAAACAAAGTCATTTTTGGGCTACTAGCCCTAGCATCACAAAAATAGGCCAGCGGATAAAAAAAATACACATCTTAAAACAAGTCATTTTTTGACTCACCGGCCCTAGCGCGTCACTAAAATAGCCCAGCGGATCAAAAAAATAGAACATTTTAAACAATCATTTTTGGACGCACTGGCCTCAGCGCATCAGTAAAATCAGGCCAGCAGATCATAAAATCAGCATTTTGAACGTTCGTTTCCGCACCTTTAAATCTTCATTTTATGACAGTTTTCAAGCCCCGTTTGAGCCTGTTTTGGGTATTTTGAGCGTTCCGGACGCAACAGAGCAGTCAAATAACTCGTCCGGGCCACCCAATGAGCAGAACTCAAGCCTTCGGAGTCTGATCCGATCCGACGAGATGAACGAAGAAACTTCTCGAAAAGAGGCCGCCAGTGCCCAGAATCATACTGATGTATCATCATTACATGTACTATCACAATATGACCCGGATTCAGGCCCGGACTAAGCAAATAGGGACTATGGTTAACATGATAAACCATACCAGGAGAGTTCTAAACTATCACACACAATTTGTTAAAGACTGACATTTCTAGAACAATCGTTGCCCTACCCATCCAAACGGCATCCGCTGGTTGAGCTGCTCAGGTACATACAACTGCAGATCGGTCTTCCCGCGGTCACCCATCACAAATGACGGGCGCAAGCCCAGAGTCGCACCCCTCGGTTAAAAGCCCTGACAGTCTCAGCCCGGACCTCCGGTCAAAACATGGGACATAGACATCTGACTCGTACAAAGATGGATCAGTCCATAACAAAACACACAAACACAGGTCTTCGCGACCATACAAATACAGGTCTCCATGACCATACAAATACAGGTCTCTATGACCATACATACACAGGTCTCTACGACCACACAAACACAGGTCTCCACGACCATGAACTCTAAGACCATAGTCCCCGCTGACTGGTCTTTTGCCTTTTAATCAAGGGCCATCGATCATTCGATGTAATTAAGGGATCGTGCCAGATCACGGCCTGGAATGTACAAGATCTCAGGATCTCTGGAATAAACTTCGCCTTGCGATATCTTTTCTCTTGTGTACTTTTTGTGAATGCTTGTGATTGTCTATGAATGTTTCTATTATTCAGAACCCCAGAACAATAAAACACCAGAAAACTGCGCCCGAGCGTTTTTCTAGTTCTAACACCGTTCATCAAGACCTTATTGACATTATCAAGAGCTTCAATTGAAAATAAACATTACCATAACCTTACGATGGGCTCTTTGGATTTTTTAATGGTGGGGCACTCAATCACACTGTTTCTAGTGGTATGGTCCACTTGAGATTTGGATCTGCATGATATTTGGTTTAATGCCATAAAATTATGTGTATAAACAGTTGGACAGTGTGGATACATAATATATACATCAATGTGGGCCCCACGGTGAACCTACATAAGGGCCGCACCGTCTTGCGTGTGTCCGGGGTCGCACCTAATCCGCTCCCCACCCACCCGGGTGCGACTTGGGTGAGACCCCGGAACCAGCGATGTGGGTGGGACTCTGCACCTAGGGCCCACTTGGATGTATTCCTTGTAGATCCATGCCGTTAATATGCTTTTTCAGATTATTTTGTACAGTGGTACCAAAAATGAAGAAGATTAAAATTTTGGGTGGACTACAACATAAGAAACACTGTTAATGACCATTAAAAACCTTTTGTGAGCCACAAAATTTTTCTATCAACCTCATATTTATTTTTTCCTTTCATCCCTGTCTACGTGACCTTATCAACAGATTAGATGGTCAATAAACATTACGGTGGACTCCGGTGAGTTTTTAATGGTCACAGATGAATGATAACTGTTTTTTGGCGTGTGGTCGACCTAAAATTTGCATCTGTTTTATTTTTGGGACTGCATCCTAAAATAATATGAAGAAACAGATGGACGGCTTGGATCTACAAACAATACATCCAGGTGGGCCCTAGGTTCAGGGTCCCACCCACATAGCTGGTTTCGGGGTCTCACCCAAGTCGCGCCCCACCCAGTAAGCATTACCAGGCGCGGATTTCCTGGGAAAGCCATGCGCAGCAAGTTCCTGCGCTAGGAACCAAGGTGGGCCCGCAGTGATGTTGTTTGATAAATCCACCCCGTCCATCCGTTTTGGGAGATCATTGTAGGACATGAGAACACAAATGAACTGGATCCAAGACTTAAGTGGGCCGAAAACGTGAGGATTGAACGTCCACAGTTGAAATATTTGTGGAGGCACAGGAGTTTCGAATCAAGATAATACTTGTATTTCCAGTTCATCCCAGTAGTAGTGACGTTATGAACGGTATGGATGTCATATAAATATTACTGTGGACCCCAGGGAGGTTTCAACGGTAGTAATTTAGCTACCCACCTTTTCCTTTAATGAGGCCCACGGATGGACGGAATGGATAGATAATATATACATTAAGTTGGGCCCACGGTAAACCCACAGTAAGGGCCACTGTGATGTTTGTGAGAAATTCAGGCCGTCCATCCGATTTTACATCTCATTTTTAGGACGTGCGACCAAAAATGAACCGTATCCAATACTTAAGTGGACCGCATTAAAAGAAAAGGAGGGAACGGAAATTCCTACCATTGAAACCTCCCTGGGTCCACAGTGATGTTTATATGTCATCCATACCATTCGTAATGTCATCCAAGTGGGATGGGCTGAAAGCACAAATTAGCTTGATTCAAATGTCATCTCACTTGAGTATTTGATCCGGCACATTTTTTGTCGCATATTTTTTTTAACATAAAAGCTTGAAGTGTACATTTTTGTTCCCATAAGGCCATTCATTCCAATGCTAGTGCAAGTATTTTTTACATTTTGTATGCTACTAGGGATCAAAATGTCGTCTGGATCCGGAAAAGGAGGAGCAAGGGACATTGGGTGGAAACATGGACGACCATTGAAGGGGAATAAATATGGAGCCATATGCAACTACCGCGGCCAAGTTATACGGAGTGGGGGGGTGTCTAGGCTGAAGGAGCATTTGGCAGGGGGTTTAAAAACGTGAAAGACTGCCCAAGTGTAACAAAGCTAGTGAGAGAGGAGATGAGAAGATTTTTGGCTGAGGCAAAGTCACACAAGCTGCAACAGAAGGATTGGGAGAAGGATTTCAGGAAACAGCTGCGGGGTCCTTGACAGGGCCTACATACTGTTGAGGAGCAAGATGACGGCGACAACGACGACGACGACGAAGAGGGGATTGCATATCCCGATGACTGTGTTACGACGCGAGAGAAGAGGGAGTTCAGAGAGGCGATCCACGAGTCTCGGGCATCAAGGTGGGAGGGGGAGCAGAGGAGAAGGCTCAACGAGACTAGGCCGTCATTTGGGGGCTCCCGCTATGAGGCCGGTGGGAGCAACAGAAGGTTTGGGAGAGGCAGTATGGGTAGCAGTGGTTCTGGCTAGCATGGACTACAGCGCACACAGAGCGCTCGCATTACAGATGCACCCTTGCGGGTGTTAATCAGAAGATGTTAAAAATATACGGAATAAGGGGATCAGAGAGAAAGTGGGGAGCGCCATATCTAGATGGTTCATTTCGAGCCACATACCAGCCAATGCAGCTGCCAGTCCTCACTTCACAATTATGATTGAGGAGGTGAAGCGACATGGGCCTGGTGTGAAGCCTCCGACGCCAAAAGAGATTCTTGGTGTCTACCTTGATCAGGAATACGAGGAGATGCGTGCTTGGGTATGCGCACTCACTCCGAACTGGAGGCAGTATAGGGTGACGATCATGTGCGATGGGTGGACAGGACCCAAAAAAATGTCCATTATCAATTTTATGGTGTACAGTAAAGGGCAGTCCGTTTTCCTTAAATCTATTGATGCATCTGCCAAAAAGATCATGATTACATATATGATCTCTTAAAACAAGTCATCATAAGTGTTGGGCCTGAAAATGTCATCCAAGTTGTAACAGACAACGATAGTGCATTCGTTAAGACAGGAAAGAAATTAATGACAAGGTACCATCTCTATTGGACCCCTTGCGCGGCACACTGCATTGATTTGATGCTAGAGAAGATATGACAAAGGGACTCGATCAGGAAAACCATCGAGGATGCGAAGAGAGTGACAAACTTCATATATAATCACTCTTGGTTGTTAGCTGCAATGCGCGAGTGTTGTAGAGGGGACATCGTTAGACCAGGTGCAACACGGTTCACCACGAACTTTATTGCACTCGACAGCTTGTATAGGCACCGTGTGGGTCTTAGGAATTTGTTTAAATTTGAGAAGTACTTGGAGTGGAATTAGAGGAAGGCCGATGGTGCAAAGAATACATCGAAAATAGTGCTTTCTGATTTCTTTTGGGATAGAGTTCATGATGTTGTTTCCCTTCTAAAACCGATCTACAGTGTCCTACGCGCCGTAGATAGTGAGATGTGTCCTTCAACGGGGTCAATGTACGAGCTTATCAGAATTATGAAAGAAGGGATACAGACTACTCTCCCCAATGCACATAAGTGGGTGATCGATATCATCGATGAACGATGGACCAAGACCCTTGATCATGAACTCCACAAGGCTGGTAAGTTTGTTACGTTCACCTGTATTTTTTACCACTTGCACGTGCACTTTAAGCATCACTTATGTTTACAAGTTAATGCAACTTAGTAAATAATATTTGGGTTTCAGCATACTATCTGAATCCTAGATTCCATTACAAACGCGGACTTCATGAAGATAGTGATTTGACGATGGTCGTCCACCAGGTGTTCGAACGGTTGTTCCCTGAGTCGCCAGCACGATCAGAATTTGGTAACCAGGTAATGCAATTTGAGTAGATCTCGCTGATGGTAATTGATAGAATATATTTTCTTCCTCATAGTCTTTAGATATATGGGTAGTTAAAATGGTGACATGTGAATCCATATGTTACAGTTGTTGCGGTTTAAAGATGGTAGGGGTACGTTCTCATCCGCACTAGCCAAAGCATCTAGAGAAACGATGATGCCGTGTGAGTATAATTTTTTATTGGGTAATATGGTATATTATTAGGTAACTACATTATAAGTCCTTATTTCAAAATAAAACAAGATGCTCATGGATATATAGGTGAGTGGTGGGCGATGTACGGAGTCGACACACCTGCACTACAATTACTTGCAGTCTGTATTCTCGCATAGACTGTGTCCTCCTCCCCGTGTGAGAGAAATTGGAGCACGTGGTCACTCATACACACGAGCAAGAGGAACAAGTTAGCATACGAAAAGTTACAGAAGCTCGTTTACTGCCATTACAATATGAAGTTAAGGGAGAGGCAGTTACGGGTAGACCAAGACATGGTAGAAAATTCGGACCCGCTCGACCTGTTGTCGATAGGTACCATAGCACAAATAGGTGACGATGATAAGGACCCACTTTATGAGTTGGTCAAGTTAGCTGATTTAGATGATGTAGATGGAGGCCCTGCACCGCAAGTAACCGAGGGAGCAGCGTCTCTTAGTATCGATGTCGATGAGGTAGTAAGCCAACAGAGGCAGATACAGACTCCTTTGATCCTTTGATGAGGAGTTCGACACGTCATGATGATGGCGAGGAGGCATCTTCACGGCCGCCTCGTCATCATCAAGTCGTAGTGAGTGATGATGATGAGACTCAACCCCCACTTGACACTGGTCATGGGGACGACGACAACAACAACAGTGGTGAGGGAGGTGATAGAGGCACCGACACTGATGTAGGCGGTACTAGTGGGGGTAGAGGTGGCAGTGGTGGGGGTACATGACAGGTCAGAGCCAACGATCCGTTGGTCAGTTCACTGAGGAGCAATACTTTGACCATGCAACTCAAGATAAGGACCATGGATCTCGTCCACCCTTGCGTATGAGAGCATCAAAGTCCACACATATGTTTGAGCGTCGTTCAAAGAAAAAAGCCGGACGTGCTGCGGCGGATGCTCTCGCACGTAGCTTATCATCTATGGACATCAGTTCAGAGCGGGGGAGCTCCACTTCCGTCCCACCTTATACGCATGGGGGATATCACGAGTATGGGCATGGCAGCTCTGACATTCAGTCGCATTCATCTACTCGTGGATACGAGCAGCCATCAGATAGCTCTTCGAGTTATGGTCATTTGACAGGAGGATATTGGGGTACCCGTATGACTGGCAGCAATACTATCAGGGAGTCGGGGTTGGACTTGATATATTCCCTCAAGACCCTACTCAACCAATGCCGTCGATGTATGTCACGCAATACCCACGTTTGGGCTATCTCATACAGTTCAGGGAGGACGACCATCAAAGATACATAAGAGAGTACCTCCATTGGTATGAGCAGAGGATGACATGGGAACAGTACTGTTAACATATTGGTGAACAACACTACAACCAACGGGAACGGGATCTGGATGATGACTATGAGCCACCTCGTCACTCCATGTGGGGATGAAATATGGCAAAAAAGTATTCTTTTCAAATTCATTTAGTTTTATGTCTTAATTATTATATGGTGACTGCATTTGTATTATATAAACTCATTTTCGTTCCTATTGGAGTAATTTCTTCTGAACGCATGCTTTTTTGGGCCCCATTGAATGAAAACTTATTATTTAATGCATTCTTTTTGCAGTTTTTTTATTCTTGAATATGCAAATATGTGTATTTAGGCATTTCCTGAAGTTTCACTGAAAAATTCCACAATTTTCATCATGTTTCCCCCCTTTTCCCCACATTTCCAGTTATCGGCGATATTATCGACGATAACGATATTATATCTTTATCTCTGGCCAGCGAAACTTGTAGCAATACCAACAATGCGAACACTGGTTGCAAGTGACGATCCATTAGACGAATCTGACTCACAAGTTGAAGAGTATAAAGTTTCATGGCGGTCAATGACAGACGATGAAGTTGTATCAGTTTGAAGACGAATAATGTTTATTGTTCTCATTTTCGTAGAATAGATTTATTTTCATGTAAATCGAATTAAGTCTCACAGGTAGACGGGAAGTGAAATATTATATATTTTGTATGATTTAAGAAAATTATGTTGATAACGTAGAGTAGAAAAACATAGAATAAGAACTTTGAATTCCATTATTGTACTGCTATGAATGCAATAAATGTGGGAAATAAAAATGAATGTGTGGAAATATATCCCTAACGCATTCTAGTTAACACTCGGAAACTCGGCCTATCGTATTGTCCACGAGAGTTGAAATTTCGAGGCATTACAGTAATTCATTGTCAATTGCATTTCGGGTGGAAGATGAGAGCTGTTGTTAAAATGCAAGAAGAGAGACTGAAAACCCTATCTCTTTTTTTTGCACAAAAGATTTTTTTAAATTTTTAGTTTATTATTTTTGGTATTTTTTAGACAAAATAATGCAAGTCAATTTGTTTAGTCCACATATAGAATACACCTAAACTGAATCATTCATCAAGTGGAGAGTTGTTGTATCCCAAAGGTAAAAAGCTATGACCCAGTGCAACCAGTGATCATTCCAGATCTAGTGGGAGCATAACTATCTTTAAAATAATGTTTTGAATAACATGCATGAACTCTTCTTATTCTAGATTTTTTATTTTATTCCAATTTATTTTAATTAATTTTTTATGTTATATGTTCATCCTCAATTAATTATTTCATTCTAGTTTTTTTTTTTTTTTTTTGTTTCTTTCAAATTATATTCCATCAATTTAGTTTCGAATTAATTACAACAATTAAAGGCAGATAAGTTATCCATAGTATTTCGATCTAAATGGCATATGTGTAAGATAATCATAGAATTGAAATATTTGATTATAAGAACTTTAAAAGATGGCATCAGAAAATGAAAATTTATTTGACGGCTCTAAAACTAGTTTATATCATTAAAAATTTGGTTCTGTCTTCTTACACATATGAACCTGCCACTTCCTTTAATCGATCTAAATGGGAATAAGATAATTACCTATGTCATAATCATATTCTAAGTGCAATGATAAATGAGAAATATGATAATACTTTAGCTAAAGATTTATAAGAGCACTTGGAGAAGAAATCCAAACCCGAAAATGTGGGAACAAAAAAAATACATTGCTAGTTGATATATTAATTTCAAAATAGATGAAAATAAATCAGTTATAGATCAAATTCATGATCTATAAAAAATAGCACATGAAATTCTATTCGAAGGAACGAAGATGGATGAGGCTTTCTAATCTACTACGATTATTGAAAAGCTTCTACCCTCTTGGAAAGAGCATAAAAACTCTCTTAAGCATAAGAGAAAGAAAATGAATCTGGATAACCTTATTCTTGATATTCGAAAAGAAGAAGCTAGGAATAGAGACAAATGATCTTTAGAATTGGAATCAGCAGCTAAGATGCATCTTAATGAAATCCAAGCAAATGGTCATCAAAATCCTAAGAATGAAAATGTAAAAAAGAAAAGGGCACTTTTTTATAAAACCAAAATAATAGACAAGAAAAGTAACAGAAATATTTATTGTTATGTTTGTGGAAAACTTAATCATTTTGCCATGAAATGACGACATTGAAAAGGAGATTAAAATAAGAAAGGCAAGAAAGCACAAGTCCACATGGTTGAAGAGTTTATAGGGGTTATTACTGAAGCTCTTGTCACCTATAATATATATGGTTGGTGGATCGAGTCTGGCACCACCAAACACCTTTGCTTCAAACCAAGTGCATTTTTCACCTACAAGCAGGTACGAGATTGGAATGGAAATTTGCATAGGTAATTTCACATAAACTAAGGTTGTAGGCAAAGAAAATGTGAGTTTGAAACTCACATCTGGTAAGGCATTCACCTTATTAGAGGTGTGTCATGTTCCAGAACTCAAGAAGAATCTCATCTTTGGTTCAATGCTAGATGATAATACTTTCAAGTTAGTTTTTTAACCTAGTCAATGTATCATCTCTAAGAGTGGTACCTTTAGTGGGAAGTGCTATGTTTGTGATGGAATTCCTAAACTTAGTACAACAAATGATAATGCTTCTTGTTCCTTTGTTTGTTTGAGTCATTAGATGTTTGGCATGCTAAATTATGACATGTTAACTATCATTCACTTGATAGTATGATAAACATGGGTCAAATTCCAAAAGTTGAAAAGATATAATTGTAATATATGTGTGCAATCTAAAATCACAAAAAATCCATCAAATGAGTGGAAAGAGAACTAAAATTACTTGAGTTAGTTCACAATGATCTATGCAATCTAAAAAATATATAAACCCATGGAGGAAAGAATTACTTTATAACATTTATTGACTTGTTGTTCTAGATATTATAAAATATATCTAATTAGGAGTAAAAATGAAGCAACAAGAAAATTTGAAACCTATGTAAATGAGGTAGAAAAATCAATTAAATAAAGGTTAAAATCATTAGATCAAAGAGAGGTGGGGAGTACACGTCAAAAGATTTTGCAACCTTTTGTGAATCTAAAGGAATTATACATAAGATAATAACTTCCTATTCACCTTAACCAAAAAGTGTAGCAAAGCATAAAAATAGAACATTAATTATTATAGTAAATGTCATGTTAACAATTCTGGATTACTTTTTAATTTATAGGAAGAAGCAATATTAACTGCTAGTTATATATTAAATCTTGTACCTCATAAACACTCATATAAATTAAGCTCCTTATGAATTATGAAAATGTAAACCACTAAAACTAACTTATTTTAAAGTATGGGGTTACTTAGCCATGTATGGTAATATTACCTTTACCTAAGAAAATAAAATTAAGAGTTTAAGACTCTCATTTGTGCATTCATAGGATATACACAAATTGGTAAGGCTTACATATTCTTAGTATTAAAATCTCATAAGGTAGAAGAGAATACAATAATAGAATCTTTGGATGCCGAGTCTTTCAAAAATATCTTTCCTTTAAAAACTAAATTTACGTTAGTTAAAGATTTAGAAAATCCAACTAAAAGTCATGATTTAGTTAATAATTCACTTGATGAACCTATAGAACTTAGAAGAAGCAAAATAGTTAGAATGAGTCTAGTTTTGAGCCTATTTTCTACACCTACCTAGTAGGAGAAGATCCTTCTACTTATTTAAAAGCAATAAAATTAATGAATACAGCATTTTGAAGATAAGTTGTAATAATGAAATGGATTCAATTCTACGTAATCATACTTGGGAACTGGTAGATCTACCACCTGTCAATGCACCTATAGGATGTAAATAGATATTTAAAAAGAAATTAAGGCCTAATGATTCAATTAAAAATTCAAAGCAAGATTGATAGCTAAGGGTAATAAATAAAAGGAAGGCCCTGGCTTCTTTGACACCCACTCTCCAATTACTAAAATAACCTCTATTCGCTTATTAATATAAATTTATTCTATTGACATCCTTATAATTTACCAAATTGATATAAAGATGCATTACTACATGGCGAATCAGAAGAAGAAATTTATGTGGATTAACCCGAAGTGTTTACAGTAAAACATAAGAAAAGAAAGTTTGTTAATTAATTAAATCCCTTTATAAGCTTAAACAAGAACCGAAACAATGAATGAAAATTTTAACAAACTTTGTTATCAAATGGTTATAAAATAAATGAGTCTGATAAAGTGTAAATAGTAAACTCTTAGAAATTAGGAGTGTCATTATATGCACGTATATGGTCGACATTTTAATATTACTGATCTGAAGATAGTTAATCAAACTAAATCATTTTTTTCTTCTAAATTTAATATGAAAGACTTTGGAGAAGCAAATGTAATCCTAGGAATCAAGTGGAATTACTTTAACCCAACTTCATTGTATTCAGAAATTTTTTAAGTACAATTATTTGGATTGTAAACCTACTAGCACTCCTTCTAATCCTCATGTAAAGTTACTTAAAAATAAAGGAGAATGTATATCTCAATTAGAATACTTTACTATTATAGGTCATCTGATATACTTAATGAATTGTACTAGGATTGTTAGCCTTAGACAATGTTGTGGTAGGGATTGTCAGGAGGTACCGAGCACAGGTTTGCGATGCTATTTTCTTTGAGAGTTTCCTCCCCCATTTTTTCCTTTTCTTCCTCGTCTTCTTCTTCTTCAAGTCCATAGCTCAAGTGGCAAACTGAGTGAAGATAGCCTCATTTCAACACTGAGGTCATGGTATCGATTCCCATAGTGGGGGTGGCTAACATTGTGATATGACTAACAGGGGTAAGTGGGTGTACTAACAATGGGGTGTGTGAACTAACCCATAAAAAAAAAAAATTTAAAAAATTGTTTTGGGTTGGACTATGTACATGGATGCATATGATAGGTGGGGCCCTAGCATATATATATTTCAATGGTTAAAAAAAAAAAAAAGACCTGATATTTAAGTTGAGTAAATACACTAGTAACACATGACAAGAGCAGTGAGATGTTGTAACTTAAAATACTAAGATTCTTAAAGAAAAACTGTAATTATGCTCTAAGGTAAAATAATTATTCTATATACTTGAGGTGATGCTAACTGGGATTTAGACTAATTTGAATCTAAATCCATGAGTGGATATGTATTCACCTTAAGAGAGGCGGCAATATTATGAAAATCTAAAAAAACTATGTATATCTCAATCCTCTATGCAATTCCAGTTTAGCGAAATGGCTAAGAAATATACTTATAGTTGTGTCCTTATAAGATGAACCCGTACGAGAAATAGCCATGTATCATGATTACAAGTTGTAATAAAAAAAGGTAAATAACAAGACCTATAACGTAAAATCCCACCATTTACATCTAAAACATAATTTTGTCAAATAACGAAAATGGAGTAATTGTAATTGACTTCGTAAGGTCTATGAAAAATTTAACTGATCTATTAACCAAAGCTCTGTCTAGAGATTTAATGATGACCACATCAAGGAAATGGGCTTAAACCTAGCTGTTGTTTTTGTTTTTGTTTTTTGTTTTTTGTTTTTTTTTTTTTTTTGGAGCCTACGCAAAGTACATGGTTGTAAATCTCTTCTTAGCAATAAATTCCAGGTGGGGCTTCCCTACCTGTTCTCTTTAAAAAAAAGAGCAATAATAAATTTTTATTGAGTAATTCGTTATTAATACTACATATTTAAATTGAGAGCTCCCTTAATTCTTAAGATGTAGTAGTATCAGTGAGAAATATTGAATCATGTCCTTAATAAGCTTCATAGCTATGATATAGTGAAATGTATAGCCGCAGGTACATTCATGATAGGCTCACCTATATGAGAGTGGAAGTTAGGCCATTTCATATGAGAATGGGTCATTCTCTAAAGTGCATATGAAAAATGAGATGAGCACATAGCCAAAACATGCTAGCTTAGACTTGCATGGAAATGTGGTGTGTATTATATGTCAAGAATGTCATTATAAGGGATTAGTTCAAGTTAGTTCACTAATCTTTTAACAAACCTGATGTATATATTAGTCATTTCCATTGTCTTGCTCATTTTTTGTTTAAAAAATTTGCATCATAGTTAGACAAAATTAATTATTGAATAAAAACTAAGAAAAGAAAACGTCAAAAAGTTATTTTTGTATTCAGTGGCTTTATAAATTTCTAGCTTTGTGTTTGACACCTTTGATTTTATCCTTTATCCCACATCATATATGGAGAATAATATAAAGCCCTTATATTATCTCATTGATACTTACGTTTGTCGAGCAAGCTGCATAGTGGAAACTATGGAGAGAGCATGGTTTATATTTATTAGCCACAAGCATACGAACCCACTAAGTCAGGCTTGGCCAGATCGCCAGATCATGGCATGTCTGTGTGTGTGCAGTGTGGGGTGTGCGCTCTAGCCTATATCTTTTTATTTGAATTTCATTATCAAATTTCAAATTTAAATTTAAAATCTTATTTTATCTATATCTTGGAAATGTGCCATGCGTTGCCTTCTAGCTTCACATGTCTAGATTGACCCTTCAACTTGGCAAGTGTAAACTTGAATTTTGAATTTAAATACTCCCTCTTCTTTCATTTTTTAGAGACAGTAACCATTATTTTCTAGTTTTGATCATAACATAAGACAACAGTCATTAACTGAAAAGTTTTTTGCAAATTTTAATTTTATTATTTTTTGTATAATTTCCTGGGCAAAATGATGCAAGTATGATTCGTGGGGTCTATATCTAGAGTGCACTCTATCTTTATTAAATGGAAAGTAGTTGTATCCTAGAGGTAGAAAGCTACAACCCAGTGAAACCAATGACATTCCAGATCCAGTGGGGGCTTATCTGTCTTTAAGATAGTGTTTTCAATAACCTGCCTTAGGCTCTTCTTATTCCAGATTTTCATTCCGCTTTATTCCAATTAAATTTTGTTGTTATCTATTTGTCTTTATTAATTGTTTTATTTAAGTTTCTGTGTTATTTCTTTCAAAATTTATTCCATCAATTTAGTTTTGAGTTAATTCTAACATGTTGAAATTCATCGAGGTCCAAGAACATTTTGGACTTGTTGAAGATTCTATGCCTAACTAAAAAACAAGCGTCCTAGCCTACTCAGATGTCTTCCAAAGATCTATACATGATCTTCAACGTATCCAGGAGTCTTCCAAAGATCTCTACAATCATCAAATAAGTGCAATCGCTACCCTGTTCAAGTCTTATGCAAAAAATGGTTGAGTATTACTTCTTTTCCTTGTGATGTGGTGGTTTGTTTATTGTGACTTAACACATGTTTTTCACCTGCATAAGATTTTTGTAGCTTTCTCTTTAACCTTTGTATCAAATGAAATGAGGGAGGTGTACTTACTTTTTGCAAGACCACCACAAATTGGTTTCCAAAAGGATCATCCTTGAGACCTCCATGGAATAGTTGTGGTGATTGCACGAACCCGCTTTCTTTTTCTCTCTCAAAACCTAAGAGGAGGCACATCGCATGAAGAACTATTTGTGGATTGTTTACGAACATGTCACAGTCCACATTCAACATAAATGGGGCATTTGTCATCACTCCTGAGACTCGTGTCTGTTCATCAAAGTGACTAAAATGAGAAAAAGAAAGAAGCACTAACAAGCATTTCAGCATTAAAAGTCCTAGGACTCGTTTGGCATCCCTACTCTAATCTAATAAGAGCTTTTCAAAGAAGAGTTATTCTAACAAGCTCTTTTTATTCTAGCTCTCGTTTTAAATAAGCTCATTTGGTAAAATCAAGTTTTCAAAAAAAAAAAAAAATCACTTATATGAAATAAGCAGGTTTGGTAAAACATTCAAATAAGAACCTTTTCTAAGGGTAGCGGATGTCATTTTTCTGGGTGCTAAGGTGAAATTAAAAGATTCCCAAGTCATCAAAAGAAGGCGTTGTGGCACACAAACCACGCACAGATGGAGATCTCCTAATAATCAATCAGGGGCTGTCCATTCATTATGTCTGCCTCTATTGGTAAGCTATGATGCATGCCAAAATAACATTGATTAGATGGTCCAGCGCATCCAATCAATAGTATGAAAAAATGGAAAACTAAGCTCTGAGCGAGAAAAACAATGCATCCAATCATCATCCACATACATCAAAGTAGCAACCCTACTGTTGATTGCACAATAAGTTACAACTCAACCAACCAATGGATAAGTTCTAACAGGGCACTTGTGTACAAAATCCAACCAATCAAATAGGTTGGCCCTACAATAAGGATCACCTTTTACAAAATGGACATTGAAACTAGGACTAGTCCATGGTTCAGATTCAAAGGAGAATATCCACATACTTTGACCTGTCAATGGCAGTGACTGCGGATCTGGTCCATCACCGGTAGTGTCTGGAAAGATGGTTTGGGCTATATCCTAAAATTGTGTGGGCCACATTCCTCAGGATATGTTGGACGGGCGTGAAGCCCGACTTATGCAAGGCTAAAATAAGTAGGACAGACAATGAGCCGGTTTGGCCGAGCAGGCCGGAGGGCCAGGTCCAGGCAGCCGAGCTCAGGCTCCAGTTATGAACCCATCAACCCATCCTGGCCCATTTAGAATTTCAAGGGGACAGCCCAGATCTTGCAGAAAAGTGGGTGGCCCATCATCGCAGGATAGGATCAGGTCCGTTCGTTTTGGCCTGTCATGAGGCCCCGGCATGTTTCTTGCCTAGGTTTTAGACATACTTGGGCCCAGCCCAAGCCTTATGTAAGACCATGGTGGCAAATCTTGTGGACTTTTTCCTCGTGATGTTATGAAAAAATCTTTCTGAAAATAAAGCATTAAAAAGTTAATTCGTTAACAAACAATAATTCCACTATAAAATCATGGGTAATTTAAAGCTGACAAAATTTTGAAATTATCAGGACTCATCGTGAGAAATATCTTTTGATTTTCAAAATCTTCGAGATGTTTGTCGCTGTAGATAAGACTTAAATTCAAAAGATAACTCCTAAATACACCGATGGTAGGAGCTCCAAGATAACTCCTCTTTCTAAAAACTGTTCTACATGTAAAAATATCTTATGAGAGGTTTTTATCTTTTTAAGATGAAAATGCCTTTGACCTTCTTTTGAATTCTTCTTCCTTTTTTTCATTTTTTTAACATTAACTTCTTTTTCTACACCAGGATCTGTAACTCAAGTGGTTAGATTCATAACTCCATAGCCTCGTTTCAACATTGAGGTCATGGTATTGATTCCCAAAGTGGGGTGGCTAACATTATAGTGTGACTAACAAGATGGTGGATGTACTAACAATGGGGTGTGTACTAATAAAAAATAAAAATGAACCTCCTCCTTTTTCTTCTTCTTTTTACCTAGTATGTAGAAACAGACTTGTTCGAAAAGAAAATGAGATAAAAAAATATTATAAAAATTCTATTTTTAATTGAATATTTCTTTTCTTTCTTTAAGGGCCTGTTTGGTTTTCCAATTACAAATGTAAATGACTGTGAATGGGCCATGATTATTTATTCTTGTAAATGTGTGGTCACATCACATACATTTGACCATAATTATGGCTTTGTTAGATTGTTTGTTTTACTCTGGAATTACCATGAAAATAGTGATTTTATAATAGGAAAATGTAATGATTACATTTTACTTTACCTCCATCATTTACAAGTGCATTTTACTCTCGATTTACGAGCCATAATTCAGCACTTGCAAATGATAATAATAGCTCATTTAGCTCCATTTCATAGTATATTGGAAAACCAAACAAGCCTAAAAGATTCTACTTAGATGGGGCCTTTTGTCAATAATTAAATAGAAGAAAAAAAATGATATTAAAAAGAAAGAAAAAAAAAAAAAAAAAAAAACTTTACTCCTAGAAGATGAGTTATTCTTCCTTTTACAAAGGTTTTGATTAGATAAGTTTGCTTGGGAAGAAACTAATAAAATGAGTTGAAATGTATCACAAACCTCACATTTAAAAGATTGATTCTTTTCATTTTTGTGAAAGGTTCAACTTCGATGATTTTACTATTTGCGAGCTAGACTATGGTCACACTTTTGAAAGGTCAAACAGTTTCCAAATGAGATAATTTCATTCCTAGTTAAAAGTTTATCAAATTATTTTTTCAATGGATCCAAGATCACCCCAATCGTACATATAACGAGGGAGTGATAAGCATTTTGTTGATCATCGTCTACACAAAGCCTCAATCACAGTTTGCACAAAGTCGCGATCGCGGTCTATAGAAAACAGCGATTGCGGTTTGCACAAAGCAGTGATCCCAATTGTTCTGTCATCACACAATACCATGAAAATACTCATAACTCCTTTGTTATAGGTCAAATCGAGGTGATCTTTGGCTCATTAGAAAGATAATTCAACAAGCTTTCACATATAACTAGAATTATATCATTTGAAAATCATTTGATCTTTTAAAAGTAAGCCAAAAGTTAACCTCGTAAATATTAGAATCATCTAAGCATAATCTTTTGCAAAAAAAAAAAAAAAAGAAAAGAAAAGAAAAGAAAGAAAGAAAGAAAGAAAGAAAGAAACTCAATTTTTTAGAAGTTGAGTTTTTTTTATATCTCTCAGCTCCTATCAATTTCTTCCCAAGTAATCCATCCAGATTATCTTTTGAAAATTGCACTTTTTTGTTATCTTTTATTTTCTTTTATCTATTTCTTGAAGAAAGACTCATCTAAGTAAAATCTTTTGAAGAAAGAAAGAAGAAAAAAAAAAGAACTTATCTTTTAAAATTGAAATTTTTATAATATTTTTCAGGATAACAAGTTCATTTCAACATAACAAATAGAAGAAGTGGAACAAGAAGACAAGAAGAAAAAGAAATTAATTTTCTAAAAAAATATAAAAAAGAAAAAGAATAGCAAAGATTAAAAAAACGCAATTTCATCCTTAAAATAAAAAAAAAAAAAAAAAAAAAAAAAAAAAAAACCTAAGTGGCACTTTCAGCAATAAAAGAACCAGCACTGATTAGGAGTTACCTGGTAACAAATTAGCGGGTGTTACCCTTATCGTAGGGCCCACCTTGATAATATGTTGTATATCCACTCCACCCATTCGTTTTCCCAGCCCATTTTAGAACGCTAGTCCCAAACATTAAGTATATCCAAATCTCAGGTAGACCACACCATAAGAAACAATGATGATTGAACACTCACCATTAAAAACTTCCCAAAGCCCACTATAATCAGATCACTAATGTTTATTTATCATCTAACCCCTTGCTAAGGTCAAACAGAAATGGATGAATGTAAAATACAAACATTAGCTTGATCCAAAACTTTTGTGGCGTAACAAATCTTTTAATGGTCACTCACTGATTTTTTTTCATTGGTATGGTCCATCTGAGATTTGGATCTACTTAAGTTTTGGGATAACATCCTTCAATGATCTGAAAAAATGTATGGGCAGGTATGGAATTGAAACACATTCATCAAGGTGGGCCCCGCACGGTAAGTGTAACACCCACTAATAAGTTACCGAGGCAGCAGCTAATCAGCTCAAGTTTTAGGGAGTTATTTTGGGATCCTTTTTTCCAACACGGAGACCTAAAAGTAGGCCTCTCAATGGGTCGGATCTAGATCGGATCCAGTTGGATCTAGCTCCAAGTCCGTATATCCGTAGATGGATTCGGATCGAATTCAGATCCAACTCGGATCTAAAAGGTGATATCCATATCCGATCCATTTATAAATTGTTAGATCCATTTTGGATCCATCCAAAATCCATATAATCATCGGATTCGGGTCGGATCTAGGTCCGAATCCACCCCCATTACAAATCTAAAAAAATATATGATATAAAATATATAATATAATATATTTAATTTAGTAGAAAAATGATGCAAATCCCACTATTTACTATGGTATGGTTGACATGGCCTAAAATAATTTGTAAAATGGATGGCCAGCATAAATATAACATATACAGTAATGTGACAATGAGTCGTATCTTAATTGGATCTGGATCAAACTCAGATATGTTCTTGTGAATCCATATCTGGTCCATTTAAGCAATCGAACCTATTTTAAGATCCAAATCCGGTCCATTTAAGCAATCGGACCTATTTTAAGATCCAAATCCGGTCCATTTAGCTAATCAGACCTACTTTAAGATCCAAATCCGCATTATACGGATTCAGAGCAAATCGGATCTTAGATTTGACCCTCTCCATTGAGAGCCCTACCTGAAAGCTCTTTGGGTTTGGGAAAGGTTTGATACCCTGGCAGAGTACTATCATCCGTACATAAGCATTCTACCATTGTACACATGACAGAGGTTTATGCCAATCCAAACCATTTTACTGATGGGCCACTGTAAATAATTCATCATTCAGAAGCCACTGTAAGGAATCGATACAGGAAACCACGATAGGGACTTCTAAAATAAAAACAGTCGGAAAAAATGACCGCATACAGGCGACCTTCAGAAACAGCCTCGTGTTTCCCGCCAAAGATCGCCCGGTTTGAAAGTTAGAGTGGCCCACTCATCTGACTGCCCAAAACGTTGCAACCAATAGACAGCCAATGGCCTGGCTCGACCTACGGGTGTGGCCCACCGAATGAGTGCATGGCTCCTGAATTTCAGACCAGGTGTTCTGTGGTGTGGGATGCCCCACACAGGTATGGGAAAGCCGACGTAAATGCGTGGCCCACCTAGCAAGCGGGCCATGCATGGGTAGACCGACTTGACCATTTTCCGAAGAAGGTCCACCGTCCATATAAACAACATCCACTTAAAAGAGGCTAGGATTTGTCCAACCAATCTGACGGGGCATGACCCATTTGCAGTGAGGCCCACAAAATGGATTGAAGGTTGTCCTTATAAATGGTCCCCTTGTGCCCACGCAAGGTCATTTTAAGATTCAAATAATAACCTTTGGCTCTTTCATGGCTCGATTGGGTACATACCAGAACGTTCATGGCCCCTGCTTTAAAGTTATGTGGAATCTTTGGCCGCTTCTCTCTCGATAAATAGACCAGATTTGGCAGACCATTTGAATGGCTTTCATTCTTCCATATGATCACCTGTACGACCATAAAAAAGAAGAGATAAAATCGATGGCCACGATTGCTTGTACGGTGCATTCATCCTGTACCAGTTCTCCATGAGAACAATTGCTGCTCTGGCATTGTGATGATACTCAGGCACTTAGAAATTGCATACACAGCTCACAAGTAATTAAATTAAACTGTCCAAATTATGGATCCAGTTTAGATGTTTCACCAACCAAAATTATCTTGCTCTGATTATTTGACTACTGGATTGGTGAACATTTAGTAGATGGTTAAATATGAAAAATATGGGACGATGAGATTACCATCATTCAACCAATCTGATTATAGGATTATGGAAAGTAGGTTTCACAATTTAGTCCTTCGATTTGAATTAATGCATGCCAAGTGTACAGTTTCCAGTTGCCCGTATATCAAGTATCATACTCTTCTGGAGTATCAAATAACTAGGTCCCAAAATCAATGGTGGACCATTGGATAAGAGGGGTACACGATCCACATGCACATTTACCGTCGATGTGATCAGAACCTCTGATCTAATGGTCCTCCATGATGATAACTAGGACTAAAAGACAGCCATGCTCCATATTCTGTTACCATCTTAGCGATTTTAGACACCCGCAGTCCCATGATGGGAGCCCATCAGATCTGCGGTCCTGATTATGGCCTGTGGGTCCCACATATAACGCAATTAGTACCTTAACTATACTCGGGTGGTTTGCCCGTTCTATGTTCAAGAAATCTGCGTAGTAGTCATCGTGTGGATGACATGGAACGGAATTTTTAACTGCATCCGCGATTTTCCTGCTTAGCTCTTCATATTCTTCCTGCAAAATGGAAGGCAACGTTAAATTGCTGACGTGTCACTCATCATGTATCTATAACATCTGCGCCGTGAAAAGAGTGAGTCCCACTAAGAAGGTGGGAGCCACACGCTCTAAAAAACAAGGGAAGGTTTAAGTGAGTCCTGACGACGACGGTCTGATTCTCCGTACACAAGTGGCCCACTTGATGATGATCGGACCAGCCTATTTTCCATGCCAGGTGATCTTATTGATGGTGCCTTCCTTTTGAATGGTGCTGATGTTGTACAAATTTTCCATGTTGGCATGCTTGATGGTTGTACATGGAGCCCGAAGTGAGCCCTTTTATAATTACCATGGACCAGTTGATGCCCGAAGTAGGTGGAGTATTTTTCCGTTAAACGAAATGCTGTCTTTTCGGACAGCCAATCATCCATCCAGATTGTCCATTTGTTCCATACCCGCATTGGCAGGCCATGATCCAAAATTCACCTTTTTCGGATTATCCTAACCTTTTTAATAATGACCCTTTATTCATATCCATCCTTTCTTTACGGCAAGCGGATTAGCTGATGTAGTTACGTGGCGCGTAGACAAGCATATCAATTTTTTAGCACCATGGACATATAAACGATTTAAAAAAGATCAAGGCTCTATAAGCCCCACAATGATATATTTAATATATTCACACCGTCATCCATTTAGCAAGATCATATTAAGACATGATCCAAAAAATGCGTCATATCCAAAGCTTAAGTGGACCACTAAAAGGCAGTGAGGACAATGACTCTCACCGTTAAAACATTTAGCGAGATCATATTAGGACATTGTAGACACCCCACCTTCGGCTACACTGTTGGTAGAGATAGCTGGTTGAATGGAGGACCATACCCCCAAATCCTAAGTCCAAACTCAGCCAAACTCACCCTTATAAGCCCCATTCCATAGCCCAGATCAAGCCTGAACCCAGTCCACCCAGTCTTAAACATCAGCCTGAAAAACCCCCCATAAAAAAGGCCAGTCAAAAAATCCTAAAAAAGTCAAACTCACTGAGTCAACCCGCTGAGTCAACCCGCTGAGTCAACCCGTCGAGTCAAAACACCGAGTCAACCCGTCGAGTCAAACCACCGAGTCAACCCGCCGAGTCAACTCACTGAGTCGACCAGCGAGTCCAACAGCAGCCCCGAGGGAGCGACCGTACTCGCTGGAAACTGAGGAGCGGCCGTACGGGCGGCCCATAGCAGGCCGCCCGGACAAAATTACGCAAACTGCCACTCCTCGCTGCTATAAATACCCCCCTCCCCTTCTCATTTCAACATCCCTTCAAGTCCATTTCAGCCCGAGAGCTCCGAGTCCTCATCCACCCCTTAGCCCATTTTTCCACCAAGGAGAGCCCGAGTGAGGAGAGTCTAGCCCTGGTCCAGCCCAGCCTGACCACTGGTCCAAGCCTCCCAAGCCATCCAAGTCTTGATCCAGCCACTCGAAGCCAATCCTTGCGACACCTCCGTCCACCCAGCTACTCTTTTCCAAGCATCATCTCATTTGCATCTAGCATAAGTGCAACATTTACTTTTCTTCCAACCCCCTTGCTTCACTGCAAGCACCTTGATTATTCAAGCACGCTGCATACGTCTTACATTAAGCACCTGTCAGTTCGAGCGTACGCTCTGGGCTTGCCCGTTGTTGGAACCTGCCCATCAGAAACTCTTACTGTTCAGACCCGCATTCATGCATCATGTCATCCATGAGAATATACGAGGATTAAACTAGACTTTCAAGTATTCGATCGATTCTGTGAAGTAGAGACCGTACTTCGGTACGGGCAGTGTGTGGGGTGCTTAACCTCTTCCCACCCTGTAACCGTGATCCCTTACCTTGAATCTCTGACCGCAGATCAATAGGAGTCATTTTAGAGGAAGGAATCTTCGGATTCCCTTCTCTAACGTTTCTACGGGGTCTAGCCGACTGTAGATCCGAAGTAACTGGCTAGTGGCGACTCTGGTCTTATATAAACTCACTTAAACATATCCAGCTTAACACGACAACCAAACGAAGCCCTCGAGAACGAGGCAAGCCAGTGGCACAAACGGCGATTTCGCACTCACGCATCCTCATCTCCTTCTTTTCCGAAAGGAAAGGGGAAGGGACGAGAAGAACGTCGTGTGGGAGCGCGGAAAATCAGCGAGGGTCCACAGAATGGCGACTCCGCTGAGGATGAGCTAGTCCCACTAGTCGTGATCCGACTTGAAAAATAGAATCCCTCCCGTACTTGAAAGTCACTAACCCTTATACAATCTCATCTGCATAGCATTCCACCCAAAAAAAAAAAAAATAGAAGATCCCAAAACCAAAAAAAGAAATAGAAAATCCCAAAACCCAAAAAGAGTAGAGTATAGTCCTCACCATTGCGCCTCCTCGGGCTCAACGTACGCGGAGACAACTTCCCTTCCGCAGCATAATCCGCACTCGGGCTCAACAAGCCATGTCCGACCACGAAGAAGAAACTTGTCTCTTCCCTGCTCTTAAGATGACCGAAGCGCAACCTCAAGCGCAACAGCCCATTGACAATACACCAATCATACAAGAATTGGCACAAGGAGTGAGAGCAATGCAAGAAATGCTCTTGCAATTCATGCAAGCACAAACCACCGCAGCAGCCAACAATCAGGTTGGCCCAGTTCAGCAATATCAACAGCCATGCCGGGTCTTTCCGGCCTCCAGTTCAAATCAAGCACAACCAGCGGAGTCTACCCAAGACTACCGACAACAGCCATCTCAGCCCTTCGCTATGGGGCATCTTTCTCAATATCTTCCTGCGACGACAAGGCCATCTCAGAGCACTTCCGTTGCAGGAACATCCAGTCAACCTCCAGTCAATCTTGCAAACAACAATCTCAGTAGATCTCAGCATGTCCCCGCTGATGGGACACCTTTTCAATTTCAGCACATCCCCGCCGATGGGATTTCAATTCAATTTCCAGCAACAGGGACAGCACTGGCGAATGCCCACAACGGGGGTCAGTGTCAAGCCCACATCAATCAGCGGACAGTGGCGAATACCCAACAAGGGGGTCACTTCCCAGCATCTCAACCTCCTGCAAACAGGAGCACTTTTCAATTCTAGCACATCCCCGCCGATGGGATTCCAGTTAATTTCCAGCAATCTTCAATTCAGCAAAATCCAGTTAATTTCCAGCAATCTTCAATTCAGCAAAATCCAGTTAATTTCCGGCAAGTTCCAGTTCAACCTTCAGTACAGTCTCTAGTTCAGTTACAATCATTTCAAGCACAAGTTCATCAGAATCCAGTTCAATCATCAAACCAATTTCAGCAACCCGCAGTTGCTTTTCAGTAAACCCATAGGGTCGAGGACATCGACCACTATGCCGAAGAAGAACGTGCCTTACTCCAGGAGGCACCAGTCGCTCGAACAAATCACTCAGGACTGGACGAGTTGCGGGAGCAGTTCCAGATCTTGCAAAATCAGCTTCAGCGACAACAAGGAATTGATCTACCTTCGACCAAGTTCAGAGACTTGTGTCCTTTCCCAGATGCTCAAGTACCTCAAAACTTTGAGGTACCAAAATTCAAAAGATTCGACGGCAGCGGTTGTCCCACAGCACATCTCAAGGCCTTCTGTGGAGAACTGAGTGCAATCTCAGGAAATGAAGGGGCCCTCATTCGTTTGTTCCAAAAATCTCTGAAGGGCGATGCCCTCGATTGGTACACTTCATTGGACTGCCACCGCATCAGGACATGGGAACAGCTTTCCCAGGCTTTCGTCGACAGATTCGCGTACAATCTCAAT
Source organism: Liriodendron chinense (assembly GCA_003013855.2). Classification (NCBI taxonomy): domain Eukaryota; kingdom Viridiplantae; phylum Streptophyta; class Magnoliopsida; order Magnoliales; family Magnoliaceae; genus Liriodendron; species Liriodendron chinense. Next base: position 464,497 of record ML058339.1, on the reverse strand, counting down.
ATGGCACCCAGAAGAGCCGACCTCGCGGCTCTCAGGCAAAGGAACGATGAAACGCTATCAGCTTATGTGGGACGTTGGCGAGCTATGGCAGCCAGAATGCGGACACCCATCGACGACGAAGAACAAATCTCCATGATTGTCCATTCAACATATCCGGGCATATCTGGATATCTCATTTCGCATCCATATGCGAATTTCTCACAATTGATCCGTGCGGGAGAGCAGGTTGAAGCAGGAATCCGGGCCGGGACGATCTCCCCATGGCCTCATCAAGCCACTCCAGTCAAGAGGAATAGAGTGGAAGGAAGACCTATCGGGCACTGGGAATGGAAACCGCAGTGGTTCTCCTCCCCGCCCAACAGAGGTAAACAACATCAACACCACTGCTCAAGGAAATCAACATGCTTCCCCACAGGGACGTCAACAGTATCAGCAGAATCAAGTTCAGCATCAGCCTCAGCGGTATCAGCCACAACCGAATCCTCAGCCACAACCACCTCGACAACAGCAGCAGTTCAGGGAAAATGGCCAATACTCATACCAGAACAGGCAGAATTACAGGGAGTTCAAGAAGTTCACTCCACTCAGTCAACCACTTAGTCAAATCATGACTACGCTGGTACAAAAGCAGTTACTCACTCTGATGACACCTAGGCCTCCGCCTCATCCTCTGCCTCCAAACTACCGAGAAAATGAGTACTGTGCCTACCATCAAGGACGTGGCCACGCCACTGATCGATGCTATACTTTGAAAAATGCTATACAAGACCTAATTGATGACCGCAAGATCGTCATCTCGGTCCCTGGAACTTCTCCAGCAGCTTCCACCAACATCCTTCAGAATCCTCTGCCTCAACATCCGACAGACCCCAGTTCATCTCGTGGCCCTACAGTCAATAGTATAGAAGAAGGGGATCATTTCGATCGCTTCTTCTCCCCCATCCAATCCATTCACGCCTACACTTATGAGCCAACAAATCCTCCTCCAGTCTTGCAAGGGGCAAGTCCCTTTCTTCCTTCAATCTCCGAGCCAGTAGTGCTCGAAGGAGCACCTCCATATGATATACCAGTTGTTCAAGGGGCACCTTACAACCATTCAAGCTGGGAACCAGTCGTCCTGGAAGGAGCACAATCATACATTGAGCCCACATACGAACCTGTCATCTTGCAAGGGGCAACTCCAGAACAATCCAATCCGCAATGGAAGGATTACACTCATCAGCAGCAAGAGCCCATTGTCTTGGAAGGAGATCTTCCAGTCAAGCCAGTCATATTGCAAGGGGCAAATCCCGGAGGCGTATCAATCACGCTACGGTAGCTCGGACGAACAGAGAAACCTCCTGCCATATCAAGAGGACCAGTATTCATTCCATGGGAGCCTCCCGCCCCAGGAACAGTCAAGCCAGAACCACGACCTTATGTGGTCTATGAAGACAAGCCTCGATATTACCCCTTCAGCACAGGTAACAATGTAGTCCTCAAGGCAAAAGCTCCATACGAGGAAGATCTGGTACCCACAACAGCACCGTTGCAAGAGCCGGTGGTCCTAGAAGGCAAAAGGGAGGAAAACTACAAAGAGGTTCCATGGCACTATCCAGAATGTGCGGAAGTGGGGAACATGAATCCCAATGGGCGTTGCATCCGAAGAGATAATCAGAACAGAGGAGATCCCAAAGGCGCTCTCTCAGGCCTCGGCAACAAAAATGAAGCAGCATACGATGTGGCGACTCAGCTCAAGTCAATCCCTGCACAAATCTCAGTATGGGAGCTACTCTGCACATCTCGCATACACCGAGAAATGTTTGCCAAAACCTTGAACGATGCTCATGTCTCCTCCGATACGGCACCAGAAATGATAGCTTTGATGATTGGACAACTCCTGGCTCCGCGCGCCATCACCTTCACAGATAATGAGTTGCCACCAGAGGGACGTGATCATGGGCGATCCCTCAACATAGCCTTATGATACAAAGACCTCTGTGTTCCGCTGGTCCTTATCGATAATGGCTCAAGCTTAAACGTCTGCCCGCTCAAGACTGCGAAACGTCTGGGAATCAGTCCTTCTTCATTCCGGCCCAACACCATATGCGTCAGAGCATTCGACAACACCCGCCGATCAGTGGAAGGGGAGGTCGACATAGAGGTACAGATAGGTCCGGAAGTCTCTACCATCACATTCCAAATCCTGGATATATCAGCCTCTTTCAACATGTTGCTCGGACAACCATGGCTGCACAAGGTTGGAGCTGTGCCATCAACCCTGCATCAACGACTAAAGTATATCTGTGGAAATCAAGTGATCTCTATCCATGCAGAGAAAGAGCTCATCATTCCTTCCAATGCTGCTGCCACTGAACCAGACATTCCGGTCATCGATATCCAGCACTCTGAAGAAGACATCCCGTTTCATAGTTTCGAATTCGAGACTGTGAACTCTATCGCCAATCCAGAACCGATAAGGGTGGACCATGTCTTTTCACCAGTAGAGCGTCTGAGCCTCAAATACCGAATGAAGAATCACTTCAAGTCCAGAAAGGTACCGCTAATATATAACCAACGCAAATGGGGACTCGGATACAGGTCAACATTCATGGACAAAAGGAGGAAGAAATTTCGGTGCTCACCCATCCAATTCGTCAAGCCAGGAGAACCTTGCAAAGATCCAGGAGGGAATCAACCGACTGCACTACACAAAGGCCTCCCGATGAGCCTAGTTTGGGCCACGTGGCCCACCATTCGATGGGATCAGATTCTCGAACCATCTAAGCCTCCAGAAGAAGAAGGAAATGATGAAGACGAAGAAGGAAGACAAATACAGCAGCTTCAGGACCAGGTTACTCTGACACCTGCTCCCAACCAGGGGCATAACCTGCCCACTTCTCTCAACCAGGGGCACAACCTGCCCACTTCAATCAGCCAGGGGCACAACCTGCCCACTTCAATCAGCAAGGGGCACAACTTGCCCATCTCAGCACCAATTAGCAACGGGCACGACTTGCCCATCTCTACAGAATCAACATCATCAATCATTAGCCAGGGGCAGAAGCAGCCCATCCATTGGACCAAGAAAGGGAAGTGGCCAGCCCTAGATTGGTCTGATGTCCAGATTCCAAACATGTGTCTAGCTGTGGAACCAGACGAACTGCAATGCGAAGTAAGTGATCCGGGAGGGACTGAGTGCGACTCAGATCTCGAACCCGACCAGCGAGAAGTCATGGTCATTGGGCCAGACCATGATTCTTCGCCCAAATCATCAACCCCCACCTCTTCAGGGGAGGAAGTGTGGGGTCCTGAATGGTCATCTGTTCCCCTAACTTTTGAATCAGCCAAAGAGCCATTTGAGGGCTCTGGCTTCCAAAAAAAAAAATGCCTGTTTAAGCAGCGACCGGAACTTTAGAACAAGTTGGGCTCAATCATGGTTTGCAATGCCCACTTGTTCAAAGTCCCGTGAATTTCGAAAACCCAAAAAAATCAAAAACTTTCAAAAGCCAAAAACATCTAGCATTTCAATTTCAGAAAAATCTCAAAAACTAAAAAACTTTTCTTTTCCTGCATTCAATAGTGTGCCAAGTTCGTCTAAAGAGTCGCATGAGTTTGAAGTCGAATCATATGATTTCGACATCGAATTAGACTTCGAGCTCATGGGTCTGGACGAAGCTCGGGATGAGGAAGATGATGATCCAGCTCCCGAACTAGAGGATCTCCTCAAAAAGTTTGAATCTAAAGCCAATGTTGTAGCCGATGATTTCGAGATAGTAAACTTGGGGATGCCTGAGATCCCTAGGGAAGTACGCATTGGAAAATCGTTGCCACCTGAGATGAAACAGAAAATGATAGAGTTCCTAGCTCCAAGATTGTCCAACTTCGAGCTCTCATATGAAGACATGCCGGGGCTCGATGAAGAGCTCGTTGTACACCATCTGCCAACCTAGGCAGATATGAGGCCAGTAAAGCAGAAACTCCGAAGAATGAAGCCAGAATGGGCCCTAAAAGTCCGAGATGAAGTCATCAAACAATATAACGCGGGATTCTTGGTAGTCTCCAATTACCCTGAATGGCTCGCCAACATCGTACCAGTACCGAAGAAGGATGGCAAGGTTCGAATGTGCATCGACTTCCGAGATCTCAACAAAGCTAGTCCAAAAGATGACTTCCCTTTGCCACATATCGACACTCTGGTCGACAACACTGCTGGATACAAGATCTTCTCATTCATGGACGGGTTCTCAGGTTACAATCAGATCAAGATGGCCGTCGAAGATCGCGAGAAGACATCGTTCATCACTCCCTGGGGAACCTTCTGTTACAAGGTAATGCCGTTCGGTCTGAAGAACGCAGGAGCAACATATCAGCGAGCAATGACAGCATTATTCCATGACATGATGAATAAAGAACTTGAAGTATATGTGGACGACATGATCGTCAAATCCCGCACAACTGAAGGACACTTTGAAGATCTGAAGAAGTTATTTAACAGATTAGAAAAGTACAAGCTCCGTCTCAACCCTCAGAAATGTGTCTTCGGTGCAATGGGAGGCAAACTCCTTGGCTTTATGGTGAGAGAGGATGGCATCAGGGTCGACGAGACCAAAACCAGAGCAATCATCGAGATGCCCCCTCCTAGAACAGAGAAAGAAATTCGTGGCTTCCTCGGCAGAATTCAATACATCAGTCGCTTCATCGCACAGCTCACACCTATTTGTGAGCCCATGTTCAAGCTCCTTCGGAAAAACGTTCCAAAAGAATGGAACGATGATTGCCAAGTCGCCTTCGACCATATCAAGAGATATCTCATGAATCCTCCAGTCCTAGTGCCGCCCGCTCCCGGACGACCCCTATTGTTATATATCTCGGTAGCAGCAGAAGCCATTGGCTGTGTCCTCGGCCAGCACGACGAGACCGGGAAGAAGGAACAAGCAATATACTATTTGAGTCGAAAGTTCACCGACTACGAGACCAGGTATTCCCCGATTGAGAAGACTTGCCTCGCCCTAGTCTGGGCAACTCAGCGACTCCGTCAATACATGATTGCATTCCCTATTCTCCTCCTCACTCACATGGATCTGCTCAAGTACCTGTTCGAGAAACCGGCACTCACTGGGAGAATAGCTAAATGACAGCTACTCTTGTCTGAGTTCGACATCACCTATGTCACTCAGAAGGCAATCAAGGGGCAGGCCCTCGCCGATCATCTTGCGGCTCACTCTCTCCTGGACTATCAGCCGCTCAAGACGTTCTTTCCTGATGAAGATCTCTTACTCATTGAAGAGGATGAAAAGAAGAAGAAAGATGAATGGACATTATTCTTCGACGGCGCAGCAAATTCTAAAGGGAGTGGTATTGGAGCAATCCTCTACTTTCCAGATGATGTCCCTATTCCTATCTCGAGGCGCATCGCATTCGAGTGCACCAACAACATGGCAGAGTATGAAGCATGCATCGCTGGCTTAAGGGAAGCCATAATCTTGGGCGTCAAGAAGCTACGAGTGTTTGGAGACTCACAGCTTATCAGCAATCAGACCAATGGTGAATGGAAGGCCAAAGACGAGAAGTTGATACCATATCATGTGTATCTTGACAATCTGATTGAAGAATTCAAGGAAATCACCTTCTCATACATGCCCAGAACCAAGAACCAGTTTGCAGATGCTCTCGCCATGTTGAGCTCTTAATTGTGCATATTCTAACCCCAATTCATCACTCATTGTGCAAGGTTCGTATGGTTTGTAAGCTAATTCAATGCATGTTTTGTGACTATAGGATTGAGGGTGGACTCTACTCAATTGAAGACATAAAGAGCTCACTTAGGATCATTCTGATGAAAAACATCCAAGAACCAAAGAAGAAAAGAAATGAAGAAGCAAAGAGAGAAGAAAGAAAGCAAGAAAAAGAAGAGAAAAAGGTGCTGACCGGTCGTGACCGGTCGGCCAAGGAAGCCAGACCGGTCAGTGACCGGTCTGCCATGTATGAAGGATACTGCTGAAGACGTCCGACCGGTCATGACCGGTCGGACAGTGTTGCTGGGAATTCAATGAATAGGACCGACCGGTCAAGACCGGTCGGTCAGTGTTGCTGCAATGTGAAGAAAACATCCGACCGGTCTTGACCGGTCAGAGTTGCTTGCTGGATTAAGGTTCTACAAGGCCCGACCGGTCATGACCGGTCGGCCATGCGTACTGAGTTAGAACTTTCTAATTTCTTCCCGAAATTCTCTGCACTGCGTAAGTGTTACGCAAATTTCCGATTCTTCCGACGATGGGGAGCCTCCAAACTATAAATAGACACCTAGGGATTGTTTCTAAGGTATCCTAGAAGGGTTCAAACGAGGTTGGAGGCTGTGGAAGTGAAGATTGGAGTTTCATGACTCCTTTTGGTTTGCTTTGCTGTTTTCATGCTTTTAGTAGTTGATTCATGTTTCCTTGGATCATGAGCAGCTAAACCTCTTAGCTAGGGCTAAGAGGTGAAGCTTGTAGTGTATCCAAGATGTTTTAATTCGTAGTTAAGTGGTTTCAGTTTGGAATTCATGATTATGAACCAAGGTTTGAAGTTTATACAAGTTTTTAAGTAATTTCTCTTAGTCTTGTGATGACTCATGGATGTTTGGATGAATTACTTATCTTCTTAATTTGTTTGCAACGGTCTAGACCTGTATGATCCGAGGAATTGGAGTGCGCTCTAGTACCAAGCTCTTCATAAAGGGGCTTCATGCCAAAGTTCTAGTTTTGGTTGATTATCTGGAATATGTATGAACTATGCATATAATTTGAATCCAGTTCAAATCATGATCTAGCCTTGTCTTGTGAGAAGACTTGAGGATGGTTATGATTGGGAACTGGACATATAGAAAAGGTGAATGACCTATGCAATGAGCATGCTCAGATCAGCCTAGAGTTGAGTGAATTTTATGCACAGAACTTACGTGTTACAGACTTCTGGTTTCACAGTTCTATCATCCGACTAGATAGACCTGACTGGTGATTCTAGTTGAGAGAATGGGAAGCCACAGCGGATTGAACATCGAGGATTGCTACAAGTGGATCCTCGAACCCCTAGTGCCTTCTTATAATTGTTTACATTCAATTTAGCTTAAACTGTTAATCACACACATTCTATTCAAACTTTGATTGTTAGCTTCAATAGAAACTTGTGGATGAGTTTGTGACATCCTACATAAGTCCCTGTGGATCGACCTCGGTATTACCGAGTTTATTACTACATTGCAACCCTACACTTGGGGAAGCGAACAAGTTTTTGGCGCCGTTGCCGGGGACTTTGACGGTTTTCACAGATTTCTGAAATTAGTATCTATTTAGGATTTTTTTAGATATTTAGACTAACTTAGTTGTTTATTTGATTTTTTTTTTCAGGGATTTCTAGGAAGCTGAAGAAGATTCAAGGATTTCAAGTGCGAATCAGGTTCTATCCTTCTAAAACCTTACTCTTCTTCTTCTCCTATTCATTCCTATTTTATTCATCTCTTGTAGAGTGGGTGGAGACTCCTTTTGGATCTCTAAAAGGTCGGCCTTTTTGCCACCTAGATTCCTATTGGTCGGATCAGCCGCCTTGGATCACCTTGTGCTCAGAGATTTCTTTTCTCATCTCTACTCCTCTTTTTCCTTTTTCTGCATTTTTTCTCAAAAGATTCAAAGAGTGGGTGGGGAGTTCTCTGAACCCCTATTGACCAGGAGAAATCGGTCTTTATCCTTGCTTCTGGCCTAGCCATTGCAAGACACCTTGTGCTTCGGTCTTAGAGAAGAGTAAAGAAAAGGGAGGAAGAATTCTCCTTTCTTTTTGTTTCTTATTTTTGGTTTTGCATGCCACATTGGGCTCGGGATTCCAATAACCGACTCATAAGTGAAGGGGGGATAGTAGAAGGGATTGATAGAGAGCCACGTGCTAGGAGACAGCTAGATTCTCCAATTTTATCTGAAAATATGGCTGCAAATCAACCTAACCCGGTTCAAAATCAAACTGAAACAGGGGAGAATGTGGTTGAGAATGTTCCCCGACCTAGGACTTTACGTGATTTATTGCAACCTGCAAGAACGAGCACTCCCTCATGCATAGTTTTCCCACCAAATGCAGGGAATGTGGATTTGAAACCGGGAGTGATCAATCTTCTCCCTAAATTCCATGGTTTAGACAGTGAAAGTGCCTATCAACACCTTAGGGAGTTTGATGAGGTAATCACCACCATGCACTTTGCAAATGTGACTGAAGATGTAGTAAGACTTAAATTCTTCCCTTTCACTCTTAAGGATAAAGCCAAGGGTTGGCTTTATGCATTGAGGCCAAGATCAATTGGGTCATGGAATGATATGCACAGAGAATTTATAAAAAAATTCTTCCCTACTCACAAAACGAACATGCTTAAGCGCCTTATCATGAACTTTGCCCAAAAGGAGGATGAAACCTTTTCCCAATGTTGGGAGAGATTCAAGGACCTATTAAACGCATGCCCACATCATGGCTATGAAAATTGGCGGATTATAAGTTTTTTCTATGAAGGACTGATTCCATCCATGCGCCAATTTATAGAGATGATGTGTAATGGGGAGTTCATGAATAAGGAAGCTGATGAAGCATGTGATTATCTGGAAGAATTGACTGAAAGTGCACAATCTTGGGACACACCTAAACCAACAAATTCCAAGATTGGCTAACAAAAGGAAAAGGGAGGAATGTATGTCCTATCAGAAGAAAATAGCATAAGTGCACGGTTGGCTAGCCTTACAAGAAAGGTCGAAGCCATGGAATTAAGGAAAGGAGAAACAATCAACTCCACTGAGGTTGAAACTGTTTGTGGAATTTGTGCTGGAAATCAACATGCTACACCAGATTGTCCCACAATTTCAGCAGTCCAAGGCATCCTACAAGAACAAACAAATGCCATAAACAGTTATCAGCAGCAATATGGTGCTCCAAACTCAAACACGTATAATCCTAATTGGAAGAACCATCCCAACTTCAGTTGGAAGAATGGGCCCAATGCAAATGCAAACAACACTCCAAAAGTATCACTAGAAGAGATGTTGGGTGCATTTGTATCGGTCCAGAATGAGTATAACAAGACAAACTCTCTAAAAATAGATGGGTTCATGCAAGAGCAATTGAAATTCAATCAAAACTCAAACCAAGCCATCAATGAATTGAAAACATCTTTGGCTAGAGTTGAAGCTCACCTTAGTGTTAGAGAGAAGGGTACACTCCCTGCCCAACCTCTTCCTAACCCAAGGACCCAATATGAGATACAAGATGCAAGCTCATCCTCCCACCATACGGAACATGTCCAAGCTATCACCACTTTGAGAAGTGGGAAAGAAATTGATAAATCCAATCCGGTGAAGGCCCCCAAGCCTAAGGATCCGAAAATTCCTAAAGAGGATGATAGCCCAAACAATATTCGACAAGAGAAAGAACCGGAAAGACAATACAAGCCGGTTGCCCCATTTCCACAAAGGTTGATTTCACCTAAACCTTTAGATAAAAATCTGGAGATTCTGGAAGTTTTCAAGCAGGTGAAGATCAACATTCCGCTGTTGGATGCAATAAAACAAATACCATCTTATGCCAAATTTTTAAAGGAATTGTGTACAATCAAAAGGAAACATAACGTTCACAACAAAGTGCTTTTGGCTGAGAATTTGAGTGCCATCATCAAACAAGAGGTGCCCCAAAAATACAAAGATCCGGGTAGTCCAACCATATCATGCATCATAGGAGACTACCAGATTAAACAAGCCCTACTCGACTTGGGGGCAAGTGTGAATCTCATTCCATACTCGGTCTATGAACAACTTGGGTTAGGTGAATTGAAACCCACCAAAACCACACTCCAACTTGCTGATAGATCCATCCGGATACCGAGAGGAATGGTAGAGGATGTTCTAGTCCAAGTTGATAAATTCTACTATCCAGTAGATTTTATTGTCTTGGACACACATCCCGTGATAGGCACCGGTACTCAAATTCCCGTCATACTTGGACGACCGTTTCTAGCTACCTTAAACGCCATTATCAATTGTAGAAACGGACTTGTACAAATGTCCTTTGGAAATATGACCCTTGAGCTTAACATATTTGAGTTATGCAAACAACCGCGGGAAGTTGATGATGATATCCACGAATTAAACATGATCGAATCATTCGTGGAAGATACAATCCCCTTGTCACTATTTTCTGACCCTTTGGAGGCATGTGTGGCCCATCTCCATGATATGAATGATGATACAACACAAGAGATGGATGCCATTCTAGATGTGATGCTGGTGCGTGAAAATAAAAGATGGAGGGCCCCAATTGAACCTTTGCCTATAAACGAGAACAAGGCCCTCCCATCCAACATTAAGGCACCAAAACTCGACCTAAAACCATTGCCAAATGAGCTAAAATATTTTTATTTAGGTCGAGATGAGACATATCCAGTGGTGATTTCTTCCCACTTGGATGAGGAACAAGAGAGTAGGCTAATAGCCACTCTATTAGAGCACAAGAGTGCCATCGGATGGACAATTGCAGATCTCAAAGGCATAGACCCACTGATTTGCACTCACCGCATACACCTTGAGGAAAATGCAAAGACATCCCGGCAACCACAAAGACGACTAAATCCAAATATGAAGGATGTGGTTAAGGCCGAAGTGGTGAAACTATTGGATGTAGGTATCATTTACCCAATATCTGATAGCCAATGGGTGAGCCCAACTCAAGTGGTGCCTAAGAAATCCGGAATAACCATCGTAGCCAATGCCAATAACAAACTTGTGCCAACTAGAGTCACTACCGGTTGGAGAATGTGCATTGACTACAGGAAGCTAAACACTGTCACGAGGAAAGACCACTTTCCCCTACTGTTTGTAGATCAGATTTTAGAACGGTTGGCAGGCCATTCCCACTTTTGCTTCCTTGATGGCTATTCAGGGTACAACCAAATAGAAATTGCCCGTGAAGATCAAGAAAAGACTACATTCACATGTCCATTCGGTACTTTCGCCTATCGACGAATGCCGTTTGGACTATGTAATGCCCCTGCCACCTTTCAGCGTTGTATGATGAGCATCTTTTCTGACATGGTGGGGACCATTCTCGAAGTCTTCATGGATGATTTTTCTGTATTTGGTTGTAACTTTGATGAGTGCCTCAAGCACTTGAAATCTGTGCTAAAAAGATGTGAAGAGAAGAACCTTGTGCTCAATTGGGAAAAGTGTCACTTCATGGTTCAAAAGGGAATTGTACTTGGTCACATCGTTTCACAAAATGGAATTGAGGTGGACAAGGCGAAAATTGATCTTATCTCTAACCTACCACCACCCAAAAGCATACGAGATATACGGTCCTTTTTAGGACACGCAGGATTTTACAGAAGGTTTATAAAGGATTTCAGTTCACTCTCTCGCCCTTTATGTAACCTACTTCAAAAGGAAAATTCATTCGAGTGGAATGAAGAATGTCAACAGGCATTCACCACCCTTAAAGGTATGTTGACATGCGCCCCAATAATGCAACCACCTGATTGGAGCCTTCCTTTTGAAATTATGTGCGATGCTAGCGACTATGCTATTGGGGCTGTGTTAGGCCAAAGAAAAGATAAAAAGCCGTGTGTCATCTACTATGCAAGTAGAACCCTAAACTCAGCCGAGGCAAACTACACCACTACTGAAAAGGAACTTTTAGCAGTAGTTTTTGCCTTGGAGAAGTTTAGATCCTACTTGATTGGATCCAAGATCATCGTATTCACCGACCATGTCGCGCTTAAGTATCTTCTCTCTAAGAAGGATGTTAAACCACGGTCATTAAGATGGATCCTCCTACTCCAAGAATTCGACTTAGAAATACGTGATAAGAAAGGAGTAGAGAATGTAGTAGCTGACCACCTCTCTCGACTTGTCCTCACTGATTCCCCTGAAACGACTGCAATCAATGACATGTTCCCTGATGAACAACTTTTTGCTGTTTCCCAATTACCATGGTATGCGGACATTGCTAATTATCTTGCTACAGGTACAATTCCTACATATTGGAAAAAGCAAGATAAGGATAGATTCTTCTCAGAGGTACGAAAATTTCTATGGGACGACCCATACTTGTTCAAGTATTGTCCCGATCAAATCATAAGGAGATGTGTCCCAGATGATGAGCAACAAAGTATCATCTCCTTCTGTCATTCTCAAGCATGTGGTGGCCATTTTTCGGCTAAAAAGACCACAGCGAAAATTCTGCAATGTGGGTTTTATTGGCCCACCATGTTCAAAGACACACATGAGTTTTGCAAAGCTTACGAACCTTGTCAGAAATTAGGAGGAATCTCCCGTAGAAATATGATGCCACTCAATCCCATCTTAATTGTCAAAATTTTTTATTGTTGGGGCATTGATTTCATGGGCCCATTCCCATCTTCTTTTGGAAACCAATACATCTTGCTTGCCGTTGATTATGTTTGCAAATGGGTCGAGGCCATCCCTTGCCAGAATAATGACCATAAAACGGTCATTCGATTCTTAAAAGAAAACATTCTTTCCCGATTTGGTACGCCTCGAGTCATCATAAGTGATGGAGGGTCTCACTTTTGCAATCGCCCTTTTGAAGCATTAATGAAGAAATATGGCGTAACGCACAAAGTGAGCACTCCCTATCACCCACAAACTAGTGGACAAGCTGAGATATCCAATAGGGAGATTAAACACATTTTAGAGAAAACGGTGAATCCCGATCGCAAGGATTGGTCACTTCGGCTTACCGATGCGCTGTGGGCTTACCGCACTGCCTTTAAAACCCCTATTGGAATGTCTCCCTATAGACTTGTCTATGGGAAGGCTTGTCACTTACCTGTGGAGTTGGAACATAAGGCATATTGGGCTATTAAGAAGATGAATTTCAATTCTGACAAGGCAAGCTCTCTACGCAAACTACAATTGAATGAACTTGCAGAAATTCGGAATGAAGCTTATGAGAATGCAAGAATTTACAAGGACAAGACGAAAATATTCCATGATAAGAATATTCTTCGCAAGACATTCACGATAAATCGAAAAGTCCTCATGTATAATTCTCGCTTACATCTATTTTCGGGAAAATTGAGATCTCGGTGGACCGGTCCCTACATTGTGCAAACTGTCTATCCATATGGGACTGTCGAGCTGTTAAATCCAAGGAACGGCAACATTTTTAAAGCAAATGGGCAGCGATTAAAGCCGTTCTTTGACAACTTTCCTTCAGAAGGTATGTCCATACCTCTGAATGATCCCGTGTATCAGGATGATTGATCTCCTAGTCTGATGGAGGTATAGAGTAGTTAGGATTAGGATTTTGCTGTTTTGTTTTCGTTTTCATAGGTTTGTTAGAAGGAGGAAGATCTCCACTTTTCACTCTCTCAGGTACTATCAGTCCTCACTCCCTTTTATTTTCAAATTGCTCTCATGTTTTGCTCATTGTACATCTTTTACATTGAGGACAATGCAAGATTTGGTTGGGGGGTGTAGGATCATTTGGATGAATCCAGCGATTTGCAACATTTCAAGCAATCATGTGGAAATTTTTTCGATTTTTCAAATATTCGAAACTCTTTTGGAAAACACCAGTTTTATGCATTCAAGTTGATATGAGCATAAGAGGAGGAGATATGAAGTGTATGGGGCTGGATGTCTGCAATCTCTCATAGCATAATGGTTTTATATGTGAACTCCCCTATTTTTGTGATTGATAGAAAATCTGAACACTTTTACACCTAGTTCACATTACACGATTTTCATGAGTTGAAGGAATTATGTGACTTATGGATTAACTAGACTTTGAATTAAGGTATTGAGAAATCAGGCCGGGGTACCTTGTCCATGGGAAAATAATGAAAGATATGGATTTTTAAAAATCCTATCTAATTTAAAAGAAAAAGGAAAAGGAAGGATGAAATTGGGAATGTGAAAAATGGTGGAAATTCCGATTAGGGCTACCTACTACCAACCGGGGGATGGTCTACCCGTAACCAAAGCCGGAAATGGGACATAGTGTGAAAGTCGTCGGAAGGACGGTAAGGCAAATTCCTGTCATGGACCTGATGTGGCTCTACGTACCTTGAGTTCTATGGTCTACCTGATCTATGAAGAAGATAATCCTAGAAACTCGTGAGATGAATTTTCACTACCCACACTAGGTTGAATTTGTTCAGGTCCTTCTATTTATCAAACAATCAGCGGGAATCTCATATGTATGCCTATTATGTCTTGAGGATTTATGGTTTCAACCTTTGACGCCTAATCTTTCTGAATCTTACACTTATGAACCTTAGAATGAATAGAAGGATGGTTTCTGAAAGAGAGTTGAGTTTTGAAGAATGGGATTAGCTTCACGCATGTTTTGCTCGGGACTAGCAAAATGCTGGTTGGGGGGTGTGTTGAGCTCTTAATTGTGCATATTCTAACCCCAATTCATCACTCATTGTGCAAGGTTCGTATGGTTTGTAAGCTAATTCAATGCATGTTTTGTGACTGTAGGATTGAGGGTGGACTCTACTCAATTGAAGACATAAAGAGCTCACTTAGGATCATTCTGATGAAAAACATCCAAGAACCAAAGAAGAAAAGAAATGAAGAAGCAAAGAGAGAAGAAAGAAAGCAAGAAAAAGAAGAGAAAAAGGTGCTGACCGGTCGTGACCGATCGGCCAAGGAAGCCAGACCGGTCAGTGACCGGTCTGCCATGTATGAAGGATACTGCTGAAGACGTCCGACCGGTCATGACCGGTCGGACAGTGTTGCTGGGAATTCAATGAATAGGACCGACCGGTCAAGACCGGTCGGTCAGTGTTGCTGCAATGTGAAGAAAACATCCGACCGGTCTTGACCGGTCAGAGTTGCTTGCTGGATTAAGGTTCTACAAGGCCCGACCGGTCATGACCGGTCGGCCATGCGTACTGAGTTAGAACTTTCTAATTTCTTCCCGAAATTCTCTGCGCTGCGTAAGTGTTACGCAAATTTTCGATTCTTCCGACGATGGGGAGCCTCCAAACTATAAATAGACACCTAGGGATTGTTTCTAAGGTATCCTAGAAGGGTTCAAGCGAGGTTGGAGGCTTTGGAAGTGAAGATTGGAGTTTCACAACTCCTTTTGGTTTGCTTTGCTATTTTCATGCTTTTAGTAGTTGATTCATGTTTCCTTGGATCATGAGCAGCTAAACCTCTTAGCTAGGGCTAAGAGGTGAAGCTTGTAGTGTATCCAAGATGTTTTAATTCGTAGTTAAGTGGTTTCAGTTTGGAATTCATGATTATGAACTAAGGTTTGAAGTTTATACAAGTTTTTAAGTAATTTCTCTTAGTCTTGTGATGACTCATGGATGTTTGGATGAATTACTTATCTTCTTAATTTGTTTGCAACGGTCTAGACCTGTATGATCCGAGGAATTGGAGTGCGCTCTAGTACCAAGCTCTTCATAAAGGGGCTTCATGCCAAAGTTCTAGTTTTGGTTGATTATCTGGAATATGTATGAACTGTGCATATAATTTGAATCCAGTTCAAATCATGATCTAGCCTTGTCTTGTGAGAAGACTTGAGGATGGTTATGATTGGGAACTGGACATATAGAAAAGGTGAATGACCTATGCAATGAGCATGCTCAGATCAGCCTAGAGTTGAGTGAATTTTATGCACAGAACTTACGTGTTACAGACTTCTGGTTTCACAGTTCTATCATCCGACTAGATAGACCTGACTGGTGATTCTAGTTGAGAGAATGGGAAACCACAGCGGATTGAACATCGAGGATTGCTACAAGTGGATCCTCGAACCCCTAGTGCCTTCTTATAATTGTTTACATTCAATTTAGCTTAAACTGTTAATCACACACATTCTATTCAAACTTTGATTGTTAGCTTCAATAGAAACTTGTGGATGAGTTTGTGACATCCTACATAAGTCCCTGTGGATCGACCTCGGTATTACCGAGTTTATTACTACATTGCAACCCTACACTTGGGGAAGCGAACACGCCACGCTCGCATCAATGCTCGAGATCCCAAAAGGAGCTTCAGAATGGGAGCTCACAGTTGAAATTCAAGAAGAACCTGCTTTTTGCCTGCAAATAGAAGAAGCCGAAGCTGTCCCTGACAAACCCTGGTATGCCGACATCAAGCAATATCTCGAAACCCAGGAGTATCCAGAATCAGCAAGAGCAACAGATTGCCGAACCATCCAACGTTTGGCCGGCCAGTTCACCATCAGTGGCGAAGTTCTCTACAAGCGATCCTATAATCACATCCTCCTTCGATGCGTCGATGAAACAGAAGCTGCAAAGATCATGAAAGAAATACACGAAGGAATCTGTGGCCCTCACATGAATAGGCACATGATGGCAAAGAAGATTCTACGACTTGGCTACTATTGGCTCACCATGGAGACAGACTGTTGCCAGCACGTCAGAAAATGCTTCAAGTGTCAGGAGCATGCAAATCAAATCCATGCCCCATCATCAGAGTTATACAACCTGACCACCCCCTGGCCCTTCTCCATGTGGGGACTCGACATCATCGGCAAGATCAGTCCTAAAGCATCAAACGGTCATGAGTACATACTTGTGGCAGTCGACTACTTCACCAAGTGGGTAGAGGCAGCCTCCTACACCACGATTGCAGCATCTCAGGTGATCAAATTCATGAAGAACAACATCATATGCCGGTATGGAATCCCCAATGCTATCATCACAGATAATGGGACCCCGTTCGTCAACAAGAAGATGGATGACTTCCTCAGCAAATTCAAGATCAAACGTCATCGATCAAGCCCCTACCGTCCTCAGATGAATGGTGGGGTAGAAGCCGCAAACAAGACAATCGTCAGGATACTTGAGAAGATGGTCGTGACCTATCGAGATTGGTCAGATATGCTCCCATATGCACTTTGAGCCTATCGAACGTCTGTACGATCTGCTACGGGCGTTACTCCTTTCGAGCTTACTTATGGAATGGAAGCAGTTCTACCAGTCGAGGTGGAAATACCATCACTACGGGTGTTATTAGAAAGCGGAGTTGAAGAAGGAGAATGGCAACGGGCCAGATTCGATCAGTTGCAACTAGCAGATGGAAAGCGCATGCGTGCACTAAGTCATTCAAAATGCTATCAGAAAAGGATTGCTCGGGCTTACAACAAGAGAGTCCGAAAAAGAAGTTTCAAGGTAGGCGACATGGTCATGAAGAAGATTCTACCATCGCACCTTCCAGATCCCAGAGGAAAGTTCAAACCCTCGTGGGATGGGCCACTGATCGTCAGAGAAGTACTTCCCAGAGGCGCCCTCAGACTCACCAGCATGAGAGGGGTGGATCTTCCTGAGCCAACCAACGCCGACAACGTGAAGATCTTTCACGGGTAAGCCATTCTGACCTTATCAAAAGTTACTTTAATAAAGCTGAAGTCAAGAGGTTGAAGCTAAGATCTCTGAGAAATCATTCCCGTCCACCAACAAGTGTTTCAAATAAGAGAATTCAAAAAGAGGAAAATACAAAAAAAGGGGGGGGGGGATTCAAAAGGAAAAGACAAAAAAAAAAGAGAGAAAAAGAATATAAAAGAAAAAAAAAAAGAGAAAAAAAGAGAAAGAAAAAGGGAAGCCAAAGAAAGGCACTCAAGAAAAAAAAATCAATCCAAAAAACACAGTCATCCATCCATTCATCTCAGAGGGGTCTTTAGTAAAGACCGACAGCTCTATTATCGTAACTCAGGATAAGGGCTGAAAGACTGCCATCGGCCGGCAACGACGGATTCCCGACCTCTAGCCACCGCAGTTATCCAAGGATGCAAGAAAAGAAAAACAAAAAAGAAAAAGAAAAAGAAAATGTGTGCCTAAACAAAGAGGGCGGAGTGAAAACTCGAAAGGGCGCTCCGAGTAAAAACAGTGGGCATACAGCGGACTTGGTGAAAATCCGAAAGGGCGCCAAGGGTAAAAACAGCATAGCTGCCAAGGGGCAGGCAAGATCAAACACCCGGGACGTGGTGAAAACCCGAAAGGGCGCCACGGGCAAAAATGACGGGAAAAAGCCGGCTGTAGTGAAAACTCGAAAGAGCGCTGCAGGCAAAAATGGCTCAAATGAAAAATAAGATAAAATAAAATAAAATAAAATAAAAAGTGCAGGTACCAAAGAATCAGACGGTCCAGATCGGCTCAAGCAGTTACAGTTCAAGAACAAGAAGAAGTGCGGTCAGGAGCAAAGAACTCTGTAAATTCTGACAATCTCAAGAAGCAACAGTTTCTATTGCCTACACCTCCAGGGAACCAAAGGAGCACACAAGTCAAATCTCGAGACATCGATCAAAGCATTGGCCGAGCAACAGTTCTGATTCCTATATCCCGACACAAAATCCAGACACACTCACAAGACAACTAATGGCACAATAGATTCCCAAAACAGTTTTCTTTTTCATTAAAAGTATCATATTTCTTTTACACATGTCATATCATCTTTTTCAAAAAATACAAAAAAATGCATCATCATCAATCATATACGCAAAAAATCAGTGTGCAGGTGGCCAACATAATCAATCTCTACCCTCCTCCTCGGCCACATCAGGTGAGTCCTCTGACTCATAATGAAGTAATCTCGCTCTCAACCTGCTCACCTCCATACGCAGGTAATGCACCTCATCGCGCTCAAGGGTACGGATCGCTGTCTCCTCATCAGACAACCTCCGATCGGCAGCCAATCTTCTCGACATCATCTCACAATGATACAGAAGTGCGGAAATCTCAGACAGCAGATGGCCATGAGTGGCCAAAAGGAAGCCAGGATCGATAAAAGGGCGCTCCTCAAAAGGTTCATATGAACCAGATGAAGAGCCAGCATCTCCGAGGATATCCTGCTCATCCTCATCAACAGTCCGGTGCCAACAAGGGATACGTCGATACAAAGACTGCTCAGCAACCCAGTACTGATATGGGGCGGTCGCCATCGGAAAAGTCCTCAGCTCAAAACCCAGTAAATCAGCAGTCAAGTAACTCGCCCAAGAACAATCAATCCAAGTCCTAAAGTCAGAGGATCTGGATGGAAGTGCTCGACGCCCGATACCCGTGAAAGCGAAAAGAGGAACATCCTGCTCATACCCAAACTGCCGCAGGAGCCGAATGGGATGGTAAGAAAAGTAAGATCGAAAGCCTACCAACATCAGAGGAAGACGGTGTGCATCGCAAAGCATTGGAGGAAGTGAAAGCCAAGATGACTCCCAACGAACGTTCCAGTCACGAAGCTCAGCGAACATCCTGCGATACAAGGGCTCACTCATCCTAGCTGAAGGCGGAAGGAACTCCTTGATATAACGCATGATGTCAGAGCCCGGGATGCCAGGAAGAGGTACAGGAACGGTCAGAGAAAGACGCTCCCATAACCAGACCTGATCACAAAAGAAGTTCAGCTAGAGCAAAACAAGTCCTGACAAAGCAAAAGGAAAAGGTGTAGGAGAGATACCTGAAGAAATGCACAGCAGCCGTGAAGGACACGAGTGCGGCCCAGGGCGCAGTCGGTCAGTCCATCGAATAGCTCGGCCAAGATGAGAGAAATGATCCCCTGCCGACGGATAGCTCGGCTCATCACCTCAAAAAGCAAAGGAGTCTGGGATCTGCGTCATCCCGAGAACAACACCTCAGCAATCAAGCAAAACGTCAGTGCGTTCCGAGCAAAGGTAGAACCGGCCGTACTCTGAGGACCCGAAAAAAAATCATACAGCAGGTCCAAAGAGAACACTACAGCATCTTGGCCACCAACTGCAGGCCGAACAAGATAAGGGATCCCGAACCAGTTCTGCGGTGTAGCAGTCTTCGGCGACGTCTTCGGCGAAAAATATTGAGCATAATCCCAGGGTAGGCCTGTCAAGCGAGCAAGCTCCTCCAAAGAAGGTCCCATCTCCATATCGTTGAACGCAAATAAGTTTAACGAAGGAACCCGGTCAATCAAGGCAGTTCCGAGCATCCTCCAGTCAATATCAACTCTGGCCATATGGATCAGACCGCCGAAGCCATAAGACTCTAAATCTCGAATCTCATAAACTGATAAGCTGTCAAGGCAAGCAAGCAGTCGTGGGGAGCAGGAAGAACGAGGAAGCAGCTGACAAGTCCTCACTGGTACCCCCTCCAGCACAAAAGGCCCAGAAATCGAAGACAGCTCATCAAGGATCGGAAGGTCAACGGGCGAAGGAGAAGGAAAAGCTGGAACCTCTGCAGACTCGACAGCCCCTGACCGACCCTCAGTGATGGCTATGTCGGATATAGTCGCATCGCTGTCTGAAACTGTCATAATCTCAGCCGCATGAGAAGACTCGCCCACCTCATGAACAGAATGCGCAAAGGACCGATGACCAGGGGAAGGACAATGCTCTCCATCAAAAGGACTATCAGTGAAGATCACACCGCACATCGTGACATCCTGGCTAATCTGACCGTCAAAGAATACATCTGAACCATCAAAAAGGGTCCGGGCAGCCCCGATCGAAGAATCAACGGTCAGATCTGGACCTGCGGCCCCCTCCAACAGGAAATCATGAATCCAGTCATCATCCTGGCCTATCAAAGGGATCATCGAGGAATCCACACCGCCCATCATCAGGGGGATATCATCGATGATCACATCAAGTCCACCCAAGCAAGTATGCCGCACAACTGGGCCATCATCAAGAGCATCCAAACCGTCAAAGGTACCATCTGAACCATCCATCCCATCCAAGTATGAGATCAGCCCATCTATGTCCATCATGGTCCCATCACCACCATCAATCACATCATCTAGATGGCCCACATCCAAGGGATGCATAACCTCACCTATGTCCCATCCCATCATCCTATCCATACCATCCATTCCTCCCACAATCAAAGCCCCATTCAAATCTGAAATTTCAGCCATCCCACCATTAATGGAGCTATTCAAAGCTCCACCAACCACCATCCCTAACCCCTCATCAATGCCCCCATTTAATGCTGCATCTCCACCATCAATCAAAGGTACCTCATCATCTTTAAAGCCTTCATCGATTGCTGAAATATGGGACCCACCAATCTCTCCCACAAGGGCCCCCAAGCCATCATCAATGGCTGCCCAACAAAAGATCAAGAAAGAAAAAGACAAAAAGAGAAGAAAAGGGGAGACAAAAGAGAGATTCATGGCTGGAATCGAATAATCCAATGCAGAGAATGTGGGGACAAGAGAAAAGGACAGCAGGGAATGTCCGAGCACGAACCAGCCCAGGCCGCTCAAGAGACAAGCTCTGGGCGGCCTGCCCTGGGCCGCCCGTACGGACGCGGTTCCTCTCTCTCCGCGAGATTGGCTCCAGGGTTCTTGGTAGGTGAGGCTGACAGTCCACGTCAACAGATGGCGCTCCATGGGCCTCCCAAGGCTCCGGTCCACTCCAGATTTCAACTGAAGTTGATCAAGATCATATAAAAGGTGCCCCACCGGTCCAATCACGAAGCAATGCGGCCAGAATATGGCTGATCAAGTCAAAGAGAGGGAAAGGTGATCAAGTGGGGGCCACAAGCAATCCAAGCCATTTAAAGACCGGATCATCATGATCTAAACCATTGAAGGACCTACATGAGCCATCAAACAACAAGATCAAAGGTTCGATCATCAAAAGAAGGGCCAGAATCCAAGATCTAATCATCAGGTGGGCCCACAAGGCCTAAACAAGCAATCTGAACCGTTCAAGTCATCATCCATGCAGCTAAGAAGCCTCAAATCATGAAGGAACAAATCAAAAGTCAAAGCGTCCAGACATCATCAAAAAATTTGAGACAAGTCGAAGATTATATATTCATTCAAAAGAGCTTGATAAAAAAAAGGATAAAAACAAAAATACAAGGCCATACAAAGCAGAGCACCCGAGCAGGCTACAAGTCGCCAACATAATCATCATCGTCCCTCCTCGTGTCCCGCTCCCGACGATAAAGATCCATCAAAGGAGCAGTCACCGAACCTCCAGCATACCTGCGACGGCCACCTGGAACATAAAGCGAAGGAAGCAGAGGCCCCTGGCCGAACAACAGATACCACTCATCATAATCACGATCCGGGGTCGTGAAGCGAAATCCGGGCTGGCCCACGAGAGCCTTAACTCTCTCATCAATCGGCATCCGAGCAGCTGGAGGAGGTGCAGAACAAGGGACCCGAGCCACCCCAGTAACTTACCGAAGCAACCTCTCCCCCAAGTACCACTGGAAAGACTCAGCGTCAGAAAGCATGATACGAAGACATGAAGCATCGTATGCCTCCACACGCTGGGGGGTGTAATAGAGAGGGAAACTGGCATACGGCATCCGAGCGAGCTGCAGCAAACATAGTCACCACGATCAGTTACAGTACGGCACGAGGGCAAAGACAAGCAAGATACTTACGTCCTCGACAGTCAGCCCGTCTATGTCAGCACGCCAATTGTCCCCGGGAACTCTGGAATTCCGCTGACGGTTTTGTTGGTGCCAGTACATGTGGCGATACTGAGAGGGCTCAAATCATCCCTCATCCTCGGCGCGAGATGGGAAAAATGGTCATAAAAGCAGGTCTGGACAAAAGCACGTCTAATGATCAGAGAGAGAAAGAAGGCAAATGACTTCAAGGAAGACGAAAGAAAAGGTACCTCAACAACAGGCCAGAAGCCTGTGAAGGACCAGCTATGTCGACAGGTCTTGTCCAGACCTTGAAAAATACGGGTCAAGATAGCCCCATTCCAGTTATAGGGGTGATGAAGATCCTCGACTAAAAGAAGAAATTTAGGATCAACTCTCTCATTCGCATGGCAGAAAAGAAAGGATCTAAAAGCATAAGTGATCATGGCCCGCGCCTTGTGGAGGGCCTCTCGCTCGGTGGTGGGGATGACGGAGGCAAAATTGTTGTAGAACCATCGCATCTTCACTTGATGGACTTGGAATTCACCCTCGGGAGGGACGTCACCGACAAGCCGTAGCCAGTCGGTGGAGGTGAGAGGAGCTAGAGAGCTGACTTGAGGGATAATTGTCCCATGAAACGGGAAGCCTATCTGCATGTAAATGTCCAAGGGGGTTATTCCCCATTCTCCACAAGGGAGCTGAAAGGTGTGGGTTTCATCCCGCCACCTCTCGCAAAGGGCCGCGAGCATCATGCGGTTAGCATCGTTATTGTGGAAGCGTAGGGTGAGGAGGCCAGCAAAAGGAGTACCATCCAATACTCGTTCAAGCAAGGGCTGTGGATCCTTCATCCAGTCGTCCCAGTGATCCCTGGTACCTCGACCCTTGATAGCGGGAAGAGGTTGATGCTCCATTGCTAAGGAACACATGTGGTCCCCTCGGCGGATGATGAAGGCAGGATCATCTTCGTCAATCACTCGGTGACCTCTGGTACCATCCGCCATTGAATCCTACAAGCTTGGCAAGGTAAGTCCCTATCCCTTACCCGTTAAAATCCAAATTATCATCCAAGAAACCCATGGGATTGGACTCACATTCAAAGGCAAAGTCTAAAGTCCAACTCCATGTGTCACTTAGGATATGTGTTGGGCCCATTGGAAAAAGTAAGGCCCACCTTAAGGAAGGTTGCATGGCATGCCTTAGGCAAGAAAAGTCTATCATCCAAGGACACATTTTGGACAACAAATGCACTCAGGTGCCATGAGATCAACAAAGGATCTTAATTCACATGAAGCCCCTCTTCAAAGTCCATATGTGGCCAAAAGATTGATTCACTTTTATGCTAAGGCCATGATTCTCACTTAAGATGTTCCCATCTTTTTACACATGTACATGGATAAGTGGGGGATAGAAAGGAAGTGGGCCCCCAAGAGCAACCCAAATGCCTCATCTCAATGGATTGGAGAGAGCACATAGCCCACTTTGAAGAATATGAGGACCCATTCATGGGTTAACCATGGGCAACTCTATGTGCACTATCTTGATGAAAGCGTTGACCATGAGAATACAACATGGCGGTCTACCCACAAAACCAAGGAAGCTAATGGTAAAAAAAAAAAGTTGATGCACATAGCCCACATGAAGAACCAAGTTGGAAATGCCCATGTAAGGACAAGTTTGGGCAACTTATGTGCACCAACTTTTTCACCAAAAGGGAGACCATTTGAGCACAAAAGAGCATGGTTTGATGAGTCACCCAACCATCATGAAAATGGGTAAAAATGGTACACGTAGCCCACTTGAAGATCAAAATCCAAAATGTCCCAAAGCATGGGGACAAAAATGGGCAACTTATGGATACCATTCTTTCTCACAAATGGAAGAAGAAATCACTCATATTTGAATGATGATGGATGATCCACCAAGCCCCCATAGAAAAGTTCAATGAGCTATGGTTGTATGGATAGCTCACTTGAGGATCATCCATTTGAGGTTGATAACATTAAAGGGAAACTCTTGAGAATCACTTTCCTACCACAAAGAAAAACCATTTGAACTTAGTGAGATTGTTGGAACAACTCACTCATGGGACTTGTAGATGGTCAAGTAACTCAATTCCTCCATCCATCAATGAAAAAGCATGAAAAGAAAAATCCTACATGAACAAAGTGTAATGGGGCACACATGGTTCAAAAAAGTGTCCAAATTCCAAAGAAGGCCCAAAAGCCCATCCATATAAAAACTCCAAAGAGCCCACCACACTTTGTACAAGGATGTACATCATAATCAAGAAATAATGAAAGAGTTGGGCTACTTGTCCATATAGGCCCAACTAGGAAATCTAGCCCATTTGAGATCCAAATGAAGAATGGGCTAGTCATCTTGGTCCATACACATGTAAAGAAAGATGGGGTCACCCAAAGTGAGGCCCATGAGCCCAAAACTTGAGATGGGCCCTACCATGCCCATGGGCCCAAATTTTGAAAAGAAAATGTAAAAGAAATAGAAAGCTCCAAAGGAAATGACAAGAGAAAGAAAGTAAGAAGGAGCCCAAAATGAAGCATTGGGCCCATCAAATACACCAAGGGCCATGACTTCACTTTGAGCCCATCTGATACACATGAAAAGAGGCCCAACTCCCATAAAAAAGGTAGAGTGTTTTGCCATGCACTCTTGATGACATGGCAAAATCACTCTTTACATGCACATGGAGGGAGTGTGAAAAAGAAAAAAATGATGATGTGGAGAGCTTGCAATGTCCTTCTCCATGCACCACCTTTGAAAGAGACTTGAGATCTAGAAAAAGGTCAAGAATACTTGGGCCCACCTTCACACCTCTTGGAATAGCTACATGAAGAAAAGAAAAGAGCCATGAGAAGAGATAATGAAGAAGGAAAAAGACAAGAAAGGAAAAGGAAGTAGTCCATACCTTTACTACTCACCAAAGAGGGACCACCTTGCTATCCCAAAACTTCTCTAAGGCCCACCACTTGAGAAGAGCAAAGGACCACCAAAGAAGAGAGAGAAAACTTGAAAAAAGATAGAGTATGAGAGAGAGAAGAGAGAGATTGCACGTTTGAGGGGGTAAGGGTGCCCCATGTTATATAGAAAAGGGGAGGGCACCCTTTTACCCAGCCCACTGAAGAAACCAGAAGGCAGAGACCGTTCGGGCGGCCCATGGGAGGCCGTCCTAGCCCCTACCTAGGTGAAACGACCTCTCACCCCCTCTCCTTCGGAAGAACTCCTCCTTGGGAAGGGTGGTTGCAAGTGAATCTTATACCTCCATGTAAGAATGAAGTGATGAAAGAGAATGGTGAGAAAAAGTAAGAAATCTCACCAAAATCTCATCTCATGAGAAATGGGTGAGAAATTGGGTTGATGATGTGGAAAAGTTCCATGGAATTTTCAAGAAAAAGAAAGGAAAGATTGACTTGGTCAAACAGTGATCTCAGCCATCCAAGGGTAGGACCTGATGATCCGAACCATTCCAAGGAGAATTTTCGTAGTCTCCAACCTGGATTGCTGCTCTCTTGTACATAGTTTCATGGTCCGAAGACCTTAAACTACGTCGGGATCAAGATCCCGAGGGACTTTTTAATAAAAACTCGGTAGCAGTCTGGATCGTCGAATCAAGATCTGCTGATACCGGATATTTTCTAAAAAAAAGAACAAAAAATAGGTTTTTCCTGTCATGCACAGTTTCAGGGTCCGAAGACCTTAAACTACGTCGGGATCAATATCCCGAGGGATTTTCAATAAAAGCCGGTATCGGTCTTGATCAAGATCCGCTGACACCGGACATTTTCCAAAAAACTAAAAAAAAAATGTGTTTGCCCCCTTTTGTACAGTTTTTTGGTCCGAAGACCTTAAACTACATCGGGAACAAAATCCCGAGAGATTTCCAAATAAAAACCAGTGTCAATCCTGACCGTTCAAAATTGAGATTTTATGACCTGGAACAGTTTTTGAAAAATCACAAAAAAGAATGTATTTTCAGCATGTACATATTTTTGGTCCGAAGACCTTAAACTACACTGGGATTAATTTCTCGGGGGACCCTTTCTTGCTTCCAATAAAAAACGGCATCGACCTCAACCGCTGGGATCAAGGATTCGATAACCCGGATCATCTCAAAAAATACCAAAAATATTTTAAAGCTTTCCACAAAAACCAGCATCAATCTCGATCGTTCGAGCTGAAGTCTGGAACCTTTTCCAAAAAAAAAAACAACAAAAAAAAATGATTCACCAAAAATTTCAACCGCACAAATTCATCTCCAGTGGTCCGAAGACCTAAAACTACACTGGGATTAACTTCTCGGGGGCTTTCTTTCCTAACCTATTCCAGGCATGGCTGACACTTGATCGTACGGGTGCCTGAAATCTTTTAAACAGGTAAGGGCTGAGGCGGGCAGAACTCCGCAATCCTGTTCGTGTTGAACGCACCGTGATAGACAACCTTGATTTGGAAGTCGCTGTTGAAGCTGACGGATGTTCCCTGTTCCTAGAACTCATGAAGGGGATTAAGGCTGTTGGGAGGTGAAGCTCACCCTCACGGAATTGTGAGCAACGTAAGACCCCAAACTGGATTGACTAAGGGAAACGTGAGGATATGGCTCATCTTGTGGCCGAAGGAGTCCGTCGGACGATACGTGGTCTATGTGCATTGCACATGAGGAACAGGCAACTTTGTGGGTGTGTTGACTGAAAACCCTCAAAATCTCCTCATCCGAAGATGTAAAACTACGGCACTTAACTGTGTGAGACTCGTCTTGCTCGCTGACGTAAAATGGATCGGGTGCCTTACCAGCAGTAGAAGCTGGAAGTGGATGAAAATTCCACACTTTTCCCTGCATTTCAGAAAAATCACAAAATACAAAAACATTGCAAAATCACCTCTTCAAAAATCACAAAAATATTTCCCTTCCTTTCAATCAAAATATTTGCAAAAATCACAAAAAATATTTCTCCTGCTTTCAAAGAAAATATTTCAAAAATCACAAAAAATATTTCCTGTATTTTCAATAACCGATCTCTATCCAGACCACTCAGATAAAGATTCGGATCACATATTCACAAAAATCACAAAAATTGTCACTAACCCCGAGCACTACAATTCAGGAGTCTTGAACTCCGCTCACTTCACAGTATGGGATGACGGATCCAATCGCCCGCAAATTGGAATCTTGACCAAAACGGGCAACCAAACACCATCTCAATCACACAGTATGCCCAGAAGAACATCTTGAAGTCGGATAGCATCCTCGTACATTCTCATTCGCAAAGAAACAGCATCTTGGGACGATGGACCTGATCGACCACGGGTCGGGATCTTGACCAACCCGCTGACCAAACATCCGCATTAAAAAGAAAAACCCCAGGGAAGCACAACCCTGGAAGCAATAAGCTCAAATTCTCTACATCTCCAGCAAAAGCAAAATCATCAAACGAGAAGAGGATGAGCCAAATCATGCATTCATCATGCATCTCCCAGCATCAGCATCCATCGCATCAATCATCATGTTTACCTGCTTTCAATAAAAATCAGTTAGCCAAAAGCCCCACAGGCATCCCTAGTGGAGGCGAGTGCAAACCAGATCCCCGTTTCTAAAAGACAAAAAAATATTCCCATTTGCAAATAAAAACCCCATGGAGTATCACTCCCCAGAGTGGGTGCCTTTTCAAAAATCCAAAAATATTTTCGAAGTAGAGCGTTATGCCTCCAAAACACCAGGAGATCTTCCATATCTTTGGGTAGGAGCCAACGCAAAAAGTCAAATCAGATCCGATGTCTCGCAGTTTTCCCGGAGACCATTGGATCCAATGCACTCAAAGTACGGTCGAACTGAACTCCAGTGTCAGTGCGGTCGTACCACATGCCAAGATACAAAAAAGATGAAAGCCAAAAGGCTCGGTCACAGAAACCATTTGAACAGGTGGAAACGATGAATTGTAACCCAAGTATCAAAATCAGCAGATTGGATGGAAAGAGTTCACCCGCACATACCTAGGCGTGGATGCCTGAAGTACCTTGACTGAGTCCAAGTCGGCGTAGTAGAATCCCGTAAGACTATCTGACGCAGGGCGTCTAACCACTTTGACAGTCAAGCGAAATAAGTACTCCTGGAGTGATCTGGGAAAACATCAAACATCACACAATCAGTCTCAGGGTCAGTATCCTCGTAAGACTAGCGGACGTAGAGGCTCTGCTGTACCTTTCCAATGTTAGAACCGATCGGGAATGGAAGGGTTGCGATTGGGTACCCAGGTTGCAGCAAACTGCAGGGACAATCGCAACGTTTTCTCCAAACTCTCGTGGTATGTGCGAGTTATCAATTTTCAGACAATCAATTGACTCAGATACAAAGGACAACAAAGACTTCAGACCACAATCAAGGAAAGAATGAATTGCAAACCAAGCATCGAAACCAGCAGATCGGGTGGAAAAAGCCCACCAGCACATACCTAGGCGTGGATGCCTGAAGTACCTTGACTGAGTCCAGGTCGGCGTAGTAGAATCCCGTAAGACTATCTGACGCAGGGCGTCTAACCACTTTGACAGTCAAGCGAAACAAGTACTCCTAGAGTGATCTGGGAAAACATCAAACATCACACAATCAGTCTCAGGGTCAGCAACCTCGTAAGACTACGGACGCAGAGGCTCTGCTGTACCTTTCCGATGTTAGTACCGATCGGGAATGGAAGGGTTGCGATTGGGTACCCAGGTTGCAGCGCATGCAGGGACAATCGCAACGTTTTCTCCAAACTCCCGCGGTATGTGCGAGTGATCGGTTTCCAAACAATCAACTTGCACAGATGCGAAGGCAAGCAAAGATTTCAGAACATGATCCATGAATGACCGGGCCAGAAGTGGGGTGTCCACTCGCTTTGGCATTCGGTTGCACGCAACCTCTGCCAAAGAGGGGCATCTGTAGACACCCCACCTTCGGCTACACTATTGGTAGAGATAGCTGGTTGAATGGAGGACCATACCCCCAAATCCCAAGTCCAAACTCAGCCAAACTCACCCTTGTAAGCCCCATTCCATAGCCCAGATCAAGCCTGAACCCAGTCCACCCAGTCTTAAACATCAGCCTGAAAAACCCCCCCATAAAAAAGGCCAGTCAAAAAATCCTAAAAAAGTCAAACTCACTGAGTCACCCGCTGAGTCAACCCATCGAGTCAACCCGTCGAGTCAAAACACCGAGTCAACCCGTCGAGTCAAACCACCGAGTTGACCCGCTGAGTCAACTCACTGAGTCGACCAGCGAGTCCAACAGCATCCCCTAGGGAGCGACCGTACTCGCTGGAAACCGAGGAGCGGCCGTACGGGCGGCCCATAGCAGGCCGCCCGGACAAAATTACGCAAACTGCCACTCCTCGCTGCTATAAATACCCCCCTCCCCTTCTCATTTCAACATCCCTTCAAGTCCATTTCAGCCCGAGAGCTCCGAGTCCTCATCCACCCCTTAGCCCATTTTTCCACCAAGGAGAGCCCGAGTGAGGAGAGTCTAGCCCTGGTCCAGCCCAGCCTGACCACTGGTCCAAGCCTCCCAAGCCATCCAAGTCTTGATCCAGCCACTCGAAGCCAATCCTTGCGACACCTCCGTCCACCCAGCTACTCTTTTCCAGCATCATCTCATTTGCATCTAGCATAAGTGCAACATTTACTTTTCTTCCAACCCCCTTGCTTCACTGCAAGCACCTTGATTATTCAAGCACACTGCATACGTCTTACATTAAGCACCTGTCAGTTCGAGCGTACGCTCTGGGCTTGCCCGTTGTTGGAACCTGCCCATCAGAAACTCTTACTGTTCAGACCCGCATTCATACATCATGTCATCCATGAGAATATACGAGGATTAAACTAGACTTTCAAGTATTCGATCGATTCTGTGAAGTAGAGACCGTACTTCGGTACGGGCAGTGTGTGGGGTGCTTAACCTCTTCCCACCCTGTAACCGTGATCCCTTACCTTGAATCTCTGACCGCAGATCAATAGGAGTCATTTTAGAGGAAGGAATCTTCAGGATTCCCTTCTCTAACGTTTCTACGGGGTCTAGCCGACTGTAGATCTGAAGTAACTTGCTAGTGGCGACTCTGGTCTTATATAAACTCACTTAAACATATCCAGCTTAACACGACAACCAAACGAAGCCCTCGAGAACGAGGCAAGCCAGTGGCACAAACGGCGATTTCGCACTCACGCATCCTCATCTCCTTCTTTTCCGAAAGGAAAGGGGAAGGGACGAGAAGAACGTCGTGTGGGAGCGCGGAAAATCGGCGAGGGTCCACAGACATGATCCCAAAAATGCAGTTGTATCCAAAGCTTAAGTGGACCACACTATAAAAGGCAGCGAGGACAATGACTCTCACCATTAAAACATTCTTAGGACCCACCATGATGTTTATTTGCCATCCAAACTGTTCATAAGTCACATGGACCTTGATAAAGGTTAAAAGCAAATATTAGATTGATCCAAAACTTCTGTGACCCCAAGAAGGTTTTAATGGTAGAGGTTCACTCCCGACTGATTTATGCAATGTGGTCCACTTGAACTTTGGATCCATCTCATTTTTGGTCTAAAGGCTTACAACGATCTCACAAAATGAACAGACACATACATCTTAGTGGGGCCCACAGAACTTGCTAGCGTCAATACACCAACAAAGTTGCTAGTGCGTGGTACGCCAGGCAATCCGCTAGCTACCTTTTTTATGACCACGGGATCGGATGGTTAGAATCACCTAAAAAAAGGCTTCTTTAGAATCATAAGCAATCAATGGTGGAGTCTACTCAATAGATGCTCCAGGGTTATGATTGGGCCTATCTTTTTCACTGATCAATCTCAACTGGCCATTTTCATGGTATTTGATTGGATGGCTAGGATAATCTGACTAGTGTGATTTTTAAAATGTAGCTTTCTGGTATAAAATGAGTGGACCATCCAGATTGACAATTAATTAGTCATTCCACATGTCATTTAGAATCTTTAAAACGTTGCTAAGGGATGAGCGGATTAGGTGAGTTACGTGATACCCCTCACATGGCATAATATCATTGGTGTGCAGACGCATGCAGAAGAGCCTAAGTAAGTGCTTAACCTGTGAAAGTTAATGGGCCCACCCTAGCAACTTCTGCATGCGAATGAGAAGATGCCATGTTGGAGTAACACAAGGGTAATGCCTAAGCCGCTCACCTAAGGGACGTGGATTGTGTAGTGAGAAGCTCACCCCGCATATCCGTGTCTGGCCTGCTAGTTCAGCTGAAAGATGCTTAGAACCAGGTCTCATGTTGAAATGCCAAGTAGACACACTAACCCCACGGTGGGTGGGTGCATCGAGCGACTAACCATGTGGGCATGTTGTGCAGCTAATAGGGTGGGTGCGTTGCATGGCTAACAAAAAAATAAATAAATAAATAAAAATAAGTAAATAAATAAAAAATAGAAAAAGCTCACCAAGCATCCTTTCATTCGTGGATGCATGGGGTGGATTCTTAGTGGGGCTCACTGTGCGTATGTGTTTTATCTACTTGGTCCACTCATTTTTCAAGCTCACTTCAGGGTATGATCCCAAAATTTAATTATATCTAAAGCTAATTAAAGTAAACCACAACACAAAAATATTGATACCTTCCTAGGGCTCATAGTGATATTTATTTGTCATCCAACCTATTCATAAGGTGGCACCACCTAGGACCAAGGGAAATAAAAAATATCAGCTTACTCCAAAACTTCACTGTGGGTGATTAGAAAGTTTTCATCAGGGCGTTCAATTCCCACCGTTTTCTGCTGTGTAGTCCACTTGGGCTTTAGATATGTTTTGAGTTTTGTTGTTACGCCCTAAAATGAGCTGGTAAAATGGATAGACTAAAACACATACATCACGGTGCGTCCCACAAGGAATCCACAGCTACTCCCTATATAATCCATGTCCGTTGCTAAGGCTCCTTAAAGGTGGGACCGACTACTGAAGTGAAATTGCAGCCTGCCAGTTGGACCAGCTATGACCTACCTTAAACGGTTCCCACTATGCGTAAGCGGTGGACGGGTCCTGGCTGTCTAAAAATGGACTTAAATGCAGAAAGGCTAGGATCATTTATACCAATCCATACCTTGTGTACAGCCTAGTCATGCCTGGACCTAACCCTTGAACGGTTGCGATCATTCAAACACATGGACTACAATTCACTTCAGTAGTTTGTAGACTACTAGACTTCAATTACCTTCATTTTACGCCATTCATAAAAAAATTCGGACGGATGCTCGTCAGGAATCTGAGGTTCTGTTGAGAAATAAACGGCTGGAGCTCTCACTTGGACATCATACTTCTTACAAAATGGGACCCACAGCTTTGCAAACTTGGAAGCTTCCATCAAAGAGTAGAAGGTGATGAGAGAGCAGCCATCGTCCGACGCGTAGCAAGAAAGCTTGTTAGGTGGATAATCCACGGCCAGCAATGAAAGCACGGTATCGACGGTGATGATCGGCGGTTCTAGCAAGCAGTCTGCGGTGGTGACAAACATGTCCACTGCAGGAAGCTCTTGAAACCTATAGCCCAAAGAAAATTATTATGAGAAAGGAAATCATATAGATATTTAAAAATGGACAGTTGTATGCTTATGACCCATTAATGGACGTATCTTTATGGTTCGGATCATCATAGACATGACATATTTTGAATATAGAAAGTAAAGGTTCGGATGTCTGAACAACATCTTGGTGGGCTCCAGAAACAATCAGGATGGTTTTAATGGGTGACGTCAACTCTCATCTGTTTCCTATGGTATGGCCCACCTGAGTCATGTATCAGGCTAGATTTTGGGCTCTAGGCCTAACAGGAGACCACGCATCTGATAGAGATGGTGGATGTCCGAGACACAAATTATGTTGGGGCTCACCAAGCTCAACCTTACCTCAACAAGGTCGACCTTATAGAAACATTTCCTCATATGTGTGTGTTTTTGTACATGTATGACGATGGTTTGGTCATCCAGACCATTCAAGTTGGAAACATTTCCACGTACGTGCATGTTTATTTATAAATGTGAGACCATGGTTTGGTCATCCAAACCATTCAAGTTGTGACCCTTATCATGGATGGAGCATGCCTAAAGAACCCCTCCAATCATACAATACTAAACTTGATTTTTGGCGTCCAAATAGATATTCAAGAAAAACTTCACCAACAATAAGTGGCTAGGAACTTCCCATCTGAGAGATAATTGGGGCGTGGTCAGTATATTATTAGCTAGGTCATCACATCCATGGCTTTGACAACTCATCCAGGCACCTCAAACTTCATGTACTATTGTAAAATTCTCTATCGGTCAATAATATAGAACTCAAGCTTCACATATATTAGACAATCTTCCACTCCAGATTCTATATCTAAAACAGCTTATATATGAATTCCTAATGAAAAAAATTCCAGCCCATAATTTAAGAGACTCTCTAGATATGGAAAACATATATAGTTAGAGATAATGTACTGTCATAGATTGCGAAAAATCTGGCAAAATCATTTCCTCTTAATTGTGTAAATTAATACTGTATAGCTCTATAAATTGTAATGTAAATCTTTTAACAAGAAATAATCCAAACATTATTTTCAATATTACAGTTCTTCATAGTATTAGAGCACCCAGTTGGAGGCGTCTAATGTGTGCATTGTCAATACTGGCAGCTCACCCACCGTCCATCAAACCCAAGCCCTGGGCACAGTCCCAAACTGATCTTCCCCAAAACTCTTTAATGAAAACTCGTCTTCCACGAGCCTTCCACCAAAACCCATCTCTGTTCACACCTACTACGCAGACCTAGATCTAACCAACACCACCTCCATGCTTCCTGCCGCAGCCCTTCTGTCTGCTAAAATCTGCCATTGCCCATTGTCCGGCGCCCCCCATCACTTCCTGTAACAACCCCATTGTAGGGTGAACCCCACAAACCCACTCCCATCTGTCACAACCCTCCATCCAAACTCTTGTTGGAAAACCGGTCAGCGGAAGCACCAAAGAAGATCAAACAATCACTACACAGCCACACAAGCAATCAACGCAAAAGCAAACGAATTTTACGTGGAAAAC
The DNA here is from genome assembly GCA_003013855.2 of Liriodendron chinense. Classification (NCBI taxonomy): domain Eukaryota; kingdom Viridiplantae; phylum Streptophyta; class Magnoliopsida; order Magnoliales; family Magnoliaceae; genus Liriodendron; species Liriodendron chinense. The sequence continues at coordinate 430,074 of ML058339.1, read as the reverse complement.
CCTTGCGGGAAAAAACCACGGCACAAAGCGACACCTTCCACTATGAATTCAGATGATTACAGAGCTAAAACTACCCAAGTAGATCCCAAAGATGAACAAAGTACACAAACCCTCCAATTCCTCTCTCCCAATAACCCTAATCATGTTTAAAACAGCTAGGTATTGCTTAGCATAAGGTATACAACGATTAGAAAACATATTTATAAGAAGAAACCCGAAAATAGAAACAAGTAGCACGAAAACCGCGCAACACTACAAGTTTCGCAGACCGCAGACCGATTGCACGACCGGTCGTGATCAGTCCATAGAGGGATGTGCCAGATGCTGCCTTAACTTAGACCTGTCCCCAGACCGGTCTGAGCTACCTGCGACCGGTCTGAGCTCTCCACGACCGGTCTGACGACCAGTCTCAAAACTGGGAAAAACATACAGAGAGTTTTGGTTCCAAACTGCATCACGCTGTCCACTAGCCGACTAGTCGGACGACCGGTCGGTGGACTCTGATTTTGCATATTTGGAGCCTTCACAACAAACTCTACCAAGGCACCAACATATCAAACATCTTTTCAAACTCTTCAACATAGCTCATCATCAATCATAGTCGCCGCTTCTCATGCATCACTGAGTCTTCGTTAAGCCTTCACCAATCCCAGACAAGTTACGCAGAACTTGAACTTCTCTGTAGGGACCACCTTGGTCAGCATATCCGCCGGATTCACGTTGGTGTGAATCTTGTCCAGAGTCATATGTCATTCCTCAAGCAGCTGTCGAATAAAATGGTGACGCACATCAATGTGTTTAGTACGTGAGTGATAAACAGAATTTTTAGCCAAATTTATAGCACTTGAGCTATCATAATTAACCGGCACAGATTCCTGCTAAAGCCCCAACTGATTTATCATCCCTTTCAACCAAACAGCTTCCTTGAAAGCTTCTGTCACTGCCATATACTCAGCTTCAGTAATGAAAAGAGCCACCAACGACTGAAGCTTAGACATCCAACTAATCGCTCCACCCGCTAATACAAACGAGTACCCTAAAGTCGATCTCCTATTGTCCACACTACCTACGTAGTCAGAATCGACATAACCAACCAACTTGTCCTTGGACTTTTCAAACGTTAAGACGTAGTCCTACGTATCTCAAATGTATCGAAGTAGCCATTTCACAGCTTCCCAATGTTGTTTGCCCGAGTTAGACATAAATCGGCTTACAACACCCATAGCCTGTGAAATATCTGGTCTTGTACAGACCATGGCATACAATAAGCTGCCCACAACACTTGAATAAGGCACATGAGACATAACATGCTTTTCTTCATCCGTTTTGGAAAATGTTCAGAAGAAAGCTTGAAGTGAGCCGCGTGGGGAACGCTAACCGATTTGGAATTGTCCATCTCATGCTTTTTCAATACATTCTCAAGGTATTCTTCCCGAGATAACCACAACCTGCTCATCTTCCTGTCTCTATGAATATCTATGCCAAGAACCCTCTTTGCAGCCCCCAGATCCTTCATCTCGAATGTCTTTGAAAGCTGAGTCTTCAACACATCGATGTCAGACATGCTATGACTGGCAATAAGCATGTCATCGACGTACAACACCATTATGAGAAACTTCTCATCATTCAGTGTCTTGAAATAGACACAATGATCGTACTCGCTCCTGGCAAAGCCCTGACTTATCATGAAGGAATCAAATTTCTTGTACCACTGCCTAGGCGACTGTTTGAGACCATACAACAATCTCTTCAACCTGCAAATACTGTTCTCGGCCCCTTTCACTGTATAACCTTCTGGTTGCACCATGTATATCTGCTCTTCCAATTTCCAATGCAGGAAAGCAGTCTCCACATCCATCTGTTCCAGCTCGAGGTTGTATTGGGCAACCAGTGCCAACACGAACCTGATAGATACTTGCTTCACAACTGGTGCAAAAATCTCACTGAAGTCTACGCCTTCACGCTGAGCATAACCTTTTGCTACCAACCTTGCCTTGTATCTATCTTGTTTCTTCCGAAAAATTCACTTACACCGTATCGTTTTTCGGCCCACTGGAAGCTCCACAAGCTCCCAAGTCTCATTCTTGTATAAGGAGTCCATCTCGTCTTGCATTGCCGTCTTCCACTTCTCAGCATCTACATCCTGTAGTGCTTCCTCAAAGTTAGACGGATCCCCTCCATCTGTAATGAGAGCGAATGCAACATTCGAGTCATCCCTGTACCTTGCCGATAACCTGCGATCCCTGAGTGGATTTCTTCGCACAGGTGGCTGCTCCACCTGATCATGTACCTCTGTCTGCGCCTCAGTATCGGCCCATGTCTCATCTCTGTCCTCAAGAGTATCAACCTGCTCTGATGTTTCTGGTTCCTTTGTAGCATCCTTACGAAATAAGGACCCCTCATCAAACTTGACATCACGGCTCAAGGTGATCTTCCGTGTGACAAGGTCATATACTCGATATCCCTTCATACCATCACCATAGCCAACAAAGATCCATTTTCTGGCCTTATGGTCTAACTTATCTCTCTCAACTGACGGTACATGAGAGTAAGCCTCACAACCAAAGACTCGCAGACTTGAGTAGTCTAGCGTACGACCACTCCACACTTCCTCAGGAATTTTACATTCAATTACCATAGATGGTGACCGATTTATCAAGTAACAAGCCGTGTTAACGGCCTCAGTTCATAGCTCTTTGCCCAACCCAGCATTACTAATCATAGATCGAGCTCTCTCCAAGAGAGTCTGATTCATCCGCTCTGCCACACCGTTCTGCTCTGGCGTGTGACGCACTGTGTTGTGCCTCACGATCCCCTCTTCTTTACAATACGTGTTAAATTCCCTGGAAGTGAACTCACCACCATTATCGGTTCTCAAAATTTTCAGTTTTTGCCCTGACTGATTCTCCACCATCTCCTTCCAATACTTGAAGGTCGTGAAGACATCGGATTTATTTTTCAGAAAATAAACCCAAACCTTCCTGCTATAGTCATCGATAAACGACACGAACCACGATGACCCACCAATAGAAATAACGAGCGATGGCCCCCATACATTGGAATGGACATAATCAAGCACCCTTTTACATACATGTTTCCCCCCTTTAAAAGACAATCTAGATTGTTTCCCATACATGCAGTGTTCACATATACTAAAGTCTACAGATTTAAAAGAATGAATCATGGATCGTTCAGAGAGTACCTTCATGCCCCGCTCGCTCATGTGGCCTAAGCGTGCATGCCACAAACGTGCAGCCGTGGAATCTGCTACAGTCGCTGCAGCTCCACCTACTGAAGTGCTCCCTATCAACCTGTAAATGTTACCATGCCCCTGTCCCTTCATAATTACAAGGGCCCCCTTTGAAACTTTGCAGAACAGGTCAAAACCGGTGAACTTACACTCCAATGCTTCGAGTGCAACAAGGTAGATTAGATTCTTCCTCAACCTTGGAACGTGCCTTACTTCCGTCAAGATCCGTTCAATCCCATCGAACATCTTGATGCGCACAGTACCAATCCCACAACCTTGCAGGTGTAGTCATCGCTTAGAAATACCGAGCCTCCCTCATACTCCCTGTAGGAAGTAAAGACGCTCTTATCTGGGCACATGTGATATGAGGCTCCGGAGTCCATGATCCACTCATCACAGAGAGGTCCAGCCTTCGACACCGTCAAGACCTCACATACATCACTACCACCTTCCTCTGCTTCAGCGGTATTGGCTTCCCTAGAAGAATCACCTGACTTCTCCTTCTTATATTTAGGACTCTTACAGTCCTTCATGTGCCCAACTTGGCCACATCTCCAACACTTCAACTTGCCTTTGCCTTTGCCCTTCGATTTGGATCGAGAGCGCGACGATCCTTCACCTTGCTCAGAATTCCTTCCTCTCATAAACAATGCTTCGGAGGAGGAATTAGTATCACCGCTCTTCTGTCTCATGGCCTTCGATTGAAGGGCTGAGACAACGGTCTCAACACTAATAGTGTCCCTACCCGCGCACAACGAGTCCCTGAGTGACTCATATGAACTAGGAAGCGAGTTCAACAAGATCAAAGCTTGATACTCGTCCTTCATCTACTCACCAAAATCGAGCAACTTGCAAATCAACTTGTTGAACGTGCTAATGTGGTCCTCCACATCTGTCCCCTCCGCCATCTTCAAAGTGAAGAGTTGCATCATTAGATACATGCTATTTTCTAGAGACTTCTTCGCATAGATGTTCTCTAGCTTGGTCCATGTTTCTACAACGGTCTTCTCCTTCATGACGTTATAGAGGACGTCATCAACTAGGCACAATTGGATTGAGGCCATTGCCTTCTCATCCATCTTCATCCACTCATCATCTTTCATCTCGGCAGGCCGCTTTCCATGGGTGTTCACGACCCCTTGCTCAGTTAAGACGGCACGCATCTTCACCTTCCATTATTCGAAGTTATTTTTGTCCAAGAACTTCTCAACGTCGAACTTCGTACTTGAAGCCATGAGATCGTTTCAGAAAACTTCTTCTTTAACCCTCCAACGATAGCTCTAATACAACTTGTTGGAAAATCGGTTAGCGGAAGCACCAAAGAAGATCAAACAATCACTACATAGCCACACAAGCAATCAACGCAAAAGCAAACAAATTTTACGTGGAAAACCCTTGCGGAAAAAAACCACGGCACAAATCGACACCTTCCACTATGAATTCAGATGATTACAGAGCTAGAACTACCCAAGCAGAACCCAAAGATGAACAAAGTACACAAACCCTCCAATTCCTCTCTCCCAATAACCCTAATCCTGTTTAGAACAGCTAGGTATTACTTAGCATAAGGTATAGCACGATTAGAAAATATATTTATAAGAGGAAACCCGAAAATAGAAACAAGTAGCATGAAAATCGCGCAACACTACAAGTTCCGCAGACCACAGATCAGTCGCACGACCGGTCGTGATCAGTCCATAGAGGGATGTGCCAGATATTGCCTCAACTCAGACTTGTCCCCAGACCGGTCTGAGCTACCTGCGACCAGTCTGGCGACCGGTCTGAGCTCTCCACGACTGGTCTGACGACCGATCTCAAAACTGAAAAAAAACGTCCAAAGAGTTTTGGTTCCAAACTGCATCACGCTGTCCACTGGCTGACCGGTCGGTGGACTCTGATTTTGCATATTTGGGGCCTTCACAACAACCCTAACCCACAACCCTTAGTCCGAAGGATTTTGAATTTAAAACTAGCAAAAACGTCCAAAAGTTGAGCACGCAAATGTAAAGCTGATGATCACAAATCTGTAAGTGGTTACTGTGTTTACTTGAGGCCAAACACCATTTTCTGGAGTTCCAAGAAAGAGCCAACTGTTGCACGATCTAGCACCAAATCTGAATGCCGGACTCTTGCCCATATATACAGCAGCCAAAATCTTTTGGATTTGAACGCCACTAAAAATCTTTAGATTTATCTTCCTTTTTCACCAATCACCTGGTGTGACAATATTAAATCAATCTCATTAGCCTCCAACCCCGTGTTTCATACCCACACAAAACATGTAGAAATCAATTTTCATTTCATTTGGGAAAAAGTAGTATGAAAGGATTTGAGCATGCATTATATATCCTCTCAAAACTAGATCGAAACTAGATCGTAGACATTTTCACCCAGGGACTTTATCACAATTCAAAAATTTACGAATCAAACTAATGGTTTGTGATCCCCCATCAATTTGCGTGAGGGTATTATACAATCTTCCACACCAGATTCTATATCTTAGACAGCTCATCAATCATTTTCTAATGAAGGAAATTTCAACGCATAACTCAAGAGAATCTACTGCTATAAAAACAATGTAAAGATAGAGATAACGTATGGTCATAGATTACCAAAAATCTAGCAAAACCATCTCCTCTTAATTATGTAAATTGACACTGTATAACTCTATAAATTGTAATGTAAATCTCTCAATGAAAAATAATTCATACATTATTTTCAATATTACAGTTCTTCAACATACACATGTAAGTATGTAAGCCTCTAGATTGGCTGGTTCTTGTTTACACCTAACATTCCACAACTAGCTAGAATCGATAAGTAAGACGTTGCCACATGTCAGCACACTCATACGGAGGCGTAGAAAAGTACTTACAAAGCATGAAAGGGAGATTATGAGGATCTCGAATACTTCTATCATTGAGACATGTGTCATGATAAGAAGGCTAAGGCTCAAAGACGCACACAACTAAAACCATAAAGGCAGTCATTCTCCTGGCGTCAGGTGGCTAGCAGGCACGGGATGTGCTTATGTAATATATTTCAGGAAAACATATTTGGCACAGCAAAGGAAAGGCAGTGACACCAAATGACACATGGCCAGATTTGACTAGCCTTACACATCCAAGATCACGAAGTGGAGTGCGTAGAGGAGGAGATCGTCTAAAAATGAAAATATGATCTGTATACTACATATATTATATAAATAGCCACGCCTCATAAAAGAAACATATTAAGCCAAGGTCGCTGACTTATTAAATGCCAATTCCAAAAGCTAAGGGAGCATACAAAATGACATTTCCTCTCCAAGTCTATAAAAGAAACACAAAATAAAGAGTTGTAAGCTTTCGCCTATCCAATCAAACACATACTACTCTTTTCAACTCAACGTTGTCTATCAATCTTCATCCCTCATAGACACTTGTCTTATTATAGCTTAGCCTGGTTTAACCTCTCCACTTCTTTCCAATAACATGTTATAGTAAGTCCAGATTGATTAGCATAGCTTAGTTAGCTTGCACTTCTGTCCAGTATATCACTATGACAAGCTAGTTTAGTTTAGATAAATATCCATGATCCTGTCGTCGGATCCCCTTTAAATTTCTAAGTCCTTAATGATTTCTTAGTCACATCTTACTGACTAAAAGTCACGACCGTCTCACGGCCATCTATGTTATTCCATGACTGTCTCACCATCGTCTAAGTCTAAAAGTTTGTCCCAGTCTACGACCGTCTCACCTGCTTGAATCATCATCGGTAACTTTTTCTGCTTTATTTACTTTTACATGGTAATTGTATTACAACTACATTTATATTAATAAAATCGACATTCAGCCTTTAAATTTTTATTTTACTTTCTTCTATTATTTTTATGGACAAATGCAATGAAGTTATCACTGTTATGATAAAAGTTCTTATCCTCAATGGAGAAAAAGAATCATCCAATGACTCACTCTCCCCTTCATAAATCATCGTATCTCCTTGTTAATTAGTGGCTGAGTAGTCAAGTCAATCTTCATAGATCTAGTCCTAATCTGATTATTCCGACACCTGGGAGCTATTCGATTCAAGTTGAATGTGACTCTAACACTCTTGGCACATACATACACACACATTAAAAAATCGAGACATTTGTTACACGTGGCCGCATGTCTGAATTAAATAGCAAACATACTTCGTGTGCAATAGTAAAGCTCTGGCGCACCTATATATGTGGACCTCTACCATGGTTGACTCTAAGATCCCAAGTAAAAAATGAGCTTAATATTTGGCACCAATTGTAAAACTTTTGTCAACCCATCATCAGCTAGAAAAAACGTTAGGATGATCACACACACATACAATGAGAAATGCTCACAAGCAACAAGTTGTATATCCAACTAGCTGGCTTGTGGACCATCATGGTGTATGATGTCTCTTCCGTCAAGCAAGGTTGTCCTAACATGACAATAGAATTACTTCAAAAATCAGGTTGATCCAACCATCAAGTGAGGAATACTATAGAAAACAAAGAGCCACCACCCAATGTACATACCCCATGTATGTACATACACGTATACATACTTGCATATACATGCATATGTGTATGTATGTGTACATGTGGCAGTCCTCAGAGGTGTTGTGCTGGTGGGGGCACTGGATTTACTGGGCAAGGCAGATCATAGAACTCCAGGTAATTCAGGTAGCCACATGACCAACCATTAGCTGCCTCATGACTTACAGGAACTAAAAATTAGGCCCATGCCTGATTTTTGTGGGCCCCACTGGGTGAAAAAGTTTGGATGATAGACATTTCCCTGCACTGTCTCCGCTCATGTGGCCCACTTGAATTATGGATGTGGCTACGGTTTTAGACCCATGACTAAATTATCATCACACACATTATGGTGGGAGTGGATTTGACATACACATCATGCACGGTGGGGCCCACCTCAGCTCTTCTCGTCTTGGTTTGCTCACCCAGAGCTCCCACCACGTGACAGACATGGATTGCATGCTGACTCCGCTAAGTAGCGACCTTGCTGCTGGTCGTGGCCCCACCATGATGCATGTGTATTATTCATGTCGTGTATGATCTTGCCAGATTATTCTAGGACATGACTAGAAATCAGATTGCGTAGTGAGTAAACTCTGTTTGGGCCCACCTTGAATGTATGTGGTTTATGCACACTGCCTGTTATAGGTAAAATACGAGCTAACCTCAGGTTGGACCTGACTGACTTGACTGACGATATCATCCGATCTCACTTGGAGACTGACTTTCAGACCCCGTTGAAGGACCGACCTCGGCCATACGACGAGCTAAGTCTTATCATGACAATCCTGTGATCATAGGCTTATACTGAGATATTGGGAGAAGGGTTCGAAGAATCGCCAATTGATGCGTGAATGCCTCCAGCTACTATGGAACGGCCCGGGGATCTCAGGGATCCGAGATCTTCTCCACGAGAATTACGTTTCCTTATAGGAATATAACTCTGGAACTTAAGTTTATAAAAGGATACCTCCTCTTGACCAAAAAGGTACGAAAACTCTTACTACGAAAGAGATTATTTATTACAAAAGCTTAGACTGACTTAAGCATTGGAGGACTAACAGCCGGTCCCCAACCCCTCCTTTAGCCGTTGTTTGCCCTTGCAGGTTTCAGAGGGAGATCAACCTCTCTCTACATCTGGTGAGATCGATCATCAACCTCACCTCATTCGTTGTTAAAATCTCAGTAACAACAGTTGGCGTCGTCTGTGGGAAATTCGACTATAAAGCCGTGTTCTCACCCAAAAGCTCAAAAACACTCCCTCCATCTAAAGTAGAATTACAATGGCTGGGAAAAGAAAATGCAAGGGGAAGGCTCCCGCAATTGCTAGACCTTCTGAAGCCCCATGTTCCTACGATGAAGGGTCTATTCCCGAAACGCCCGCCATCCAGATTGGCAGAACATCCTCTCACTTTGTTCAGCAAGGCAAACAACAGAGATCTCGCAATCGGGGGGGTCAGATTATCCGTTCTCGAAGAACAAGTGGGAAGCGTCGCCGAAAGACTGGGGGGCATGGATGAACAATTTAGGTACATCGATCAAAGACTTGATGAAATCAAGGCTCTCTTGACCAGTTTGGTTCAGCCAACTCCGGATTACAGAAACCATGACAAGCCTCAACAATCTCATCCCCAACCTCAACAATCTCAACGATCTCGTCAAATTCCACAACCAGAACATTCTCAGCGACCCATTTCAAATCAGGAACGTGTCGAAGAAGATAAAGTTGCTAGTCGAGCAACGAAGGCAAAATCTCGATCAGCAGTGAATTTGCCTGTGAGCGATCTACGCCATAAGCTCGAAGAAAGAAGATCAGCTCGCTTAGATCATGCCTGAGCCGACTTTGGGGTAGCTAACCGAGTGGATGACAATATAAACTCACTGGAGGCCAAGCTGAAAGAACTCCGTGAATGAGTAGGCGATATCCAGAGAGCACAGCGTGCCCAAGCACCTATTGCAGTGAATGCATTGGTCGATTCCTCAGAGTCACCGTTCACTGAAGAAATCCGTGAGGAACCACTTCCTAGAGGATTTAAAATCCCTCAACTCAAATAATACTCTGTAATAGGAGATCCGACGGAGCATTTGGAAAATTTTAAGGTCCGAATGGAACTCCTCGGAGCCAGCGGACACATCATGTGCAAGGCTTTCCCATTGTCATTAACGAGCTCAGCATGGACTTAGTTTCGTAACCTAAAGCCAAGGTCAATTAGCTCATTTTTCCAATTGAGTAGGGCCTTCGCTACTCAGTTCATCGGAAGTATCGACCCAAGGAAGCATTCAACCCATCTCGCTGCGGTCAAACAAAAAGAAGACGAGTCTTTAAAAGACTACCTCACACGTTTCAATGCCGAAGTAGTACAGGTTGAAAATCTCTCTCAGGACATATTGCTCCACACTATGATCGGAGGGTTGCGCGATCAAAAATTCATCTGCTCCGTCGAAGAGGAGCCACCTCAATCTGTGGCGGAATTCTTAGATCGAGCTGCTAAAAACATCAACGCGGAGGAATTGGCTAACGCACATAGAACATCCTCCAAAAATAAAGATCGTCAGGAAGGGGCAGCTCAAAAAAGCACAAACCAGATCGGAGATCACCAGTTCGGAACAATTCTAGCCGAGGAGTCAAATCCTCAACACCACTATTTGAGAAGTACACAACGCTCAACAAAACCATCGAGCAAATGTACTTTGTGGAAAAAGGCAAGCACATGTTCGAGCGACCTACGAAGATAAAAATTGACCCCAACAGAAGGTCGAAATCAAAGTACTACTTGTATCATAAAGACCACGGTCATAACACTAGCAGACTGTTTCGACCTAAAGCAACAAATAGAGATCCTTATTCAGCAAGGATCCTTAAAAGACTATATCGCCCAGCGTCAGTAGCACTGGAGGGCTGTAGAGCAAACTGATGAGCAGATCAACAACAATCTTGTTGAAGAAATCCACATGATCTTTGGCGGACCAACCACCGGGGACTCTAGCAACTCTCGAAAGGCCTACGTACAACAAGGAAGAATGTCGCAACCAGGGCCCTCCATAAACATAATCAGCCGACCTTCAAAGGTCGTAAAGGTTACCTCATCTGTAATAACGTTCATTGAGGAGGACGCTTGAGGTGTCCTACACCCACATGATGATTTCCTTGTAATATCAATGGTGGTCACCAACAAGAAACTCCACAGGATGATGGTCGATACAGGGAGCTCGTTAGACATCTTATACGCTACAGTATTCACGAAGATGAAAATTGACCGATCTAGGTTAAGGCCAATCAAAACTGCTTTGACTGGATTTACAGGAGATAGCGTCATACCGGAAGGAGAAATAATTCTTGCGGTCACAGCGGGGGAAGAGCCTAATCAAAAAATGATTATGGTCGATTTCCTCATCGTCGACACCCCTTCCGCCTACAATGCGATCATCGGCCGACCCATCCTTCGAGCTCTCAAAACTGGTATTTCTATCTACCACCTTGGCTATGAAGTTTGAAACCGACGATGGGGTCGAAATGGTCGGAGAAGACCAACAGGAAGCTCGTCGATGCTATGAGCTGACCCTACGAGGAAAAAATAAAAATTCAATTTCAACTGTCTCACATACGACCCCTTTGGATCGAAGGAGAGAAACGGAAGAACGCGGATCACCCGCCAAGGAGTTGGTCGAAATCTCACTTATAGACGACAACTCGACCCGCATTGTGAAGATCGGATCTCAGTTGAAAAGCGACGTACAAAAAAGGCTGACCACTTTTCTAAAGGAGCACGCAAATGTCTTCACATGGTCCCATCAAGATATGCCGAGTATCAGTCCTGAGGTGATGGTTCATCGACTAAACGTCGACCCGACCTTCAAACCAGTCCGTCAAAAAAGATGTCCTTTTAACACATAAAGGTATGCTGTGATCGAGGTAGAAGTTCAGAAACTACGTCAACCGGAATTTATCCAAGAGATACGCTATCCTGATTGGCTTGCTAATGTTGTCTTAGTGAAGAAAGCCAACGAAAAGTGGAGAGTCTGTGTGGACTACACCAACCTGAAGAAAGCCTGCCCAAAGGACAGCTTCCCTTTACCTAGGATAAATCAGGTTGTTGATGCGACATCAGGGTATGAGCTACTCAGTTTTATAGATGCCTACTCTGGGTATAACCAAATTTAGATGTACGCCCCTGACAAACAGAAAACAACATTTGTTACAAATCGAGGTCTGTATTGCTACAAGGTGATACCTTTCAGGCTAAAAAACGCCCAACTGATATATCAACATTTGGTTAACAAAATGTTTGCAGATCAGATCGGTAAGACCATAGAGGTTTATGTGGACGAGATGCTTATTAAAAGCTTGAAGTTGGAAAACCACGTAGATGACCTCCGCACCATATTCGAGATTTTAAGAAAATATCGGATGAAGCTCAATCCCAGCAAATGCGCATTCGACGTAGGCTCAGGAAATTTTCTTGGTTTCATGGTAAATCAGCGTGGAATTGAGGCCAATCTAGAGAAGATCTGAGCTCTAATCAACATGAGCTCGCCCACCTCCATGAAAGAAGTTTAGCGCCTTACTGGTCGAGTCACAGCCCGTAATTGGTTCATCTCTAAAGTTACAGATCGATGTCTCCCATTCTTTAAACAACTTCGTAAGTGCAAAGAAATGACCTGGACATCAGAATGCAAGCAGGCATTCCTCGAGCTCAAGGCCTACCTCGGATCTCCTCCTTTGCTGTCCAAACCACTGCCAGGTGAAGAACTACTTCTATACCTGGCAGTCTCTCTAGCAGCAGTCAGCTCAGCCTTAATCTGCGACGATCAAGAACACAGAGGCCGATTTACTATGTCAGTAAAGTTATTCTCGATGCAGAAACTTGGTACTCGTGCATTGAAAAATTAGCATTGGCTCTAGTCATATCAGCGAGGCGACTACGGCCTTATTTTCAAACACATCCAATAGCAGTGTTAACTGATCAGCCACTACGCCAAGTGTTGCAGAAACCAGAACTTCCAGGTCGTCTTACAAGGTGGGCCATCGAACTAGGCAAATTTGACATACGATACCGACCTCGAGCTGTCATCAAAGGTCAAGCGGTCGCCGACTTCATTGTTGAATTGACCAGCCCTTCAGATGGACTGGTGCGATCATGAATCGAGTTGGCCTCCCGAAGAAAAACGGTTGGAAAGCTCTTCGAAAAATGATCCCACGACATCTGCATGGTCATTGCACGTTGACGGGTCATCCAATTCACACAAGGCTGCGGAGCCGGTCTCATTTTAACTTCACCAGATGGGGTGAAAGTCCAATATGCTCTTCGGTTCGGCTTCTGAGCCTCTAATAATGAAGCTGAATACGAAGCCCTCCTAGCTGCCCTTCGCCTTACTTCCGAGATAGGAGTCCGAGAATTGAAATTGCACAGTGATTCGCAGTTAATGGTCAGGCAGGTAACGACAAAGTATCAAGCAAAAGAAAACAAGATGTGTGCATATCTAGCAAAAGCTCAAGAATTAGTATCCCGCTTTTATCACTACAAGATCGTTCAGGTCCAAGAACTCAAAATACTAACGTAGACTCACTGAAAAAATTAGCATCATTGGTGGACGACGAGCTCAACAGGACGATACCCATCAAAGCATATCTCAGGAGGAGCCAATCAATGTATGTCCAGTGTCAACAAACCCGAGCTGGATGGATCCCATCATCCGATTTTTGCACTCAGTTGAATTGCCTAAAAACAAAAGAGAAGCGCAAAAGATCCGCTACAGGTCGGCTCGTTACACGTTGATCGATAAAGTCCTCTACAAAAAAGGGTTTTCTCTACCATGTCTACGTTGTGTAGGACCCGAAGAAGCCGATTACATGCTACGAGAAATCCATTTTGGCAGTTGCGGTAATCATTCCAGGAGCAGAGCACTTGCCCAAAAAGTGATTCGACAAGGATATTACTGGCCCACTATCCAGTAAGATGCCCGAGAGATTGTCAAAAAATGTGACAAGTGCCAGCGATTCACCCCAGTTCCCCCTACCACCTAAAGAGCTCACTCCCATGTCCGGACCATGGCCATTTGCTCAGTGGAGGGTTGACATCATTGGTCCTCTTCCGACAAGAAAATGACAAGTGAAATATGCGATTGTCGCCATCGACTATTTCACAAATTGGGCCGAGGCAAAGCCACTAACTACTATCATAAAGAGAAAAACTACGGATTTCATCTGGAGGTCGATCGTATGCCGGTTCAGGATTCCTAATACCATAGTAACCAACAATGAGCGACAGTTCGACAATGTAAGATTCTGCAAATTCTGCAGCAACCTAAACATAAAAAATGTGTACTCCTCTTCTCATCATCCGCAAGCCAATGGCCAGGTTGAAGCCGTCAATAAAATCATCAAAAATCATTTCAAAATGAATCTCGGAGAAAGGAAATGAGCATGGGCGGAAGAACTCCTGGAGGTACTTTAGGCTTACAGAACCACAGCTCGGTCCACTACCGGAGAAACACCTTTCTCCTTAGCTTTTGGAGCCAAGGTCGTGATTCCAGTGGAGGTTAGATTGCCCACTAACCGAACAGGTCATCATCAGCCCGACCAAAATGAAAATCAGCTATGAATGAATCTCGACCTGCTCGACGAAGCGAGAGAAATTTCCCAAGTTCAAGTAGCAGCATATCAACACAGGATTCAGCGATACTACAACTCATGAGTAAAGAAACGACGGTTCTAAGCAGGCGAACTTGTCCTCCAAAAGGTCAAAAAAGATACCAAAGAAAAAGCTGGCGTATTCGGCCCCAATTGAGAAGGGCAATACAAAGTACTCAGCTCGCTTCGTCCCAGCACTTATTGGCTCCAGGATATGGAAGGCTAACCTCTCCCTCATCCATGGAACCTCGATCACCTCAAGATCTACTATCCGTAAACAGGTTGGATCTTCGAATGATGCAAAGTTTGTACATTAAACCCTTATTCCAATAAAGATATAACTTTTTTTGAGATCTTTATTCTTAACGTCAAACATGTCTACGAACTAAGTTTGATGAATACAATGTGTTCGGCTAAAGCAATCGAAATTCAGTCATAAGATCGTGAGGTTAGATTTGCTACGCTGAATGATGGCTAAGAATTAGCAATGGAAGTCCAAGCTCGATCACTAGGTCGTAAAGCCGGATTTACCATGCTACACAGAACAAGAATGACCCTATATGGTTAGGAGCTTGACACGAGCTTAAGATCGTAAAACAAAAAGAAGCATAATAACTTAGTCGACCTAGTCGCGAGCTACGCGACTCATTCATTTAAACTACTTAAATGAATTTCAATCAAGTACGAAATGAAACAAACACCATAGCAATCACAAAAAGCATCTATTAATGCACAAGTGATAATGGTGAATGACCTCAGAAAGGCCGAAACTATTTTTGCCTCAGAAGAGCGTATATATATAAAAAAAAAAAAAGAAATGCATGATTATACATCCAAAAAATAAAAAAGATAACGTATATTCTTTTATTCTTTCACGACCTCCGATGAGCTAACTTCAGCATCCCCGACCTGAGCTCTAGTTGGAGTAGCCCCTTTAGCAGGTCCCTCCTCGACGACCTCGTCTTCATCCTCATCGTCGTTCATAGGAATGAGGTCGAGGTCTGGGAAGTGCTTGAGGACGAGCCGCCTGCAGTCTTAGAAGCCGTGGTTATACAACTCCTCAGAAACTGCATTTAGCTTCTCCAACTCAGCCTTAAGACTCTTGACCTCAGTCAAAGACTTTAGCTGGACCTCCTTTAGAAGCCTGGCTAGATCCGCCTTCTCCTCGTCGGCTGTCTTCAGGGCAGCCTCAAGCGATTCGGCCTTGTTCTCGTCTGACTGAGCCTTGGCCCAAGACTCTTTCAGGGCCTCCTCAAGAGACTGGGCCTGCGCTTGAGATACCTCTAGCTCAGACTGTGCGACCTTCAGCTTGGATTGGGCGATCTTTAACTCATACTGAGCCGCCTTTAGCTCGGATAGGCTCTTCTTTAGCTCAGCCTTCCTAGCTTCAGTCTTTGTCTTCCATGAAGACACCGCAACCAGAGCCTTCTGCATCTGATGAGTCCGTTCTGCCAATTTCTGACGAATCATTATCAGCAAGGCCGAGTCCTTCAGAGAGATATGACAACGATTAGCAAAATGATCACGAGCGCACAAAAAGGAAAAGAAGAAGGCAGCGAGAGATAGCTTACCCTGAGGCTACTCTCGATTGCAACCACAACCATCTGGTAAGGATCTGACATGGCCAGTGAATTTAGATCCTGCGGGATGCTACTATTGATGCACATGTACGCGTCAACGCCATCGATCCAAGTCGCAAACTGCTCCGTGATCGGAGGCATGTCAACCTGGTCTTCCCGCGGCTCAGCACCCCGAGCAGGAGCAACAGTAGAGGTTCAAGGTTGTTGGGGTGGACGTGACGGACCAGCACCGGTAGAAGGTCGGGCAGAGCTTGCTTCAGTGGACTGCGTGGGAGTGTCAGACGAGCTGACACGGGTTACAGGTCGGTTTGTAGCTAGCTTGACCCGCGAATCGGAGGTGTCCGGAACATCAACGACCAGAACCTTAGTGGTTGGAGGCCTCATGGCCAAAGGCTTAACCCTCACTGGAGAAGAGTTCGAACCCAAGGGCTGCCCAGACCCACATACAAAGGACTGGGGCAACCATTGTTGCCTCTAAGCCTCAGTGGCCACCCTCTTCCTCGTCAGAGCTCTGCCCACGGTAAAAAACGCGAGCATGAATCTTACGGGTCTTCGAGACCGCCTTTGAAGCCATGCCTGTCCAAAATACAGAAAAACATGTCAGGCAATTGGACACACAGGAAAGATAAGAGACGACAACATTATTGCCTCTCAACCGAAATGACATGATTCGCGAAAAGAATCGACGGTTATCAAATTGTGGAAGTCTCTCTCTTCAATAGAGCAAGCTCGAGTAGCTCGAATCTGCCTGTCCTGTGCAGCAGAAAGAGCCACTCGAATGGTCGCTAAAGCTGCACACATGAAGGAATATACGTCAGGAGACATAAAAAAGAAAACTAAGGGCGAAGACCAAAATGCCAAAGGCTCAAGTAGGTCGGAGTGCAGCTTGACCTAATAGAGCAAAATCGGCTCGAACCCTGTACTTCAGAGGATAAAGCTCGTCCGATGAAGCCTCCAAACTTGCCAACACAAAGAACCACTTCCTTTTCCAGGTTCTGGTGGAAGACGGCAGACTGGTCACCATCGAGCCACCCTGACCCGGGTGAGAAGAGAAGTAATAAAGTCCCTGACCTGCCAGAGACTTGAGACAATACATTGAAAATAGCTCGTTCGAAGTCAGTTCTTTAATCCCAACCCTTTGCTACAAGATGTAGCATCCCACCATACACCTCTAGCCATTGGGTTGCAGCTGGCTCAGGGAAAGACCTAGGATGCTAAAGACCTCGCGTGCGAAAGGATGTAGAGGCAACCTCAGCCCAACCTCTAGGTGCATCAGAGAGATAACTGTCTTGCCCTGACGAGGTCGGCTCATCTTATCAGCTAGGTCAGGAATCCTAAATCGTATGGAGTCTGGAATTTCGAATGTTTTCTTCGCAACATCCAGTTCTTCTTGGATAATCTGCGAGACTATGATGTCTAGCTCGAAAGACTCCTTATGAGCCATCACACTTCCAGCTACCGACTCAGGGAGTTCAGGTTCTTCGTCATTCACAAGGTTAGTTGTCCTGGAATGAGATTCCCTAGGGTCCATCTCCTGGGGTTCCATTGAAGGCAGGTCCGACTCAGAATCTCCAAACCCCACCTTAGGAATCGCATCAGAGCACGAGGTTTCCGACATGATAAAATAAAAGATGCTGAGAAGAAAATGAGATCTTCTAAGGGTTGAAAGAGCATACCACAAGTACTGGTACACCGACTGAGAAGAAGAATCAGAAAAGGAAGAAGAAATCCGAAAAACCAGAGAAAAGGAGAGTCTGAAAGTCAGAGAGAAGAAAATTTCTGATTTTTCGCCAAGTCCTGAGTTTTATACTCGAGAGACTCATTCGCATTTAATGCAGAGGCTCCTCGTGGCAATCTCTGACTCGATCGTATAAAAAGTAACGCATCATGTCAACACGTGGCGACTCCCCATTCAGCAGTACTCTGCGGGCGCTACTGCGACGTACAAGAAAATGATGGTGTCTCGATATTTCAAACGATGCATTAAATGCCACTTTCCCACCCGTTTAAATGACGGCGGTATAGCTGCCAAGAACTAAAAATGATCAGGTCAGCTTATCTTCTTCAGCAAGTTACTCCCGAGCCAGACGAGCTAAACTCGAGAGTAGGGGGGCTTCTGTTATAGGTAAAATACGAGTTGACCTCAAGTCGGACCTAACCGACCTGACCGACCTGAAGACAGGTCGGTATCATCCGATCTGACTTGGAGACTGACTTCCAGACCCCGTTGAAGGACTGACCTCGGCCATACAACGAGCTGAGTCTTATCATGACAATCCCGTAATCTTAGGCTTATACCGAGATATTAGGAGAAGGGTTCGAAGAATCACCAACTGATGCGTGAATGCCTCCAGCTACTACGGAACGGCCCAGGGATCTTGGGGATCCGAGATCTTCTCCACGAGGATTACGTTTCCTTATAGTCTATAAAAGAATACCTCCTCTTGACAAAAAATGTACGAAAACTCTTACTCACGAAAGAGATTATTTATTACAAAAGCTTAGACTGACTTAAAAATCAGAGGACTAATAGCCGGTCCCCGACCCTCTTTTAGCCGTTTTTTGCCCTTGCAGGTTTCAGATGGAGATCAACCTCTCTCTACATCTGGTGAGATCGATCGTCAACCTCACCTCGTTCGTTGTTGAAATCTCAGCAATAACACTGCCCATTTGTTTTTTAAGGAAATTTTAGTGGTTGAGCCTAAAATTGAAGCATTCCCAAAGCTCGAGTGGACCATACCATAGGAAACAGTGGGAATAATGATTTCTACCTTTCAAATCTTTCTAGGGCCCACAGTAATGGTATTTGTTATCTAACCTGTTCCTAAGATCACACAGACATTGACGAAGGAAAAGAAAAAAAGAAAAAACAACTATCAGATTGATCCAAAACTTCTGTGGCCCAAATAATTTTTCAACTATGGACCGACGTTCATTCCACATTGTTTCCTGTGGCGTGGTCCACTTGAGTTTTGGATATAGCTTTGTTTTGGGCCCAAACTCTAAAATTATCTTATAAAACGGATGCACAGAGTAGATAAAACACATAAATCACAGTGGGCCCCACAGAGTTTACTCAGTGCGCTGAGCATACTGAGTTACTCCCTAGTGAATCCGCTTCCTGGGCTTGAGTTAAATGAATCCGGATCATCTGTTAAAATCAAGCAGAGAACCTCTGCTGCTGCTGATCTGATTGGTCCACCTCAGCCTAACTGTGTCAACCTCTGCTGCTGCTGATCTGATTGGTCCACCTTAGCCCTGACTGTGTCAGAGCTGAGAGCTCTGACACAGTCAGGCTGAGGTGGACCAATCAGAATGGTGACGAGCAGGATTTTCCTGCTTGATTTTAACCGAGGATCCGGACACGAGTTGAAAACTGAGGTAGATCCAAATTTACTTGGACCAAATCACAGGAATCAGTGGTGATTAAATGCCCACAATTAATAACTACTCGGGGGCACAAAAGTTTTGGATCAAGTTAATATCTGTGTGTACCCTTCATCAAAGTTCGTACGACCTAATAAATAGGTTAGATGGCAAATAAACATTACAGTGGACGGAAGTCTTTAATGGTGGGCATTCAATCACTTAGTGTGGTGAGCTGAAAAATGGATGGACGTTGTTGATAATATATATCTGTGGCCCATGAGCACTAGTGGCTACCAAGGCACTGGGAGAAGGGGTTGGCTGCACTGTGATGTATATGTAAAATATAATCCAGCAATAAGGTGACCGACAAAAATTTAGCCTTGGGGATAAAAATCATCCACATCCAATTCTAGTGGACCACCTGAGCAGAAACAGTGGAACGAGACCTAAGATCCAAACTTTTTCACTTGGTGTTGACCACATAAGTCCAATATATGCCTAATTTTTAGTTGTCTTCCATTAACTTTCACAAGGCAGCCAATGGTTGGAGTAGATTTCACATAAACATTATCGTGGGCCCTATAAAAATCCAACAATATGCGTCTGCCTCTCATACTATTTCTCTTGATGTGGCCCACCTGAATCACGAATCTGTCTGATTTTTAGCCCGATCAATAAATTGTCATTACTGACCTAATGGTCGGAGTGGATTTCACAAATGCCTCATGATAAGGCCCACCCTATCTAAACTGGCAATGTTAGAGGGAGCTGGACCGCACAAAGGTTTGCACGAGACCAGTGCATTGCGCGCGTGTGTGTGCATACGTGTACATATGTGTATGCCAGCAAGTTCTAAGAGCCCAGGTAAGAGAGCGAGCTTGAAGTTTTGTACGAACCATAGTTTGCAAACTAAGTGGGTTAACTCAAGACTCACCCAAGTCAACCTGGCCAGGTGGCCTGGTCAGTGGGTCGGTTAAACCAGGCAGACCATGGTTTGCAGGTAACTCGGCCTTGTTTTCCCAGGTCAACTTGAAAGTCTGGTAACTCAACCTGGTTTGAACGAGTCAATCAAGTCAAGGAAGAAGACCATGCAATAATCATAGTATTTATGACCCGCGTAGTTGTCTCGGGACTGGGTCAACTCGTTTTCATTTGCGTACCTCTGTAGGAGACGTTGGGGGGTATGTTTTGTAATCGACGAGGTTCCATTTTGCGTTAACGGTCAAGATCCAAATGAAGGTGAACCAGGACTCACAGAGGAAAGCAAGGCGCCAGACGAATCCATGGGCATGTAGACGAAGGAAACGGTGGAGGAGAAGTGAGAGGAGAAGGAGGAAGACGATAACATCAGAGAGCCTTTGGAAATTGTTTTTGCGTGGAATTTTCTCTTGGAGAGGGAGAGAGGTAGGGTTAGCCATGGATGTATTAGGTTGTTCTGTTGGTGTTTTTCTCTTGGAGGTCTGAATGATTATTTCCTAAGTCGTTCCCCCATGTATGTATGATTTGACTGCGTTGCTTAAATTGAGGAGAAGGTGAAATATAGGTGGGACCCACCGTTATTATGTGGCTTATCTACACCATCTGTCATTTTTGACAAATGAACATTAGGCATGGACTAAAAAATGAAGCAAATCCAATGCTCAGGTGGACCACACCTCAGGAATAAGGGAATCCAACATTTATAGTTAAAAACTTCTTATTGCCACTGTTTCCTAGGGCGTGGGTCACTTGAATGTTGGATCAACCTCATTTTTTGGTTCATGTCTTAAAATATTAAGTAAAACTAATGGATGGAGCGAATATATCATATATATCACAATGGGGCTAATAATTATAAACTACTTCTTTTGTATCGATTTGTAGGTAAAAATTACACTGAATTTTAAATGATATAAAGAAGTAGTAATAATTTGTTTCAGATATTTCCAATCCCGAGGAAAATCAAACAGGCCCAAGTTCCTCCGAAGGCTAAAATGCACGGCATCTTGGATGTCACATGGCACATGTCCCAAAACTTGAGAAATGGTGTGCATCTGGGCGCGTATTAGGTGTTACGGGTAACAGGTTAGTGGGTGTTACCCTTACCATAGGGCCCACCTTGATATCCACTCTGCTCATCTGTGGGTGTTACCCTTACCATAGGGCCCACCTTGATATCCACTCTGCTCATCTGTTTTTTCCAGCCTATTTTAGGATACGGTCCCAAACATTAAGCACATCCTAATCTCAGGTGGGCCACACTACAGGAAACAGTGATGATTGAACGCTTACCATTAAAAACTTCCCAATGCCCATTGTAAGCAGACCGGTAATGTTTACTTATCATCCAACCCATTGATGATGTCAACAGAACTGGATGATGGAAAATACAATACTCGCTTGATCCAAAACTTTTGTGGCTTAAAAAAAGCATTTAATGGTTATATACCACTTTTTCCAGTGGTCTGGTTCACCAAAGATTTGTATCTGCTTGAGTTTTGGTATGATAGGTTGGTGTGGATATGAAATACATTCGTCAAGGTAGGCCCACATGGTAAGGACGTAATTAATTAACACCCACTAAGCTGTTACCCGGTAACAGCTAATCCGCTCCAGGTGCATCTGCCCTCGACCTCGAGGAATCATCGGCCCATGCAAGTGGTGGGGCCACCTAAGGTAATTACTTTATCCAACTGGGGTTGGGTCAGTTTGTCAGGGTTCTCAGGTCGAGTTTGGGTTGGAGAACCCTCACTGAATCTGAAAATTCAGGTTAAAGATTGGAGTGAGCAAATTCAGGTCAGGCTAGTCAAGTCATGTGAGGTTTGACCTGGGTCAGTTGACTTTGGGTCACTTGGGTCCTCTTTAAGTTGGGTCAGGCACAGGTTGATCCTCAACCCGACCTGATCAGACCCGGCCCACCGGAGTTGCACCCTCGGCTCAAGACTTATCCGGTTAAGTGGCTTGGGTTTTGAACCGAAATGAGAAATTATAAGGTCTCATGCATATGGATGTGAATAGTCTTGAGATGTCCCTTTTTTGTATGTGGGGTCTTTGGTGCCCTTAGTCGTCCACTGCGTTGCCCTCTTTATTTGGACTGTTACCGTATTTTTCTTCTTAGCCATTAATTTGTATATTGTGTATCAAAGGGATATAATCTGCCAACTCGAAGATTTTTGTAGAATCCCCTATTCTTGATAGGTGTCAACAGCCCAACGGTTTGGATCTCCTAAAAATGCGCTTGAAATGGCATACGAGGACATTATTCACGGTTCTGATGGATGTTGTTATCATCATCCACTTAGCAGGGTACATTACGGATTCTGACTGAACCCGAGACGAGTTTTTGGTTGCACTCCAAGCAAAGAGCGAAAGGTAAGAGACAATGATGGCTAGGATCATTGACCACTAGGTGGACGGTGTTGATCCACTGGCTACCCTTGCAGGTCTTCAGACTAACGCAAAACAATCCGTCCAAACGATGAATTTGTTGGAGGAGCCTTCAAACTGTGCAAGGTTTGGGTCCGACCGGTATGACTTTAGCCCAAAGAGCATAGCAAGGTTCCTGGACTTTTTCTATTATCCTAGACTAGTCAGGTGACCGGTTTGTAGGAGACTCCGACCGGTCGATGGTGAGGCAATATGACGATTTTGTGTTTTTTCCTCTGGACTATTTTTGTGCTAGCTTTTACTGGTCGGTTGTGTATGCGTTTTCTCACGCAGTTACACGGATCTACGTAAAATGTTTCTATTTTCGGATTGTTTGCTATATATATAGCATGTATCCGGACTTAAATGATATCCTATAATGTCCAAGGTTTCCTAAGTGTGTTAGGAAGATGAGATGGTATTTTGAGAGAGAGATAGAGAGAGAGCTTGGGTTTTTTTTAGTTTTCATTGCATGTGGATTATCAATCTATGTAATCTTCTGAATCATAGTAGATCACTTTGTGTCGTGGTATTTTACCGTTAAGGGGTTATTTCACGGAAAATCAGATTATCTCTTATGATTAAATACTTATATAGTATGATTGCATTGTAATCTTCATTTGATCATATATTCTACTGTGTGTGTTCAGCTTTGGCTGCTACTGCCCGTGTTCTTACTCTCAACAAGATCATATTCAGATATATCGTTCATCCAAAATTAAAAGTATTTTTGTGGTGCCAGCCCGAAAGTTATATAAAATGTATTATTAGGTTATCCAGCAATGGTATGGATGCTGGGCTCTCTACCTTTCTTTGAATAAAAAATTAAACTAAAATAAAATAAAGTAATAAAAAAACACGGATCCACAGCAAAGCTTGGTAGATTAGCTTACCCTGCAATGTAACGTGTGGGGTGCACTGTAATGTGCGCATGACATCCAATCCGTCCATCACGTGTGCCTCATCATTTTCTCCCGCCTAAAAATCAATAAAGTCCAAACTTAGGTGTGCCCCACCACAGTGATCAGTTGGCATGGAACACCAACCATTAAAAACCCTCCAGATTGTGAGTAGGGCTCACCGTGTATTTGTGACATTCAATCCATTCTAAAGATGCGCCCCATGAGTGGACACCAAGAAAAATCAGGCGATTCAAAAACTTAGGTAGGCCATAAGACAGTATTTTAGCAGTATAACGAATAACTTTACATAGTGTGCCCAGTTGGGTCTTGGATCAGCCTGATATTTGTGCACCAAGTGTAACATGAGGAGATTCAAATTATGGACGGACCCGATGTCATTCAAACATCATGATGGGCCTCACATATCATATTGTACGTTAATCTAGGTTGAGAAAGCCAGGGCACAGTACCATATCCCTGTCCACCATTGTCACATCATATTAATTAGCAATATTGTTTGTAGTGGGAGACAATACATCATCGAGAACGTCCCACACGCACGTTAGTTCACGTGAATGTCATGTAAAGAGCACAGCAAGGTTCACGTGATAGTTTGGGTCCGACCGGTGTGACTTGGACACAAAAGTTTTGTATCAAGTTGATAGTTGTTATTTCCCTTCACCCAGCTCTGTAGGACCCAATCAATAGGTTCGATGTCAAATAAACATTACAGTGCGTCCTAGGAGGTTTTTAATGGTAGACATTTAATCACTACTGTTTCACCTAGTGTGGTCCACCTGAGATTTGGATCTGGCTCATTTTTTCTATAAATACTTAAAATGATCTATAAAATAAGATAGACGGCATGGGGCATGGATAAAGCACATACATCACGGTGGGACTCACATAGCACCGACCGCTGGCCCCATGGTTTGTAGAAGCGTCACTGGCCAAACCGCATCCGCAGATTGTTTACTGATGCTGGTAATTGCTTGGACGGTGCTCTGTGGCCCCAACATAATGCATGTATTGGATCCACGCTGTCCATCCATTTTTTTCACATTATTTTAGGGCATGAGCATGAAAAGTACTTTTCCGCCTGTCCCGTTGCAAGCAGTCACATCAGCAAAACGAAGGGACGCAGATTAGCTACTGACATGTTGAGTAGCGATCTAGCTACTGAAGTGACGTCACCAACTTCTGTGGGCCTCACCATGATGTATGTATTGTATCCACACCGTCCATTCATTTGGAGAGATCATTTTAGGGCATGAGCTAAAGAATTAGACAGATCCAATTCTCAAGTGGACCCCACCAAAGAAAATAGTGGGGACAGTGAAAAAACTGTTAAAACTTTCCTAGGGCCCACCATGATGTTTATTTGTGATCCAACCTGTTCATAAATTCACACAGACATGGAAGAAGGGAAAACACATATATCAGCTTGATTGAAAACTTCTGTGGCCCCAAGAAGATTTTAATGGTAGGAGATCAAGCCCCATTGTTTTCTTTGGTGGGATCCACTTGAGCTTTGGAACTGTCTCATTCTTTACACCATGCCATAAAATGAACTCTCCAAATGGTTGGACGGTGTGGATACAACACATACATCATGGTGGGGTCCATAGAAGTTGGTGACGTCACTTCAGTAGCTAGATCGCTACTCGACCTGTCAGTAGCTAATCCGCGTCCAAACCGAAGGTGCCATCTAACAATCTACTAATTCGGGAGCAGTTTGGGTGGATCCCCCTATCCACCAATGTCTGTGGATCCCTGTGGGGCTCACTGTGATGTATGTTCATTACATCCACACCATCTATTTATTTTGACAGCTCATTTTACGGCATGACCCCAAAAATAAAGCAGATCCAAAACTTAGGAGATCATAACACGGGAAACAGCCTTGATTGAATCCTCACCATTAAAAACTTTGTGGGGCCATTGGAATGTTTATTTTCCATCCAACCCGTTGATAAGGTCCCAAAGACCTGGATGAAGAGATCACACAAATATCAGGTTGAGCCAAAGCTTTTGGGTCTGATTAGAAGTTTTTAATGTTGGATTACCACTGTGTTTCCTGTATTATGGTCCACCTGAGATTTGTATCTGCTTCATTTTTGGTATAATGCCCAAAAATTAGTTTTCAAAACAGATGCATGGCCTAGATACAAGGAACGTACATCATAGTGGACCCCACCTTCAGGGATCCTCCCACCTCGGTAGATCCACTGAAACCGCGCTCCACCAATCCACATACCATGTACTGGCCTGTACCGAGTTCGCGACAGGCGGGGTAGTACCTAAGCCGAGCTCTGCCCTGGAATGATTTAGACGGTGGTGGATAAAACACACATCATGGTGGTTTGGACGTAGAGCACCGTCCGTAGCCGACTGTCTGTTGCAGCGTCAGCAGGCAATCCGTGCCAGTGTGTGGGGCCCACTTTCACAGGAGATTAAAATTATTGGATTTGGTAGTGACATGACGCTGCCGTGTCGGTGTCCTGTCGGAGCAGGTGCGGGCCCAAACGAGACCCGGCACAATGTATTTGGGCGCGAATTAGGTGTTACCCGGGGAACATCTTAGTGGGTGTTACCCCTACCGTGTGGGGCCCGTAATGATGTATTTTTTATATATCTAAGCCGTCTATCTGTTTTTCATGTAATTTTAGGATGTGATCCAAAGCCCTAAGAAGATCCAAATCTCAGGTGGACCATACCACTAGAAACAGTGATGAATAACCATTGAAAACGTTTTGTGGGCCACAAAAGTTTTGTATCAATCGGATATTTATATTTTCCCTTCATCAACACCTTATTGACATTATAAAGAGCTTGGATTGTAAATAAACACTACCAAAACCTTATGATAGGCTCTTTGGAAATTTTAATGGTGGGGCACTCAATCACACTGTTTCTAATAGTATGGTCCACTTGAGATTTGGATCTAAATATTTTTTGTGAATTCATCCTAAAATGGGCATTAGAAACGGATGGACGGAATGGATATGCAAAATATCATTCATGTGGGCCATACGGTAGGGGTAACACCCACTAAGCTTTTCCCGGGGTGGGTGTTACCCCTGCCGTGGGGCCCACCACGATGATATATTGTATATCCAAGCCGTCCATCCGTTTCTACGTATCATTTTAGGCCGGGTTTAAATAAATTAAGCATATCCAAATCTCAAGTGGACCATAACATAATAAACAGTAGTGATTGAGTGCCTCGCCATTAAAAACTCCCAAGGGCCCATATTAAGGTTTTCATAATGTTTATTTTCCATCAACCCTTTTGATAATGTAAAAAAGATATGTATGAGGGGAAAATTGGGGCACATAAAATGTTTTTAACGATTATTCATCACGACTTGAAGTAGTGGTATGGTTTACTTGAGATTTAGATCTCTTTACGGTTTTGAAAAATGTCCTAAAATGATATAAGAAAACAGATGGACGGTTGGATATACACAATATACATCAAGGTGGGCCCCACACGGTTAGGTTAACACCCGCCAAGCTGTTCCCGTATTTACGTGGGGGCTATGATCCACTGTGTACGAATTTTACTGGTGGCTTAGGGGCCCACCTATTATCAACAGGGACCATTGGATAGAAAGAATCAACTGCAGATTTCACACGACCATAAGATAGTAATATCTGGATAATCACAACCACACAAGCGATGCAAAATGGACGATAGGAGTGAAAGTGCTTTTATCGTCCATTTTGTGGTCACTAAGAGCCTGTTTGATTTTCCATTTATCAAGTAAATGCATTGTAAATGTATAATGATTAATTACTTCCATTTATTATCTAGGATTTGACTGCCTACTTTTTTATTACTAAAATCAAGGAGAATACAAAATATAAGTGGAGTCCATCGGGATGCATGTGGCATATCTACACCATCCATCAGTTTTGCCAAATGAACTTAAGGCATGGATCAAAAAATGAGGCAAATCCAATGCTCAAGTGGACCACACCTCAGAAAAAAGGAAATCCAACACCTTTCGTTAAAAACTTCTTAAGGCCACTGTTTCCTTTGGTATGGGCCACTTGACTGTTGGATTTGCTTTTTTTTTATTATTATTATTATGTCTTAAAATATTCAAGTAAAACTAATGGACGAAGCGAATCACAGTGGGGCCCATAATTTTAAACTACTTCTTTTAGACCGATTTTCAAGGTAAGAATTACACCAATTTTCAAACGGGGTAAAAAGGTAATAATGACTTATTTCCAGGATATTTGTAAAGGAAATGGAAAATCAAACAGGCCCTAAAGGAACACGTAAAATCCACGTGCACCCTTGGAACAGATTACGAGAGACCCAAACTCACCAAAGAGGGTGTGGCCCTTACTGTGGGGCCACCTTAATACCTTGATATATGTATTCTATACCCACACCGTTCATCCTTTTTTTTTTCTTTTGATCAATTTAGAGAGTCATTCCAAAAATGAAGCAGATTCAATTATCAAGTGGACCATAACATAGAAAACAATGGTGATTGACCATTAATGAGCCACAAAAGTTTTGGATCAAGCTTATATTTGTTTTTTCCCATCACCGAGGGTTATGTGACCTTATCAACATATTAGATGGCAAATAAACACTATGGAAACATTAAGGTGCGCCCAAAGAAGTTTTTAATGATTGGGCTTTCAATCCCCATTGTTTCCAATGATATGGTCCACCTGATAATTAGATTTGCTTCATTTTCAGGATAATACCCTAAAATAATCTAGAAAAATGGATGGAAAATGTGGATACAAAATACATACATCAAGGTGGGCCCCATGGCAAGGGCCGCACCATCTTGGATGAGTCTGGGGTCTCACCTAATCCGCTCCCTCCTACCGGACCGAGCATAGTAGGGGCCAGCCATTTGGCAAGATCATTTTAGGTCAAGACACCAAAAATGAGGCAGATATGAAGCTCAAGTGGCCCCGAGAATTTTATTTAATTGTCGGCGTTCAATCCCCACTATTTTTTGTGATAGGTCCACTTGAGCTTTGGATCTGAATCATTTTTGGTGTCGTGCCCTAAAATGGTCTCGCCAAATGGATGGACGGCATGGATACAACACATACATCATGGTCGATCATTGCTACAACCATCGTAGCTAGCGTAGCCAACAGGTGGGTGTAGTAAAAATTTTCTCCTCTACCACGTTGGTCAAATAACCTTAGGGCATGTTTGGAGCATGGATTTGGAACCCCTGGATTCAAAACCCGCTAAATTTGGAACCCCTTGGTTGTGTTTGGCACCCTAGATTTGGAGTCCCCTGTAGTCCAAAAGTATGATATTTACGATGGTTTGAATTTAATTACTAAATTAACTTTAATATCCCTAATTAGTATAAGCATATAATGTTCAACACAATGGTTATTATGAGCCCGTTGAAATATATATTTTGGCCGAAAGTGATGAAATTCCAAGTCTCGGATGGGCCACAAGCACAAGATCACATCCAAGTGACTAACCTATGAATTTTAACCGTTGATTTCCTTGGACAATGTTTGGGATGGCACAAATCATCATATTAAAGTAATTTTAGTGATGTAGTTGATAATCTAATTGTTTTGGGGTATCATCAGTGGGCCATGTGCCCAATAGATTAGTGGTCTAGTGACACACATGTTACATATGTGACTCTTGGAAGGATTTTAGATGTAATCCAAGCTTCTACCTTGGATTGCAAACCTCCTCATTGAGGGGATTTGAAACCCCCAGTTACTTTATGTGCCAAATGCACCAGGGGATTTGAAACCCCCTCAAATCTCCCCAAATCCATGGTGCCAAATGGGCCCTTATTTGCTTATTTTACGGCTACCTGAAATAATCTTATTTAACTACTGCGCATGCTGGGACCACCTTGATATGTGCATGAAATTAACTTGGTCCATCATATGAGCCCCGTCATGTTCTCTTTGGAGGCCTAAACTCAAACAGATCCAAGCTTAGGTAGGCCACACAAATCTTGCCTAAAACCAATAAGAACACGTTTGGATTCGGGATTCCCATGGTAAGGTATAATGGAAAAGTGTCTTCCTTACGTTTCTGCAATGTAAAACCAAACACAAGCATTTCTTGATCAAATGTAGATGATTCCAAGAGAGGTAACGGTATTTTTAATCATTGCACTTTTTTCAATTACATCACCCTCAAATCTTAAATCCAAACAAGCGAATCAATGTCTAATAAATTAACATTGGAGTAACACCCACACCTTTGGGACAATGGTAGACTGAGTGAAGATAACCTCTTCTCAACACTGAGATCCAGGTATCGGATCTCAACGAGGGGGGTGGCTAACATTGCAGGGTGACTAACAGTGTGGGTGTGTGTACTAACAGTAAATAAAAAAAAAACATTGGAGTAATAAAAAAGTGGTTTTGGATAGACTAATTTTTTAGATGACCATTTATCCATGATTAAATCATTTGCGGTATGATTTTTTTTGCTCTCAATTCAATCAAGTTTGGCCATACGTGTGAGCAAGTGTTACGCCCCAAAACTTGGCACCTAAGTATGGAAACTCAAATTCTAAATTCAGAAGTGTTAACTAAATAAAACCACGCATGTGTGACGCAAGTATAGACAATCATAGCTGAAACATCAGGGCTAATATAATGTCTAATAAATTTGAGATGGTACCCATAAATGGAAAAATATACAAACCCACAAAAATCCATAATGTATAAGAGGAAACACTATAAAAAGAAAATTGTAATCAACTACTGATGGAACTCAAGTAGCTCTGTCATACTATCCAAAAAGTCTTCTCATCTTTAAATCCTCAAAGACTCTAAAACATGTCCTCGAGTGCCCCAACATCAAGGACTACCCCGCATCACCTAGTTACTGCAATTGCATATAGCAAGCGACTTTAGTGGCCAGCTCAGTGATAAATCTCCTTAAAATTACACGCACAACATATTAGCCCAGTATAGTTTAAAAAATAAAAGAAATAGCCATACAATAAGTAATTCATAAATTGAATCTTGTTTAAATTTGTGGATGAGATGCTCATCCAGTTGGCTTTGGGTAGTCTAATCACCAGCGAAAATACTCGAAGGTACATGCATCATTTTCAATGATTAACCCCCGAGCCACTAGCAAAAATACTCTAAGGGACGAGCATTATTTTCAATGACTAGTGCACAAGCGACATGGGCGTCGGTGCAATGCACTAGCCACCAACAAAAATACTCGAAGATACGTACATTATTTTCAATGACTAGTGCACTCCCATGGGCGTTCATGCAATGGGTAAGCTACCAGTGAAAATACTCTTAGGTACGTGCATTGTTTTCAATGACCCAACGACACCCATATGCTACATATGCATGATTAGTCCAACTGTTATTAGTCCAATTCATAAACAATCCAATTATGATAAATTCATTCGACTAATGGCCATTTTCAAATCAATAATATCAAAACTTTAAGTTATCTTTTCCATCACAAGTCCAGCTAGGGACACCACAAGAGGGTTCAACCCAACTAGCCACCTAAGCAACATATCCATTCAAGGACATAAATCAGGGTTCTCCCCACAAGCCATGATGGGCATAGATGTACAAAAATAGAATTCATAATCCAAGTTCATATAATTTTGATACATCAAGGCCACTAATCTAAGGTGTGCTTTTCGCGATTCATAGCAGTGACGATTCAAATCACATAAGCAATTCATGAAATTGGCAATCTAAACTACATGAACAATTTATAACTTCCAAAATTCTAAGCATGTTAAAATTCATATTCAAGTGAAGTGTACAGGAGTAGAGTTAGAGTATGTGATCTTGTGTGATCGAAAGTGCATGTACATATGGACCAATCTACAAAGGCTTGGCATGTAATTAAGGATTTCACACCTATCATTACACCTGAAGCATGGATTTTAAGAATTTTTGCATAATTACACAATTAATTAACATAAGAATCTGAGCAATAAAACCAATATAAATATGGAAAGCTTGAGGGGATTGATCGTCACCTTTAAGTTGGGATTCATCTCCAATGGGGTTTAGGGAAGTGAGTTTGCTTAAATTAACCCCGATCCTATGATATGCAATTTTTCCCAATTAGCCTAATTTGAAATGAAAATGAAACTAAGTTGGTTTCTCACTGGGAATTTGGAGGAAAAACTAAATTCTCACCCAAATCAACCGAAATTAGTCATGTAGAACCCAGATCAAGTACTAATTAAGCTCTACGTAGACAACTCATGAGATCTCACCTATCTAGGTCCAACTCGACTCGAACACAACCTAAGACTAACAAATCCACGCTCAAAGGGTCCCATAACAGGATTTATACTCTTCCATACTCAATGAACTCAAGTTCGAGACACCTCGAAGTAGCAAGATTCGCTTCTAATCTTCTACTTCAGACTTTCTCTCTTCCACACTCTATTTCTCTCCCAGGGTTTGGAATTTGAAGGGGCTTAGAACAAATGAAACAAATGGGGCTTTTATAGCCTTCAACTTTATAATTTGGTGGTCCGCAAATACACTAGTTGCAGGAGTTTGTCGGTCGGACCAATGGGTATTATTGGTTGGACCGACAGTAACCGATAGGTCTGTCGGTCCGACCGACGGAGCCTATATAATTGTCGGTCAGACCAACAGAGCTTATCTCTTTCTATTGGTCATTCATGCCCTGTCGGTCGAATCAACCCAGGTGTAGATCGAACTGTCAGAGCCCAACTTACCTTATAACAAGTCTTTTTTTTATTTTTCTAGAGTCTTAAGGTCAAATCAAATAGATCGTATTGGCCCACCCTTGCATCTAACGCATGATTCATCGTGTTGTAGCATGGACTCGCTCGCGTGCGAAGTTTCTTTTTTAATTTGGTTTTTCAAAGTTTTAGATTTCTCTCAAAAGTCTTAAGTATTTAGACTTTTGAGAGAAATCAAGTGTTTTCATGTGTGAAAACACTTGAACTCAAAAGACTGCGTGTGCATGTGTGTGGACGCTCGCCATTCCACGCTCTCAGATGTTCTCCCTTCCTTTCGGAAAAGAAGAGGGGTGCGTGCGCGAATCGCCGTTTGTGCCACTGGCTTGCCTCGTTCTCGAGGGCTTTATGTCGGTGTTGTGTTAAGCTGGATGTGTTTAGATGAGTTCGTATAAGACCAGAGTCGCCACTAGCCAGTTACTTCGAATCTATAGTCGGCTAGACCCCATAGAAACGTTAGAGAAGGGGATCCGAAGATTCCTTCCTCTAAAATGACTCCTTTTGATCTGCGGCAAGAGATTCGAGGTAAGGGATCACGGTTACAGGGTGGGAAGAGGTTAAGCACCCCACACACTGCCCGTACCGAAGTACGGTCTCTACTTCACAGAATCGAACTAATACTTGAAAGTCTGTTTTAATCCTCGTACATTCTCATGAATGATATGATGTATGAATGCAGGTCTGAACAGTAAGAGTTTCTGATGGGCAGGTTTCCATTAACAGGCAAGCCCAGAGCATACGCTCGAACTGACGGGTGCTTTATGCAAGATGCATGCTGTGTGTTTGAATGATCAAAGTGCTTATAGTGACTGATGCATGAATGTAGGTCTCAACAGTAAGAGTTTCTGATGGGCAGGTTTCCATTAACAGGCAAGCCCAAAGCATACGCTCGAATTGGCAAGTGCTTTATGCGGGATGCATGCTGTGTGTTTGAATAATCAAAGTGCTTGTAGTGGCATGACAAGTAGGGGGGTTGGAAGAAAAGTAAATGTTGCACTTATGCTAGATGCGAATGAGATGATGCTGGTAAAGAGTAGCTGGATGGATGGAGGTGTCGTAAGGGTATGCTTCGAGTGGCTAGATCAAGACTTGGGTGACTTGGGAGAGTTAGACCAGGGTCAGGTTGGGCTGGACCAAGGCTAGGCTCTTCTCACTCGAGCTCTCCTTGGTGGAAGAATGGGCTAAAAGGGTGGAGATGAACTCAGAACGAATGGGTTTTTCAGGACAATGAGGGATGCTTGAATGAGAGGGGAGGGTGGTATTTATAGCAGCGGGCAGTGGCAGACCCCATAAATAATTTTGGGCGGCCCCCTGGGGCCCACCAGTACGGTCGTTCTGCTTCGGGTTAGGAGAGTACGGCCTCTAAACCTGTAGCAAAAAATCCCTTGGTTCGGTAGTACGGACCTGCTTCGAGGCTGCGGTTTGGAACTCGATGAGTTGACTGGGTTTAGAAGATGGGTTGACACGGTGAGTTTACTCAGCGGGTTGACTCAGCGGGTTTGACCTTTTTTTAGTATTTTTTTGACTGATTTTTCTTATGGGGGGTTTTTTGGGCTGATGTTTAGGGGTGAGTTGATTGGGTTCAGGTTGGAGCTGGGTTATGGATTGGGGCTTACAAGGGTGAGTTTGGCTGGGTTTTGACATGGGATTTGGGGTATGGTCCTCCATTCATTCAGCTATCTCTACCAAGATTGTAGCCGACGGTGGGGTGTCTACAGATGCCCCTCTTTGACAGAGGTTGCGCCCAACCGAATGTCAAAGCGAGTGGACACCCCACTTCTGACCCAGCCATTCATGGATCGTAGTCTGAAATCTTTGCTTGCCTTTGCATCTGCGTCAGTTGATCGTCTGGAAATTGACCACTCACACATACCGTGGGAGTTTGGAGAAAACATTACGATTGTCCCTACATGCGCTGCAACCTGGGTACCCAATCGCAACCCTTCCATTCTCGATCAGTACTAACATCGAAAATGTACAGTAGAGCCTCTACGTCCGTCATAGTCTTACAAAGTTACCGACCTTGAGATTGATTGTTTGATGGTTTCCCGGATCACTCCAAGTGTACTTGTTTCGCTTGACTGTTAAAGTGGTTAGCTACCCTGCGTCCATGTAGTCTTACGGGAGATCACTACGTCGACTTGGACTCAATCAAGGTACTTCAGGCATCCACGCCTAGGTATGTGTGGGTGAATTCTTTCCACCCGATCTACTGGTTTTGATGCTTAGTTTGCAATTCATTCTTTCCTAGATTGTGGTTCGGAATCTTTGTCTTCCTTTGTATCTGAGTCAGTTAATTGTTTAAAGATTGATAACTCGCACATACCGCGGGAGTTTGGAGAAAACGTTGTGATTGTCCCTGCATGCGCTGCAACCTGGGTACCCAATCGCAACCCTTCCATTCTCAATCGGTACTAACATTGAAAAGGTACGGTAGAGCCTCTCCGTCCGTCATAGTCTTACGAGGTTACCGACCCGAAAATTGATTGTTTGATATTTTCCCAGATCACTCCAGGAGTACTTGTTTCGCTTGACTGTCAAAGGGTTAGCTACCCTGCGTCCATGTAGTCTTACAGGAGATCACTACGCCGACTTTGACTCAGTTAAGGTACTTCAGGCATCCACGCCTAGGTACGTGCGGGTGAACTCTTTCCACCCAACCTGTTGATTTTGATACTTGGGTTATAATTCATTGTTTCCACCTGTTCAAATGATTTCTTTGACCGAGCCTTTTGGCTTTCATCTTTTCATATCTTGGCATGTGGTACGACCGCACTAACACTGGAGTTCACTTCGACCGTACTCTGAGTGCATTGGATCCAATGATCTCCAGGGAAACCGCGAGGCATCAGATCTTATTTGATTTTTGCGTCGGCTCCTACCCAGAGATATGAAAGATCTCTCGGTGTTTTGGAGGCCGAACGCTCTATTGGGAAAATATTTTTGGATTTGAAAAGGTACCCACTCTGGGGAGCGATACTCCGTGGGGTTTTTATTTGCAAATAAGAAAATATGTTTTTGAATTTTTGAAAAGATACCCACTCTGGGGAGTAACACTCCGTGGGGTTTTTATTTACAAATAGAATATATATATATATATATATATATATATATATATATATATATATATATATATATATATATATATATATTTGTCATTTTGAAAGGAAAATCTGGTTTGCACGCGCCTCCACTAAGGATGCCTGTGGGGTTTTTGGCAAACCGACTTTTATTTTGAAAGCAGATAAACATGATGATTGATGCGATGCATGGGGATGCATGAAGATGCATATTTGATGATGGATGCATGGTTTGGCTCATTCTCTTTTAGTTTGATGATTTTGCTTTTGATGCGGAGAACTTTGAGCTTATTGCTTGCAGGGTTGTGCTCCCCTGGGGATTTTTAATACGGATGCTTGGTCAGCGGGTTGGTCAAGATCCCGACCCGTGGTCGATCAGGTCCATCGTCCCAAGATGTTGTTTCTTTGCTAATGGGAATGGATGAAGGATGTTGTCAGACTTCAAGATGTTCTTCTAGGAATGGATGTGATCGGGACGGTGCTTGGTCGCCAGCTTTGGTCAAGATTCCAATTTGCAGGCGATCGGATCCGTCATCCCAAACTGTGAAGTGAGCAGAGTTCGAGACTCCTGAAGTGCAGTGCTAGGAATAGTGACACTTTTGTGATTTTTGCAAAAAAAAAAAAAAAATTGTCCGAATCTTTATCTGAGTAGTCAGGATGGAGATCGATTATTGAAAACAAATGAAATATTTTTTGGTGATTTTGAAAGTATTTGGTTTGAAAGCAAGGGAAATATTTTTGTGATTTTTGAAAGATGATTTTGCAATGTTTTGGTATTTTTCTTGATTTTCTGAAATGCAGGGAAAGGTATGGAATTTTCATTTTCATCCATTTCTAGCTTCTACTGCTGGTAAGGCACCCGATCCATTTTACGTTAGCGAGCAAGACGAGTCTCAGACAGTTAAGTGCCATAGTCTTTCGGATGAGGAGATTTCGAGGGTTTTCAGTCAACACACCCATAAAATTGCTTGTTCCTCATGTGCAATGCACATAGATCACGTATCATCCGACGGACTCCTTCGGCCACAAAATGAGCCACATCCTCACATTTCCCTTTGTCAATCCAGTTTGGGGCCTTACATTGCTCACAATTCCGTGAGGGTGCGCTTCACCTCCCAACTGCCTTAATCCCCTTCATGAGTTTTAGGAACAGGGAACACCGTCAGATTCAAGAGGGACTTCCAAATCAAGGTTGTCTATCACGGTGCGTTCAACACGAACAGGGTCGTGGGGTTCTGCCTGCCTCAGCCTTCACCTGTTTAAAAGATTCCAGACACCCGTACGATCAAGTGTCGGCCATGTCTGAGACAGGTTAGGAAAGAAAGCCCCCGAGAAGTTAATCCCAGTGTAGTTTTAGGTCTTCGGACCACTGGGGATGAATTTGCGTAGTTGAAATTGATGGTGAATTTTTTTGTTTTGAAAAAGTTCCATACTTCAACTGAAGTGATCGAGATTGATACTGGTTTTTATGGAAAGCTTCAAAACTTTTTGGTATTTTTGAAATGATCCGGGTTATCGAACCTTGATCCGAGCAGTCGAGGCCGATGCCGGTCTTTGGTCGAAAGCAAAAAAAGTCCCTCAGGAAATTAATCCCAGTGTAGTTTAAGGTCTTCGGACCCAACATTATGTACAAGCTAAAAATATATTCTTTTTGTGATTTTTTGAAAAGATCCGGATTATCGAACCTTGATCCAGGCGGTCGCGATCGATGCCGATTTTTATTAAAAAGTCTCTCGGGATGTTGATCCCGACGTAGTTTAAGGTATTCGGACCCGACATATGTACAAGCTGAGATCGGGGGTACATTTTTTTATTTTAGAAAATGTTCGGTGTTGTCGGATCTTGATTCGAATGATCAAAACCGCTATCGGTTTTTATTGAAAATCCCTCGAGATCTTGATCCCGATGTAGTTTAACGTCTTCGGACCCAAAACTTTGTACAAGAAAAGGGTAACACATTTTTTTTGTTTTTTTTTCAAAATGGTCCATGTCATCAGATCTTGGCCCGAATGGCTGGGATCAATGCCGGTTTTTATTGAAAATCCCTCGGGATTCTAATCCCGACGTAGTTTAAGGTCTTCGAACCAAAACTTGTACAAGAAATATATTTTTCTTTTTTGAAAAATGTCTGATGTTGTTGGATCTTGATTCGAACGATCAAGACCACTACCGATTTTTATTGAAAATCCCTCGGGATCTTGATCCCGACGTAGTTTAAGGTCTTCGGACCAAAACTTTGTACATGCGATGCTGAAAATACATATTTTTTTATTTTTAGAAAAATGTCCGGAATCATCAGATCTTGATTCGAATGATCAAGACCGATGCCGATTTTTATTGAAAATCCCTCGGGATCTTGATCCTGACGTAGTTTAAGGTCTTCGGACTAAAACTTATGTACAAGAAATATATTTTTCTTTTTTTGGAAAATGTCCGATGTTGTTGGATCTTGATTCGAACGATCAAGACCGCTACCGATATTTATTGAAAATCCCTCGGGATCTTGATCCCGACATAGTTTAAGGTCTTCGGACCAAAACTTTTGTACGATAGGCAGCAATCAAGTTTGGAGGTTCCAGGGATTCTTCTAAGGGTGATTCAGGCCATTAAGCCACGACTTTGAATGGTTGAGATCATTGTTTGACCAAGTCAATTCTTTTTCTTTTTCTTGGAAATTCCATGGGACATTTTCCACATCCTCAAGCCAATTTCTCCCCAATTTCTCACAAGATGAGATTTTGGTGAGATTCCTTACTTTTTCTCATCCTTCTCTTCCATCACTTCATTCTTACATAGAGGTACAAGATTCACTTGCAACCACCCTTCCCAAGGAGGAGTTCTTCCCAAGGAGAGAGGGTGAGGGGTCGTTTCAACCATGTGGGAGGACGGACGGCCCCCTGGGTGCCGCCCAAGCTGCCTCTGCCCACTGGTTTTTCCAGTGGGTCGGATAATGGGGTGCCTTCCCCTTTTCTATATAATATGGGGCAACCTTTGAAAGTACGTCGGTAGTCTAACATGACACCCACGTATGTGCGGAAGCTTAAAGAGCAACTAGAATTATGGCTAAACCTATAGGAGGGGGTGATTAGGACCTTTTTGAAATTCTTTTTGCTTACTTACACAATTCAACACATTAAACTAAGTAAGCAAGAACACTTCGGCTTCCAAGCCTAAGTGGGTCCAATCACAAGACTAGCATATGGTTAAGCAATAAACAATCCTAGTCTAAGCATGCATAGGTAAATAAATGATTTAACAAATCAAGCTCCTAACCTATGCAACCTATGTAGACTTATAAGAATGGATCAATGAGCTCAAGTCTACACACCTAGTGAAAGTACATCTTGTGTATGGATGTGCTAATCTAGTGCCTAGCATACATTCCTATCAAGCATTCATAATTAAACAATTAAACATCCAATACTAAGATAGCAATGTGCTCAAATCAATCACAAACACAAGCATGTATAGTGGTTCGACTTTGGGTCTACTCCACTCCCGGTTCAAGTACTCAACTCCTTTGAGCACACCGGCATTCACTATCGGAGGTTCTAAATGAGGTTCACCTCTCAACCTTTACACGGAGGTTTTACCGGTTCACCTCTCAACCATAACCGGAGTTTTGGACAAAGGGTTAACTCTCAACCCGAACGGAGTTTTGGACATAACTAACTCTCAACCCGATGCACGTTTACTCCCGTGTCGGAGGCTCCCCCTTGAAGACTTAGTTTAAGCCCGGCTAACGAGCTAAGGAATAGCTAACGTCCCTAGATCGAGTTTGACAAACAAATTCTAAATGGACTCTCAATAAAGACAACCTTACTTGTCGGATGAGCCCCTTGTTCAGCGCCGGTTTGGGTTGCTTGATCTCCGCTCTCCCGTCTCCCGTGCTTCAATCAGCTTCCCTTGCTCCCACGATCGTGTTGCTGTTGCGTCGCCAATGCCTCAGCTACACTTGATCAAATACCTTGCATGTGATGCCTTTGAGATGCCCAAGGTGATAGGAGGATAGGTTTGAGAACTCTACAACGGATGGGAATGGGTTGCCTAGAGGTTCTCTCCTACAATGATCTCATCTTAGAGTTTTGGACAAGGATATGCCTATCAAGAAGGTTCCAAACTCTAGAGATCAAGAGGGGATGAAGGTCATCTTCTTCATGAGCTTGGAATGCTCCAATCTTGTATTAAAGCACAAGGAAGATGCCTTGCATAGGTTGGGAATGAGCCTCAAATGGTCTCCAACAATGGTGGCTTCACTCCTCTCGAAATCCCTCTCCTTACCCCTTAAAATGAGCCAAGTCCCTTTATAAAAGATGTTCAAACGGTCAAAAAATGGGCAAAAAATGGCTCTGCCGACCTGTCCCGACCGGTCTCGACCGGTCGGCCAATGGCCAAGCAAGACAGTGCACTTGCTGTCTTAGAGGGGAGGCTGCCCGACCGGTCAAGACCGGTTGGACCAGCCCAGTCGACCGGTCGGCCCTATGCCTGCACAAAACAGCGAGGTTGCTGTTGGGACTGGACACACGTCCGACCGGTCTTGACCAGTCGGTCCAGTCCAGCCGACCGATCGTGACCGGTCGGACAGGCCTGGGTTCAGCCTAATGTTTGCTGACCCAACTCTATCTCAACCCTCTCACTTTGGCCAAGGTTTGCGTGCTCTTTTGGGACACCTAGGGCCAATCTATGATGACTAAGGGTATTCCCAAGATGGTCAAGGTCATCACAGAGGTTAAGGGTTAGGTTTTGGACAAGGTTAAGGCACCAAGGCATCACTTTTACCTGATTCTACTTCCTTGATGCAGCGGGGCCACTTGAGTCTTCGGTTTTCATCTTCATTGAGCTCAACCGACACTAGACTCACTGATTTAAGTGATTAACAAAAAAGGTGCACTAGTAT
The DNA here is from genome assembly GCA_003013855.2 of Liriodendron chinense. Classification (NCBI taxonomy): domain Eukaryota; kingdom Viridiplantae; phylum Streptophyta; class Magnoliopsida; order Magnoliales; family Magnoliaceae; genus Liriodendron; species Liriodendron chinense. Next base: position 389,682 of record ML058339.1, on the reverse strand, counting down.
GCCACAGAAAAGTGCACTAACACCCTTGGCCCTTCCAACATGCAATCTCTCTCTTCTCTTTCTCATACTCTCTCTTTCTTCAAGTTCCTCTCTTTCTTTTGGTGGTCTCTTGCCCTTTTCAAGTGGTGGGCCTTAGTGAGGCTTTGGGACAGCAAGGTGGTCCCCCTTTGGTGAGTGGTGAAGGTATGGACCGCTCCGTTTTCTTTCTTGTCCTTTTTCTTCTTCATTGTCTCTTCTCATGTTTCCTTTTCTTTTTTCCATGTAGATATTCCAAGGGAGTTAAGGTGGGCCCAAGTCTTTTTGGCCTTTTTCTAGATCTTCAATCTCTTCTAAATGTGGTGCATGGAGATGGGCATTGCAAGTTTCCATTTCATTTTTCTTTTCTTCTTTCACTCTCCCTTCATGTGTATGTGAAGGGTAACCTTGCCATGTCCATCAAGTGTGCATGGCAAGATATCCTATCTTTTCTCATGGGAGTTAGGCCCCTTTTTATGTGTATCAAATGGGCTCAAAGTGAAGTGATGGCCCTTGGTGTATTTGATGGGCCCAATGCTTCATTTTAGGCTCCCTCATGCTTTCTTTTCCTTGTCATTTTTTCTTGGAACTTTCTTTTCTTTTCCATCTTCTTTTCAAGGTTTGGGCCCATGGGAATGGTTGGGCCCACCTCAAGTTTTGGGCTCATAATTCTCACTTTGGATGGCCCCATCTTTCTTTGCATGAAAATGGACAAAAGTGACTAGCCCATTCTTCACTTGGATCTCAAGTGGGCTAGATTTCTTAGTTGGGCCTTTATTGACAAGTAGCCCAAATCTTCCACCATTTCTTGATTATGATGTACATCCTTATGCAGAAAGTGTGGTGGGTTCTTTCGAATTCCTCCATATAGATGGGCTTTTGGGGCCTCTTTAAAACTTGTGTATTTCTTTGAGTCATGTGTGCACCACTATACTTTGTGCATGTAGGATTCTTTTCCTTCATGCCTTTTCTTTGGATAGATGGAGGACTTGAGTTACTTGATCATCTACAAGTCCCATGAGTGAGTTGTTTCAACAATCTCACTAAGTTCAAATGGTTTTCTCATGTTGTAGGGAAGTGACTCTCAAGAGTTTCCTTTAATGTTATCAATCTCAAATGGACAATTCTTCTTCAAATGAGCTATCCATACAACCATAGCTCCTTGAACTTCTTTTGGGGTGCTTGGCGGGTCATCCACCATCATTCTCAAGGATGAGTGATTTTTCTTTCAATTTGTGGGAAAGAATGATACCCATAAGTTGCCCAATTTTGTCCCATGCTTTGGGGCATTTTGGATTTTGATCTTCACGTGGGCTATGTATACCATTCTTAACCATTTTCATGATGGTTGGGTGACTCATCAAGTCATGCCTTCTTGTGCTCAAATGGTCTCCCTTTTTTGTAAACCAATTGGTGCACATAAGTTGCCCAAACTTGTCCTTGCATGGACACTTCCAACTTTGGTTCTTCATGTGGGCTATGTGCATCAATTTTTTTACCATTGGCTTCTTTGATTCATATGTTTGTGGGTAGACCACCATGTTGTACTCTCATAGTCAAAACTTTCATCAAGATGATGCACATAGGGTTGCCCATGGTTAACCCATGAATGGGTCCTTATGTTCTTCAAGTGGGCTATGTGCTCCCTTCAATCCATTGAGGTGAGGCACTTGGGTTGCTCTTGGGGGCCAATTTCCTTTCTATTCTCCACTTGTCCATGTACATGTGTAAAAAGATGGAAACATCTTAAATGAAGATCACGGCCTTGTTATGGAAAGTGAACCAAGCCTTGGTCACACATGGACGTTGAAGAGGGATTTCTCATGTGAAGTTGGATTCTTATCCCTTGTTGATCTCATGGCACTTAAGTGCATTTGTTGTCCAAAATGTGTCCTTATATGGTGGACTTTCCTTACCTAGGCACGGCATGCAACCCTCTTTAAGGTGGGCTTTGCTTTCTTTAATGGGCCCAACACATATCCTAGGTGACACATGGAGTCGTACTTTAGATTTTTGCATTTGGATGTGAGTCTGAATTCATGGGTTTCCTGGATAATGATTTGGATTTTAACTGATGAAGAGTAGGGACTTACCTTGCCAAGCTTGTAAGATTCGATGGCGGATGGTACAAGGGGACGAAGGACAGTCGATGAGGATGACCCGGCCTTCATTGTTCGCCGAGGGGCTCATATGTGTTCCTTAGCTAAGGAGCACCAACCTCTTCCCTCCATAAAGGGTCGAGGTACCTAAAATCTCTGGGATGAGTGGGTGAAACACCCACAGCCTTTGCTTGAACGTGTTCTGGCCGATACCCCTTTTGCAGGCCTTCTTACCTTGCGCTTTCACAACAATAACGCCAACCACATGCTGCTTGCGGTTCTTTGTAAGAGGTGGCGGGATAAGACCCACACCTTTCAACTTCCTTGTGGTGAGTGGGGAATAACTCCCCTAGATATATATGTGCAGATTGGCTTTCCATTTCATGTGGCAGTTGTTCCCCACGTTGGCTCTCTTGCTCCCATCACTTCCACTGACTGGCTACGGCTTGTGAGAGCCATCCTTCCAGTGAAACTGCGTTGGTTTTACAACACCTTCGCTGCTGTCATCCCTACTACCGAGCTGGAGGCCCTTCACAAAGCACTTGCCATGATTACTTACGCCTTTGGGTCATTCCTTTTCTGCCATGCAAACGAGAGGATCGACCCTAAATTTTTTCGTTTGGTTGAGGATCTTCACCATTCGTACAATTGGAACGGGGCTATCTTGACTCATATCTTCCAAGGTTTAGACAAGACCTCTCGAAGTAGCCGGTCTTACACAGGTTTCTGACCCGTCGTGGAGGTATTCTTTTTAGCCTTCTTGTTCGCTTCCCCAAGTGTAGGGTTGCGATGTAGTAATAAATCTCAGTAAGACCGAGGTCGATCCACAGGGACTTATGTAGGAATACACAAACACATCCAATAATTTCTATTGAGAAGCTAACAACCAGATTTGTATGAAATTGATGTAAGTAATAACTTTGAACTTAAATTGAAGTAAAAAATTATAAAAAGGCACTAGGGGTTCAAGGATCCACTTGTAACAATCCTTGATGCTCAATTCGTTGTGGTTTCTCACTTTCTCAACTAGAATCGAAATTAAGATCTATCTAGTCGGATGATAGAGCGGTTAAACCAACAATCTGCCATATGTAAAACCAATGTATATGATTCACTCAATGCAAGCTAGGACGAGCATACTCAATTGCATAGGTCAGTCCCAATTCCAATAGACTAAGTTCATAATCATAACCATCACTAAGTCCTGTCACCAGACAAAGCTAGATCATGATTTGAACTTAAATCAAATCACATACACAGTCCCACATAATACAGAATTTCAGAAAAGTAGAACTTTGGTAGGAAGTTCCCACATGAAGATCATAGTATTAGAGCGTACTCTAATTCCTCGGATCATACAGGTCTAGACTAGCACACAACCATTAAGAACTCAAGCAATTCTCCCAAACATCCATGAGTCATCATAAGACTAAGAAAAACTACTTGGAACTTGTATTAACTTCAAACCATTGTTCATAAACATGAAATCCAACTTTAAAACCAACTTAAACGAATTGAAAACATCTTAGATTCACTACAAGCTTCACCTCTTAGCCCTAGCTAAGAGGTTTAGCTGCTCATGATCCAAGGAAACATGAAACAACTAAGAAAAGCATAAAAACAGAAAAACAAACTAGAGGGAGTTGTGGAACTCCGAAATCCACTTCCGCCGCCTCTCACCTTGCTCCAACTCTTCTAAGATACCCTAGGAACGATCCCTAGGTGTCCTTTTATAGTGGGGAGGCTCCGCAACATCAGAAACTTCCACAATTTGCGTAAGCTTACGCAGTGCGCAGAGAAACTCGGCGCCCAAAGTAGAAGTTTTTGTTTTAAACACATGGTCGACCGGTCTGGACCGGTCGGACTGGGCTGGCCGACCGGTCACGACCGGTCGGGCTTGATCTGGCACAGTCCAAGGACTTCTGGAGGTGGGAAATGCCCTGGCCGACAGGTCAAGACCGGTCAGCCCTGTTGTGTTGCGGGTCTAGAGGGGAAACAAGGGATGGCTGACCGGTCTAAACCGGTCGTGGCCCCCTTGGCCGACCGATCACAACCGGTCTAGCCTTTTTCTTCTTCAAATCCTTCTTCTTTTCTTCTTTCTCTGCTTCCTTCTTTCCTCGGCCCACCTTGGGTCTTCATCCAAGGCTCTAAATAGATCCTTTTGGTCTCCTATTGGGTGAAGTCCACTCTCATTCCTGCAATCACAAAACATGCATTAGATTAGCCTTTGAATCATGAAAACCTTGCATAATGAGTGATGAATTGGGGTTAAATTATGCACATTAAGAGCTCAACACTTCCCTAGAGACATTTGTCTTCTTTCTTCCTCTGATCGTTATGTCTGCCCCTGCCCAGACCTGCTTTTATGATCATTTTGCTCATCTCTCGCCGAGGATACGAGACGGTGTTGAGCCATCTTTGTACCGCTTCATGCACTGGCATCAGCAAAATCGTCAATGAAATTCTCGAGTATCTAGGGACAATTGGCGCGCTGACATAGACGGATTGACCGTCGAGGATGTAAGTATTTTGCTTTCCTTACCCGTCGTACTGCTCTGTGACTGATTGTGATGAACTCCTTCGTTGTAGTTTGCTCGGATGCCATATGCCAACTTTCCTCTTTACTACACCCCTCAGCGTGTGGAAGCATATGATTCATCATGTCTTCGGATCATGCTTTTTTGACGCTGAATCATTTCAGTGGTATTTGGGTGAGAGGCTGCTTCGACAGATTACTGGTGTGGCTCGGGTTCCTTGTTCCGCACCTCCTCCGGCTACTCAGATCCTAGCTAATGGGATGGCCGATGCTCTTGTGGGCCAGCCTGGATTTCGCTTCACGATCCAGATCGCGACTACGACGAGTGGTACTTGTTGTACGGGCAAGGGCCTCTGCTTCCTTCGCTCTATGTTCCAGGGGGTCATCGTAGGTACGCTGGAGGATCAGTGACAGTTCCTTTGATGGATCTTCATTGTCGAGAGCGGGACGAGATGAGGGATGATGAAGATTATGTTGGTGATCTGTAGCATGCTTCTGTGAGGATGTATTCAGCTTGCTTGATGTATGACCTTCTTTTTGCTTTTACTTTCTTCTGTATCAAAAATCTTTTGAATGAATATACAACCCCTGATTTGCCTCAAAAATCTCTTGATGATGCTTGGATGTCTTGACTCTTGACTCATTCTTTAATAATTTATGGAAGATAAGATTTCTTAACTGCTCGGATAACGACTTGAACGGTTCAGATTGCTTGATTTGGCCCTGTGGGCTCTTTCCAGACTTCAGCTTTGCTATGGAGCACCTTTTCTTGATGTTTTGTGAGGCTAAGAAGGCTTTCCATGGTGCGGATGATGACTCGAATGGCTCAGATTGCTATTTTCAGCCATGTGGGCCCACTTGATGATCAGATCTTGGACTCTGGCCCTCTTTCTTGATGATCAAACCCTTGATCTTGCTATTTGGTGACTCATGTGAGATTTTCCATGGTTTAGATCATGATGATCTATCCTTTGAGTGGCTCAGATCGCTTGTGGGCCTCTCTTGATCAATTTTCCTTCTCTTTGGCCTGATCAGACCCGTGCTAGCCGTAATATTTTATGATTAGATAGGTGGGGTATCCTCCAGGTGATTCAGATCATCATCAAACGAAATTTGGAGTTGATTGGAGCCTTGGACGGCCCTCAGGGTGCCATCTGCTGACGTGGACTGTCAACCTCACCTACCAACGACTGTGGAGCCAATCCCGCGGAGAGGGAGGGAGCGCATCCGTACGGGAGTCCCACAGCGGGCCGCCCAAACGTCGCCTCTTGTGCGGCCTGGGCTGACTCATGCTCGGACATTCCCTTCTGTTCACTGCTCCTGTCCCCACATTCTCTGTACTGAAGAATTCAATTCTAGCCATGAATCTTCTCTTTATCTCATCTTCCCTTCTCTTTTTATCTTTTTCTTACTTAGTCCTTTCTTGGGCAGCCATTGATGATGGCTTGGGAGCCCTTGTGGGAGAGGTTGGTGGGTCCCACACTCCAGAAATTGGTGGAGGCTTTAATGATGAAGAGATCTCTTTAATGGATGGTAGAGATGGAGTATTAAATGGGGGCATTGATGAGAGTTTAAGGATGGTGATTGGTGGAGCTTTGAATGGCCACATTAATGGCAGCCATGCTGGAAATTCAGATTTGAATGGGGCATTGATTATGGGAGAAATGGATGGTATGGATGAGATGGGGAGATGGGACATAGGTGAGGTTATGCATCCTTTAAGTATGGGCCACATGGATGATGTGATTGATGGTGGTGATGGGGCTACTATGGACATAAATGGGCTGATCTCATGTTTGGATGGTATGGATGGTTCAGATGATACCTTTGATGGCTTGGATGCTCTTGATAATGGCCGAGATGTGCAGCATACTTGCTTGGGTGGACTTGATGTGATCATTGATGATGTCCCCCTGATGATGGATGGTGTGGATACCTCGATGATCCCTTTGATTTGACAGGATGATGATTGGATTCATGACTTCATGTTGGAGGGGACTGCAGGTCCATATCTAACCGTTGATTCTTCAATCGGGGTTGTCGGGACCTTTCTTGATGGTTCAGATACACTTTTCAGATTGGTCAAGATGCTATGATGTGCGGTGTGATCTTTGCTGATAGCCCTTTTGATGGAGAGTACCGTCCTTTTCCTGATCGTCGATCCTTTACGCACTCAGTTCACGAGGTGGGCGAGTCTTCTCATACGGCTGAGGTCGTAACAGTTTCAGACAGCGATGTGACTATATCAGACATTACCGCTACTGGGGATAGGTCAAGGGTTGTTGAGTCTGCAGAGGTTCCAGCTTTTCCTTCTCCTTCGCCCGTTGATCTTCCGATCCTTGATGAGCTGTCATCGATTCCTGGGCCTTTTGTCTTGTAGGGGATTCCTGTGAGGACTTGTCAGCTGCTTCCTCGTCCTTCTTGCTCGCCACGACTGCTTGCTTGGCTTAACAGCTTGTCGACTTATGAGGTTCGAGACTTGAAGTCCTATGGCTTCGGCAGTCCGATCCATATGGCTAGAGTTGACATTAATTGGAGGATGCTCGGGGCTGCACTGATTGACTGGGTCCCTTTGTTGAACTTGTTTGCGTTCAACGACATGGAGATGGGACCTTCTTTGGAGGAACTTGCGCGTTTGACCAGTCTTCCTTGGGATTATACTTAGTATTTTTTGCCGAAGACTGTCACACCGCAAAACTGGTTCGGAATCCCATATCTTATTCAGCCTGCAGCTGCCGGCCAGGATGCTGTGGTGTTCTCTTTGGACTTGCTGTATGATCTTTTCTCGGGCCCTCGGAGTGTGGCAGGGTCCTTACTTTCTCGAAATGCATTGATGTTCTGCTTGATAGCTGAGGTGCTATTCTCGGGATGACGCAGATCTCAGACTCCTTTGCTCTTCGAGGTGATGAGCCGAGTTGTTCGACGTCAGGGGATCATCTCTTATCCTGGCTGAGCTGTTTAATGGGCTGACTGATTGTGCCTTGGGCCGCACTCGTGTCCTTCACAGTTGCTGTGCATTTCTCCAGGTATCTTTTTTGCACTTTCCTTTTTCTTTTCTTGTCTTTTGAGAATTGCTTTGCTTTAACTGAATCTCTTTTCCTCCTTACACTCAGATCTGGCTATGGGAGCGTCTTTCGCTGACCGTTCCTGTACCATTTCCTGGCACTCGTCGCCCTGACCTTATGTGACACATCATGGAGTTTCTTCCACATACAGCTAGGATGAGTGAGCCCCTGTATCGCAGGATGTTTGCTGAGCTGCGTGACTGGAATGTTCGTTGGAAGTCATCTTGGCTTTCTCTTCCTCCAATACTTTGTGATGCTCACCGCCTACCTCTGATGCTGGTAGGCTTTCGATCTTACTTTTCTTATCATCCTATCCGGTTCCTGCGGCAGCTTGGATATGAGCAGGATGTTCCTCTTTTTGCTTTCACTGGTATCAGGCGTCAAGCACTTCCATCTAGATCATCTGACTTTATGACTCGGATTGATGGGTCCTGGTCGAGTCACCTGACTGCTGATTTGCTTGGTTTTGAGCTGCAGACTTTTTCGATGGCGACCGCCCCATACCAGTACTGGGCTGCTGAGCAGTCTTTTTATCGACGCATCCCTTGCTGGCACCAGACTACCGATGAGGATGAGCAGGATATTCTTGGGGATGCCTGCTCTTCATCTGGTTCATATGAGCCCTTTGAGGAGCGCCTATTCATCGATCCTAGTTTCCTCATGGCCACTCATGGCCACTTGCTGTCTGAGATCTCTGCACTTCGGTATCATTGTGAGATGATGTCGAGGAGATTGGTCGTTGATCAGAGATTGTCTGACGAGGAGGTGGCGATCCGTAGCCTTGAGCGAGATGAGGTGTATTACATGCGTATGGAGGTGAGCAGGTTGAGAGCGAGGCTATCTCATTATGAGTCAGAGGACTTACCTGACGTGGCCGAGGAGGAGGGCAGAGATTGATTATGTCGCTTTTTAGGGCTGTGTCGACCGTCTGTACGTCCCTTTTTGCATAATACATGACTGGTGATGATGCATTTTTTTGTATTTTTTGAAAAAGATGAATAATATATGTAAAAGGAACATGATGCATTTAATAAAAAAAGAGAAAACTTTTTGAAAATCTATTGTGCCATGAGTTGTCTTGTGAGTGTGTCTAGATTTGGTGTCGAGACATAGGAATCAGAACTGAGGCTCAGCCAATGCTTTGACCGATGTCTTGACATTGACTTGTGAGATCCCTTTGGTTCCCTAGAGGTGTAGGCAACGGAAACTGTTGCTTCCTGAGATTGTCAGAATTTATAGAGCTCTTTGTTCCTGACTGTGCTTCTTCTTATTCTTGAGCTGTAACTGCTTGAACTGATCTGGACCGTCTGATTTCTTGGTACCTGCACTTTTAATTTTTGCTTTTTTTATTCGAGCCATTTTTGCCTATAATGCTCTTTCGAGTTTTCACCACAGCCGGCCTTTTCCCGTCGTTTTTGCCCGTGGCACCCTTTCGGTTTTAGTATTTGATCTTGCTTGCCCCTTAACAGCTATGCTGTTTTTACCCTCGACGCCCTTTTGGGTTTTCACCAAGTCCGCTGTATGCCCACTATTTTTACTCGGAGCGCCCTTTCGGGTTTTCACTCCGCCCTCTTTGTTTAGGCACACAATTTTTTTTTCTTTCCCTGGATTTTTGGATAACTGCGGCGGCTAGAGGTCGAGAATCGTTGCCGGCCGATGGCAACCTTTCGGCCCTTATCCTGGGTTACGATGATAGAGCTATCGGTCTTAGCCATAGAGCTTTCTGAGATGGATGGATGTGTGACTGTGTTTCTTCTTGGGTTAATTTTTCTCGGGTGCCTTGTTTTGGCTTCCAATTTTCTTTTCTTTCTTTTTTCTTTTTTGTCTTTTTTCTCCTTTTTCGTGTCTTTTTCTTCTCTCTTTTTTCTTTTGAATCCCCTTATTTGAAACACTTATTAGTGGATGAAAATGATTTCTCAGAGATTTTACCTTCGACCTCTTAACTTCAGCTCTATTAACGTAACTCTTGAAAAGGTCAGAATGATTTACCCGTGAAAGATCTTCACTTTGTCGGCGTTGATTGGCTCAGGAAGATCCACCCCTCATGCTGGTGAGTCTGAGGGCGCCTCCGGAAAGTACTTCTCTGATGATCAGCGGTCCGTCCCACGAGGGTTTGAATTTTCCTCTAGGATCCGGAAGGTGCGACGGTAGAATCTTCTTCATGACCATGTCGCCTACCTTGAAACTTCTTTTTCGGACTCTCTTGTTGTAAGCCCGAGCGATCCTTTTCTGATAGCACTGGGAATGACTTAGCGCACGCATGCGCTTATCATCTGCTAGTTGTAACTGATCAAATCTGGCCCGTTGCCATTCTCCTTCTTCAATTCCGCTTTCTAGTAACACCCGTAGTGATGGTATCTCCACCTCGACTGGTAGAACTGCTTTTATTCCGTAAGTAAGCTCGAAAGGAGTAACGCCCGTAGCAGACCATACAGACGTTCGATAGGCCCAAAGTGCATATGGGAGCATATATGACCAATCTCGATAGGTCACTACCATCTTCTCGAGTATCCTGACGATTGTCTTGTTTGCGGCTTCTACCCCGCCATTCATTTGAGGACGGTAAGAGCTTGATCAATAACGCTGAATCTTGAATTTGCTGAGGAAGTCATCCATCTTCTTATTGACAAACGGGGTCCCATTATCTGTGATGATGTCATTAGGGATCCCATATCGGCATATCATGTTGTTCTTCATGAACTTGATCACTTGGGATGCTGCAATCGTGGTGTAGGAGGCTACTTCTACTCACTTGGTGAAGTAGTCGACTGCCACAAGTATATACTCATGATTGCTTGATGCTTTGAGGCTAATCTTCCCGATGATGTCGAGTCCCCACATGGAGAAGGGCAAGGGAGTCGTCAGGTTGTACAACTCTGATGAGGGGGCATGGATTTGATTTGCGTACTCTTGACACTTGAAGCATTTTCTGACGTGCTGACAGCAGTCTGTCTCCATGGTGAGCCAATAGTAGCCGGGTCGTAGAATCTTCTTTGCCATCATGTGCCCGTTCATGTGTGGGCCACGGATTCCTTCGTGTATTTCTTTCATGATCTTTGCAGCTTCTGTTTCGTCGACGCATCGAAGGAGGATGTGATTATAGGATCGCTTGTACAGAACTTCACCACTGATGGTGAACTGGCCGGCCAAACGCTGGATGGTTCGGCGATCTGTTGCGGTTGCTGACTCTGAATACTCCTGGGTTTCGAGATATTGCTTGATGTCGGCATACCAGGGTTTGTCAGGGACAGCTTCAGCTTCTTCTATTTGCAGGCAGAAAGCAGGTTCATCTTGAGTTTCGACTGTGAGCTCCCATTCTGAAGCTCCTTTCGGGATCTCGAGCATTGATGCAAGTGTAGCAAGAGCATCTGCAAACTAATTCTTGGCTCTTGGCATGTATGAGAAGGTGATTTCTTTAAAATCTTCGATCTGTTAGTGCACTTTTCTATGGCATACTAGTGCACCTTGTTTGTCAATTACTTAGGTCAGTGGGTCTAGTGTCGGTTGAGCTTAATGAAGACGAAGAACGAAGACTCAAGACGGACCGGCTGCATCAAGGAAGAAGAAACAGGTAAAAGTGATGCCTTGGTGTGCCTTGCCTTGACCAAAACCTAACCCATAACCTCTTAGATGACTTGCACCAACTAGGTATACCTTTAGTCATCATCATTAGTCTTAGAACTCCATGAAAAACATGATAAATTAGACTAATTAAAGAGGTGGAAGCTGTTGTAATCAAATAGGCTCAAACAGCAGTTTCCGATAGGACTCCGATCAATCGGACACTGGCTCCGATAGGACTCCGATCAATCGGACAGAAGCTCCGATCAATCGGACAGAAGCTCCGATCAATTGGAAATTTTTTCAGTAAGCTTGAAAATCCACTGGACATATTTCCGATCAATCGGACAGATTTCCGATCCATCGGAAGGGGTCCGTCCGATCAATCGGACAGTGTTCCGATCAATCGAAATATCTTCCAGAGACTTCACTGGATAGATTCCGATCATCGGACTTGTCTCCGATCAATCGGACAGGTCTCGATCATCGGACCTTCTTCCGATCAATCGGAGATGCGCGAATCTGCCCGTTTTTTGACCGTTGGAAGAAAATCTATTTAAGATGGGGGATTCATTTTTGAGCCAAGTGAGGGGATTTTGAGGAGATAGAAGCCACCATTGCTAGAGATCATTAGAGGCTCTATCCCAAACCTAAAGCAAGTCATTCTCCTTGTGTTTTCATCACAAGCTTGGGCCATTCAATGGCATCTTGAGAATGGACTTGTTCCCTCTTGATTCCTAGGGTTTAGACACCTTGATGATAGTTAAATCCTTTGTCTAAACACTACCTAGGAGTCCATTTAGGTGCATTCCTCTAGGAAACCCATTTCCTACCATTTGTAGAGGTTTCACCATTCCCTAGCACCTTGGGCATCTCCAATGGAGCATCACATGCAAGGTAGCTGATCTTGGAGCTGAAGCCTTGGCAAAGCAACGGCGTCAAAGATCGGGGGAGCACAAGGGGAGCTGATTCAAGCATGGGAGAGCGAGAAGAAGCAACCCGAAGCGGAGCTGAACAAGGGGCTCAATCCGACAAGTAGGTTGTCTTGTTAAGAGTCCATCCACTCAATTCCCTGTGGGAGTTGAGTGTAGAGTTTGTTTGACAAACTCGCCCCGGGGTCGTTAGCCGATCCTTGGCCTATTAGTTGGGCCTAAAATCTAGGGACGTCAGCCGTTCCTTGGCACGTTAGTCGGGCCTAAAACAAAGTCTCCAAGGGGGAGCCACCAACACGGGTGCAAACGTGTAGGTTGGGAGGAACCTGTAAACTCCCCGGTTGGGTGGATCCGAGTTAAAACACCTTGGTTGGGAGGAACCAGATTTAAACTCCCCAGTGAATGCCGGTGTGCTCAAAGGGGTTAAGTACTTGAACCGGGAGTGGAGTAGACAAGTAGTCGAACCACTATACATCCTTGTGTTTGTGATTGATCTTGAGCACATTTCTCTTTAATGCATTGAGTTTAATTGGTTAATTATGAATGCTTAGTTAGGAATGTATGCTAGGCACTTGATAGGCACATCCACACTCACAAGATGTACTTTCACTACCTCAAGTAGACTTGAACTTCTTGATCCATCCTCACTCAAGTCTATTTGAGTAGCATAGATTAGGTACTTCATTAGCTTAATCATTTAATTGATCTATGCTTGTTTAGACTAGGTTATTTATAGCTTTTATCATATGCTAGTCTTTTAATTGGACCCACTTAGGCTTGGAAGCCGAAGTGTTAATCGCTTACGTAGTATAATTTGTTGAATTTGTTAAGTAGGCGAAAAGATTTTGAAAAAGGATCCTATTCACCCCCCTCCTATAGGTTCAGCCATAATTCTAGTTGCTCCTCAAGCTTCCGCACGCGTATGCGTAGGGTGTCGTGTTAGGCTACCCGACGCAATTTCACGATCAGATTTTCAAGGTACACATGATATGGTATCAACTTCTTGTCCTTGGTTTTCCATTCGCCATTGGTTTGATTGATGATAAGCTGTAAGTCTCCAAATACTCGTAGCTTCTTGACGCCCAAGATTATGGCTTCCCTTAGACCAGCGATGCATGCTTCGTACTCTGCCATGTTGTTGGTGCACTCAAATGCCATGCGCCTTGAGATAGGGATAGGGACATCTTCTGGGGAATAAAGGATTGCTCCGATACCACTCCCTTTAGAATTTGCTGCGCCGTTGAAGAATAACGTCCATTCATCTTTCTTCTTCTTCTCTTCACCTTCGATAAGCAAGAGATTTTCATCAGGGAAGAATGTCTTGAGCGGTTGATAATCCAGGAGAGAGTGAGCGGCAAGATGATCGACGAGGGCCTGTCCCTTGATTGCCTTCTGCGTGACATAGGTGATGTCGAATTCAGACAGGAGTAGCTGCCATTTAGCTATCCTTCCAGTGAGTGCTTGTTTCTCGAACAGGTATTTGAGCGGATCCATGTGAGTGAGGAGGAGAATAGGGAACACAATCATGTATTGACGGAGTCGCTGAGTTGCCCAGACTAGGGCAAGGCAAGTCTTCTCGATCGGGCAAGTTTTTGCTTCACTGGTTTCATATCCGGCTTGGTTGGCAGATGGTGTACAACGAACTCTTCATCGAGCCCCGGCATGTCTTCATATGAGAACACAAAGTTGGACAATCTTGGAGCTAGGAACTCTATCATTCTCTGCTTCATTTCTGGTGGCAACGATTTTCCAATGCGTACTTCCCTAGGGATCTCAAGTGTCCCCAAGTTTACTATCTTGAAATCATCAGCTACAACATTGGCTTTAGAATTGAACTTTTTGAGGAGATCCTCTAGTTCGGTAGCTGGGTCATCATCTTCCTCATCCCGAGCTTCGTCCAGACCCATAAGCTCGAAGTCTAATTCGATGTCAAAATCATATGATTCGACTTCAAACTCATGCGACTCTTTAGACGAACTCGACACATTATTGAATGCAGGAAAAGAAATGTTTTTTGATTTTTGAAAATTTTCTAGAATTGAAATGCTAGATATTTTCGACTTTTGAAAGTTTTTTATTTTTTTTGGATTTTTGAAATTCATAGGACTTTGAACAAGCGGGCATTGCAAACCATGATTAATCCCAGCTTGTCCCAAAGTTCCGCTTGCTACTTAAACCGGTATTTTTTTTTTGGAAGCCAGAGCCCTCATATGACTCTCTAACTGATTCAGAAGTTAGGGGAATAGATGACCATTTAGGACCCCACACTCCTTCCCCTGGAGAGGTGGGGGTTGATGATTTGGGCGAAAAATACAGTCTGGCCCAATGACCATGATTTCTTGCTGGTTGAGTTCGAGATCTGAGTCATACTCAGTCCCTCCCGGATCACTTACCTCACATTCTAGTTCGTCGGTTCCACAGCAAGAGATGAGTTCGGAATCTGGACATCAGACAAATCCAAGGCTGGCCATTTCCCTTTCTTGGTCCAATGGATGGGCTGCTTCTGCCCCTAGCTGACGGTTGATGATGTTGGTTCTGCAAAGATGGGCAGGCCACGCCCCTTGTTGATTGATGCTGAGATGGGCAACTTGTGCCCCTGGTTGGCTGGAATTAAAGTGGGCAGGTTGTGCCCCTAGTTGACCAGAGTTGAAGTTGGCAGGTTGTGCCCCTGGTTAGGCGCAGGTATCAGAGTACCCTGGTCCTGAAGCTATTGTATTTGACTTTCTTCTTTGTCTTCATCCTCTTTTTCTTCTTCCGGAGGCTTAAATGGCTCGAGAATCTGGTCCCATCGAATGGGGGGCCACGTGGCCCAAACTAGGCTCATCGGGAGGCCTTTGTGTAGTGCATTCTGTTGATTCCCTCTTGAATCTTTGCAAGGCTCTCCTGGCCTGATGAATCGAACGGGTGAGCACCGGAATTTCTTCTTTCTTTTGTCCGTGAAGATTGCCCTGTACCCGAGTCCCCATTTGTATTGATTATATACCAGCGGCATCTTTCTGGATTTGAAATGATTCTTCATCCGATACTTGAGGCTCAGACGTTCTGCTAGTGAAAAGACACGGTCCACCCTTATTGGTTCCGGATTGGCGATAGTGTTCACAGTCTCGAATTTGAAACTAGGAAACGGGACGTCTTCTTCAGAGTGTTGGATGTCGATGACAGGGATATCTGGTTCAATGGCAGCAGCATTGGAAGGAATGATGAGCTCCTTCTCTGCATGGATAGAGATCACTTGATTTCCACAGATATACTTTACCCGTTGATGCAGGGTTGATGGCACAGCTCCAACCTTGTGCAGCCAAGGCCGTCCGAGCAACATGTTGAAAGAGGCTGATATATCCAGGATTTGAAATGTGATAGTGGAGGATTCCGGACCTATCTGTACCTCTATGTTGACCTCCCCTTCCACTGATCGGCGGGTGTTATCGAATACTCTGACGCATATGGTGCTGGGTCGAAACGAAGAGGGACTGATTCCCAAGCGTTCTGCAGTCTTGAGCGGGCAGACGTTTAAATTTGAGCCGTTATTAATAAGGACCAGTGGGACACAGAGGTTTTTGTATCGTAAGGCTATGTTGAGGGATCGCCCATGATCCCGTCCTTCTGGCGGCAACTCATTATCAATGAAGGTGATGGCGCGAGGAGCCAGGAGCTGTCCGATAATCAATGCTATCATTTCAGGTGCTATATCTGAGGAGACATGGGCATCGCTCAGGGTTTTGGCAAACATTTCTCGGTGTATGCGAGAGGTGCAGAGTAGCTCCCATACTGAGATTTGAGCAGGGATTGACTTGAGCTGAGTTGCCACATCATATGCGGCTTCATTTTTGTTACCGAGACGCAAGAGAGCACCTCTGAGATCTCCTCTGTTCTGATTATCTCTTCGGATGCGACGCCCATTGGGATTCATGTTCCCTACTTCCGCACATTCTGGATAGTGCTACGGGACCTCTTTATAATTTTCCTCTCCTTTGCCTTCTAGGACCACCGATTCTTGTAACGGTGCTGGTGTGGATGCCAGATCTTCCTCATACAGAACTTTTGCCTTGAGGACTACATTGTTGCCTGTGCTAAAGGGATGATATCGAGGCTTGTCTTCATAGATCACATAGGGCCGTGGTCCTGTCTTAACTGTTCCTGGAGCATGAGGTTCCCATAGAATAAACACTAGTCCCTTGATATGGCAAGGGGTTTCTCTGTTCGGCCCAGCAGTTGTAGTGTGATTGACATACCTCCAGGATTGGCCCCTTGCAATACGACTGGCTTGATCGGAGGAGCTCCTTCCAAGACAATGGGTTCTTGCTGCTGATGAGTATAATCCCTCCATTGCGGATTGGATTGTTCTTGAACTGGAGTTGCCCCTTGCAAAACGACAGGTTCGTATGCGGGCTCGATGTATGCTTGTGCTCCTTCCAGGACGACCGGCTCCCAACATGAATGGTTGTAAGATGCCCCTTGAACAACTAGTACATCATATGGAGGTGCTCCTTCGATTACTAACGGCTCGGAGACCGAAGGAGGAAAGGGGTTTGCTCCTTGCAAGACCGGAGGAGAACTTGTTGGCCCATAAGTGTAAGTATGAATGGACTGGATGGGGGAGAAGAAGCGATCGAGATGCTCTCCTTCTTTTATGTTGTTGACGGCAGGGCCATGAGACGAACTGGTGTCTGTCGGGTGCTGAGGCAGAGGATTCTGAAGGATATTTGTGGAAGTTGCTGGAGGAGTTCCGGGGACCAAGATGACGATCTTTCGGTTGTCAATCAGATCTTGTATGGCGTTCTTCATAGTCATGCATCGCTCAGTGGTGTGACCACGCCCTTAATGGTAAGCACAATACTCATTTTCTCGGTAGTTTGGAGGCAAATGATGGGGAGGAGGCCTGGGTGCCATTAGAGTGAGTAACTGCTTTTGCACCAGCATAGCCATGACTTAACTTAGTGGCTGAGTGAAAGGAGTGAATTTCCTGAGCTCCTTGTAATTTTGCCTATTCTGATATGAGTATTGGCTGTTCCCCCTGAACTGCTGCCGCTGTCGAGGTGGTTGTGGCTGTGGTTGAGGATTTGGTTGTGGCTAATACCTCTGAGGTTGGTGCTGAACCTGATTCTGCTGATACTGTTGACGTCCCTGTGGGGGAGCATATTGGTTGCCCTGAGCAGTGGCGATGATGTTGTTTACCTCTGTCGGGCGAGGAGGAGAACCGCTGCGGTTTCCGTTCCCATACCCGATAGGTCTTCCTTCCATTCTGTTCCGTTTGATTGGAGTAGCTTGATGAGGTCATGGGGAGATTGTCCATGCGCGGATTCCTGCTTCGACTTGCTCTCCAACACGGATTAACTATGAGAAATTCAGCATATGGATGCGAGATGAGGTATCCAAATATGCCAGGATGTGTTGAATGAACAATCATGGAGATTTGTTCTTCGTCGTCGATAGGTGTCCGCATTCTGGCTGTCATAGCTCGCCAACGTCCTACATAAGCTGATAGCGTTTCATCACTCATTTGCCTGAGGGCCGCGAGGTCGGCTCTTCTAGGTGCCATGTTGAGATTGTACGCGAATCTATCAATGAAAGCCTAGGAAAGTTGTTCCCAAGTCTTGATACGGTGGCAGTCCAATGATGTGTACCAATCTAGGGCATCGCCCTTCAGAGATTTTTGGAACAAGCGAATGAGGGCCCCTTCATTTCCTGATATTACACTCAGCTCTCCACAGAAAGCCTTGAGATGTGCTATGGGACAACCGCTGCCGTCGTATCTTTTGACTTTTGGTACCTCAAAATTTTGAGGTATCTGAGCATCTAGACAAGGACACAAGTCTCTGAACTTGGTCGAAGGTAGATCGATTCCTTGTTGTTGCTGAAGTTGATTTTGCAATATCTGGAACTGCTCCCGCAATTCGTCCAGTCTTGCATGATCTGTTTGAGTGACTGGTGCCTCTTGGAGTAAGGCACGTTCTTCTTCAGCATAGTGGTCGATGACTTCGACCCTATGGGCTTGCTGGAAAGCAACCGCGGGTTACTGAAATTGATTTGATGATTAAACTGGATTCTGATGAACTTGTGCTTGAAATAACTGTAATTGAACTGGAGACTGTACTGAAGGTTGAACTGGAACTTGCTGGAAATTAACTAGAGATTTCTGAATTGAAGATTGTTGGAAATTAACTGGAATCCCATTGGCAGGGATGTGCTGGAATTGAAAAGTGCTCCTATTTGTAGGAGGCTGAGATGCTGGGAAGTGACCCCCTTGTTAGGTATTCGCCATTGTCCGCTGATTGATGTGGGCTTGACACTGACCTCCATTGTAGGCATTCGCTAGTGCTGTCCATGTTGCTGAAAATTGAATTGAAATCCCATCGGCGGGGATGTGCTAAAATTGAGTGAAAGTCCCATCGGCGGGGACATGCTGAGAAAGAAAAGTGGTCCCATCGGCAGGGACATGCTGAAATCTACTGAGATTGCTGTTTGCAGGATTGACTGGAAGCTAACTGGAAGTTCCTACAACAGGAATGCTCTAAGACGGCCCTGTCGTTGCTGGAAGGTACTGAGGAGAATGCCCCATAGCGAAGGGTTGAGATGGCTGTTGTTGGTAGTCCTGGGCAGACTCCGATGGTTGTGCTTGATTTGAACTGGAGGCCGGAGGGACTCGGCATGGCTGCTGAGATTGCTGAACTGGGCCAGCTTGGTTGTTGGCTACTACAGTAGCTTGTGCTTGCATGAATTGCAAGAGCATTTGTTGCATTGCTCTCATTTCTTGCGCCAATTCTTGCATGATTGGCGTATTCTCAATTGGTTGTTGCGCTAAAGGTTGCACTTCGGCCATCTCGAGAGCAGGGAAGAGGTGAGTTTCCTCTTCGTGGTCGAACATGGCTTACTGAGCCCGAGTGCAGATTATGCTGCGGAAGGGGAGTTGTTTCTGAAGACGTTGAGCCCAAGGAGGCGCAATGGTGAGGACTATACTCTTTTTTGGGTTTTGGGATTTTCTATTTTTTTTCGATTTTGGGTAGAATGCTATGCAGATGAGATTGTATGAGGACTAATGACTTTCAAGTATAGGAAGGATTCTGTTTTTCAAGTCGGATCATGACTAGTGGGACTAGCATATCCCCAGTGGAGTCGTCATTCTGTGAACGCTCGCCGTTCCGCACTCCCGGACATTCTCCCTTCCTTTCGGAAAAGAAGAGGGGTGCGTGCGCGCGAATCGCCGTTTGTGTCACTGGCTTACCTCGTTCTCGAAGGCTTTGTGTCGGTGTTGTGTTAAGCTGGATGTGTTTAGATGAGTTCGTATAAGACCAGAGTCACCACTAGTCAGTTACTTCGAATCTACAGTCAGCTAGACCCCGTAGAAATGTTAAAGAAGGGGATCCGAAGATTCCTTTCTCTAAAATGACTCCTTTTGATCTACGGCCAGAGATTCAAGGTAAGGGATCACGGTTACAGGGTGGGAAGAGGTTAAGCACCCCACACACTGTCCGTACCGAAGTACGGTCTCTACTTCACAAAATCGAACTAATACTTGAAAGTCTGTTTTAATCCTTGTACATTCTCATGAATGATATGATGCATGAATGCAGGTCTGAAAGTAAGAGTTTCTGATGGGCAGGTTTCCATTAACAGGCAAGCCCAGAGCATACGCTCGAACTGACAGGTGCTTTATGCAGGATGCATGCTGTGTGTTTGAATGATCAAAGTGCTTATAGTGACTGCTGCATGAATGCAGGTCTGAACAGTAAGAGTTTCTGATGGGCAGGTTTCCATTAACAGGCAAGCCCAGAGCATACGCTCGAACTGACAGGTGCTTTATGCGGGATGCATGCTGTGTATTTGAATAATCAAAGTGCTTGTAGTGGCATGACAAGCAGGGGGGTTGGAAGAAAAGTAAATGTTGCACTTATGCTAGATGCGAATGAGATGATGCTGGTAAAAGAGTAGCTGGATGGACGGAGGTGTCGCAGAGGTTTGCTTCGAGTGGCTAGATCAAGACTTGGGTGGCTTGGGAGACTTAGACCAGGGTCAGGCTGGGCTAGACCAGTGCTAGGCTCTTCTCACTCAGGTTCTCCTTGGTGCAAGAATGGGCTAAAAGGGTGGAGATGAACTCAGAACGAATGGATTTTTCAGGACGTTGAGGGATGCTTGAATGAGAAGGGGAGGGGGGTATTTATAGCAGCGGGCAGTGGCAGACCCCATAAATAATTTTGGGCGGCACCTAGGGGGCCACCCGTACGGTGATTCTGCTTCGGGTTCGGAGCGTACGGCCTCATAACCTAAAGCAGAAAATCCCTTGGTTCGGTAGTACGGACCTGCTCCGAGGCTGCGGTTTGGAACTCGGTGAGTTGACTGGGTTTAGAAGATGGGTTGACACGGTGAGTTGACTCGGCGGGTTGACTCGGCGATTTGACTTTTTTTAGTATTTTTTTGACTGGTTTTTCTTATGGGGGGTTTTTTGGGCTGATGTTTAGGGGTGAGTTAACTGGGTTCAGGCTTGAGCTGGGTTATGGATTGGGGCTTACAAGGGTGAGTTTGGCTGGGTTTTGACATGGGATTTGGGGGCATGGTCCTCCATTCATTCAGCTATCTCTACCAACATTGTAGCCAAAGGTGGGGTGTCTACAATGTGCCAACATATAATAAGTTGAAGAAAAATTTATAGCGATGCCCGAGGACTTCCAACACCCAAGTATTTGAGGGCCAAGGTGTCACAGTGAGGGCATGGATTAAGTTTTCATGTGTGTGAGCAAGGTGCGCAAGTGTGGCAAGTCTGTCTGACTCAAGGGTTTATTAAATTGTTGGTGTCCACCAAGACGGACAGATTGAAGACTGGGTCTGGGATCCAAGTCCTCTTGACCGACCACCTATATTGCGCTCAATTCAGGCAATTTGTAGAAGGGTGGGAGGTTAAACCTTTCAAATGAGATCTTTTTTCCTTGTGACAATAGACGTGAGTCTATGATCGAACCCAATGGTTGATAACCCCAAGTGCAGGGTTACAATGTAGTAATAACTTGGTGAGATCGAGGTCAATCCATAGGAAATGTGAAAACACAATTAGAACTAGGGCTAAAGTAAGGTTAAAGTTTAAGAAATTCCAGTGAATAAAGTGGGGTAAAAAAATAATAAAACGATGCTAAGAATTCAAGAATCAACTTCTAGCAATCCCAACCTCTAATTCATTAATTCATCTTCTATACTAAATTGGAGTAGAATGAAGATTCCTCCCAATCGGAAGATAATTTTGTTAAACCAATCACAAACATTCAACAAAATATGAACTTAATTGAACGATTCTCTCATAAAGCACTTGGTAATCAGTCGCAAGTAATTCAAAGCATTTATTGCACTCAGAGTCTACAATAGATCAAGGAATTTTACAGATTAATTTCTTTTCTAATTAAGCTAAGCATTTGCACTTCAAAGTATCCGATGTATCTGGAGTTCACAACAGATCCAAAAATAAACAACCAAAAAACTTCTGAAGTAAATTCAAATATAATTCAATTAAATATTCATCATCAATCCCATATATGAATCGATGAATTAAAATATTGAAATTAAACTAAAAGATTCACCCATTAGCCTTACCTAAGAGATTAGTTAGACATAAATATCTCAAAAATAAAAGAAAAATAAACTAAAACGGAAGATTGGGGAAGAAGGATGATGCCGCCAAAGCTCCGCCTCCACTTTCTCTCACTCCCAAACCCTAAGATATCCCTAAAAATGAGTCTAGGACTCCTTAAATAGCTTTAGGAACCAACTTTGCACCACCTTAGATGAGTCCCAATCGAAATTAGAAACAAATTCCGCACTTTTATAATTTTCCACAAAAACATCGATCAAAACGCTCGATCAATTGAGAGCCATCAAGGAAATCTCAATTGATCAATCGAACATGCATAAAAACATCTAGCGACTATTCTTCATAATTCGGATGATTGTCGATCGATCGAACTTGGCAAAAAGTGTCCAGTGAAACTGTGGGGTCATTTTCTGAATTTTCTGGATTTTGACTTTCTGACCTTGCATTTCTGGACTCTAAATTTTCTGGCCTTGTTTTCTTATCTTCGTTTATTTACTTCTCTTCAAACATGGTTCGTCAATCTTCCTCCTTGATTCTTCCACATGCTTGATCATCATCTCTTGGGCTTTAACTCTTTAATCTTTAGTTTCAATTCTTCAATTCCTCAATTGATCATCTTTCAGGCTTTAAACCGTCTCTTTAACCACACTTTCACCTTAGACTTCAAAATCACCTCGCATGTTGAGAACATACTTAATTAGATTTGTTGGGGTTAGGAGCCACACAGCGGAAGCAATCAAAGCAACCGAGGAACACACCACAATGGCAATCACAATAGCAAATCAACACACACAAGAGTCAATCTGATTTTAACGTGGAAAAGCCCCTCATGGGTAAAAAACCACGGCACAAAGCAACACCAATCCACTATGATATCAAAAGTTACATGAGATGGAAGAAACACAACCCAGATCACAACCCACAAGAGAAATTCCAAGTTAATAAAGCTAATTCTCACATGAGAAGGACAAACCCATCCTCTTCCCTCATCCCAGAGAACTTTCAAGCTTTCACATAGCTCTTTCTCTTGCCCTAGAACTCTCCCAATCCCTTGGCCCATAGGCAGCAACCCTAATCTCGGATTACATCTCCTTAAATAGAAAAAAATCGAAATTAGAAACTCCTTGCGCAACAAACCACGCAAGAGACCAAGTTCAATTAGGAAACTGCTGGCCGGAAACCCCCACCAGCGACCGGTCGGATGGCCCAAAAAATCTCCAGCGATCTTGCTGCCTTGATCCAACGTGACCGACCGGTCGGACGACCGGTCGTTGTTCTTCATACTTGGAGAATTTGAGGCATCCAATCCTAACAAACCCCACCATGACTCAAATCTCCATGCAACACCTTGTCACGCACCATCTTCATCTTTACTCCGTCATCATCATAGCTCCACCACTTCTCATGCCTCATCAACTTCATCCTTGCACCTTCACCATCCACTCGCTCATGTGGCCCTTGGTGCACGCCACACATGAGCAACTGTGGATCCCGCTGTCGATCCCGTAGCTCCACCATGAATAGTGCTCCCGATCAAACCCGACCGTAGTCGATAAACTTGATTGAGATATTGGGGTACCAATCCACCTTCTTCTACTATACTTCTTTCATAGATACCGATCGCTTTTCATGTTTTTCTTTCATGGAATCCTTCTCCACATTGCATCTCATGTTGGAAGATGTCAATGATACCTTACCTCAGATTCTCTCTGCCTTCTTTCCAACTTTTATCTCTTATACCACTTGTTGGGGTTAGGAGCCCCGCAGCGAAAGCAATCAAAGCAAGCGAGGAACACACCACAATAGCAATCACAATAGCAAATCAACACACACAAGAGGCAATCCAATTTTAATGTGGAAAAACCCCTCACAGGTAAAAAACCACAGCACAAAGCAACGCCAATCCACTATGATATCAGAAGTTACAAGAGATAGAAGAAACACAACCTGGATCACAGCCCACAAGGGAAATCCCAAGCTAACAAAGCTAATTCTCACATGAGAAGGACAAACCCATCATCTTCCCTCATCCTAGAGAACTTCCAAGCTTCCACATAGCTCTTTCTCTTGCCCTAGAACTCTCCCAATCCCTTGGCCCATAGGCGACAACCCTAATCTCGGATTACATCTCCTTAAATAGGAGAAAATTAGAATTAAAAACTCCTTGCGCAACAAACTGCGCAAGAGACCAAGTCCAATTAGGAAACTGCCGGTCGGACACCCCCACCAGCCGGTTGGCCGGATAGCCCAAAAAATCTCCATCGATCTTGCTGCCTTGATCCAACTTGACCGACCGGTCGGTGGTCTTCATGCTTAGAGAATTTGAGGCGTCATCCCAACAAGATTAACTTAACACTTTAAATGCACGGAAAAGCAATGCATAATAGAGTTTAAATATGCAATATTTGAGTCTCATCAGTCTATGACTTAAGTACTTTTTCTCTCACCAGCAATCTTAGTTTTAATATTTCTTAAAAGAACAAACATACACAAGCAGATTAAGATAGGGAAAGCATTGCCAATTTCATTAATATATAGAAATTATGATTACAATCGACAAGTCATAAGACAACCAAATAATAATAAACATGAAAATAAAAAATAAATGTTCAATGCCTAATGCATCTATCAAAATAGATGATTACGGTAGGTGTGATCAACTAAATTAAAACTTAGGTAATCACGGTCTATAACTTAAGGTTGCAGAAAACTACTTTTACTCTTAAGTTACTATAGCAGGAGTCGTTAGGCAGTAGCTATGTAAAACTAAGATAGGCTAGAAAAATGAAAGATATGTAAAAGATAGATTGATGTATTTGGCGTAGGGCGTCGAGCTCTTGTTTGATTACTCCTTTTATATCATGTCCAGGCGATAAAACCCTTATTGAGGTTTCCTTACTAATACTGCATCCTTCTTTCTTACACCGCAATTCTCAATAAGGGTATCTCCTTGATTGATTCGAAACTACAGCTTGTATTAGAAAGAAAAAACTCCAACTGAACCCGAACTCGCTGACTTCCTGGATCTTCTCCTCGTGGTTGATCCTTCATGAAGATGCTCGTGGCCCATTATGCAGATCAGGCTCAGGGACCACCAAAGTTTCACTGGATCAGACAACCTCAAGGGTTGATCCGGGTGTTGGGTTGACCATGGACACTCTCCTAATGGCCCACTTCCTCTATTTCGAGGTTTTGGACAGTCCAAATCAAATCTTCCCTCACTTTAACCATCCCATAGGTGATGATTTGGAGTGATGAAGGGATCGAACACTTGATACAGATCCACCATCGGCCATGATCCACTCTAGTCCCCACCCTCTTAATTAATTTCGATTGATGTACGATAAGGGGGACGTGATCGAACCGATGTGTCTGTTTCTCCGGATTTGGGTTCGATCCAAGGTTGGGTTTGCTTAGACATCGGTTCGATATGTGGATCTTCGAAATCTTCTTGAACACTATAACTTCTCTGAAAGCTTTTGAGAAGATTCCATTTTAGAAGAACTATGAGAGATGACCTCACCAAGAGGATCATAGTCGGATTCGTGATTAGATTCGTTCTCTCAGCAGGTCTCTTATAGATGTGTTGGGCACGTTTCCTCATTAATGGGCACAATAAATGTGACCACATGGCAAACGCTAATTTATTCTCCAAACGATGGGCAAAAGGGTCCATACCTTCGTATTAATTACTAAATGCGTATCGTCAAAGGAATAATAAACGATGATACTCTCGAGTGAGAGTAGGTTTCGCACTAGTTGTGGTCATGTAGTGTCAAAACGTGGTGGCCTTTGATTGGTCCACATCAGAGCGCCAAAAATGAGTGTAAACATAATCAATAAGTGTTAGATATGTGCACTGAAAAATCAGTGTTACATTACTTTAATTCGGTTAACACATTATGCATTCATTCATTTATTAGTATTATTAATATGTGTGGAACGTGGATATTCTTATGGGCTTTAAAAGGATTAATTCTTCTAGCTATCCTTGATCATTTTAAATTAAATATAATGGCTACTAGCCAAGGGAGAGTTGTGGGTCATGGATCTTAGTATCATGTTTAAGAATAACCACTTAGCAAGTTTTAGGACAATCCTGTGGTATTTTAATATTGGTCATCTTATCTAAGGGGACTGAATAGTTGTCAGGATAGAATATTTTCACCACCGACATAACCTTGAGTAGGTGTGCCTTAGTCCTACCGTACATGGGAGTGTAATTGTGTCGTGGATATAGGATCTTGGTTTAAACCATTGGGCAATTATATTGGCAAGATTAATTACAAGTATCTAGATTGGGAGACCCATCATACTTAGACTAGAAAGACTTATAAGTACACTAACTCCCACAAAATCATTATACTTGAGGATGTGTGAATGAAAAGATTTTTATTAAAAAAATTACTAATAAAACATTTACAAAGCATCAAAATGCAACTCCAATTAAATTTTTCTTTTAAATAATGGCTCGAGGAAAATCATAAAAACTAAAAATCTCAACGGAATTTATTATCCCAAAAACTAAATATTTTCAAAAAGGGATCCATAATGCATCCAGCCTTTGCAATAAAATATTATTAAAAAACCAAGCATTATCCCCAAGCAGAGCCTCCAAGTCCTAAAAAAATTTCAAAATATTTTCTAAAATAAAAGCGTATGGCGTCCAAGACACAAGTCTCCCACACTTCTAGTTGGGGTTCAGCACTACAATAAATTTAGATTAAGTCCTCCGGACTTGCTCGGCTTTGTCAAATTCATGTGTAGTATGAATGTAGTTGGCCTGAACTCTCAATGTTAATCTGTCTGCACCATAAACTTTAACAAGTAATTTTAGAAATATGGAAAGTTGTATCCTAATTAAGGCGATTATCTGGCACTAGTGAAAGGATTTTTTTTTTACCTAAGTGTCAAAGCCAAAAGTTCGAGCAGTAAGAGAACCAAGAAGTAGCCAGTCAAGGATACTCGTTGGGTCTAATGAATGTGGTGTCATAGTTAAATCCCCACAAGGTTACAAAGGGCCTAGGACAACTATACATTCCAATTATTAGACTCACAAGTAATCCTAAGGCGACCACATGGTAAGGTATATCCTTATTCTCGATTCATGAAGTAGTTCTATCCCTAAAAGGCCACAAAGTACAGGGCAACTAACTCACTAAAAAATCATATTCATAGATGATCCGAAAACACAATGTTGATCATGATTGGAATACTATGTTAAATCCCCATAAGCGCAGGGGTAATCACCTACTCTTGTCACCCTTAGGTCATTATACCAAGCGAAAATTATACCAAAATTGATAATGCAGACATTATACCAAAATGAACTCAACCACTTTTATGCTTGAATAGAAGGGTAAGGTATTTATTACTTGACATTCGGTGTCGTGCAACCTCTACTGAAGAGGCGCATCATTAAACACTCACCCTAATATCAAGTGACTAACCGCTTTGGAACTAAACCATAAATCGTTAGAACCCGAAAACCTAATACCCCAAGAAACTGCAACGTGAAAACTATGTCCAGGTTCATGTTAACCCCTAAAAGTCTACCAAAAAGCCTCTTAACCTAATCTAAATTGACTCAAAACTACGGCATGATTGTCTCAGCACCAAAATAATGCCAAAATGACCATTGTACACCAACGAAAATCCAAAATCTGTTGGCACCTTTTTGCCAATTAGAAGTTGCCACATAGCACTTAAGGAAGCAGTAAAGCAATGGTATAAGGAAATTCGAGACCAGCTAAGTAGCAAAAATTCAATTTATGCTACCAACCTAAAAGTCAATCATGCTACGATACCACTGTTCATATATTCCTAGGCCAAGTGCATAGGGATCCAAGGTAACTAGATCACCAGTAAAAATGCAATTTCTTCTAGTGACTAAGGTAGCTATGTGCCCTTGGCTTTACTC
The DNA here is from genome assembly GCA_003013855.2 of Liriodendron chinense. Classification (NCBI taxonomy): domain Eukaryota; kingdom Viridiplantae; phylum Streptophyta; class Magnoliopsida; order Magnoliales; family Magnoliaceae; genus Liriodendron; species Liriodendron chinense. The sequence goes on along the minus strand of ML058339.1, from coordinate 361,980 downwards.
CAAATTACAATATATACCACTTCAATAACCAATTAAAGAGTGACACATGTCCATCAACCAATTCAATCAAGCCATAAATCGTCCAACTATTTTCAAAATTACCATTGGTCCATCTATAAATACCCTCATTCTCCTCTCATTTAAAAAGGTTAATTCTCTACAGAGGGAGGGAGGGAGCATCCCACCCATAGCATTAACACATTTTATCCATCATGTCTACTCTACCTAAGCTATTTGCCTCATCATAGTCATCAAGTTTACCCAAGACATCAATCCAAGTTATCACAACAATTCAACTCATCCAAAATAGGGTTAGGATTTGAGATCCTCGATCAACTTCTCTAAGTGTCGAGGTTCGTCCTTCCCCTCTCAAATCTCCCATGTGCATAGTTACTAGGAGTGGAGCTCCAACCTTTTGTTTAGCTTACTTTTTTATATTTTACATTAATTTCTTTCTCAAACACTTCCTTGTTGCATCTATTTGTGATCCAACCTTTTGAAATTACGGCTATTGCTCACACTTGAGGTGTAATGCGTGCAGAAGCTTAGAGCAGAGCTTGTAAAACCATGGTTGAGTCCTAGAGGGGGGGTGAATAGGACATTTTTAAATCCATTTAAAAAACTCTTGCCTAATTAAAACTAATTAGCAATTACACATTAATTAAAGCAAGAACACTTAAATTTCAAGCTTAAGCAAGTCCAATCACAAAGGCTACACACGATTAAGCAATTAAGCAAACTAACCTAACACATAGATTATAAATGATGCAACAAGTTGAGCTTCTAATCAATGCGCAATATCTAGACTACTAATGATATTACTATCTAAGCAACTAGTCTAGAAAGCTATGTAGATAATATGAGATTCATCATGTTGGGCATATGTCTACAAGCCAAGTGAATATACATTTTGTGTGTGAATGTGCCAATCTTAAAAATATAGCATTCAACTCATTTAACATTCATATAATTTAACAATTAAATAGATAATGCATGAATAGAAGAGAACTCAAATTCAATCACGAATACAACAATTTATAGTGGTTCAATTTCCCTACTCCACTCCCGATTTTCATATTCATCCCTTGACCACACTGGAATACTCTAAGGGAGTTTAAATCAGGTTCCTCCTAACCACGTGTTTTAAATCGGTTCCACCCTATTGAGGAGTTTAATGTTGAGCTCTTAATTGTGCATATTCTAACCCCAATTCATCACTCATTATGCACGGTTTACACGTTTAAAGGTCTACTCTAATGCATGATTTGTGATTGTAGGGACAAGATGGAGATTTCACTGATTCAAGGCTAAACAGAGCACTTTATAAGAATTAAAGACCATAAGAACCGAGCATGAAAGGGTGGAAGAAAGAAGTAAAGAAAAGAAGGAAAGAAGGAAGAAACAGACACTCATGACCGGTCGTCCGATCGGTCGTCCAAAGCCTAGGACCGGTCGTCTGACCGGTCTAGCCATTCAACAGAAAAGCTCTGCTGCCCAAACCTCACTAGACCATCTGCGACCAGTCGTCCACACCTCAGACCGATCGTGCGACCGGTCCTTGAATTAAAATTGAAGAATGAAAATTATACATACTTGCTGGACAGATTTGGACGTTTTGCGACCGGTCGTGCGACCGGTCGTCCGCAGACTCAGACCGGTCGTGCAACCAGTCGTCAGCGTAACAGAAGCTTGTGCGTGAAGCTCCAAAATTCTCTGCGCAAGTGCATAATTCCTTGCGCAATCTGGAAGTTTCTTACGCAATGAACACCTCCAAGCTATAAAAGGACTTCTTCCCTTCATACCAGGGCATGCTAGGACTTGGGAGTGCTTGAAAGACTGATTCTACTTCAAGTTTTCTTAGTTTTCTTCCTGTTTTAATAGTTTTTATGTTTTTGAGGCTTCTAGTTCAAGGATGTTAGAGATGAACTAAAACCTCTTAGGTAGGGCTAAGAGGTGAAGCTTTTGATTTGTTTTTTATGGATTGATGCAACCTAGGTTTCCTTTTATGTTTTAATTGAAGAATTTTAGTTCAATATGAGTTGGAATCAAGTACTAGTTTGGTTTTACTTTGATCTCTTGATGACTCCGGGCTCATGTGATTCTTAGTGATTCTAAGCTTAGTAGCTTACCTTCTGGGCATTGTTTATGCTTGTGTAGTTCATTGATCTATCATCGACTCCGGGCATGGTAGACCCTTTGATTGCCTTGTGTACAATGGCCCGATCTTCATGTGGGAACTTATTCAACTAAAGTTCTTATCTTTTTATTATAATATGAAATAGCTATTTGCTGATTGATTTTGATTTAATTAGAGTTCTAATCATTAGTTCTAATCAAGTCTAGTGACAAGATTTGATGAAAGATATGGTTGTGAATCTCAACTAGATTGGAAAGAGGCTTGGCCTACACAATTGAATGTGCCCAAGGCCTGAGTATTATTGTGGGAATCGAATTAATGAATGAGCAACTATTTTAGATAATTATTGATTAAACCGCTCTATATTCTGATCGGATAGAGATATGAATTCGATTCCGATTGAGTTATGTGAGATTTAGTTGTGTTGATGCATTGAAACTTATCACAAGTGGATCCTTGGTGCTCTAGTGCACTTTTAGATTGATATTACCTTACACATTCACTATTTAAACCCAAATTATTATTTTCCAGCTTTAGTTCTTAATAGGATATTAATTATTAGTTGTTTTAGTTAAATTCTGAGAATACCCATTCATAAATCTCTATGAGAACGATACTCGGTCTTTCCGAATTATTACTACATCGCAACCCTACATTTGGGGAGTGAACATTTAACAAGGTTTCTCCTAACCTATGATGGAGATTTTAATAGATTCATCTCTCAACCAATATGTTTACGGGTTCCATCCAACCCAGGAGTTTGACTAGGATCCTCCATACCCTCCGGTTTCAATCCAAGAACCTAGTATATGCTCTCGCCGGAGCCTCCCCTTAGAGACTTGTTCGAGTTTGTTGATTCAAACTCTCACACTCAATCCTCCACGAGGAATGAGTGCAACTAGACTCTCTACTATGACAACTTACTTATCAGATTAAGCCCCTTGTCCAGCGCCTTGTTGGGTTGCTTAATCTTCGCTCTCTCGTGCTTCAATCAGCTCCCATTTACTCCTCTGACGGTGTTGTCGCTATATTGTCAATACTTCAGCTCCACCGATCAATCACCTCGCATGCGATGCTCTTGAGATACCCAAGGTGATAAGAGATTGTGTGAATTCTCTACAACTAGTAGGAGTTGGTTGCTTAGAGAAATTCTACCTAATAGGATCTTTAGAGAGGTTTAGACAAAGGACCTACCAATAGTTGAGGTGCTTAAAACATCTAAAGATTAAGAGAGAGCAAGTACATCTTCATAGGAGCTTTGAATGCTTTATTTTGTGATCACACACAAGAAAGATGACTTGGAATGCTTAGTATTAAAGCCTAATGGTATGGGCAATCAAAGTGGCTTTTAATGCACTAAAATCTCCCTCAATCCCCCTAAAATCGAGCCAAAGCATTTCATAAATAAAGCTTCAACGAATAAAAAAAGGTTGCCAACGACTAGTAGCCGACCGATCTAGACCAGTCGGCCAAGGGTCCACGACCGATCTAATATTGTAGCCCAGCAGGTCATTTTTTGCCTGAATAGTGGATGTGGTTGCTGTCCTCACTAGGTCGGTCACGACCAATCATCCGACCGATCTGAGTGACCACCAAACCAGTCATTTTAAGGCCAGGGATCAAACAATGATGTTATCCCAATAAGCTCACTGGCCGACCGGTCATCCATGGGTCCGGACCGGTCAATCGGTGCATGATTTCTACTATTAGTCTGGCTTGTTTTCCCGCAGCTCATGCAACCTTTATGGCCATTCTTTGGGTGATCTTTTGGGACATCTAAGGCCAATCTAAGATGACTATAAGTATGCCTAATGGGTCATGGTCATCTAGAGGTTTGGGATTTGATTAAGGTTCAAGGTTCAAGGCTCACCAAGGCATTTCTTTTACTTATTTCTTCTTCCTTAATGCAATAGGCCCACTTGAGTCTTCGGTCTTCGTCTTCTTTAAGCTTAACCGACACTAGACTCACTGACCTACGTAATTGACAAATAAGGTGCACTACTATGCCATAGAAAAGTGCCTTAACAATCTCCCCCTTTATCAATTACGTACAAAAACCTAACCTACTAAAATAAAAATTATATGAATTCGATTACATTGATATTGAAATAAAATACAACTCGAGACATGTCTAACTAAGCAACTCCTCTTCAGTTGTTCCCCCATAACATGTCAATTCCTGCAACACAAAATATAGCAAACTAGTTTTAGTGAGACTTGATCTTTCTCCCCCTTTTTATCAGCAATTGATAATCTAATCTCTCCCCATTAATGATACATCTATTAAGGTTAAGGTAAGAGTAGGTATATTGTCGCAGTTATAACAATAAGCACATGCTAACTAAGGAGAGTATAGGGTGCATGAACATTAAAATATAGAACATCCAAAGAACATGGTCAATAAGAAAATGTAACTATCTAAGCATAGTTGATCATGCATAATTAGTCATTCTAAGATAAACATGATGCACAATGACCAAGGCATAGATTAGCGCACATTTAAGCATAAATTCAGCATGATTAGCTAATCTAGGCAGGGTGATAATCTAGCAACACATATACAAAATAAAAACAAGGCTAAACTATCAAGGGTAGGCTAATGAGGCTTGAATCCTCTGATATGCCCCTAGGCTCACAAATGAGGCTGAAATCCTCTAATTTACCTATAGTATTCAGATTGTAGCGACCCTTACCTAACTATTTCTAGTTTGATCGTCCTAAGGGTAGCTAATTTTCACACCACCCTCATAAAATGTAACATGAGGTGAGGGGTTGGTAACTCCTTCTCCTAGAAAGAAAAATGGTCAGGATTCCTCTCTTAGATTAAGGAGAAGAGGGTAGTGGTGGTAGCCATGAGAATTCTCACTGATTTTTTTCTCCTATTACTAGCGGAGTCACTGGATCCAGATTTGAACTCCTCCGTGTCATCCCTTGTTACTGCTATAGCCTTCTTACCATGTCTTTTGGGCTTTTCTTAGCATTCATTGGCAATATGACCATATCCATGATCTATCACAATTGTAACATTGGACGGTTTTGAATTTGGATAATTTTCTTTTAAATTTCTCATACTTCTTGTCATTTTTGTCACTTCTCCCTCTCTCAAATTTGAGGAATCTCTTGAACTTTTAATTTAGCTCATCATCTTCATTATCGTTATCTTCTGAAGATTCACTCCCCAACTATCTTTTTTCTATGTGAGTGCCTATATGAAGTCTTCAAAGCAATGTTTTTCTTCTTAGAATGGGCCTTAAAGTGTAATTCAAGATTTTGTAGGGAACCTAAAATTTCTTCCACTTTCATGTTCTTATGTCTCTCCACTCTTTTAAGGCAGTGAATTTGGAGCTAAATCTCTCCGGAGGGGACGTAAGTATTTTTCTACAAATTTTCTCATCCGAAACCCATTCTCCTAAGTCACTCATGGAGTTGTAAATATGATTCAATCTAGAAAAGAACTCCATGATTGTTTCTTCCTCATCCATCTTAATATTTTCAAAGTGTGTGATGAGGAGTGGTAATTTGGATCGCCTAACGGTAAACGTTCCCTCATGTGTGGTATCTAGGATCTCCCAAGTTGTTCTACTAGTCTTACAATTACATATAAGATTAAATTCATTGGATGAGACAGCAAAAAAGATTGCATTAAGACCTAGAGACCACACATGAGGGAACGTCTACTAGAGTTTTGTGACCACACATGAGGAAAAAGATTGCCTTGTTTTACAGCAGCTCATGCAACATGAGGGAATGTCTACCGAATTTTTTAAAGGAGATTTTTTATACCCTAATATACATTAAAAGGTATAAAGCCAGACTTGTTACAAAAGGTTTCAACCAACGAGAAGGTATTGACTACGAATAAACTTAGTTTCAAAGAAAGATTCATTTTGAATCATTATGGCCCTTGTAGCTCATATAGATCTAGAACTATAACAAATGAACGTTAAGATTGAGTTTCTCAATGGGGATCTAGATGAAAATGTATACATTTTACAACTAAAGGGTTTTAAAGTTGAAAGCTCGAAACGACTGGTTTGTAAACTTAAGAAATCCTTATACGAATTGAAATAGGCGTCACATCAGTGGTACCTAAAGTTTCATAAGGTGATTTTCTTGTACGATTTTGTAGAAAACATATCAGAGGAGTGTATCTACATTAAAATCATTGGTAGCAAGTTCATCATTTTGATTTTGTACGTCGATGACATATTATTAGTCAACAAATCCCTATTGAGAAATGTGAGTTTGACATAGGGGTGGAAAATTATATTAAATCCTTCACACAAGCCAAAAAAAAAAAGCATTAATTCCTCTCAATGGTACAATGCTATGAAAGACGAATCGAAATCCATGTAAGACAATGAAGTCTAAGACCTTGTTTAGTTACTTGAAGGAATTAAGCCGGTTGGTTGTAAATGGGTATTTAAAACCAAATGAGACTCTAAGGGGAACATCGAAAGGTATAAAGCCAGACTTGTTGCAAAAGGTTTCAACCAACTAGAAGGCATTGACTACAAAGGGACTTTCTCTCTAGTTTCAAAGGAAGATTCATTTCAAATCATTATAGTTCCTGTAGCTCATATGGATCTGAAACCACAACAAATGGACTGTTAAGACTGCGTTTCTCAATGGGGATCTAGATGAGAATGTATACATGTTACAACCAGATGGTTTTAAAGTTGAAAGCTCGAAACTACTGGTTTATAAACTTAAGAAGTCCATATCCAGATTGAAATAGGCGTCACATTAGTGATACCTAAAGTTTCATAAGGTAATTTCCTCGTACGATTTTGTAGAAAACATAGCAGAGGAGTGTATCTACATTAAAATCATTGGGAGCAAGTTCATCATTTTGATTCTGTACATCGATGACAAATTATTAACCAGCAGTGATATCGGGATGTTTCGTGATACCAAGAAATTTTTATCTAAAATGTTTGAGATGAAAAATCTTGGTGATGCTTCCTTTGTCATAGGCATCGAGATTCATAGAGACGAATCTCAAGGATTACTTGGTTTATCACGAAGAGCCTACCTTTGTAGGATACTCAAGCGATTCGATTCTTTTCTAAATCATTCTTGGGGTATGAAAAATACTACTCCAGGTCAGTCAGTACCCATTGTTAAGGGTGACATGTTTGAAAGTTTTCAGTACCCCAAGAATGATTTAGAAAAGAATCGAATGAAGAAAATTTCGTACGCGTCAGCAGTGGAGAGTATAATGTATGCTCAGGTTTGTATATGCCCGGATATTACCTTTATGGTTGGAATGTTGAGCGGTACCTCTTTAATCTAGAGATTCAGCATTGGACCGCAGTGAAGGTGTTACGCTACCTGCAACGAACGAAAGCCTTCGCACTCACTTACAAAAGAACCAATCATCTAGATTTGATCGGATATTTAAACGCAAATTATGTTAGCTGTGTTGACACGAAAAAGTCCACATCTAGTTAAGTATTTCTTATGAGTGGAAGAGTTGTGTCCTGAAAAAGTATGAAGTAATCTACCACAGCATCATCCACTATGGAGGCAGAATTCATTGCATGTCATGAAGCTAAAAATCAAGCGGTGTGGCTACAGATTTTATTCACTAGTTTATGAGTCTTGGAGCATATCTCGAAACCTATGAGAATATTTTGTGACAGCTCAGCTGCAGTGAATTTCTCGAACAACAACAAGCATTCATCAAGGTCGAGGCATATCAACATAAAGTATCATGTTGTAAAGGATAAAGTGCGGGATCATCAAGTGTCTATTCAACTTATCAGTAATAAAGAGATGATAGCAGATCCTCTCACTAAAAGGCTTCATGTGGCACCATTCCAGGAGCATGTTGTGTCTATGAGAGTCATTGACCTCGCAGGATACATTTAAAGTGAGAGTTTTCATATTCAGTTTTGATCTATTTTGTTCAAACACTCGTAGAGATATCATTTACTTTGGTAATTTTATCTTTTGATTTATATTATTTCTCTTTTTTGGTGTGCACAATGTATGTTTTGATAAAATATTATCGCAGTGACACCCACACCTTTGGGATAATGGTAGACTGAGTGAAGATATCCTCATTTCAACACTGAAGTCCTGGTGTCGATTCCCATTGTGGGGGTGGCTAACATTGAAGTGTGACTAACAAGGGTGGGTGTACTAATAATGGGGTGTTTATACTAGCACAAAAAAAAAGTATAATTACAATATTGTTTCATTAAAGACATCTTAAGAAGCTCCATGAACCTCTTGAAGGTATGCACTTTAGATCACACCTAAGTGCAACCTTCATATCACACGACCATGTTCACAATCAATGTTGTTAAGATTGGTAATACTAGTGACCGTGATTCGTCTCACTTCGCCTTAATAAATATTGTGTAGACTACCACGATCCAGTATTAATAGTCTTGATGGACCAAGTTGGAAAAGACATTGTATCTAACATATTGGTTGACCACTAAAGTAGAATTAAAATCCGTGACATTGAATAGTATGGCCCAAGTGGGAGAATGTAAGTTTTCTGTATAGTGGGCCCAACTGATCAATGGCCCAAATTAGTACAGATGCCAAAAGTATGTGTGGACTGATTAGTGGACCCCACTGCAGTCGTGATCTCGCAAAGGATAAAGGGGTGGTGCATCTAGAACTGCACTGCTACAGTATTATAGGAGAACATAGACTCCATCTAGCTAATACGTGTGGAGCAAGAGGGGTTGCAGTGTTGTGATGGGTTTCAAACACTACAACACCCACCTACAAATTCCTATTTAAGGAAAGTTGGATCCCCAATCCGAAATAACATAGAAAACGTATTCTCTTCTTCTATTTTCTCTATAGCAATTCCAGGAGATGAAAGATCCAGATCAAAGAATATATACTAGATGCATATATTCATATTATCCGATCTCTATACTAGATGCACTACACGATCCTCTCAATTCCGCAATTTAGATCTTAGAATTGGAGGTATGAGAAATGAACGGTTCATATTAAATATGGTGGAAAGGTCCAAGCATTGATGCAGACCAATTGACGGTCCATCCCAAATCATTTTAATCAGATAAGTTACCAGCACTAGAGTCATTCGCACTTTATACTATAAGAAAAGGAGCAATCATTTTGCAGGGGAAATATTTCCTTAAGAAGAGGGCAAATGAAAATAAAATGGGCAATGTAAAGATATTTTCATAAAAATATCAACGGATGCAAACCATATCCATCTAGCATATGGAAATAGAGATTTACACGGGAAAATGGGCACAAGCACACATACTCTAGGCTACGTGTGTGTTTATGATGTTGACTAAAGTAACTATCCCCGTAAGTTAAAATAATTCTCCGAATTTTGCATCAGAGAGGGAGGCGATGGCCTAAACCAGAAAGGGCACCTTTTTTTTTGGGGTTTTGGTAGAACGTGGACCCTATATGGTTAGCATGTCAGAGAGCCGGACCATTCATCAGTAAGGGTGTCAATGGGCCTGTTTTGGGCCTGAAAAATCAGAATTTTGAATAGGCCTGGCCCAATATCCCCACCCAAAATAGTTCAAATTCCGGGCTGAGACCTACCCAAGCCCAGCCCGTTGGCAGCCGTACTCATCAGGTGGGTTTGCAGTGTTAAACTGAACGTATGCCCTTAAAATAAAACAATGTTAGCATGGCTGATCAGAAAGGTCCAACTCTTCTGACAGAGGCCTTTAGAAAAGGAGAGCCGATTAGGTGAGACCCCGGCCTCACATAAGACGGTGCGGCCCTTACCGTGGGTTTACAGTGGGGCCCACATTGATGTACGTATTATGCATCCATGCCATCCATCCATTTTTCCAGACATTTTTAGGGCATTATCCCAAAAATGAAGTAGATCCAATTATCATATGGACCATACCATAAGAAACAGTGGTGATTGACCATTCTACCGTCAAAAACTTCTTAGGGAGCACCTTAATGTTTATGTAGTGTTTATTTACCATCCAATCCATTGATAAGGTCACATAATCCTGGATCAAGGGAAAAAACAAATATCAGCTTGATCCAAAACTTTTGTGTCCCATTAATGGTCAATCACCACTTTTTTTTAAGGTATGGTCCACCTGATAATTGGATCTGGTTCATTTTGTTATAGTTCTCTAAAATGATCTGGAAAAACATATGGTCGGCATGGATATAATACATACATCAAGGTGGGCCCCGCGGTAACCTACGGTAAGGGCCGCACCAACTTAGGTGAGGCCAGGGTAGGCGAGACCCCGGCCTCACACAAGACGGTGCGGCCATTACCGTGGGTTTACAGTGGGGCCCACATTGATGTATGTATTATGCATCCACCTGACGTGGCATCATTTCACGTGCGTACAGGTGCATGTCAGAGACGGGCCAAGAAGGTACTGGACCTGTTAAAGTTGGTGGGCCGCTCCCAAACAGCATCTGGCCAAGCAGGTACTGGGCCTGCCAAAGTTGGTGGCCCCTCCCTAATAGCATCTGTGCGCTAATGAAATGAGTCACGTAAGGAGTAACACCTACTCGGCTCCCGGCCTGAAATCGGATTGCGTACTGAGTTACTCAGGACGCTCTTATGGTACTGAGTAAACTCAGTTGGCCCACTGTAAATGTACGTGGTTTATTTACGCCGTCCACCCGTTTTTCCCAGCTCATTTAAGTGGTTGAAATCAAAATTGAAGCATATCCAAAACTCATGTGGGCATACCACAGGAAACAGTGGGTATAATGATTTCCACCAGTTGAAACCTTTCTAGGGCATGCAGTGAAGTTTATTTGTCATCCAACCTGTTCACAAGATCACGCAGGTATTGATGAAGCGAAAAAAACAAATAACAGCTTGATCCAAAACTTCCATGGCCCCCAAGATTTTTCAACTAGTACACGTTCAATTCACATTGTTTCCTGTGGTGTGGTCCACGTGAGATTTTTATATGCTTCATTTTATGTCTCCAGCCATAAAATTATCTTTTAAAATGGAGGAACGGAGTGGATAAAATATGTAAATCACGGTTGACCCCGCAGAGTTTACTCAGTAGGTATTTGTTTCCCTATCATTTTAGGATGAGAGTGAAAAAAATGAAGCAAATCTAAATTTCAGGTGGACCATGCTTTAGGAAACAGTGGTTATTGCAAGCCACCCAATTAAAAACATCCTAGGTCCTGCATTAATGTTTGGATAATGTTTGTTTTCCATCCAAATGAGGAAAGGAAGAAAAAACAAATATCAGCATGATCAAAAAGTTGGCCACAGAATTTTTTCAATGGGCAATCATCACTGCTTTCTATGGTATGGTTCACCTGAGAAGATTTGGATCTATTCCATTTTTGGGCTCATGCAATGTTCTCTGGAGGCAAGGGCGGCACCAAATCAGCTCCCTTAGAAAAGGGACTTGGATTGCTCCGGGTAGAAGACAACAAGAGGTGGGTATATGTTGCGGTAGCAAAGTTATGTGGGCCCACCATAATGTGTGTTATATCCACAACATCCATCCATTTTTCCATATCATTTAGGGCATGAGCCCAAAAATGAGGCAGATTCCATGCTCAAGTGCACCAAACCACACAAAGCAGTGGGGACAGTGACGCCCACTGTTGAAACCTTCCTAGGTCCCTATGTTTATTTGCCATCTAACCTGTTCATAAGGTCACACAGACCTGGATGAAGGGAAAACACAAATATCAGCTCGGTCAAAAACTTCTATGGTCCCCAAGAAGTTTTCAGTGGTAGGCATTCAATCCCTACTGTTTCCTTTGATGTGGTCCACTTGAGCTTTGTATCTGGCTTATTTTTGGGCTCGATCCCTAAAATGATATGGAAAAATGGATGTGGGGCCCACAGAACTTTGCGCATCAATACTGCCATCGGTGGGCTCTGTGGGGCCCACCATGATGTATGGGGTTTATCCACACCATCAATCTATTTTCCATATCCTTTTAGGATGTAAGCCCAAAAATCAGTCAAATTGAGGGATCAAATTGACACACCACAGGAAGCAGCGGTGATAATGATGTCCACCAGTAAAAAATTCCTAGGGCACACCGTGATGTTTATTTTCTCTCCAACCTGTTCATAAGGTCAGATATGCCGGATGAAGCTAAAACATAAATACCAAATAGATCCAAAACTTCTGCAGCTCCCGAGAATTTTTTAATGGTGGGAGTTTAATCTCCACTGTGTGGTCCACTTGAACCTTGGATATGCCTTTTCTTTTTTCTTTTTTTCTTTTCTTTTTTTATTTTTTTACTTATATCCTAAAATAATATGAAAAAAATGGATGGACGGTGTTGATACACCCAAACATCTCCCCAGAGTCCAAGCCAGCTCCGGACAGGCGGGGCGTTATGCTTTGTGGGCTGGGTCGGGTTGAGGATCAACCTAAGTACAACCCGACCTGAAGAGGACCCAACCGTCAACCCAACCCAACCAGAATTCCAACCCAGAGCGCCCAAACCACTTCCTCCATAACTATACCAGACCCAACCCAGCCTCAACCTGACCCAAATCCATATATTTCTTCCCTTAACCAAAACCCAAATACACGTTATTATTCCCAACCCGACCTGACCCGATCCATATTTGCTCAACCAAACGCAACCCGAAATCAGTTCGGGTCAGAGTTTTCCAACCAAACCTAACCCGAGGACACGACAACCCGGCCAAAACTCGGGTCGGGCCAATCAATTCAGGTTGACCTGAGCCCAAGTTGCAGCCCTATTATCACCATCCATTATCTATTAAGATGACAGAACTGATCACTTGATAGCTCATCATGATTTCCCATCTTTTGGCCTCAATGCCATTTGGGCAGGACATTTGTACCATGCAAATCATGGGCCCGCCATGAAGATCACCTGGTACAAAAATCAAGCCATTCCACTTATCAGATGGCCACAGTTTGAATCAATGGACAACCAACGGTCTGGCTCAACATAGAGGTGTTAATGTATGAACCTGATTTTCTGGACCGGTAACTTTCATGATTTGGATTAATGTTTGCATGGTATGGATGTCGTACACAGGTGGCATGTTGATGGAAATGATAGGATGGCTCGGCAAGTCAATACTCAGCAATTTCATTAACCTTCACAAGGAACAACAAACCCCATATCAAACTAGAACTCCGTTTGACGTTATTTACTGGTAGAACAGTGAAAAGACGACGATTTTTGGCAAGATTCATATGTAACAACACCGGGTCAGAAAAACCAGGTGGCCATTATCAGGGTATGGTTCCCTGTGAGCATGGTCTTGGACGGCTCATCTCAACTCGTTCAGGTTCAAGTTGGGTTGCAACTTGCTGAGTCAAGAGGGAATGGAGATGATTCGTGGTACCAACCCATACCAGTCCCAAGTGAGTCCAACTCGACTTAAGAGGCATCAGCTATGGCTCGGTAATCCATGCTTTTGAGAAAGAAGAGGAAATGGAAAGAGGAATGAAGATAGAAAGCAAAGCTATGATACGACCAGAAGCTATGTGCCCAGATGAACTACTTAGCAATGTGATTTGAGTCAGCCCAGTAAACAACTATGATGCAATTGAGTTGACCCAACTACAATGTGACACGAATTGGGTTCAATGTCAGTCAGACACAGCAGCTGACTCACTGAGCCACCCAAGCCAACTACTGGTTTTGAAAACTATAACATGATGACATACTTCTTGCATTTGCTTATTACCATTTACTTGCAATAGGTGATTTTTTTTAAAGCGATTTCCAACAGGTGACTTTGTAAGTCATATGCACAAATTGAAGAAAACGCACTAGTTCATTAAAACGCTATTTCCAACAGAGATCAAAATGGTCTGATCCACAACTCTCAATGGCCAGAGAAAACTCTGACCTACAAGGCCGGATGATGCAAAAATTTCATGATAGATTTTGATTTCCACCATGTTAAGATTCACAGAGGATGAGGCATACACAATGAGGAAAGTCATGAGCCTGTTATTAAAGCCATTTTGAAGGTAGACTGTTAGATGTATGGGCAGAACCTAACAAACCATTTCTATGACCAAATAGGTGGGGCCCCCACATACAGTTTGTTGGACCAAGCAAATTTCTTCCATCGTGGTATATTTCTTCAAGTAGATGTGACAGATTAAGAACCAAACAAAGGTCAATATAATCTTATACTTGATGGCATCCACAGATACATGACCATGAATCCAACAAATCCACACCCCACAATTCACAACATTTGGAGCAACATCGCTCCACCTTCAAATAACCAGCTAAAGAGATAAAAACAAAGAATAACCCCCTTCGCCCCGTTTAAAAAATAAAACAAAAAGAAAAAAAATCAGCGGAAACAGGATCGGAAACAAGACAAATCCACTGACGCAGCGTAACATGGGAAAGCCGAAATGGGAACCAATGAGAATTCACAGCAGAAATGGGGTTTTCTTATATAAGAGTACAAAACAAACGCGGAATTCGGATCAACCGACTCAATCAGCAGTGCTTGAAAAGCCGCACCCCTGGGACCTGTATCCAACCCCCCTTATGTTAACTTCCTTGCCTCTTAAAATCAATCCAGCTTTTTGGCAACGTCCGCTCGCAGAGGGTGAAATTGCTTCGGGCATTACACAACTACAATCAAGAAGAAATTTCATGACTAGCACCTTTTGCCTCGACGAAATGATGGCTCTGCCTACCTTCATTTCGAGACGAACAAATGGCAATGCCCAATAGTACTGCACTTGATATGATGACATAGGTATACATTGTTGTAGAAGAAGATGAGAGGCACAGAGGCTGGAGTAGACCACCACAAAGAACAGGATATTCTCTCTTTTCTTCAGATATGTAACTATACTTGATATTTAGATAGCCTCGCCTTCACAGACGGCTCCAATGAAGACATGCACTGTTCCCATGCTCCGTTCCTAAGCATCTGATTCAGACATTGACCTATTAACTTCTCGAGTCTTCGACCATATAAATTAGAGGAATGGTGTCCCAATGTGCCCATTATGCACAGAGGGCCCATGTTTCAGTGATCCAGGTCATCGATACAATGGGTGCATGTCCGAGATTGGAAGAACCTGATGATTCCAGTCTCTCTCCCATAAACAGTGGGACCCATCAGATCAACAATCTGGATCACAGGACTTTGGAACCCACTCATACAGACTGGGAGAAGCAGGATGCTGTTTAACTTCGCATCCTGATGCATCGTGACCCTGTAATTCCAAATCACAAAAACAGCTGTGGAACAGAAACAATGTACAGAGAATGTCAAGGGATTGCAGCAGCACCTGTTTATACCCATTCAACACCTGGCAAACTTCGTTGTGAAGATCCTCACTCCTTATTTCCTGAAAAAAAAAATATCACAAAGTTGGCCAAAATGGAAACAAGAACCCAAATGGACTTCCAAAAAGACTAGTTGGCGTTGAAAGAATGCTTCTCTTACATGCCAACTGGCTATAGCTTTGCACATGTATACAAGTGAGCTCAGTGCACCAGATGGGTTTGCTCTCACCTGTGACCAAAATACAGACAAGATATAAGCATTTGAAAATTTACTGACTTGGGTGTACTGGGGCATATAGGGAAAGAGTCTCTGCATACCATTGCACAAAGACCTCGAAATGCATCCTCCTTCTCAATATCATCACGGATCCTGCATGATGAACTCATGTTTAACAAGTGAAAGCTGAATGGTAAAATCACATTTATGAATAGATACAGTGGTATGTATACGTGACAAAAAAAAAGTTCAACTATTCAAAATATGATCATTTGCTAAGCCCATATCAACCTCTACATACAACCTCTCCTGCCAAACTCATATGCGTGGTGGAAAACCAAGTGGGCCCCACTATTCAGCAACCTCGCCAGAGTATCAGGCCAATCAATGCATCAGGTGGGTAACACGTACAAAAAAAAAAGTTAGAAAATGCCAATGTCCACACTGGATGTACGTGTGCAGCTCACATGATGAGTTGACAACACAATAAAGACCATCTAATACCAGTCTGGATGTTCCACCAGACTCCCCGGGTTGGCGCATGCCCAAGTGTTGAAGTGCATGTTGGCGCATGACAGAGTGTAAAGGCATGTGTACTCAAGCGCCTGAAAGAGAGTCTACTATGGTTTGGCCAATTTCCAAGTCACAAATAAAAGTGACAAGCAGTCAGTTCTGAAGGATTTTCATTTGTGTTCCTCAGTTAATACAGGGCCCGGAAGGGCTGATTATCAGAGCTTTTCACCAAGGACAGTTAAATATAACTGAGGTTTGCTACACTGCTCATCTACAAGCCAGAATATGTGCCTATATGTCACATTTGTGACAGATCTGAGCTTTCCACAATGTGGACTACACCATCTAGATCATGAAAAATCAGTCCAATTCACTCCTAATGTCGGCCACAGTATACAAGACAAATGGACAGCTAGGAAAAGAAATATGTTCTCAACACTCGCGCCTACATGAGTGAACTCCCCCAATTTTTCAGCCATAGGATCTTAAGAATGTGGCCAACATTGTAGACAGCTCAGATCTTGCATAAATGCCCTATCCTGGCACGTGTGCAGTCATGCAGAAGAGCAAGACTAGACACGTGTGTGGGCTTACCAAACCTCTAGAACTATAGACTAAACACAAGCTTAGAACTTCACGAGGAAGAAGAATGAATGAAATGCACCATAGGAGAAAATCAAGTAGTTTTAATATATGCTTCATAAGGTTCTGCAGGGACGATTTGAACTTTTGACCATTGTTTACAATATCACCAGACATGGTACTTGTTTGGTACTGATCAGTTCCCTTTGACCTGAACAATAGGATATGTTTCTGTGTGGTGATTCTAATAGGGCAGAGTTGGAAGTGATGTTGAAGGGTATTGAGTTGGTGTGGAAATGTTTATCAGGTCACCTCATGGTGGAAGGCAACCGGAAAAATCAACTTGGAATGGGCCAAAGGTTGAAGCAGGTTTTCAAGGTGAATGAGACAAACTCAAGGGAGGCCAGGATTGGCCCACTTCTTGTAATCTTGTTCCTAGAAGATTCCTTAGCAGATGCCCTTACTGAAGAGCAAGTATGTAAACTGTCTACAATAAACAGAAACAGTTATCCATGGTCATAGTGGAGATATGTTTCTTATTTTTTATTACGTTTTGCATATAATTTTGTTGTTGATGACATAGTTGTCAAAATCCTACGACTTAAAATTTACAATTTATGATTAGAGTTGAATCTTAAGCAAAAATGATTTGAATCCCACTTTGAATCCCTTTTTGTAGGAATCCTACGATTCTAGGATTTGAATCCTACTATTTAGGATTCAAATGCCAATTTATGATTTAAATTATAATTGTTCTCTTCTATTTTAAGCTTCATTTGGCTTTCGTTTTATGTTTTTAAATTGGTGAAGGCTTTAAGAATCATGTAGAAAAGGTAAATTATTTTATTTTCATGAAGCTTTTTTTTTTTTATGATTTCTTACTTCTTAATTGGTCAAAACACCAAATTGATATATGACTTATCTGGAATGTTTTAATGGATGGTTATGATCATGTTGACCTATATGTACTCAGTGTTCGCATTGTCGGTATCGCTACAAGTTTCGCTGGCTGGAGATAAAGATATAATATCGTTATCGCCGATAATATCGCTGACAACCGGAAATGTGGGGAAAAAGGGAAAAACATGAGGGAAACTGTGGATTTTTTCAGTGAAACTTCAGGAAATGCCTAAATACATATATTTGCATATTCAAGAATAAAAAAATATAAAAAGAATGCATTAAATAATAATTTTTCATTCAATTGGGCTAAAAAACCATACGTTGCTGTAAGAAATTACTCCAATAGCAACCAAAATGAGTTTATATAATATAAATGTAGCCATCATACAATAATCAAGACATAAAATTAACATACAGAGCACCCCCCTAATATGGTGGGTCCCATAGAAACATCATGGTTTGTATATCCACACCGTCCATCCATTTCTCTAGCCCATTTGAGGATAAGGTTTTAGTAATGTTTATTTGCAATCCAACCTATTGATAAGGCCATAAAGACAAGGATGAAAGAAAAAAACAAATATCAGCTTGATCCAAATACTTTTGTGGCCTTAAAGAAGTTTTCAATTGTAAGCATTCAATCCCCACTATTTGTTGTGGTGTGTTCCACTTGAGCTTAGGATCTGCCTCATGTTTTGGATGATGACCTCAAAAAATATGAAAAAAAATGGATGAACGGTATGGATCCAACACATACATCATGGTGGGACCTACAGAACTTGCCACGTCAACACGGTACCCGCCTGTGGTGCCGTGTTCTGTATTAGGAAATCCATTGCCGTTTATGTTTCACCATGTAACACGCTGGTGGGTGCTGTCCTAACTATAGGGCCCACCTTGATATATATTATGTATATCCAAGCCATCCATCAGTTTCTTCGGATCATTATTGGGAATGGTCCAAAAAATGAAGCAGATCCAAATCTTAGATGGACCACACCATAGTAAAACAATGGTGATTGAATGCCCACCATTAAAAACTTCATACGGACCATTGTAATGTTTATTTGCAATCCAGCCTATTGACAATGTCTAGAAGATCTGGACGACGGGAAAATATAAATATCAGCTCGATCCCAAAACTTGTGGCCCACAAAAGGTTTTTAATGGTCATTCATCACTGTTTCTAGTGGTATGGTCCATCTGAAATATAGATCTTCTTACGGTTTGGCATCACGTCCTAAAATGAGATGGAAAACAGATGGACAGCATGGATATATAAAAAATACATCAATATGGGCCCCACACAGTTAGCGTAACATCCACTACGCTGTTCACGAGGTAACAGCTAATCTGCTCCCAGTCTGTGCTGCACACGGACGAGCATTGTGAGTGGGACTCTGACCGTGGGCCCCACCATTATGTATGTGTTGTATCCACACCATTCATCCATTTGGAGAGATCATTTTAGGACATCAAACAAAGAATGAGGCCAATCCAAAGCTCAAGTGGACCCCACTACAGAAAACAACTGGGACAGTGACACCCACCGTTGAAACTAGAAACCTTCCTAGGGCCCATCATAATGTTTTTTTTTTGTGATCCAACATGTTCATAAGTCCAGAAAGATATGGACAAAGGCAAAACATAAATATCAACGTGATCGAAAACTTCTATGGCCCTCAAAAAGTTTTTAATGGTAAATGTTCAATCCTCACTGTTTTCTACGATGGGGTCCACTTGAGCTTTGGATCTACATCATTCTTTGTATCATGACCTAAATTAATCTCTCCAAACGTATGGACGGAATGGATATAAAATATATATCAAGGTGGGCCCCATCGTAAGGACCGCACCGTTTTAAATGCAACCGAAGTCGCACCAAAACCATTCCTTAAAATAAGGGATAGATAAAGAGAGTTGAATAACGAAACCCTCCGCGCTTCGTCTTCTTCTCCGTTAAAGCAGCAGGCTTCGCAAGATTTCGAATCCATTCAGAAGCCGAAAATCTCGTCCAAATTTGATTTATTTTTCAAATCCCTACCAAACTCCCAAAATCCTCGACGGAAATTTGGGTTTTTTCAAGAGCAATTCTCTCCGGAAGAAAAAAAAAATTAAAAAAAAAAGGTTTCAAGCCTAATTCGGAGCGCTCGACGATTGGCCCACCAAATTCGGTTGATGGTCACTCTCTAATACAGATCTTGAGGTACGAACACTGGCTACAGTCGAGATTCTCTGCGATAATCCCAAATTATCGACGATATCGCCAATATTTTTTCGATAATTGGGAGAGAAACGAAAAACTGGGGTTTCGGTGTCGCTAGTTTAGCGACACCGATATTATTAGGCGATATTATCGATATTTCGTCGATAATGCGAACACTATATGTACTATAGAATTTTGGTTAGAAATTCATAAATCGTTTCTCAGTCTACATAATCAAATTCCGCTTTTCCAATGTGATTCTACATTCAAGAAAAAGGTAAAAAGAGCATAAATTAGTATTAAAAATCATTACATGTTCTTTTAAGGGACATTTCTTGAAAGAGAAGGATAAAAAAAAGAAAAGGAAAGATAAGAATCCTATCCTTTAACACTATCATGATATAGTATTATTACTTGGTGCATATTGATGGCAAAAGGATCGCTAATGAGTTTTTTTTTTCTGATTTATTTATGTTTTTCAGATTTTCTTTTTCATTTTCTTAAGAAAATCACCAAAAAAAATCTTACAATTTATGTACGATTGGCAATTCGCTATAATTCAACCCCTATTACAATTTGCGAAACCATAACAATTTTGACAACATTGGTTGCTGATTAGAAAAGGAATGTGTCTATATGTATTATCCATACAGCACTAAGTCGGTCCAAAATCACACCATCATGGATGAAACATATCACATATTGCCCACTGAATTGGTCTTGGGGATGGCGATCTGGTACCGATATTTCAACTCTTTCTCTTGACCACCGTCTAGAAGTGATGCACAAAATGGTAACCTAACTATCTTGTAGCCTATTGTCATTACTCATTACCTAATTATCTTGGGACCATATGATAGATTAAATTCCAAACCAATCTATCTTCTTGATAGTTGTCAATAATGTCTTCCAATTATGACAATGGAGCTTTGGATGATTTTTGGCAGTTTGATTGGTTCAAGAAAGAATCAAATGGAACGAGGACAGACTTGATTCTCACAGGTAGACATGGCCAGTGTATGCATGCATGCAACTTGATGTCTCTTAATGTGTTTCAGAGAAAATGCAGCCAATGTTTCAACTCTAGCCCCAAAAAGAGTGCAAATCACTCCAACCACATAATGAATGCGTTCAAGTTCCTTCTACCAAATTCTGTGCAGTAGAAAGAACTTCAAAGACAAGATTCAGCCAACCTCCCAACAAAACTATATCATATTATCAAGAATATCTTTGCTATCAGACATTACAATAACAATAAAAAAAGGTTATAAGCCATATGTAAAAAACAATATGAAGTGGCAAACAGCATTACAAAGGTTTGCACCACATTGACAGATCAGAATATGAGGATTTCCACAAATTACAACAAGTCACATGTCCTTTTTGATGAATTGTGAGTGAATTATAGGAAATCACGTCCTCTAGCCGAACTGTGTGCAGTAGAAAGAAACTTCCAAAACAACATTCAGCCAACCTGACGAATATATTTTTTTTTTTTAATGAAAGTTGGGGACTTAGCCAACCCCAAATAGTTGGTATAAGGCTTAGATGATGATGATGAAAAGGTGCAGCCTTCCACCTGAGAATTCATTGATACTTCACATGATTATGATAACAAATTTCAGGACAAGACTGAAAGAACCTCCTGATATAATAAAAATAAGAAAACATCTTTAGCATGCTGCACTTTTTTTACTCAGTACTGCCTACATGACCAACCAAAGTGTGTCAGCAACTTTTCCTCACACAAATGAAATTACCAGGATTTGAGAAACAAACAAGGTTTTAATTCCATAGAACCAAAGGCTTTCTGAAATTTTTCCTGATTGATTCCAGAAACATACTCGTCTGTTTAAGGCTTCAATGGCAAGATCTAGGTTTCAACTTTTGATTCATCAAGGGTTTCATACAGCTATTGCATGTAAATTATGCATTTTTGCTATTATATACAACCCAAGGTTTTTAAATTTTCAATTGACTGATTTCAAAGAGATGCTCTTTATTTTGATGGAATCTATGTTGAGATCTAGGTTTGGATTGATTTTAATATATCTATCCCAATTTGATACTAGCTGTCACTCTCATTTCGACTTCTCTATGTAGCATTATACAATATGATTGGGGACATAGCAGAAGACTCACATAGCTTACTAACACACAACTAGAGGTCACTTCCTACTCCAAGTTTGAACGGTGAGAGAATAGTGATAAGTGATTATCTTCCTGTAGGATTTGCATGTTTCATGAATCTTCCATGGTGCCATGGATTAAGAAAAAGGACAGCTGTGAATTCAAGCACTGAAGTAGAATATAGGACCACGTCCAGCATGTACATTCACTTTATGGTTATTGCTACAGGCTTAGATATTCACTTCTCTTCTCCTGCCCGTCAATATGACGGTAATCCTGGTGTAAGCAAGATCATGTTTGATCCAGTCTTCCAAGAGCTTAGAAAGAATATAACAGCAGGGTACATTTCATAGTGGGAAGTTTCAAGCAGGCAACACCAATATACCAGGTTTAAAGCTCACAGAGAGCAATCATCTCATTGGCTGGGTCAGTCAACCAATATCATTACATATACAGGGATTTGTATAAAAATAAAAATAAAACATAAAACAAAGACAGTGAAGAAGGAAAGATGCCCTGGGATAAAGTTAAACATAAATAAAAGATTGTAATAAATGCACATGGTGTGCATCTCTAGCACCTGAAGGTTAAAATTCATGTTGTCTCATCAAAGCTCGCAAGACAATCACGACATCAGTCACATCACATGCAACAGATTTTTCAATGCAAGATCATTCTAATCGAGCTGAGTCACTCGCCTGGTCAAACTGTTATTTGGTAAAGTTCAAAAGAGAATACAGTGATTTGAACTCCCCACTTCTGCTACTAGTAAAGCCCTCCAACAGTGCACTAGGTGCTGAAAGCTGTCTGTGTTTAGACATTATATGTACTTGCATCAACATTTCTAAATATTAATCCAATTTTTTCCAATTAATTAATTCAATTATTAATAGTAAAGTTGAGTCAAGTAAAGACTATTTCAAGTCTTCAAGTCAACTTCCCCACATGACATCGAGTAGAGTCAAGATTTTGGTTTTTTGAAATGTCTCGATATCACCATAACAGTGTCAAATACATCATCTAAATAGATTTTATCATTAATCTCTAAGAAGTAACCTATACATACCATTTGAGAGGGAGCTCTAGCCTCTAAGTAGAAGATCATTGTGCAGGTTAGGGTGTCGAGCATGGTATTCAAAAAGAGTTACGTAACTAACGCCCATTAAGTAACGGTACTGGTGGGAGCGGTAACGTGATACAGGACTACAACGGCCATTCTGTAAAAAAATGGCCCGTAACAGGCTTGTAATGGACAGTTATGGGACCATAACAAGCCAATATTGAGCCAATACATTTCCTTCCAACAAAAAAGAATGTCTGTTACAGCACCATAACAGCCATTAAGGCCTGTATGATAATAAGCCATAAGGCTGGCCATTAAGGCCACTGTTACCATTATTGAATACCTTGGTGTAAAGGCTAACTTAGACTAATATCATAACTAAGCACTTCTTTATTAACTCGTTCATATGCATAAACGATGTCAAAATAAAAAATTCCTCATCCACAGAGGAAGACGAGAATTTAGCTTACATGCATAAAGCAGTGCACCATGATTGCATGAAATGCTCCATATGTGGTGATACAAGGTCTGGACAGACCCAAGCAAGCCTCCCCAAAGTGATGGCACTATTTTCCAAGAGTGATTTATTGAGACCCTGTTCACCATTAGAGAAAACAAGATAAAGCATAGGCTAAAACAAATGAAATATGAACTGATTGCAATGTCTGAAGTGACAAATCACCTCCGCATTTTGAAGGATTGGGACAAGGCATGAGATAACAGTCAACACAACCGGAGAAACTTCTTGGCGAACCTGAAATTTTTTAAGTCAAAATTCACAGTCACATCCAAAACTTACAGGTAAGACAATGAGAATAACTGCATCTACATGTTGCAATCTTCATAACTAAATAATAAATGGATGAACAACATCAAGATCGAAAATTCCTAGAATTCAGATGTTGTTTTCATATGGACGCAAGAAGAATGGAAAATGCATACAACCTAATCACACAGTATTATACAACAGCTAATGCTTTTTTATCAATTATAAAACAGAAATAATATGCTTCTCATATCAAAACAAAACCAATTATTATACACTCAGAAAGAGCAACACTTCAAAATTATAAAACCAACATTAAACAGAGTCAAGTTTCCTAACCAGCCATTATTAGAGAAAGAGCAACACGAGGGGGGGATTTCTGTGATTGAGAGCAAAGAAAAAAAAAAGCTGCAGGAAAGTGATAAAACTGGGAAACTCTTCAGAAATCCAATATTTGATGCGGGCTTGATCCCTCAATACCGTGTACTGAAAGGATAGATATCTACACCAAACATGCAAACAGGCATATGCATGCATCCACACACACACATGTTCACAGACAAACAGACGAGAGGGAAAGTCCAATGCTCTCATATTCACACACAAACAGCCAAGAGGGAAAGTCCAATGCTCTCACAGACACAGAGCAATAAGTTGTATTGAATCAGGGAACTTGGACAGTACAACTGAACAATACGTATCATCACACTCGATCAGACAATTAGATACATTCACAGGTTGACATTTTTTTATAGGCATCCATTTCTAATCCATGGATCGGATGGTTAGGATTGTCTGCTAGAAGTGATTCATAGAAACCATAAGCCATCAAGCATCAGTAAATAGGTAGTTTGAATAGTCAGACTCATTTTTCAATCAACAATTTTGACCATCAATTTTATAGACTACTGACCAGATGGTCAGAATCAACCCATCAGTGTGTATATCGAATGGTAGCCTGTCTAATGTGTTGGACCGAATCAACTTGACGTTGATAAAAAGAGAAGTGTAGGACACAATGGACCCAATGTTGATTAAAAATAAAGAAAATATGAAGAAAAAAAAAAACTTTTGGACCTAAGGACTGTCCGGAGGGATTAACTACAGCGCTCTAGCATTACTAAATTGATTCACTTGTATAATTATGCATTTGAGAAATGATACATGGTCATGATTCCGCGTCCTTTTGACTTGCTATCTTTCACTTTCCAGTATAAGCACAACATAGGGTTGATGTGGACACAAAAGCATTCAAGGTGTACCAACGAAGGAAACGCCAACCACAAGTGTCATCCTTGTGGATAGGCGATTATTGAGGAACTAAAGACCTGCTAAAGACCCTTCACATGTGATTGGACACATAGAAGACCCCACTCAGGAAGACATGTGTGAAGGAAGAAAGGAGAAAGAAGGCCGAACTGAAGAATTCGGGCGCCTGATCCACTGCCTTCGGGCATCCGACCATAGCCTTCGGGCGCCCCATCGGGCACCCGAACTTTGCCTGCCGAGCACCCAAACCTCTTTGGAAGTTTTCGGACGACATCTCGGGCGCCCGACCGAGCGCCCGAACTTTCCTGCACTTTTGTTAATTACGCGTTTTTGCTTAGTTTATGGGTATTTTAGTATTTTTATGTATTTATTTGCTTATTTAAGATGGCTAAAGCCCTAAACTCAAATTGAACTTTGATTCTTGATTAATGAAAAGCCTCTTGGAGCTTCTCTCTTCCTCTCTCTCTCTCTCATGGTGCTGTTTCTTCTTCCTTGATAACCCCCTTTCTTCTACTTGCTTCTTATGCCCCTCTAATCCTTCTTCCAGGTAATTCTATATTCTCTAATCTATTCGTTTCGATTACCACAATCTCCAAAATCTGAATTTGAGCCTAAACCCTAAAGTTTTCGGACTTTCAAATCCCTAATCCGAAATCCCTTGATTTCCTGGATTAGAGATTCCTCTTGATTGATTCGGTTATAGCCATGCAAGATTGGGAGGTCCTATCCCTCGCCGGATCCAACCCTAGTTATACTTGAAACTCAAACTTCGTGGTTGTGACGATTGGCCCGATCCATTGCAAGCTCCTTGTGGATTTTCTTCGTTTATGATGATTGATTCTGGATTTTAGATTATTTATTCCTTTTATTTCCGCTGTTTAATTGTGTTCATGAGCATGCATCATAATTAGGGCTGTCCTACGTCAAATTTGGTATCAGAGAATAGGCTTGCATAGTTTTTGTCTAGATCGAGTTGTCAAATTAGGGTTTTAATTTTTAGGTTTAATTTAGGAAAGTTCCAGATTTAGAAAGTTTTCAATTTTAGAAACTTTCCAATTCTAGAGAGTTTCCTAATTTGGAAAATTTTCAGATTTGAGTCGTTTCTTGTTTTAATTTAATCGTGTCAGTTCATATTAGTGTTGCATTCATCGCATTCATCTTGTAAGTCATAACACTTAGTAGTCTAGTTGGGTAGAGTTTGGTTCAAGTCTTCATTGTATGCCTACGAGAAGAGGTAGAGGTTTCGGACTTCAGCCTACCATGAATAACGAGCAGTTATCTGAGCAACTTGCTCAATTGATACAAAAGATAACCGCTCTAGAAGCAGGTCAAAAGCGTGAGTTTGCCCGCCTTGAGAACCAAATCACCACTACCATGACTAAGGTCGAACAACTAGAGGCGTCCCAAAGGGAAAACCCCGCTGTGGGGGATGATGCGCACTCCCAGGTGGGAGGAATCTTTGAAGAACGTGCTGTCGCACATGGAGGTATTGATGATAGAGATCGTGGTAATGGCTGTGGTATTGTGCGTGAGGCAAGGACCACATGTGATCATCAACATCGCTATGATCCAGATGAGCGTGCGATGAAAAGTGTGAGAGTTGAGGCCCCAAGTTTTGATGGGCGTCTGGATCCCAAGGCATTCCTTGACTGGGTTGCTGACATGGACCACTATTTTGAGTGGAATGGTATGTCAGAAAGCCGTCAAATGCGGTTTACTAAGATGAAGCTTGTGAGTCAAGCCAAGCTCTTTTGGACCAACACCGAGCGTAAGATAGAAAGAGTTAGTAAAGCCTCTATCACACATTGGTATGAGATGAAAGAGAAGTTGAAGGAGAAGTACCTTCCTCTCTCATACCGTCAGAAGCTCCTTGACCAATGGCAATCCTTACGCCAAGGGTCAGTGTCTGCCACTGACTACATCGCTAAATTTGAAGAATATATGATGCGATGTGATATCCAAGAAGACTCCCTACTAACGCTCTCGCGTTTCAAGACGGGCCTTCGTGCGGATCTTCAGCGCGAGCTTATGACTCGGCCCTTAACGGTCTTGGATGAAGCATATCAAGTCGTACAGGAGTTAGAGCAATATTTGAAGGCTCTTGTCGTTCGTCGTTTTGAGTCCCGAGACTCCAGTGCTAGATCTAGTTCTCAGGGGACTAGACCTAATGTTGGTAGTCAACCTAGAGCACAGGCGACTATTCCACCTACGCCTAGGGAAGACAAGGGCAAGGGGGTTCTTGGTGCCGGTCCAAGTAACATGAGCCAAGTGAGGTGCTATGAGTGTGGCAATCTTGGCCACATGTCTAATCAGTGTCCTACGAAGAGCCGTGGAAAAGCCTTAGTTATAGGCGAGTCCCACGAGGGTGGAGATAACCAGGGTGATTATGAGGTTGAAGAATATCACCCTGAAGGACTTACTGACGAGGAAGAATTAGATGGAGAAGCAACGATTGCAGTAGTCAGGCGGAAGTTGTCAAGTGTGGTGAAAAGAATTGTACGGTGATAGTGGACAGCGGAAGTTGTCAAAATGTGATTTCCACTAGCACCTTAGATCGCTTAAAACTGAAACCCACACCTCATCCAGACCCATATAAAGTTTCTTGGGTTGACAAGACATCCCTACCTGTCACCCATCAATGTCTAGTCCCCATCGAATTTGGGTCATACAAAGAGTCCCTGTGGTGTGATGTTTTACCTATGGATGTGGGACATGTTATCCTAGGTAGACCGTGGCTATTCGATAATGATGTCACGATCTTTGGCCGTTCGAATGCGTGTACCTTCATGCATAACGGTAAAAAGATCAAACTTAACCCAATACCACCTGAGAACATACTAAGGAAGAAGAAGGATGAGAAAGCAAGTGAGCCTAGAGGAGTGGAGAAATCCAAGCCTAAGTCTCTACATATAATCAGCGCAAGAGAGTTTGAAAAAGAGACTAAGGAGGATTCTATGGTGTATGCCCTTGTGGCTAGAGAGATTACACCTGAGGTTCCATCAGAGTTGCCCCGTGAGGTGACCTCGGTCCTGAAGGAATACAGTGATGTATTTCCTAAAGACTTGCCAAATGAGTTACCACCTATGAGGGACATACAACATGCCATTGATCTTGTCCCAGGGTCTACTCTACCAAACCTTCCTCACTACAGGATGAACCCTGCAGAACATGCAGAATTGAAGAAGCAAGTTGATGAGCTTCTGCAAAAGGGTTTCATCCAAGAGAGTATGAGCCCGTGTGCCGTGCCTGCACTGTTGACGCCAAAGAAAGATGGCACGTGGCGCATGTGTGTAGATAGCTGCGCCATAAACAAAATTATTGTCAAGTATCGGTTCTCTATACCTAGACTTGATGATATGCTTGACATGATGGCCAGGTCCACTATATTCTCTAAGATAGATCTCAAGAGTGAATATCACCAAGATCCGTATACGCCCAGGAGATGAGTGGAAAACTGCGTTTAAAACAAAAGATGAGCTGTATGAGTGGTTGGTCATGCCCTTCGGCTTGACTAACGCACCTAGTACTTTCATGCGGGTGATGACACAAGTTTTGAGACCGTTCATGGAAAAATTCCTAGTGGTGTACTTTGACGACATTCTTATTTATAGTACCACTAAAGAATCACACCTAGGACATTTGAAGCAGGTCTGTAGCGTCCTTAGGAAGGAAAAGTTGTATGCTAATCTTAAGAAATGTGCATTCATGTCTAGCCAAGTTGTGTTCTTAGGATTTATAGTGTCATATAAAGGGATGCGCGCAGACCCTGAAAAGGTCAGGGCCATAGTTGAGTGGCCTAAACTGAGGAACATTTATGAGGTGTGAAGCTTTCACGGCCTAGCAACTTTTTATCGTCGGTTCATTAGGGGTTTTAGCACGATCGTAGCTCCCATTACCGAGTGCATGAAAAAGGGAGAGTTCGTGTGGTCTAAAGCCGCAGTCAAGGCTTTCAAGGAAATTAAGGGCAAGATGGTAGAAGCTCTTGTCATGCGTCTACCTGACTTTTCTAAAGTCTGTGAAGTAGCGTGTGATGCGTCTGGTGTCTGTATAGGTAGAGTGTTAAGTCAAGAAGGACACCCAGTGGCCTATTTCAGTGAGAAACTGAATGAGGCAAAACAAAAGTACTCCACTTATGACAAGGAATTTTATGCGGTAGTGCAATCCCTGAGACATTGGCGACACTACCTCCTACCGCAAGAATTCGTTTTGTTTTCTGACCATGAGGCTTTAAGATATTTGCATTCTCAAAAGAAACTCAACCCAAGGCATGCCAAGTGGGGTAGCGTTTCTTCAGGAATATTCGTTTGTTCTGAAACACAAGGCCGGGGTTGAAAACAAACCAGCGGATGCCCTTAGTAAAAGAGTGGCGTTGCTCAACTCCTTGAGTGTAGAGGTAGTCGGATTTGAGCAACTGAAAGATGAATACCCCACATGTCCCCGATTTTGGGGGTACTTACGCGTCGCTCTCTAGTGACCAACGTACTATGGGTGAATATGTTCTTAAAGATGGCTTCCTTTTCAAGGGAGACAGACTTTGTATTCCCCGTATGTCCCTTCGTGAATTCCTCATCTGGGAGCTTCATTCAGGAGGGATAGCTGGCCATTTTGGTCGTGATAAGACCATTGCCCTTGTAAAAGATCGTTTCTATTGGCCAAGTCTCAAGCGAGACGTAGCCAAAGTTTTAGGGCAGTGTCGTACATGTCAGCTAGCAAAGCAAAGAAAACAAAATACCGGGCTGTATACGCCATTGCCAGTGCCACATGCTTCGTGGCAGGACATTAGTATGGACTTCGCGTCTCCATGGATTACCTAAAACCATAGTGTCTGATCGTGATGTCAAATTTACTAGCTATTTTTGAAAGACACTATGGCACATTATGGGAACTCGTTTGCAATTCTCTAGTGCTTACCACCCACAAACAGATGGTCGGACTGAAGTGGTAAACCGTAGTCTTGGAAATCTTCTACGTTGTCTACTGGGTGAACATGTTAAGACTTGGGATCTAATTTTACCAACTGCTGAACTTGCTTATAATGGGTCAGTTAATAGATCTACAGGGTTGAGTCCTTTTGAAATTGTAAGTGGTTATAAACCTAGAATGCCCATAGATCTCTTACCTATGTCTATT
Source organism: Liriodendron chinense (assembly GCA_003013855.2). Classification (NCBI taxonomy): domain Eukaryota; kingdom Viridiplantae; phylum Streptophyta; class Magnoliopsida; order Magnoliales; family Magnoliaceae; genus Liriodendron; species Liriodendron chinense. The sequence goes on along the minus strand of ML058339.1, from coordinate 331,819 downwards.
ACCCAAAGGTCTTCTGAATCAGCCGATGCATTTGCACGCCATATTCATGATTTGCATACAAATTAGACAGCGATTAAATAAGAGCAATGATGATTATAAAATTTCAGCTGATTCTCATCATAGAGCCCCAAGAATTTCAGGAAGGAGATTATGTAATGGTGCGAATAAGGCCAGAGCGATTCTCTCAAGGATCCGCTAAAAAGTTACAAGCGCGTAGTGCTAAGCCATTCAAGATATTATAAAAGGTTGGGTCCAACGCGCATCGGATTGACCTTCCACCTGAAATGAACATTAATCCAACTTTTAATGTGGAAGATCTAGTCCATTCTCATACTCCCATTATCGATCCATCGTCCCTTTCATGGCCTTTTTCTGATTTTGCTACACAACCCATTCCACCCATTACCCATAAAAAAGAAATTGAGGAGATCTTGGATGATGAGATAGTATCTACGAGAGATGGAGATTTCCAGAGGTATCTTGTTAAATGGAAGAACAAGCCAACATTTGAATCTACGTGGCTGCCGGGCGAAGCGTTGCGGAGTATTGATCCAGATCTACTAGAGCGCTACAAAAGTTTCAACTCATCGGAGTCGAGTTTTTCTCACCCAGGGGGAATTGATGTGGACACAAAAGCATTCAAGGTGTACCAACGAAGGAAACGCCAATCACAAGTGTCATCCTTGTGGATAGGCGATTATTGAGGAACTGAAGACCTACTGAAGACCCTTCACATGTGAATGGACACATAGAAGACCCCACTCAGGGAAGACACGTGTGAAGGAAGAAAGGAGAAAGAAGGCCGAACTGAAGAATTCGGGCGCCCGATCCACTACCTTCGGGCGTCCGATCGGGCGTCTGACCATAGCCTTCAGGCGCCCAAACTATGCCTGCCGAGTGCCCGAACCTCTTTGGAGATTTTCGGACGTCTTCGGGCGACATCTCGGGCGCCCGACCAAGCGCCCGAACTTTCCCGCACTTTTGTTAATTGCGCGTTTTTGCTTAGTTTAGGAGTATTTTAGTATTTTTATGTCTTTATTTGCTTATTTAAGATGGCTAAAGCCCTAAACTCAAATTGAACTTTGATTATTGATTAATGAAAAGCCTCTTGGAGCTTCTCTCTTCCTCTCTCTCTCATGGTGATGTTTCTTCTTCCTTGATAACCCCCTTTCTTCTACTTGCTTCTTATGCCCATCTAATCCTTCTTCCAGGTAATTCCATCTTCTTTAATCTATTCGTTTCGATTACCACAATCCCCAAAATCTAAATTTGAGCCTAAACCCTAAAGTTTTCGGATTTTCAAATCCCTAATCCGAAATCCCTTGATTTCCTGGATTAGAGATTTCTCTTGATTGATTCGGTTATGGCCATGCAAGATTGGGAGGTCCTATCCCTCGCCGGATCCAACCCTAGTTATACTTGAAACTCAAACTTCGTGGTTGTGACGATTGGCCTGATCCATTGCAAGCTCCTTGTGGATTTTCTTAGTTTATGATGATTGATTCTGGATTTTAGATTATTTATTCCTTTTATTTCCGCTGTTTAATTGTGTTCATGAGCATGCATCATAATTAGGGTTGTCCTACGTCAAGGGTGCAACATGTTAATCTACTCGATGAATGCAACAAACAAAATATACATCATATGCGTATTCATTGACGGAGTTCCAACTCATGAGAATTTGGGCCACATGGCAGAATCACCCTTACAGCAATGTCTCAGGCATGGTTCTCTAAATCATCATCATCATCATCTAAAGCCTTATCCCAACTAATTGGGGTCGGCTACATGAATCCTTTTCTGCCATTCCACTCTATCATTCAAGGGCCATAACTTCAGCTACACCATAGGCCATAACTTTGGGCACAGTTCTCTAAATCATAAAGAAATTTCTGGACTATGGCATAACCTATAGCATGATTATGGTGACTGAGACATTTGCAACCTTAGAAAATTGGCATGGTAGTAAATTAATATCAGCTCCCACGACGGCCAAGATAAACCAGGTCTTTTATCTGAACCAACTGTGCCTGACACTTAAAATCCATGGACCATTTTTTGAGGCATGAAGTACAGGAAGAAGTGGGAGCAAATTCAGCAGTGAAAGTGGCAAAAAAAAATCTGGCTCAAAATGTTTGCTAGTGTCAACACCTAGGAGCAGAAGTGGGAGCGGGAGTGGAGGCGGCACAGTATGTAGAAAATTCCTGCAGCTAAGGATCATATTCATTTCAAGTTCAATATGATAGTATGATATGCTAAGGCACACTTAACTCTACAAACAGAACTCATAAAGAAATTTCTGGACTATGGCATAACCCATAGCATGATTATGGTGACTGAGACATTTGCAACCTTAGAAACATTGGCATGGTAGTAAATTACATCAGCTCCCACGACGGCCTTTTATCTGAACCAACTGTGCCTGACACTTAAAATCCACAGACCATTTTTTTGTGGCATGAAGTATGGGAAGAAGTGGGAGCAAATTCGGCAGTGAAAGTGGCAAAAGAATCTGGCTCAAAATGTTTGCTAGTGTCAACACCTAGGAGCAGAAGTCGGAGAGGGAGTGGAGGCAGCACAGTATGTAGAAAATTCCTGCAGTTTCAAGTTCAATATGATAGTATGATATGCTAAGGCATACATAACTCTAAAAACAGAACTCGGTACCACCAAAAAATGAAGGTAGATAGAGCTGTAGCATTTACAAGAGTCTGGCAATTTCATAGCACAAGATGACTGACCTTAACTGCCAGTTCTCCAATTGCCCAACATGCATTGTTTGCCACTGAAACGGTCTCCTTTAACTCAGGAGTATCCTAGAAGGGCAATATGTACAAAATCAGACTAAAAAACAAGTATCATGTTGAATTTTGAAAATGACCTTTGCTCACCAGCTGTTTGGCTGCAACAGTGAGAAATTCTGAAAGGCGAGGACCCAAATGTACAGGACAGACCTGGTCATCAATCACCACAAATCTTTGATATACCTTAATATGATAAACAAAAAGGAGCACCTAAGCATAAGATGATTAAAATTTCAAACAGCGCAATGTTTCTAACGCACCCTTGCAAGATCCCCAAGAAGTGCAAGGGCACTTTGCCGTACATCAGTAGCATCATCCATACAACATTGCAGGAGTAAGTCCCTTAAATTGCTTTGTGAAACCTACAAAGGAAGAAGCATCAAAATGGATGAGCATTCATCTGAAACATATGCTAAAAGAAATCGCTTATAAGCCTGCCTATTATATAGTTATGGCTGATTCTAACTACATTCGCTACATCTGAATAATTAGGGAGAAATCCATTGATGTCCATTGGATGAATCCATCAGATAATATTTAAATCCACCAAAAAAAAGTTATTTCTATGGCTCTGTATGCACATTTGTCTAGGGGCATTCACTTGGTTCAAATACACTGGATGCTAGTTCACTTTTCTCAAATTGCATATTAGAAATTAAACACGAGGAGAATCACCTCACACCAAAAATTGTATCTATTGAAAAAACCAACAAAATGGTGAAAGTAGAAAAAATAAAATATAATGCTTAGGCTTTGTCTTAATGTGGTGCACATTTATCTAGCGTAATGTCGTCCACAAGGTTGACAACACTGTCATGTATATGTAGTTTACTGTTCTTCAGTTATTCACCGACGGTATTGAAGCTGACAAGAATAAGGTGAAGGATATGGTTTACTGTTCTCCAGAACCTATCATGTATATGTAGTTTACTGTTCTTCAGTTATTCACCGACGGTATTGAAGCTGACAAGAATAAGGTGAAGGATATGGTTGAGTGGCTAATGCTAACAATGTGGATGACTCGTGGAGTTCCCGATGGATTTGCAAGGTGTTCCTTTCCTTTTCCTTGAATAGTAACAGCAATTTTGATAAAAACAAAAGCATACAGGAGGATGATGAGAGATCATCCAAGAAAAGACAATCTCTCTCGTGGTCCCCATCATGGTCAACTCCAATCTCTCTCAGGTGAGTTATCCCATTATTCTCCAATCTAACAGTGTACCTGCATATGCACTTGTGGGTTCCCGGCAGAAGCATGATGAATGCATGAATTGTCAATGTCTGTTTCAGTTGTTAGCAGGTCTAAAACAAGGTTGTTTTTTTTTTCCTTTTCCTCTTTTTTTTTAATCTGTATGAAGTTAATTTATAGGAGAGGGAAAAGGCCCAAGGGAAATTTAGTACAAAGGAGACCTGACCAATTGATAAAAAGACCCACATTTCAGGAACTAGCAAATTCCTCCACATTACATACTATAGATAGAAGTTAATGGATTCATGTATATCTGTTAGGATTTCTCCATCTCTACAGATCTCTCTCCTCTTCTATATATTCATTCCATTCTCAGTGAAAAAACATAACATTGCCACCATTTAGTCTCTTTGGATTAACATGGTATCAGAACCATGAGGCAGCAATCCTAACCATACATCTCTCTGAATCCTATCTGTCCAGCTGTACATACGTATCCTATACCCTAACACTCCAATACTGACACGAGAACCAACAACTCATATAATTCTATAGTCTGGGTAGCCAATTGATATTTATTATTGAAGGTTCAATTGTCCCTGTCCCTCTGAGCAGACAAAAGAATTGTTAAGAAGCAGAACCTCCATAAAACCTTTCCCTAATGACTACTGGGCCCTAATCCCCATGATGCAAAGAGGATACCAATAGACCCCAGCCTTGACTATGTGATAGTGAATTGAATAAGACCCATTCCGATAATTCAGATGCACAACAGAACACTGGATGACTAAGTGATTGACATTTTCAGTACTCGTGCATAAACAACATCCCTTTACGAGGACAATATTCCTCCACTGAAGATTATCAACAGTTAGTACAATGTTATTACTGACCAGCCATCCAAATATATTAACCCTCAAAGGGCATTCAACTTCCAAATCCAGGTATATCCAAAACCCTAAAGTACAGGGATCTAAACGAGATGATCAACAGGACAACTTTCCTGCATTGAAGATGGTCAACAGTTAGCACTTTGTTATGACAAAACAGCCATCCAAATATATTAACCCTCAAGGGCCTTCGACTTCCAAATCCAGGTAATGTAGGAGCACTATCAAGTCCAATATCCAAATAGACTAAAGTACAGGGATCTAAACGAGGATTGGTCTGAAAACCAAAACCTCCCATCCTTCCAAAGATGATCAATCACCACATAATAAAGCAACCCCACAAGGCATAGAAACTCTTCCTCCTAATCCTCATTAAAATCAAGTCTAAAGATAGGGGTCCAAACAACTTGACGGCCTGATCTACCAAAACATTCAATGACTCTCACCTCCTCAATATGTACTGCCACATTATAGAGCTTTCTATACCAAATTCATATTGGAATATCTCCACACCATCTATTATCCTAAAACCTGATTGACAAGCTGTTGCCTGCATAAAAAAGCAACCCTTAAAAGACAACCTACCAAGGAAATGATTGTTTTCTAATGCTCCTGTTCGTCAACGATATGGGGGTGTACAGTGTACCTTTCATTATCCCAAATTTCGTATTTTGCCACTAGCACTCTTCTTCATAAAGCCGTGTTTTCCTTGCCAAATCACAGTAACCATTTGCCCAATAGAGCTTCATTCACAGCTTTCAAGGACTTCATCCCAGCACCACCTTTAGAAGAAACAGCTTTGCACACCTCCTTCCAACAAATTACAGAAAATTTGATCTTCCCTTCCAAACTTCGCCTAAGAAAGTCCCTCTGGATTTTTTTTCCAATATACCCAACACATTTGTAGAACAACAGAAGGGTGACATAAAGTACTACCGTAGTGGCCACCAGCCAGCCGCTTTTATGAGAGTTAACCAACCCCTGAGGTACTTACCTGACAGAGCGATTAGCCTTCTCTCTATTCTTCCAATGACAAGATCCAATAGTCACTTAAAAAAGGAGCCCTCAGGGAGGGCCGAGACACGTTGATGTAAGAGATCCTTCCTACAACCCAAAGTGAAAGCTAGCTTTTCCACATAGATCATGTCCATCGTAACCATAATGACTCCAAGCATTTCACACTTAGATGAGTTCATGCTGTGTCCAGAGCCAGCTTCGAGACACCTTAACATGCATCTAAGATTTAGCACTTGCTTCCTCCTGGCTTCACAGAAGATGTGCATATCATCAACAAACTGCAAATAAGACTGTTCAAAATCAGCATGGCCAATTTTAATGCCATTAGTTAAACCTCCTTGCCATTCACAATATTCTGGTTAAGGCATTGGCAATAATCACAAATTAGAACAGCAACAGTGGGTACCCTAATCTAATCCCTTTATAGAACAGACAAAATAGCCCTTTCGAGAACCATTAACCAACGCAACACTATTTTTACTAAATTAACACATTCTCAAATCCATCCTCTCCACCATATCCCAAGCCCATCCTCCGAAGCTATAAATATAAAATAAATCCTAGTCACTTTTTCCATGTCGATTATCCAAACAATACAAGGATTACCTTCTCTATCTCTCGCATGCATTCATGAGCAGTGAGGCCTACCCGTAACTAAAGAACCTTCAGAGAATGAGATGATTGATTCCAGCACTCTTCTGATACTTGACACTAACAATTACACAAAATTTGTATGGACTTCCAACTAAACTAATTGGCCTGAAGCATGATTAGCCTTTTGTGTCTTCTTTCATTGGAATGAGAACAAGGATGCTCCATGTCCTATGTAAGTCTTCCACTCTCATAAAATTCATTAACAAAGGTTATCACAATAACCTTCACCACATGCCGAAAAGATTGAAAGAATTGAATCAGGAAGCCACCCGAACCCATGGCCATATTAGAGCCAAGTTGCTCAATAGCCAGCCACACCTCACCTTCGATTGCTCTTTCAAGGAGAAACGTCTTCCTCACTGTTTCATCTTTCAAAACAAAGTAACATTTTCCAAGGTGGAGCAGCACAATTCCTCTTTCATGAAAAGATTGCAATAGTACTCTATCAGAGATTGACATATTTCTTGCAGGTTCTCTACAAGCGCACCATTCACCATCAAACTCTGAATAAAATTAACTCTTATATGGGCACTAGTCATCAAGGTTTTGAATAATGGTGTCGGTGGCCGTATTGGCCAGCTCCAAAAGAGATACAATATGGGGCGAATCTAACCCGTATTGCACAAAATCTTTTTAGAACAAAACAAATATGGAAATAATAATGGAAAATATGCAAAACACTAGAATCTATCATTTAGGTGTTTGCGTATTTAATGGTGTAGCAGACCATTCTTTGATAAGAAGGTCGTACGGCAGCTTGACCTGCTAAAAATCGACAAAATAGGTCCTAATAAAAAACAAATCAAGCATGATTTGGTCGATTAGGGCCCATCGCATATTAATACAAAAAAATAAAATAAAAAATGAAAAATGAAAAAAATAAAGTTGATGGTTTACCCCTTCTAATATTTCCCAAAATAGACCATTCCACTTCGATTAACGAACCCTGCTTAAATCTTATGCTTTGATCCTCAAAACAGGCCTAAATCTAGTCTCAAATTAATTACTAAGCTTCATTATTGAATTGAAAAAGTGGAAAAACGAGAGTTTGGGCCCAACCTGAGAAACTTCTCATGCCATGATTCCACTGTTAGGTTTTTCAAAATGCAGCAAAATTAAAAGTTTTCAAAGATCCGTATTCGTTGATTAAGTCCTAAGGATCACCATCTAGATATTGTCAAGTTTCTAGAAGGACCAAAATTGAAGAATTATGGAATTTGAATTATCTGATTGAAGAAACCATCAATTTGTCAATGCCGCTCTTCCAAACTAGCAAATCTCTCCCCGATCTATCCCAAATGAAGGAAAGGATGGGAGCCAACACGGACTCCAAAAAGTAGGGCTGATGGAAAATGCACGGAATCATCCACGAGAGTGGACCCACACATGTGAACGTGTGATGGGGAAGGAGAGACAGGAATCTCTCTCTCTCTCTCTCTCTCTCTCTCTCTCTCTCTCTCTCTCTCTCTCTCTCTCTCTCTCTCTCTGAGATGTCCAACTCTCTCTTTTGTCTAGAGCTCCTCCCCCTCTGCAATAGGATTTATTTATAAAGAGTCGGGATTTCAAAGATACACTAGTTATGATACACTACCACCCTGCAGATTTCCATATGCCTTACTACCAGTGTAGTCAAAATCCTACAATTTACAATTTACAATATACGATTTGAGCAAATCTTAAGCAAAAAGATTCAAACCCCACCTTGAATCCCTTTTTACATGAATCCTATGATTCTATGATTTGAATCCTACGATTTACAATTCAAATTATACTCATTCTCTTCTATTTTAAGCTTCACTTAGCTTTCATTTTATGCTTTCAAATTGGTGGGGGCTCTAAGAATAATTTAGAAAAGGTAAATTATTTTATTTGTTTTGTATAAGAGATTAAATGCTATCTCTATAACGTTAAATCATGGAGTTTTTTTATGATTTCTTACTGCTTAACTGATTGAAACACCAAATTAATGTCTGACTTTCTGGAATGTTTTTATGGATGGTTACGATCATGTTGACTTATATGTATTGTGGAACGATATTTAGATTCAAAATATCTTTTTTCAATAGTCTATGGTATCAAATGCCGCTTTTCCAACGTGATTCTACATTCAAGAAAGGTAAAAAGAACATCAATTATTAAAGGATCCTTGTGTGTTTTTTAAGGGAAGCTTCTTGAAAAACAAAAATAAAGGAAAACTAAGAATCCTTTAACACTTCATGACATGGTATTGCTTGGTGCATATTGATGGCAAAAGGATAATTGATGAGTTTTTCTGATTTATTTATATTTTTCAGATTCTTTCAGTTTCTTAAGAAAATTATAAATAAATAAAAAAAACTTATTATTTAAGATATGATTTGCGATTCGATACGATACAACCCCTATTACAATTTACGATACAACAATGATTTTGACAACATTGCCTACCCATGAGAATCATGTGATTCTGCCTTATCCCATGTACCCATTTCTAATCCAATCCCTCCACCATCATGGCCATCCATCATAGACCCAATGCCTATGGAAACCAAGTGGACTCCCAGATCTAAATCATCGGATCATCATCACGTGCAATCAAAACCATTTTAATAGTTAAAAACATTTTTAGAACCTTTCAAAAGCTTTAAGTGTTGGCCCAATGGATAAACCATGAATATCATATCCACAAGATCCAAGCTAAAAATGAGTTCTTAGGAAACCAGATGATCCCTTGTTGGCCCATGTGAATCTTAATAGACCTTAATGGATGGGCCAAGCTACAACCACTTTTATTAGCCACATGATGACCTCATAAAGCAAGCGAAAGCATTTGTAATCGAGACCTTAAGCTCATCACATGTCCTCAAGTCTAAGAGGATTAATCAAATCCGGTACATCCTCAAGTAAATCATAGTCCAAGCATGATGGGCTTCTCGGTCTAGGAACTTTACTTCAATCCACCAATGCAAGTGACTGACAGGTCCAAATTAAGAGCCTATTTTCATGGCAAACTCACGCTCCTATGTGGGGTAGTGCGAAGGCACACTTACTCCCAATTGTGCCCAATGATAGAGACCTTCCATCTAGACTCGTCATCAGTCCCCACACACAAGATGACGACATGTAACATAATAACCATAGGTTTGTCCTACAACCTGCTAGGTGGTCATGGTACAACAGGGTACTAACAAACACAACCCACATCTCTCCCCTAGTCAATGACTAATGTGTCCAATCTAAACTACCCAAGGATAACTAAAGGAATCCCTCTCCTTTAACCCATGCCATGTGCATTTATGATGCTCCGACATATTAACTATGACATAATCACATATCCATCTAGGACCCATGGTCAACATGATTTATGGTCAAGATCATCAATATCACTAGAAACCATCCATGCCATCAATGGATAAGATTCACATTGGTTTTCCAAGACCCAACTCTAACACCCACTCCCTCCCTTTTCTCTAAAGAGAACCATATTACGTTGAAATCACCTGCAATTACCATGGAAAATCCCATTTCGTACTACGAAGTCCAGTTTGTGCCAAAATTCATGCTTCTCGGATTCATTCTCATTTATACACCGATATCAATGTTATGCCAAGCTCAAGTTACTGAAAGCATATTTAGTTATATCACTCGTGATACATGTGTCGGAACATCCCCATCAGAACATGATACAAGTTCCATTAGAAGAGTATGAAAATCTCATCAGAGAAGAAGGTCAAAGCTCAAATGAGGCCCTGGATGTGCATGTTCATTCTGCTCATCAAACAGCTACGTCCAGCATTATCTTATTGCTTCCTCATTTACACGCCGATGTCAACGTTGTGCCAAGCTCAAGTAACTGAAAGCATCTTTAGTTATATCTCTCGTGATATACTTGTCAGCAAATCCCCATCAGAACATTATACAAGTTCCACTAGAAGAGTACGAAAATCTCATCAGAGAAGAAGGCCAAAGCTCAAATGATGCCCTGGCCATGCATTTTCGTTCTGCTCATCAAACAGGTACATCCAGTATTATCTTTATTGCTTCCTCTCATCCACCTGGTTTTTGGCTTACAGAAGCAGGCTACTAACCACATGACAGGCAAAACCTCTAATTTCCTTACTGAATTCCTCTTGGTTACGTCATGCTTGCAAATGGATCTCCAATAAAGTAATGATGCATATCACCTCTAATATAGGCTTCCATGAGACAAAGCACATAGAAGTAGACTGTCATTTTGTTCGCAGAAAGTGGTCAATGAAAATTTAGCACCATGTGTAAAATCATCAAACTAGTTAGCCAATATGTTTATAAAAATCGTCTGTCCTCGTCGTGCTTCTTTTCTTTTTAGCTTTAATTACAGCTGACCTTGGACAATTGTGAGAGTTGCAAAAACTTACTTGGAGACCTCAGAGGCTCGGACAATCCACCCCAGCAAAAGCTTGTTCAAGTGATCCATTAAAAAACAAATGAACTGTGAGCATAATTTTTAATCGCTAATCGGGTAGTGCTGTTCTACATTGAGTTTGGAGACAAAAAATAAAATAAAACCTCGATAGAAATTGTTAGTGACAACTTATGTGCATTTTAAATAGCTGAAAAAAGTTGGAACATTTTAAAACAAACATATACAATGGAAGGCCAAAAATTTTATGTAAGACTGTCACTGAGTACCAGACTCTCTATCCCACTGCCAAGACCTTCTGCAAGCCCTGAGAGCAAGTCCAAAGAGCAAACAATAAATTCTTTATCATATTGAACCCCCGCTCTAACAGGATCAACCTGCAAAGAAATAACTAACTGTCAAGCAAGGTGAATACAAAATTGGGCAAAAATCAAGATACCAACTAAAATGTTTGGAAGAGAACAAAACTTTTTCATTAAGCAGAATACAAAGGTGTATCTAGCAATGCTTTGAGCCTTTAACCTTCAGGACTTTTTCTTGGTGTTCTAAATATCTAGTTCTTTCTCTCAATAAACTGCCTTGTCGAAAACATTTAGAACAAGTCTCAACTCACAACTCATGTAAATTGATTTGAAGAAATATGTTATGGCTGTGTATCTTTTACGGAGTAGGTAATGGTACAAAAATCTGAAGAATTAGTTTAGACGGAATCAATATATGCTTTATGAGGAAAATGTGCATACGAGTGCATGGACTTCTGCTCATTTCTAGGCATAGCTTTTTGTACAAAAACTCAACAAAATCATGTATAAGAGCCACAAATTAGAATTTCTTTTACACAGATATTTCTTTCTTTGTGTATCTTCTCGTTCTGCTGTCTCTTTGCTTCTGTCTAATAAAATTCCTCATCATTCAAAAAACAATACACTGAGATATTTGCAGTAATCAACTACAAGGGAATGCATATCCAGAGCACTTAACTGAAAAGCTTGGAATACGAGCAGAAGTGCAAAGAGGCTAGAAGCAGTGTTCGAAATATCGGTATCACGTTACGTATTGCACCCTTGGGATACAGATACATATCGGTTATCACATGGGATATATCGGTTGTATCGCATAATGTATCGCTGTTGTTGGAAATATGGAGAACATTGGGAAATTGGTCGAATTTTTCAACGAAACTTCAGTGATTGTTAAAAAAGACATCAATACACACTTAGAAATCAAAACATATAAAAAACAAGTGCACATAATATGTTTTCTTTATATGGGGTCCTAATCTGTGTGCAGTCTAACTGAATTGATGCAAGTATATTCAAAGTCTATTTATATAATTTATAAATGTAAGAAGACGTGTGGAAACACAATCGATACATTCAAAAGCAAAAGAAGAATCACTAGACTAGGTTACATGCATGTTTGATTTTATGTTTGGACATAAAGATTGCAACCGATTTGCGAGAAATTGAAATTTTTTAATTTTTTCAATTTTCCGCAACTTGGCCCATCTCCTCCAAATCTCGAAATCGAAGCACCCAATTCATAATTTTTCATGCAAAACATGAAAAGTCATATATTTGTAACAATTTGACACTGATTGAACATTATTTACGGAAGAAGAAAAGGATAAAAAAAATGCTCACTAGATCGAACCTATGGGATATACCACACTACTTGTGTGTTTCGTATCGCACAGGTGGGATACATGATATATCTTGGGATATATCGGCCGATATTGTCGATATTTAAAACACTGGCTAGAAGTACATGACAGCATGAGAATACATGGGTGTGCGTATACTAAAGACATTTGTTGATTTAAGATATCCCAAAATAAAAGATAAGGGTGTGTTTGGTAAACTAAATAAAAAAAAAATCTGAAATTAATTCAAGTACTAGATCCATTGTGTACTGAATTTTATATACTGATAAGTGATGGAATGCAGGTTTGGTAAATTGTTACTAAACATTGAAATTTAGCACTGAATCCAAAAAAAATTGTTTGGTAAAAATGTCTTTGGTACTTTTACCAAATTACTCATGTCCTAACATGATCTAGAAAAACAGATGAAGTGGGGGGGATTTCTCACTATTAGAGTCCCTTGTTATACATTGATACGCTATCCTCTAACTACTCAAGCTTTTAGAGAAAGTGGTGATTTGACATGGTATCAGAGCGAAAGGTCCTGTGCTCGAATCCCGAAAGTAGCAAATATGCCACTGGTAATATATTCTCCCATGGGGGGCTATTTATGGTGTGAATTGTGAGTGTCCCTCCACCTAGGTGTGAGTTGTGTGTCCCTCCACCCTTGCCCAGTACGTCCCCATGCGGAGTTCCACCCCGCATGTGCAGGGAGTGTTAGAGTCCCTTGATATACATTGATACGCCGCCATCCTCTAACAGCTCAAGCTTTTAGAGAAAATGGTGATTTGTCACTCCCAAACATCACTAGTGGCCCCATCTAATTTCCCGTGGTAGGAAGTTCCTACTAAATGCTTTCGCTAGAAATCTACATCAGATTAGGGGTTACTGGTAACACATTAGTGCGTGTGCACTGACCGTAGGGCCCACCTTGATGTATGTGTTGTACATCCACACCGCCCATCAGTCTTTACAGCTCATTTTATGCCATGCTCCTGAAAATGAAGTAGATCCAAATCTCAGGTGGACTAAACAACAAGGATTGAATGCCCACCACGAAAAACTTTTTGTGAGCCACAAAAGTTTAGGATCAAGCTGATATTTGTTTTTTTCCCTTCATCCTGGTCTATGTGACCTTATCAAAAGATGGGATGTTAAATAAACATTGCGTTGGGCCTTAGAAAGTTTTTAACAGCGAGCATTCAATGACCACTATTTCCTGTGGTGTGGTCCACTTGAGATTTGGATTTGCTTAATTTTTGGGACCATGGCCTAAAATGAGCTGTAAAAACTAATGGACAACGTAGATATACAACACATACATCAAGGTGGGCCTTAGTAAGTTTTTAATGGCGAGCGTTCAATGACCATTATTGCCTGTGGTATGGTCCACCTGAGATTTGGATCTACTTCATTTTTGTGACCAAGCCCAAGTATGATCCAGGGAAACTAATGGACGGCTTGGATAGACAGCATATACATCAAGGTGGGCCCTACAGTTAGGGGCAGCACCCACTAATGTGTTACCTAGTGAACACAACAACATATACTGATGGGCAGCCCTACAATTAGGACAGTATATACATCAAGGTGAGCCCATCATGATGTTTATTTGTCATCCAACCTGTTCAAGAGGTTACATAGACCTCCAAAACTCCTGCGGCCTCCAAGAAGTTTTCAATGGTAGAGGTTCAATCCCCACTGCTTTCTATGGTGTGCTCCACTTGAGCTCTGTATCTGCCTCATGCCCACGCCATAAAATGGTCTCGTAAAATGGATAGAAGGTGTAGATATGACACATAAATTATGGTAAGGCCCACAAAACTTGGTGACGTCAATAAGGTGGTGTGTGGCACACCACGCAATCCGTTTCCGTAATGGATTGCATATTATAGAACGTGGCACAGAGGGTGGTACATTGTTAACTTGGCAAAGTTCTGTCTACCCCACCATGATATGCCTTAGATCCACACCACCCATCCATTTTTTCATATTATTTTAGGTCATGATACAAAAAATGAGGCAGATCCAAAGCTCAAGCGGACCACACCACAAAAAACAGTGGGGATTGAATATCTACAATTGAAAACTTCTTGGGGCCACAGAAGTTTTGGATCAAGCTGATATTTGTTTCGTCCCTTCATTCAGGTCTATGTAACCTTATGAACAGATTGGATGTAAAAAAACATCATGGTGGGCCCTAGGAAGGTTTCAACAGTGGATGTCTTGCCCCCACAGCTTTCTGTGGTGTGGTCCACTTGAGTTTTGGATCTGCCTCATTTTTCATATCATGTCCTATGATGATCTGGAAAATTGGATGGACGGTGTGGATATAACAAATACATCATAGTGGGGCCAGAGGACTTTGCCACGTCAAAATGGAGTCCATTTGGAATATGATCACCATCACGTACAAAAGGGGCAAAGTTGTCATTTTCAGAAAACATTTAACACAAAGCCACTTACTGCATTCTATACACATCACTTACCGCATTCCGCACGTAAACCACCCTGGAATTAATTCCGTTATTAATTTCATTAAGGACTTGTTTTAAGTGTGTTAAACAAACACCCAAAATGGCATATTAAGTAGCTGAAATCTGATTTTCAGATTTTGGGGGCATATTAAGTGGCTAAACAAACAGCCCAAAAAAACAATGGCGAAGCAGGAAACATGGACCACAGATAGGTGAGAGAAGGCCATGAAGATGCCACGGAATTCATCTCATAACAATTTCATAAATACACATGCACAAAAACACTTCTAGTTAAGAGTTTGAGCAAGCCCACACATGTACAAGGGATCCAATGTGGATGCCCCAAGTGCCAAAGTGGCATGAGTTCAAGAAACAAGACGTCCATTAGATGGGTCCAAACATGCTTATGCCCTTGAATAAAAATTTGGCATGCACACTGATCAATGATATTGAGTAGGTTCCTCTTCAGGGCTTCTAGCCGCCTTTCATCGACTAGTTTCGCGAAGCAACTTCAACCATGGAGGAAGTGGTAAAAGCCCCCACCTGGCTCAGGACAATCCAGCGATCTAAGTTGGGGCGGCTCCTTTTCGCCATGCATAAACTGAACCAACAATTGGGATAAGCACGAAAATTAAAGCTTCTATAAATACAGATACACCCAATACATCGAAACTAATTGAAGAAAATGGGCCCTTTTAACTCAGTGGTAGAGTAACACCATGGTAAGGCGTAAGTCATCGGTTCAAATCCGATAAAGGGCTTTTTCAATTGCGCTTATATTCATCACTGTAGGAATTGGGTTCAAGCTTTCCCCAGCCCCTTCTCATCAATAGGACTCCTGACGTATACGAAGGAATGCGGTTCGTTCGACAAATTCCTACCTCTATATCTATGTCTGAGATGTTTGGATTTTTCAAAACTCCATGGACATGCAAAAGAGAAATGCGAAGAATGCCCATGTTGTGGCAATTCCACCCAGAAGTTAATGGGTTGCTCCTACAACACGTCCTTGTACAATGCTCAAGGCTCTTGGCTGAGTAACAGGAGCAACTTTTAATTTGTTATGAGCCCAAACGATGGATTCAATGAGCTATTATTGCAGTAGGATAATGGCTAGGAGGATTTGAAAGGCATTATGGCATTAAGATTTCCAAGGTTTAGCCAAGGCATGGTATTTGATTCGCCAAATACATCTAAATACATTCGTACAGTACCCAATAAGTTATTAGGTGTTCTTTTATTGGTTTCAGTACCAACGGGATTATTAACAGGACCCTTTTTGGAGAACGTTAATAAATTCCAAAGGAGTCGCAAATGGATCCGCTGGTTCACCAATCATTGACGGTTCTAGAACCACTAGGCCTACGTTACATGCAATAGTACCTAGAATGACTACTGGAGAAATATATAAAAGATCATTGGGCCACGCGGGTTCTCCGTAATAATTATGCCCCATCCCTTTAGCCAATTTAGCTCTTAATACAAGATCATACGATGGAGCCACGGCGAAAATAGTATAAGCAGCACTCACTCGGGCTCATCCCAGCAGTCGTACGTCAGGTCCATTCCTATGCTCAGCTTAGGCTCCCCCATCCCCATTTCAGTTAGGGCAGGGGCAATCCCGTGGCGAATCCCACATAGACCAATAGATCGAGATCCATAGTCCATTTCGGATCCAGATCGAGCTTGTTTTGAGCGAGTGGCTAATGATCCTGCATATATATTGGAAATGATAACAGAATGCATAGGTCCAACTGATCACCGCGTCTGTATTGTAAATATGCAGTTACGAATAATCCAGCCAAAGTAATAGGACTTATACCTAAGACGATTCCAAATAGAAAAACTTCAATCATTTCAATTTATTTGAAAGAGGAGAAAAAGAGAGGTAATATCTATCCCTAAATATTAATCCAAATCTCCCATGAATCCCAATGACCAAGAATTGGCAATTGACAAAGATGAAATTCTTAATGATAGTTGGTTGTATTCACCGATTTTCGCGATAATAACTTGTTCCACAACAGGATTAACTGCATTTTATATGTTTCGGATGCATTTACTTACTTTTGAGGGGCATTTACACATTCGGTTTCAAAATTACAGTGGCACTAAAAATAGCTCGTTCTGTTCAAGATCTATCACATGGCCCGAGAAAGCGCCGGGATCAATCTATCCCGCGTACGTAGCCTATAGGTTGCAATGAGGTAACCAGCTTCTTATCACCGCTGCTAGCTAACATGAGTACATGAGTTGGACGAATAAGAGTCAAAACTTGTGAAACCTGAGCTACTATATATTTGACACGGGTTTGCCGTAATGCTGGAACTATGGCGAATGCATCTATCGTCATTGATGCATAAATAAAGAACCAGATTCCGTAAACAACATAGAGGAAGAATGAAGGGAATATCTTATCGAGGCAATCATATTTGTTTCGGTAGATATGCTCTTCAGGCACTTAAACCCGCTTGGATCACATCTGACAAATAGAAGCAGGGCGACGAGCAATGACACAATATGCGCACCGTGATGGAAAAATATGGGTACGTATATTTCCCGACAAACCCGTTACAGTAAGACCTACGGAAACACGTATGGGTTCGCAAAACCAACAGATGGAATAAAAAAACATAGCCAAGATTTTCTAAGCCATCCTTTTTGTTTCCTTTAGGTTCTAGCACAGTGGCCTGTTTGATGAGTGGACTGCTTGGATCTATTTAGACAAGAGCATCTACATGTTGGGACCCACCTGATGTCACAGCTTGGATCTCAAACATGTCAGCAACATTGTCACATGGGGCGGCATGGAGATGGCTCTCTTATACACATGAGTGGGCTCAGCAAACCTCTATATTTCAATTTAGTTATATGCTTTTAGGGCCTATTTGCATAGAGAAGCCCATTCAGGGATTCAATAGCCAACAGCTATCTGTCGATGTGGAGCCCAGCATTCCACATCAAACTTTTAATTCTTGTTTTGCAGGAGTACGAAGACCTGCAAATAAAATCCATTTCATTTTCGAGCTGCATGAGACATAAATGCATCATATTTGAGGGTTCGCGCTCCTACAAAACAATGAGAAAGAATATGCAATAGAATTCAAAGCCCACGTAGTCAGAAATACAATTTATATCCTCTTTAGAAATACATCTGACAAGGATACTATACAAGAGAAAAGAAAGAAAATATGAGATATGATAAGAAAGAAAGATAACAAGGGGATTTATATTTCCGGACTTCCGGTGCTCTGTGAGAGAACATAATGCAGGGGCATTTTCACACCAAGCTTAAGTGGGGCAGCCTGTGTGAGGCGGGGGGCACACTCGGAGTGGGGTAGACTGTGCGAAGCAGCTACACCGTGCGAAGCGGGACCCATGCGAAGTGGGGCGGCTCACGAAGGAAGGTTCGACTAGGGGCCTGGCCTGGCCTGGGCTATGAGATAAAAGGATATTCCATGCCTCCCTCATCAGCTCTGGAGCTTTTGGTGAGTTGGTCGAATGTCCTACGTCAAATTGGTATCAAAGCGGAGGTCTCGTGTTCGAGACTCCTCACCGGGGGTGACTAATGCAGGGGCATTTTGACACCAGGCTTGAGTGGGGCAACCTGTGTGAGGCGGGGGCACACTCGGGGTAGGGTAGACCGTGCGAAGAGACTACACCATGCGAAGTGGGACCCATGCGAAGTGGGGCGGCTCACGAAGGAGGGTTTGACCAGGGCCTAGCCTGGGCTATGAGATAAAAGGATATTACGTGCCTCCCCCATCAGCTCTAAAACTTTTGGTGAGTTGGTCGGATGTCCTGTGTCAGAACATGGGTTTGTACCCATATAGGTCCCTTAGACACAATGCTCAGATCCCGCTTTGACGAACCACAATGCACATATCACAAAGATTTACACTAACAATAGATAATCGGTTTAGGAAGATAAAATGGGCGTGCATACGAATACTCGCATTGCATATGTAAAGATGATTTTAGATCTACACATTTCTAAACTCAACTGAAAACAATGATTCCTATACTAAAACTAGTTCCTAGGCATCACTACTTTATTGGACTTCAAACTCAAGTAGAAAACAAGGACTGTTATAAACGTAATGAACATGGAAGAGTCCTATTTACTTGGGCCTACCAACGTCTTCCCTAAAATTGAACTTTTCAAAATTAACATCCATTTTATTGCCTTTGTCAGAGTAGATGAGTACACTGGTTTGTATGTACATGTGGAGCATGGAATAAGAATAGTGTGTATATTATTGTGTGGTACTGCAGAGTACCATACTTTCAGTAGATTTGGGTGAATATTAGAGAATGTAGTGTATCTTGAGATCTTATCCTAAGATTATTTTTTGTATCTCATGAGAGTATGAAGTTCTCTCCCCTCATTCATTCTCCACACGTCTCTTTTTCTCCTCTCCTTTTTTAAATGGTATCAAAGTGAAGGTTCTAATCTTCTCTCCTCTACCTTCATTTCCTATCTTCTTTCTTCTTCTTTTATCTATGCTAAGGATCCATCGTCCCTCCCAACTTTTCCACCTACACATGATAGTGAAAGAAGAGTGATTTATCTCCCAACACCTTCACAGAGGGTAAGCCTTTCTGCATTTGGGGATATATGCAAGTCGGTACAGCCATTAATCCCTTCCACAAGAGTTCCAGTCCACTGGATTTGTCTGTCTTCAGATTTGCACAACTCTTGCTCCCCAAGATCTCCCATCTCAATAGATCTTGTTTTCAATGATCCCAGAATCATCAGGACTCATTTCCAACCCCATCAGTCTGTTAGAACCCATTTCCGACCTCTAGGATAGGTGGAACCCACATTTGATGCCACTAGGATCATCAGAACCCATTTCCGGCGACTAATCTCCCCTCCAGTGTCATCAGCAGCACCTGATCACAGTTTCCGGAAACACAACCACAATCAAAGGCCATCTCCGGTGTCTCCAGCCACACCAGGTGCATTAGATCTCGCGTAGGCACCACTAGTAGCACAAGATTGACCCCCTGACACCACCAGGAGCACCAGAGCACATTTCGGGCATAGTTAGCAACATTATATTTCATCTCTGGCACCTTCACAATATCTAATTCACTTCTCAGCAGCACCCTCACCTCCGAGATTGTCATTTGAATCCCCTAGCTTTATTAGAGACTGCAGACAGTCCCCAACATCCACATAAATACCATCCCAAAACTGTAGATAGTCCCTAACACTAACACAATATTATATACCTATAAACAAAACATTCCTCTCCACCAATATTATAGTTATCACTGATACTATTGATGATAGTGGTATCCACAGGCTGGCAATACAAATACCCACTAGAAATGCCAATTTTTCCAGGTATTGATGAAATATCAGCAATACATCCCTAATGTATTGATACCTTGTCGTATCGCAAAAAAAAAAAAAAAACTCTTTATAAAATCTCCCTTATACCGATATGATCATCGAAACAGCTCAGGAAGAGGGAAAACATGCATAAATACAACATAAAAAAATCTAGGAAAAAAAAAAGAATATATATATTCTTTTTGTGTGTATGTGTGTGTTGGGGGGGGGGGGGCGAATGGATTTCGACCACTCTTCAATTTTTATAAATCAAATCTCTCACTTGGGGAAAAATCAAGTAGGAAACATGCATAAATACTGCAAAAATCAGAAAAAGTAGGATTTTTTTTTTTTCAAATCTGGTTGGGGAGCAGATTTCAACCACTCCTCTTCAATTTTGCTAAAAAAAATTAATAGTTAAAATTTTATTTAAATTTTCGAAAAATGCAAAAGAATGCTTTATTTAAAAGAAAAAATAATGCTACTGTTTCATGAAAACTTTACAACTTTTTTTCTATTTATGGATGGATGATGATGAGTAATGGTTTGCATTTTTTTAATAAAAATTATTTTTCATAGTTTTAAATACTATAAAAAAAATATTTTTACTTTTAAAAAATAATTATGTTGTTTTTATTTCAGAATTATGCATGCACTTATGGATGGATAAATGACATATGTATGTGTGGATGTGTGCATTGATGGATGGATGGATGAATGGATGTGTTATGCTTATGCATTTATGGAAGTATCAAGCATGAATGGACTGATAGGTGTTTATGATGCATCTATATATGTATCCATGGATTATTTTTTGTTACTATTGCACTGGTTTTTTATGACCGCACATGGTTTAGGCCCCTATTAAATGGAAACTTATTATCTATGGTTCTTTCTACAATTTTTTTATTCGTAAATATGTAAACATGTGTCTTTTAGCATCTCTTGGAGTTTCACTGAAAATGATACCTTTTATCTCCATGTTTCCATCTATCAGCAATACATTTTTGGTGTCAATGATATTATGAGTGATATCGATACATGTTTCTGTATCGCCAGTCAACATACATCTAACGAGTGATATCGATACATGTTTCCATATCACCGGTCACACACATGTAACGATACCAATACTAAGTACACTGCTCTCTATTAGACATGATGTCCAAATTTGCTTATAGCCTTCCACTGATTTGACCTGACGTCTATCAGGGTTCAGTCTTTGTAAATGATTTTCTACTCTTAAGTAATAATTGAAATTTTAACCCATCCAATTTTATATTGTACACATCCGTCTGTTAAAAGTTGACATACTTGCTATTCCTGCAAATGGTATGTGCATGCAATTAACGTCATAGTACATCCATACAACAATACTAGTGCCCTGTACTATAAGCTGTAAGTATTGAGTTAAACAAGATTACAGCCAAACAATTTTGTTTAGCATAAAATCTAGTGATGCTCTTGTTATAGCATCATCCGAAGCTTCACCGCTAATGGTGTTCAGATAGAGGAGAACTAAACACTTTTTATGGCTACAAAAGTGAAGGTGGTGATATTCACATTGCATGTAGATGGATTATAAAAGCTATTAACAGCAAGGACACCATTCCAAAGAGAAAATTAACAGCAAGGATCAAACAGTGGCTTTCTTTGTACAAATGTAATGAACTTAAAAATGAACTAAACCAAATCACACAATGAACCTACCTGTCTTTAACATTAGCTCAATTTAGAAGATTACACTGGATTACACAACGCATCGTATGCTTTCTTCCGAATGATTATTTTATTCTGAATACTTAATAATGGTTAACCATATTTAAGAAAATGACAAACGATGACAATCATTTTCTATGTACCATAATACCATAAAGAATTGGACTCTACATATGATAATTTCATTGAAGTGTTAATGGAGATGCAAAGAAGACTTGAATTACGAAAAAAAAAAAAAATTGAGAGATCGTTATTCATTAGCCTATGAATGAAGTAACTAGTGAGTGATGCTTATAAGATGATTTCTAGAAACCTTTGCCAATTGTTGGGTTTGGATGATGTTGATGCACCTCTGGAATACAGGTTCTGCAAACTGAGAAAATCCTGGACCCAATGCCTGCAACACATAAAAGTAATTTGCAGTTGATCTTCTTGTTGTTTGCCGAAACTTCAAAACCATTCCACATCCAACATTAGGGAGACAGATAGAGGAAGTGTCGACGATATAATGATTTAATAAAATTTTAAAAAAAAAAAAAAAAAAAAAACAACTAGTAGGAAACCTAAATACAAAAATCATCATTTAACATCAACGTAGTCAAGATTTTACCGTAGAAATCTAACAAATGCAGAACAAAGTTTTAGCATCAATTTTCTCAGTATCTGATGGATTTGATCAACAAACAGATCATGTGGGCTTGTGTATCCACTGAAAAGGTCCCTAAACACAACAATCTTACATTTTCAGTGAACCTGAAAGATCATACCTAGACTGCAACAATCTACAGCTAAAACAAAATTTAACCAAAAATATACAATTAACCTCAACTTTATGGTTAACCACAACCACAATCCATTTTCACATTACTTTTCAAAAACAAAATCTTCATTTTCACATTATGAAATAAATTTGACAAAATACTCAGTAGCATTACTCCAATTTCAAATGGAATAGTATCCAAAATTAAAAATTTTAGGGGAAAAAAAACAGATAGTATGGAACTTTCTAACTACTCATGAGGTGAACAAGGAAGCTTACTGCTAATCTACTTATGAGGTGAATGAGGAAGCTTACAGATTATGCAACAAAATTATTGACAAACAATACCTGTGCTATAGATGTAAAACACTCAAGTAATGGAAATAGATCCTTATCAGAATTTGAAAGTTGTCGCCACTTGGAGATTAGTGGAGGCATCAAAATGTCAAGATATTTGGGCTGTAAATCATTGAAATATGAGAATCAGCATTAGAGTTGTTGCATGATAATGAAAACAAGATGCAATATGATTCCAGTTTAAGGCCCACCTTTCCACATCATGAAAAGAAAATGCTTATTAGCTCCATATCTGTTAAAGCAAGAGAAAAAACTACCTGATTGAGCTCTCTCCCAACTGCATCTGCCAGAGTACCAATAGCGTCATACACAATTCGGAGGTTTCGCTTCTGAAGATAATTAAACATCACAAGAGAAAGAATGCAGAAAAGCATGTTAGCATACAATAACATAAGAAAATTCTTTAACATGTAGTACTTGACACAGTAAATTAAAACTTCGATGGTCATGTTCATATTGATGACGGAATATTCAATTCGGTGCATGAAAGATCTATCAGACACCTGATATTTTCCAAAAGCACACAAAAGGTGCTGCAGAATAATTTCTAAGCGCGGTGCCAACTCCTCTGCTGCCTCCTGCCATTGAAAGAAGTCAAAGTTGAGTTGTACACGAAATCAAAACTGAAAGGTACCATCACACCATTTTGTAAAACAAAACCTCTTCAAGTGTCGCAAAGGCTGAACAAGCGGCTTCTTGCACCCGCTTGTTAGTGTCTAATACTCTTCTTAGGAGACCCATAAGAACTTTATCAAATTGTTCATGACCTTTTGGATGGCCAATGCCCTAATTAGAAAGGCAAGGTGTAAGATAGATTTAAAATAAGAGAAATATGAGAAACTTGAGCATTATAATGATTTAACAAAGGATAAATGAGATAAACAAGACAATTTTGGGGGGAAAAAAAGTCAAAGATACGAACATGTTTACGTTCCAGAGGAACATGATTTCACATATATTGGCAGCCATGATTTAAAGATCCAAAACAACTGCAACATATTTGCATCTAAACAGCAGATGTGCAAAAGAAACATGCTCACTGTGAAATGATGGATACCAGAGATGCAGATGAGAATCGCTGACCAACTTCAAACAGAAGTGTTCCCACTATCGGGTGTCTCGTGTCCCTAAAGCAAGCACAGTTGAAGACAGAAATGGCAATGATAATGAATAGTTCTCTGAGAAAACCTTGACAAACTCCAGAATGTTGCTGGCCAAATATTGTTCATACTATGAATGCTATTAATATGTAGTCAAGGACTGCAGTTGCCTACGAAACTAGTTCCACCGCTGTATTGTTTTCTAGGACTAGTATGAATTCCAGGAGATTTTAGAAGCAAGTTCTCATTCTAAAAGAAAAGAAAAAAAAAGTTTCTGAGGCAGTGTTGTAATGTGCGATCGCATATTCGCATATATGCACAGAAATCGCATATGCGACCACGGCATATGCGGTTCTGGCATATATGCGATCGCATATTGGCCAACAGTCAGAAATCTGACCGTTTTCTGACCATTGGCACATAAATTATTTTTTTTCTTTGCAAAAACAACACTTTTTCCCTATAAAAAAGGCTACAAACTCACCCATTTCACACATTCTCACCCAAAACTCTCTTACTCTCTTCTTCTCTTACAACTTACAAGTTACAAGTCACCCATTGCACACATCCTTTTACAAGTTACAACTCTCTGACTCTCTAATCTCTCTTATTACATTATTCCTAGTCTCCTACTTCTCTTGGAAGTTGAAGATCAAGAATTCAAGAATCAAGATTACATCATTCAAGCACTTTTTCAAGTTTCACTTTCAACTTTCAAGATTCAAGGAAGATTCATTCAAGTTCAAGTGTTGAACATTCAAGCACTCTCTCTCTCATACATTCTTCATTTCTTTTGCTTTCTAATCTGTCTTACGAAGGAAGATTCAAGGAATCAAGTTCAATCAATCTTTCCAATCTTCAAGTTTCTAATCTCTCTCTCTCTCTCTCTCTCTCTCTCTCTCTCTCTCTCTCTCTCTCTCATTTTACTTTAGTTTTTAGTATTTAATTACAAATTTACAAATCACAAGTTACATTACATAACCATGTCTTCTTCCCAATCTTCCTCTTTGAAACCCAAGTCGAATGACCGAGGTTGGAAGTATGGGCACTATCATAGTGCTACGGATAAGATCCACACAGTATGCAGTAGCATTGCGCAGCACAAGCAACACCTTGCGCAATGCGCATTTACCAAGGTCAAATGCAAAAGCATGCGACAAAATTACTCCAGAAATTTGAAGAGAGATCATGGAGTATATGGAAAAACAATTGAGACAGAGATGCGATAGTGCCCTACGTCAAAATGAATATATGAAACAAGATGCATACGAAGATATAAACATAAATGAAGCTAACCCTACCCCCCCTACATCGACAGGCCGGTCTAGACCACCACCGGCCTCGAAAAGAGCTTGTGAGCATGGGCCCATGGATAGATGGTGTAGACCACACCCCGAGGATGTGGTAGACCGAAGGGGTAAGGGCAAAGGGCCAACTCAAACAACTTTAAAAAACCGGTATAAACAAAAAGATAAGAAAAACCACTATTCAATATATTGTTAAGTGGTTTTACCAAACCGGTGTTGCTTTCAACATGGTAAAATCGAAAAGTTTCAAAGTTATGGTTGAGGTAATAGGTCAATTTGGACCTAGGCTTAAACCTCCTTCATATCATGAAATGAGGGAGACATGACTCAAAGCCGAAGTTGAGCATACACGATCCTTTATAGCAGAATATAAGAAATCAGTGGAAAACATACGGGTATTCACTCATGGTCGATGGATGGACTGATAGATCCGATCAGTCTCTCATTAACTTTCTAGTGAATTGTCCAACTGCGACAATGTTCTTGAAGTCTGTGGATGCATCGAGTCATTCTCATACTGAAAACTACTTATTTGAATTACTAAATAGTGTAGTTAAGGAAATAGGTGAGGAATATGTTGTCCAGATAATTACATACAACACGGCCTCATATGTAACCGTCGATCGTCTACTTATGGAAAAGAGGCGTCGTTTATTTTGAACCCTTTGTGCGGCCAATTGTATTGATCTGATGTTAGAAGATATAGGTAGGTTATTTTTACAAGTGATTGCAAGCGCAAGAAGAATCACGGTCTTTATGTACGAACACGCCCTTCTTCTCAGTCGAATCAGAAAACACATTGGGGGTAACTTGCTACGTCCAACAGTCACCCGTTTCATTATAGCCTTCTTAATACTACCAAAAAAAAAAAGGGATCTTGTAAGCTTTGTAGTGTCGCCCAATTTTACAAGTGGGCATTGGTCAAAGAAGGCTAAAGGGAAACAGGTTCAACAAACAATCCTTTCACAAAAATTTTGGACAGAAAGTGGTAAAGGCACTAAAAGCATCTGAGCCCTTAGTCACTGCGTTACGACTGGTGGATGGGGATGAGAAGCCAGCAATAGGTTACATTTATGATGCGACGGAGATAGCGAAAGTTAAGATCATAGACCATTTTAACTATAGAGAGTGTGATTACAAGCCCATTTTAGGTATTATAGATAAAAGATGGCGTATTCGACTGCCTACATCCTTAACCCAACATGTTTATTCTCTTCTCCCAATCCAGTTGCAACACTTGAAGTACATATGGCTGCATTTATTGATGTGTTGGAAAGAATGGTTCCAAATAGAAAAGACCATGACAGGATCTCAGCTCTAATGGACTTTTATATAAATAGTGATGGTATATTCTCAAGGGAGATCGTCATCGGGCATTGGACAATGAAAATGCCTAGTAAGTAGTATGAAAACTGTATCTTACAAATAGTTTTTTACAATCTAGTAATCTATAAACTAAAGTCTAACCTACTTAAATTGTTTTTCTCAGCCGACTGGTGGGCTTCCCAGGGAGTGGACCCGAACAGGAAGGTCCAACTTTAACGAAACTGGTCATGAGGATTCTTGGACTCACATATTCTGCCAACGGTTGCGAGAGGAACTGGAGTATGTTCGATGCAGTAAGTTTCAAAAAAATGAAAATGTTAATGTGTTAATGTTAGTAACTTAGTATGTTAGAGAATTACAGCCTGGCAATTGGGATAATTGTAAAGCTAATGCCAAATGCACTTTCTTCCACGCAGATTCACACCAAGAAAAGAAATCGCCTTGAGCAAAAAAAGCTCAACAACTTGGTCTTCATCCAATACAATAAGAAATTACGAGAACGATTCCAGACTAGGAAAGAAAAGCCTGGTTTCCATGACCCTATCTGCTTGGATGAGCTGGAGGCAGAAAACGAGTGGCTCGTAGAGACGGAGGAGCCGGTCTTCGCTGGTGAGGACCCAGCATGGGCACAGGTTGAAGACGTCGCATACAGATCGACACCTGGAGAAACTATCACTCGAAGACGAAGGAGAAGGGGGGCGAGTTATCGCAGTTAGCCTGTAGAAGAGATTGAGGAGATAGAAGGAGGAGATAATGATCAAGCTGAAGAACCACCGTTGGATGTTGATGAAGTATTAGAACGTACAGATGATGAAGAAACAGAAGAAGAAGTGTATGTGGAAGAAGGAGATGATTCGGATGACGAAGACGATGATTGCAATGATGGTGATGGTGGTGATCAATTGCCACAATGGCAAATAGATCAATGTATATAGCATTTACTACTTAATATTTATTACCTAGCACTTCTAATTACTTGTAATTTATTACTAGTTACTTGTAATTTGTAAATTACATTTCCATTTTCTACAATCAATAAATTATGTAGCACTTCTTCATTTTGTCTTAGTTTTGTTAATTGTTATTTCTTAGTTCTTACTAGTTACTTCTTACTTGTTACTTCTTAGACTCATAGTTCTTACTTCTTACTTAGTATACTGTAGACTACTCTACTTAGAAAAGCTCCCCCTATTTTCTTACATTTTTTTCATTTTTTTCTAAATTTTTTCCTATTTATAAGATTTTTTAAAAAATTTCAAAAAAAAAATAGGCGGTCGCATATGCGATTGCATATGCACACGGGCATATGCAATCGCACAAGATCGCATATGCGATTCGACAACATTGCTGAGGCACATAGAAACCAATTTCTTGTGTAACTAAACAATTGTCAAGGATCGCAGACCAGTTTTTGAAAGATGAACAGAGTTTCCCACACTAAAGAAACAGAAATCTTGTTCAGTTTTTTTCCCACATAGTTTATGATGCTGCAGCCTGCATGACCTACATCTATTATGCATTTTAGAGTAATGTTGCATCAATAATATGAGACCTATGCATGCAAATGATATATGTATGCCTGCAAGCATGATGTGTTTGTGTGTGTTTGGATGTATGGATGCATGGAGGGATGTTTCCGTATACATGATAGGATGTTGCCATAGCATAACAAGATTTCGGTAGTTGGCCTTCAGGCTCGAAAAAAAAAATGATTAGTAAGGACAATTAGGGGCTTTCATATTTTATTGTCAAAAGAGATATTCTTGGACTTATGAAGGAAAAATTACCAGTCCTCAGCAAGCTCGTCTAGCACGGCAAGCTCTAGATATTGATTATCACACATTCCCCTTTGTGGGTAGCACACAATGGTTGTACTAAGGTGCAATGTGGGGCCAGTTTGTGTTGGCATGTGAATCACATAGGCATTCATATACCAATAGTTTCCCTTTTATGCAGCTAACTACTTGAGCATGACTTTCATGTGTATAGGTGCTTCGTGTTAAGCCTTTCACCTGGCAACTAGCCCTCCACGACCCAACCTATGCCTGTCAAGGTGTCCTGAAACGGTTACATAATGGTATCAAGTGTACCTGTTACACCGACACGGGGGCATAACGAATATCCAAAAAAAAAATGACCGTAACGGTCATAAAACAGTTATTTTTTAAACCAGCTCAAATGAGCTCCTTTTCCACCTTTCTTCCCATTTTCTCTGTTTTTGTTTTTTGGAGTGATCCTAAACCAATTTTGACACATCCTCAGAATTCTTTGTGGATTAAAACACGAGATTGAAGCAATTTGGAAGAATTGAAGCTCCGGTGAGCCATTCAAGGGAAAATAGAAAAAAAGAGGCAAGTCTTCGATTATAAAAATAAATAAATAAATAAAAATCTTGCTGGAAACAATTAGTTTCAACATTACAACACCAAATCAACCATATCTTGCTAGGTTCACAGTCAATTCAGTGTTGTTTTTATACTGTTGCTTTTTTAACATCAAAATCAAGAAGAAGAAAAATCATTCTTTCTTAGATTCTGAGAGTGGATGGTTAGAATACATGTACAATGAATAGATCTAGAGATGCATGCTTTACATCACTCTTTCTAATCCCCTTTTTTCTGATTTTTTTTCAATTTTCAGCCAAATTCCGAATGAATAGAAATGTGAAGAAAAATAATCAAAATTATTATTTTTTTTGTTTAATATTGAGTGTGGATGATTGAAATACATAAAAGAATGATTAAATCTACAAGCATGCCTTAGATCACTCTATTAATGTATTTTTGTAATTTTATTTTTAGTTTCGGATGAATGGGACTGTGAAGAAAAATCACCAAAAATTGTTGATTTCTTCTTTAATATTGAGTGTGGATGGTTGGAATACAAGTAGGATGATTTAATCCAGAAATACCTGCCTTAGATCACTCTATTTAATGTATTTTTGTAATTTTTTTAATTTCTGACAAATAATCACTATGAAGAAAAATCACCAAATATTTTTTTTTCTTTGGATTTTTAATTTTGGATGAATAGTGACTATGAAAAAATGAGCATAAATTGTTGCTTTTATTTTATTTTGATTGTGGATGGTTGTAGTACGTGGGATGATTAAAATCTACAAATTCTTGCTTAGATCACTCTTTTTAATGTTTTCTGATTTTTTTTAATTTCATATGAATAGTAAATGTGAACAAATATGAGCGATTTTTGCTGGGTTTTTTTTTATTTTATCTTAAAGTTGGAACTTGGAATTCATGTCTAATGATCATATGTTTATATCTGGGCAAGTGAAGATCTTGATTCTTTTAGACTGTAGACTTTAAGACTATAGAGTAGTTTGGGGATTGGAGTTGTACT
Source organism: Liriodendron chinense (assembly GCA_003013855.2). NCBI lineage: Eukaryota > Viridiplantae > Streptophyta > Magnoliopsida > Magnoliales > Magnoliaceae > Liriodendron > Liriodendron chinense. Next base: position 301,498 of record ML058339.1, on the reverse strand, counting down.
ATAGTAGACTTGTAGTAAGTAGTGAGTCTGAAGCAGGATGGCCTAATCTAACCCTATATGCAAGTAGAACATATAAAAGAAGCAGAATCATATAAGCAAATCAATCAACCATTCAACAAACAACATCATAATCAAGAATCAATCAATAAGGGAACACGTAATAATTAGGGCCATCATCACATCCACACAGTGTTAGGTTCAAATTCATGCGTGGATTGGATCCGGCGAGGAAAAGAACCCCCGATCTTGCATGGTTTTGTCCAATCATTCACAGAAATTCACTAGTCCAGGAAATTGGGTATTTTTTGGATTATGGATTCACAAAATCAGAATATCTAAAATAGACTTATAATCTCAGAAATTAGGTTGAAGAAAAGATGAGAGAAAATATGTAGTGGAAGAGAGAAAGTTAGAAGATTACCTAAGAAAAATAGGAAGAGGAAGAAGAGAAGATTTGAGAGAAAAGAAGAGATGAGAAAAAGAGATGAATCACCAAGAGAGAAGAAGAAGAAGAAGAAGCTCACCACAAAGGTTTCTCTAGTTTCATTCACAATAGCATAATAATGAAAAGGGTTCAGGGCAACACCCTTATAAAATTCGAAATTAAGCATAATTACCAAAATACCCCTACTAAAAAAATTCAAAACAAGACGTTTGCGCAAAAAAAACGTGCGCACATTGACTCAAAATTCAATTAAGTGTATAAAATAAACTTAAATCTAAGATGCCCAACGGGCTCCAATGATGGCGCGATGAAGGTGGGCCGCGACAAACCAACAGTCCGATCACACCATCCTCGCGATCCAACGGTCCAATCATCTCCTCCAAGTAACTTACACATGCCACGAACACATGTGCAAGGCCTTCACCACGATCTAGGAACTTGGACTCAATACAGACCCATCATCAAATCATATGGACACTGGCAAGGCTCGTCTCCTACGCTGGTACACTCTAAAGGGCCTGATATCCTCATCAGAGTCTAGTGACTTGTGAGTTGTGGTCCTTGCGGACTTTTGTTGTTGTGTTCATTTGTGAATTATGAGCAAGAGAAAATGACCACCCGACCAAGAAGTGAGAATATTGGATGGCAACATTGTGAGAGGGTGGGTGGTAGGCACTCCATGAACTGCAACTACTAGAAATTAAAAAGGCAATATTTTCACATGCAGAAAAATCTCCAATGCAATTCTCATCCAGATCCTTGAGTTCCCATTCGTACATATAAATGCTTTATTGTTTCTGTTGTGCACATGTCACTTTTTACTTGCAAGTAGCACATACTTTCATTAAATATCATCGAGTTACCCGTAAACAAGGAACAAGCATAAAGATAATGATAGCACTACTTCCTCATTACCAGCAGTTTCAAGCCAAAGTACATAATAATACCTGAACAACGAATTTGCTATAACGTGACAGCGTCCAACAAGTAATACTCCTTATAAGCGGAAATTTATCATCTAAAAGTGGTATGAGGAATGCTACAATCTGCACAGCAATATTGAACCATTGTCCGTTAGTCAAACATATCCAGAATCTCTGCAAGATATGCAATGTTAAAGAATTAACTAGAGGAACAAAACCACGAATTATTATTATAAATATAAATAAAGCAATTCCAAATAAAGAAAACCCAAAGCATTTTCAGAGGAAGTCCCAAAGTAGTTGAGAAGTACTTATACTTAAGAAATAAGCATTGTTACATAAAGTTGAATGCCGGTTCCAATGCGAGTCGACACAGTAGACTCATTATGTACGAAACCCACATCCATGAGTGAAAACACCATATTTCATTTTTAGTTCTAAATGTTCATACACAGCAGTGATTTAAATATTAGTATTAAAGCATGTATCGTACCCTTGGAATATGGATTCAATATTGTATGGCAAACATTGCGTGTATCACCAAATGTATTGTTGTTTTTAAAAAACATTGGGAAACATTGAGAAATTGATCGAATTTTTCAATCAAACTTCAGGGGATGTTAAAAAATACATTATTAATCACTTAGAACTCAAAAGATCACAAAAAGAAGTAAATAAGTTTCCTTTGCATAGGGTCCTAAACTATGCACTGTCTAACAGAAGTGATGCAATTATATACAAAACGAGTTCAATGAATGTATATAATACTTTTATAATGCAGATAATTGATTAGCACAATGAATGTATTAATTAGTTGCACTAAATTTGTCCTACAATAATGGCACATTTATTCAAAAATATATTTTTAAATTATAAAAATAATTTTAAAAACAAATTTATGTTTGAAAACAAATACATGAGTGTGGTTGATATCAAAATCAGCATACAGTCATCAATATTTGGTTGGTTGGTGTAATTATTTTATATATATATATATATATATATATATATATATATATATATATATCTTTTTATTTTTTATATTTGTAATTAAAAATATTTTTGTCAAAAATTGCAAAAACTTCCATCAATCTATAGATCAGCCTACAAGCACTCTCGCATGATTTTTCCACTCTAATTGTAAGTTAAATGTGCGAAATCAGAAAAAAATTATATTTTCTCCAAACTCCCTCATTTTCCCTAAAATAAAAATAAAGGTAAAAAATCATGATTGAGCATGCAAAATCAGGGATTACTAAGTTGGTTCCACCAATTCTAAGCAATTTAAACAAGAACATACACTTTCAATTAAAAAAAAAAAAAATCATTGATTGGGCTTTGGCCCATTTCCGCTCTCTAATCTCGATTTCCTCACCCAAATCCTCTTTTTCTCTCCAAACAACTCAAAAGGACTGGTTGAAATCCACTTAAAGGAATGTAATCCCCAAAAAGTTTTGAGAGAAATTTTTTTTTATCTGATTTTTCTTTTTTCGTTTATCTGATTTTTCTTTTTTTACAGAGTTGTTTCTATCGATATCATTGATACATATCGCACACATCAACGATATCAGAGACTTTCTATAATGCAAGATATTGAAAAAATCGCAATGTATCAACATATCGTCAATACATTCCACTATATTGCAATAGATTGGGCGATACAGGGGAGTTTTACAATTCCCTCCTGGTTTCGTATCAACAGCATGCAATACTGATAGTATCAGCCAATATATCAGCGGATACTATCAATGTTTAAATCATTGCATACAACTATGTCATGTATACATTTAAAGAGTCATCACCATTTTTAAATGGTACAAAATTAACACAGGAATCTAGCCCAAAAGAAATAAAAAGAAAGTCCACCCCACTTCAAGGCTGAAATCCATGCATTCTCTTCCTCACTCTCATTTCCTTCCACACCCATCTCAAAAATTCAGTCCAACCTCAATCTTATACAAGGGCGGAAACGAGTCTTCCGAAGACAAGTGAAGAAGATGGGGTTTCCTCTTCGTAGCTAGTGTTTTGAATGCCAAAAACAACCATCTCTTTCTCGTAAGGGTTTCTTCAATGAAACTCAATCCAGAAGCGATCAAGAGACCATACAGGCAACCCAGGTGCCTCCCTTTTGAAATGGGACAAACAACCCTTTTGGAGGCTTCAAAAACTCTTATTGACCAGCCCCTAAATCTACACTGCTGATCATAGATCCGAAGGTTACCATATATATACTTTTACGTATATATGCAGTATATTACAATAAGGCCCTTGAAACCCTAAATGGACCAAGCCAGGCTAATGGGCTTTTACACACAACTCGAGCACGGCTCTTTTAATAAATGGGCTATAATTTTGGGCCAAATCCCCGCCCACTGACAGCCCTAATTGGGACCTTAACATGTCCTTAAACTGTTCCCTCAAGGACAGAGGTTAAAACCAAAGCTGCGAAACTTCTGCCCTTGAATGGGATGCTAGGGAGTTCCCGATAGCGGGGGTCCAACGCGCCTTAGGACGAAACTCGGGTAGGTGCCCTGTGCACCAGCTGCCTTAAATGACTCTTTGGTGGGAACGTCTATGATATCTAGGGTCTGCTCCCCCAAGGGTTGATCAGGGGATCTACCATCAACGGGTTCGTGTGAGAATCCCAAGGAGATCGAGGACAACTGGAGGGGGTAGCGCAGGCTGGCTACCTGTTACCGTTCACCCCCACTGACAGCCCTAATTACACTGATTAAATCAGTGATCAAACAAGCCGTTTTATTTTGACTCTATTTCATTGCCTAACAAGCATAACACAAAGGCTGGAGAGAGTCCAAAAGAGACTTTCTTTGGCAAGGTGGAGAAGAATGGCATAAGTGTCACCTCGAGAATTATGGAGAAGTATGCAAGCTCAAAGATCAAAGAGGTCAGGGATGAATCGTTGAAATTATGAACATAGCATAATTAGGGAAATGGCTCTGGATGTTTACAGGTCAAGGAAGGAGTATGTGGGAAAAACAAGTCATTGGGATGAACTATTGGATACGCGCAAGGGGTGGTTTACCAAAGAATCGTCCCGATATAGGGCACCAGGCTCATGGAAAGTGGTGTTCGGAGTGGATGTGGTCTTTTCAAAGGCTTACGTATAAAATTAACGATGGTTCACACATGCAATCCTGAGAAGGCGTGTAGTGTGATAATAGGGCTCTTAGTCATATCAATGTGTATTTGCATCTACACCAGGTAATGCCTGTGAGATAAGTTACAGTTTCTCAATGCTATAACATTATTGGGGAGCAGATGGTATGTATGCTGGATGAGAAACCCCTTTGAAGATGAGATCGCTGAGCTCCTACGTGCTTTAGAACTCTTAAATAGGTGGACGTCGGTGCCCTTGGGATGGGGTGAGTTGGAAGGAGGGAACTTCCTCTACGAAATCATTTCACATATTGATATCAGAGGATGGTAGCAGAGTGGAGACAGCTTCAACAGCCCAAATCTAAAAGTACCCAGGGCCACCTTGGAGATCGCTTTTTGTTGGCATGTTGGGAAGGATAAAGTGCTCATTATCAGTCATCAAAACAACAGGAAGATCAGTAGAAACATTTTTATTCTTAGGAATGAGGAACCAGTGGACCACTTGCTTTTGCATTGTGGTTTCTCAGATGAGAGCTGTTCAGGGGAAATTCTTTGATCTATTTAGGATGGCCCAGGTGGTGTTGCGGAATATCGACGTCGTGGTTCAAGCATAACAAGGGGTTGCAGAGGAAAGAGGTAGAATATTTAGCAGCACCTCAATTTTCCAACCAGTTCATGTCAATTAGGAAGGAACATAATAATATGATGTTCTTCAACCAGTCAGAATCATATATTGATACCTTCATTAGGCTAAAGGTGGAGTGGTTAACTGAACTGTGGATCAGCTTTTGTGGAGTGTGAGAAGAAGAAATTGAAGTGTACCAAGAACAAATTGAAGAAAGTTGGGGGAACAGGCTCTCTTGTTAGTGGTTCAATAGTCTCTCATTATCTTTTCCTCAAAGCTCATCGTCGTGAAATTACCTCATACTGTTTTTGCTTTTTTCCTCAAATTTTGGATACCATTCAAAAACAAAACGAAAAAAGAAAAAAAAAAAACATTTGATTCAATTGAATGGTCATAGACTTGTAATCATTTTTTGAAGGATAGATAGACTCCTAATCATGATTAGGTTATTTCAATGATTTTGAATCATGATTTCCCTTCAATTGGTAGCATTAGAAAGTTGGAATGATTACTTGGTTCATTGGAACATTTGATAGATATGAGTTACAGGAGATGGGAGTTAGTGTCAAATACCGGAATAACTTAAAATTTTGTTCCACTTCACCGTGTTGAAATTAGTTCTAGATATATATAAATAAAAAAAATTTGAAAAAAAAATTCGTTATACGCATCACTTATCTTTTTTCTTTTTTTTTCTTTTTTTGAAAGATGATGATATATTAGAAAAGGCAGAAGCCAATGAAAGCAAAAAAGCAAAAATACAATAATTGTTATATGCATCACTTATCACACATAAAATACATTACAATTTTGTTCCTGGAGTCTCCAGGCATGTATCTAGGCATATCATAGCGCCCCAGGTATGCCTGGGCCTTTTTCCTGCGGTGCACCTACTAGCCTTTAACTACACTGATTGTAACTTGATATAAACTTTTAAGGAGAAGAATGCAGGTATGTTTTCCATAATTACATGACAGTAGTGCAGTGTCTGGTGATGTTGACACTAATTCCGTGAGCCATCAACCTCGGTTAAGAGGAGCCATTGGATGGAACAGCTAAGCAAGAGAAGGAATAGCATACTACAGTCAGTCTACAGGTAAGTTTTGGTTGTAAAGAATTGGGAAACGCATGTTACTCTTCAACAGAAAACAAAAGCATCAAAGGAATACCTCAGGCAAATGAGGGTAGAGACCATTAATGCAGCCCTCTGCTATGGCACCAAATGCTAAAACAGCGGCTTCCCTTTCTTTCCAGGCATTGTCGTCAGTGGTCGCCAGCTGGGTCTGCAGCATTTGGAATGACTTAGAAACATACTACTGCTTTAGAAACTAACCAGTAAATAGCATCAAGTAATGTTCAGTTTTACACCAATCAAGGGTACAGAACTTATTTCAAATAACTTCAACCGCGTTAAGGACAAAAGTGGATGCCGATCCCGATCATCAAGGAAAAGGCAAGGAAACAGCCTAAAGTTTCCAAACTTAAAAGAACACAATACAGGAACTTTCACTAAAAATGAGTTCCGGTATCCTGGACGACCCTTTTTGCTTGACGCAACATAAGGATTAATAAATAACAGCAGAACTACAGTTTTTATAACTCCATCTCCATTGAAACTGCACATGATTTGCAAGTGCAATTAGATAGTATGTCGATCAATATGATTGCAGAGAGTTCCTACTCTGTTCTATCCTTTATACTCAAATATCAGACAGAACTTCACACCTTTTTTGAAGGCATACTAGTCAGAATGATGGCCGTCGGCAATTCAGCGTGACCTTCAGGTGAATCAATTATATCATCAACATAGATAAGTCACCAAGAGTGGCAAACCATGCTATTATGCAACAAATGACCACAAGAAACCAAAAGGGTGTTTGAACAGTGGTCAATTATGTAAGGTGGATAACTATTTTTAAAGGTGCTATCATTTGTTCCCAACCAAATATAGGGTAAACCATAAAACGCTCAATTGTAGAATCCATTATGTGAAACGGGAAGGAAAAAAAAAGAAAGAAAGTAAGAAAAGAAAAGCATAAACACTCAAATCTAAAATTCATTGCAAGAAATAGAAAGTTCTAAAAAAAAAAAAAAGACATGAAACCACAAAGACATTATAAAACATCAATCAAAACAAGTAAATAAATAAATAAACAAGATGATCAAATGTTTGTATAACCAAAAAAAAAAAAACCATTTTGCCACAAATTATTGTTGCAAAACAGCTTATCCCAAAGAAGAGAAGGCCAAAATATCTTCTGCAACAGTCATAATGGCATATAAGTCGACTGTATAATTACCTCAATTAAAGGCATCAAGGTTGGAAGAATCTCATCACCAAATACATTTGAAAGGATATCTAGAGCAGCTGCACTGCATTTCCTTAAATTCCAAACGTTGACGATGTCATCGTCCTGTTAATTACAATACCCCACAGTAAGTAACCCCAAGCTGAACAAAATTAATCGACTTGGAAAAATAGTTGAAGAAACTACTTAAGAGTACTACTTCCCATGATGTAAGTTCTCTACCAGTTTTTAATATAGCAATTGCAGTCCGCAGAAGTGTTCGTATGAGCAATTAATTTTTGGAATGATTATCGCAAGATTTTTCTATTCTATTCATGGATTCTTCATCAGTTTACACTATTACCAATTGATTTTGATTGGAATTCTATGAATATTCATTTTAAATTTCCGCTGTCCGTAGAAGTGTTCGTATAAGCAATTAATTTTTGGAATGATTACTGCATGATTTTTCTATTCTATTCATAGATTCTTCGTCAGTTTACACTCTTACAGATTGATTTTGATTGGAATTCTATGAATATTTATTTTAAATTTCCTTATGATATTTTACTTTAGTTGTTTTACCATAGCTCCAATTTATTTATTTGTCAAAAAGTAAATTGTGTACTTGTGTACAGAAGTCTTTGTGTGTCATTGTTCTGTTGAATTTCCCATGCCGAACACTTTACAAAACTTCAACACTTGTCACCCACGCCAGGTGTCCATGCAACACAGCCCATCATAAAACATGGACATGTGAGCCTTTGCCATTGTGAGTTCCAAAGCCCAGGTAAAGGGGGAAGGTTGATGTTTGGCAGGAAGCCAGTTGTTAATCTTTTACCAATCTACCATTTAAAAGCTGACCCCAAATTGCTGGGAGAAGGCTAAGATGATCATGATTTATCCCAATAGGTCAGTTTTCTACAAAGTTAGAAAGCCAAGAAATCACCATAACTGCAACATTTCTAGGTTAAGCGCATTCAATAACAAGATAAAATTATGAGCAAGAAATGAAAGGTAAAGAGAACAAAGGGCACCAAGATGATAGGATTCAGAACATACATCTTCTTCAGCATTATCTGCACCATGAAATCGTGATGTATGGAAACGAGGCTTTATATCCTGTAACAGAAATATCATTACCAAAAACATTATGAACTTGACTTTTAGAGAGAAAAGTAGAGCCACCAAAAAAGTTTAACTAAAGAGCGCCAAGGAACACAGCAATGGGAAATTAAAACCTGTTCCCTGTCTGGAAAAGACTCGTCATCCTGCAGGCACATGCCAAAATGTGAAGTAATGAAAATAAGTAATCAAGATTCTAACTACACTTCAACAAAATGCAGTAACCATGAAAACAATCAACAGGAATTTACCTCAGCATCAACAAGTGACTCATCGTCCTCAGCATAGACCATGTTTGACAACAAAACCTACAGCATTTGAGTTATAGTATGAATGACAAATCAAAGAGTTCTTGCTTACCAAAAAGAAAGAACAAAGACCTCTCTCGAAATCAACAAAAAATAGATGGGAATAATTCAACTTCATAGGCATAGGTATGGCAATACTGGAATTAGGCGTGGTAAGAAGTCTCTTAAGCTTTCAGGAGGTAAATGAGCTTCGCAATATGCCGACCTAACAATCATAATCAAGAGTAAAATGTAAGTGCTAGAACACAATTAGTGATACTAAAGAATCATAAAGTCGGGTCAAGTATCCACGCAATTAATTTCAAAGGTAAGGGTATTTTGGCAAAGGCAATTGAGATAAGGTCATTTTGCAACCCCCCCCCAAACACAAAAGAAAAAAATGTTATAGGAACAATGTTGTTGGCCGATTCAGCCATCACCTACACTAATTCAACTAGCTATTTGTCCTTGTGTTGAGTCCATAAGCAAATTTGGGAAGTAAGCGGGCAATTTATTTAAGAAAATAAAGAAAAATATTCTACTTGTTTGCGCACAAAGCGTTTCAATAATCATCGTAGAGAGAGAGAGAGAGAGTGTGTGCAAGTGTATGTACTTTTGCTTTGCATGCGTATACGGGATATGATTTGGATGCACAAAATAAAAGTATTCTCTGCTATGACTTAGTCGTGTATGGACATTACATTTGTGGATTTAAATAGGACTTTTTCTTTTCTTTTTTTTCTTTTTTCTTTTTTGGGAGAGGTAACAGAAATTTATTAAGAAGCCCGCTAAAAAGTAAGAAAAGAATGCAACTGACACAAAAATAAAAAATCAAAAAGAGGAGAAGCAATCAAAGCTTCCTTTACATAAACAGCCCACCGCAAAATGTGACCCTTCACTGTTCCTAATAACCTTTGAAACTGATGCACACTCATTCTGAAAAGCACCGACCAATGCAAGCTCCCCAAATAGCCCAAAACACAGCCATGATGATCAGCCGCCACCATGCTTTTACCTATTTTCCAACCCCTCCCCCATGCTAAGCCCACAAAAGATCTTCCACTGCTTTCAGCACTCCCACCACAGAAACATCGAGAACAGGAGCAAGGGGGGCAACTCTCGGAAACAGATCCTGAAGCGCACGGTCTCTACAGCGCACGTCCACCCAAAAACATACACAATACCCATTTCCAAGCAAAAAGGAAAAACCCCTATGAACTAGGTGCTCAACGGCCACTATCACTTTTCAAACACCAAAACCCTCCAAGCAATCAACTCCCTCCACAAACTGCCACTTAAGGAGATGAAATTTCATTCCTTTGCTAGCTCCTTTCCATAGGAAATCTCTTCTTAGCTTTTCGAACCTATTCAGCACCGACAAAGGACATTTGAACAAAGACATGAAATACACGGTCATGTTGGAAAAAGCCACCTTAATAAGAGTCGGGCGCCCTCCCAAAGAAAGATAGCGACATTTCCAAGAAGTCAGTTTCCGTTCGATCCTCTCGATCAGTGTTCAAAATATTGGTGTCGCATTAAGTATCACATCCTTGGGATACAGATACGTATCGGTTATCACACGGGATTATATCGTTTGTATCGGGTAATTTATCACACTTCTTGGGAAACATGGGGAAACATTGAGAAAATGGTTGAATTTTTCAATGAAACTTTAGGGATTGTTAAAAAAAAAAAAAAAAAAAAAAAAAAAAAAAAAAAAACCTTAATGCACACTTTTTAATCATAACATCTAATAAAAGAAGTGCACATAATAGGTTTCCTTTGTATAGGGACCTAAGCTATGCGCATTGTTTGACTGAACCAATGCAACTATATTCAAATTGAATGCGTAACATTTAGAGTATATGAGATGATCATTTCATCAAATACTCCTAAATACTTTGAAATTAGTCTCAATTGACAGCTGGTTGAAGGGAAATTTCGAAAAAAATAATAATAATTTAATAATTTTTTATTAAATTTTAATCAAAAATGATTTTTATTTTTCGAAAATTGACAAGGACTTAACAAATTAGTATATCAGCCCTCGTACATGCTTGATTTCATGTTTGGAGTACAACATTGCAAGCAATTTGGGAGAAATTTCCCCAAATCAGACCACCTACGCTCAAATTTTGAAATTACAATGTATGTGATGATCATTTCATCAAATACTCCTAAATACTTCGAAATTGGCCTCAATTGATAGCTCGTTGAGGGAAAATTTTGAAAAAAAAACATTTAGAACATGAAGAACCAATGGTTATTGAAATCAAAGCTCCAACTCCATGACTTTTCATGCAAAACATGAAGAACCAATGGATTTATAACCATTTGACACTGATTCAACATAATTTCAACAAAAAGGGATCGGAATTTGAAAATGCTCATTGGATCGAACATGTGGGGTATATTGGCACTACCTGTGCGTTTCGTATTGCATAGGTGGGATACAAGATATATCGTGGGATATATCGGCAGATATCACCGATATTTAAAACATTGCTCTCAATAACCCTGTCCCAAAGGTACTTGGTTGGCTCCCCGATACAAAGAGGTAGCCCGACATATGACGACGAAAAAGCCCTGGCCTTGCATCCAAAGATACTCGATTAATGGTTAACATCGCCCGCCTCCACATGAACTTCCGACATTTCAGATTTAGCCACATGGATCTTCAACCCTGAAGCCGCTTCAAAACAAACTGTAATCTTCTGAAGATTGTCCAATGACTCCACCTCTGCCTCACAAAAGAGCACCGTATCATCCACATATTGAAGATGGCTAATATGACTCCCGTCTCCTGCACCCTTAAACCTGCTAAAGAGCCCATTCTCCTCACCGTTCTGAAGAATCATGCTAAGGGACTCTCCAATGATAACAAACAGATAAGGAGAGACTGTCCCCCTTCCTAAGGCCTCTAGACGCTTTAAAATACCCTTTAGACGACCCATTAACCAAAATAGAAAAGGACACAGATTGCACACAGGATGTAATCCACTCCCTCCACAGCGACTGCAGCCCAATCTATCGAGCATATAATCTAAAAAGTCCCAATCGACGCAATTATAAGCCTTCTCGATAACCAACTTGCAAACTAAACCGCTTTTCCTCTCCCTGTGCCTGATGTCAATGCATTTGTCAGCAACAAGAGCATTGTCCGAGTTCTGTCTACCCACCACAAAAGCTCCCTATTTTCTGATATCACCTTCGAAAGGACCTCCCTAAATCTCGAGGCAAGAATCTCAGCCAATATTTTATACGAACCCCCTATGAGGCTAATCAGTCTGATGTCATTTAACTGCACAGCCCCTTCCACTTTGGGAATAAGAGCAATGAAAGAGGCTCCAAGTTTGCTTGAGAGAACTCTGCTCTGAAAATTCCAGAACGTAATCCATAACATCCTTTTTCACAAAACGGCAAAACTTCTTATAAAATACAATAGGAAATCCATTAGGACCCAGGGCCTTATCCCCACACATAGAGCCTAGGGATCCTTTCACTTCTTCCTCCGAAATAGGCCTATCAAGGAAGGAAGCGTCCTCAAAGGAGAGCTGACAGAACTCAAGGTCATTCAGCCTCGGCCTCCCCCATTTCTCACCAGAAAGCAGCTTTTGGTAAAAGAGAACTATTGAATCACAAATCTTATTCTTGTCCAGATTTCTGGAGAGATTCTATTACCTCGAGCTTGAACACTAGCAATGTTGTGAAAAAAGCTCTTGTCCCCTTCTTTAAGCCACACCGCTCTCAATCTTTGGCGCCATTTAATTTCCTCTTCCTTAACCTGGTTGGCATAACTGAGAGTTAAGTTCACCCCTTTCAGTCCATCTTCTGCTGAAAGGCCCCCACCTTCTTCTATTAAATGAAGCTCATAAATCTCTTCCACCATTTTATAAATCACATCCCCCCCCCCCCCCCCCCCCCCCAACCTCTTTCTTCCGCAACTTGAGCTTTTCTTTCAACGGCCTTACCTTTCCAGTAATTGTAAAGCCAGCGTAAGCATCCACCGAGAAGGAATGCCACAAATTTGCTGTTAACTTATCAAAATCGTCAACCTCCAACTGCTTGGTATGCTAACACTCAATGTAATAGCACTAGTTAAGACTGTCTGATTGTGATGGTAGTAGTGGTGGCACTGACAGTCACTCAATGAATCAGGATACAGTGCTACCTTCGATGCAATGTGAGCATGTGAGCACGGCAACTATCATACATGAGGAAAAGGGATTCATGTGACTATAAGGAGTCCTGATACCAGCAGGAGCAGTAACATCATGGCTCAAAGTCAAACTGGAAGAGCGAGAGCTGTATGACCCAATGGCTCATCCACTAGCATTGGCACTAGAACTGTTGCTGAGATGACTTGTGGATATTATGGACAACGGATGCTTAGAGCCGAGGACCTTCCTTGATGGACCAGTCAGGGACAATAGTATGGATCATATGAAGGATAACAGAATCCAACTCATTCACAGTATGAGCAAGGGTCCGGGTTTGTAGCACTATTGGCTATTTGACATAGTCACACAGCAGATCTAGAGAGATGATCAGTCATCTTTGTTCATTATTATGTTATTTCCCATTGGCTATTGGACTATTACATTATATGGTGATGTTGCATGGAAGCCTGCCTTATTGTAACGATGATAATGATTGTGATCACATAGTTGACAAGCCAACATGTGGGCACATAGCTTTTCTGGTGATGATTGACAGCTGGTTATTCATGAGTATGAACTTGTTTTTTGAACAATTTGCTTATTGTTTAGGTTCATGTTTGATCATTTTATGACTCTATTAGATAGATTACATTAGACGTATGAATCAGATGCAACTAGGCACAACAAACAGATATTTGTAGCATTTTTAGGCAACACATTAACTGGATTTTATCTTTAGCCTAGGTATCATTTTTTTTTTATATCAGACGCTGAGTTGCCGCATCTTAAAACCATGATTGCAAATGTTATATTAGGAACAATATGATCTGTAGTGTTTTTTTTTTTTTAATTCACACATCACTGTAGTTTGTAATTTACTCAAATCTTTGAAATGAAATCTTTGTGAATAATTGAAGATATTATCGCTACATAAATCCCATTCCACCATTCCACTCAATCAAGGGCCAAGCCTTCAATTAGCCCATAGGACGTCCAAGTCTTTTCTTACTATCTCCATCCATGTCCATTTGGGCTTTCCCCTTGCTCTTTTGGAGCCTTCAATGTCCACTGCACAAGACCAAACATCTAAGCCTACTTTCCCTACCTATTGGTGCTTCTCCTAAGTTACCTCGAATGCATTCATTTCTAACTCTATCCTTCCTCATCCTGCCACACATCCATCTCAACATCCTCATTTCAGTTACACTCATCCTATGAACATGTTGTTCCTTAACTGCCCAACATTCTGTTCCATAAAGCGTGGCCAGTCTTATAGCTACCCTATAAAATTTCCCTTTCAGTTTTGAGTGGTGCACGACAATCACATCCATGATATCACCATTTTTCATTAGATAATTACTTCTAATAAGTCAATAGGGGAACAAGAAGAGGAATAGTTACACTATTATTGATCCCAAACGGGGTTTATAGGATATAACAATGCAAATAAATAAGCTAAACACTATCCTCATGTGCTGAAATGAGGATGTTGAGATGGATGAGTGGCAAGACAAGGATAGAGTTAGAAACAAATGCGTTCAAGGGAAACTTACGGGTAGCACTAATAGATAATAAGACAAGTGAGTTGGTTCAAGTTGAAGGCTTTAAAAGGGCAAAGGGAAGGCCCAAAAGGATGTGGGTAGAGTTGGTAAAAAAAGACTTGAGGACCATGGTTTAACTGAGGATAATGTCTGTGATAGTGAAACGACGGAAAAAGATTCATGCGGCTGACCCAATTAGTTGAGATAAGGCTTAGATAATGATGACAATGATGAGGACACAACAAATAAATTTCTCAACTATTATTTCCATAACATGTTAGACTGGCCCTAATAACTACAATGTTCTTGACAAATATGTGGAGTAATCATGTTCTAACACCTAGCATGTTATGCCAATGAACATTTAAATATAGCGGAAGTCGGGTAATGGAGAACCTACCAAAATTCACAAGCTTCAAGCGAGACTTCATCATCTGTGTCCTTATTGGCTTGCAACATGTATTCAATGACATTTCCCAGATGTGGCTTCAGCATCACATTAAACATTGCTTTAGAACAGGAATGTGCAGAATGTTCAAAAATATGCAGAACATATAATGCAACAAATTTAATGGTACCCAGGCAAACCACACAGCTAAATCAGTTCAACTCTCCATTTGATAATATAAAATATGCTTACAAAAATAGAAGACAATAGTGGGTTGATAAACTATATGGGAAATACATAACCCTTTTTCCATAATTCTAAACCCCACCCTTTCTAAGAATTATTATATGGATTTCCTTGTTTTTGCATTTGTGGGATTCTTTTTCTTCGATTACACAGGTTTCTGTAAGCATGATCGCTTTTTCTATGAAAAGTGAAAACAACTTTATCAAAAGCAAAAGCAAAACAATGGGGAGAATGATGAGACATCATCCCAAAAAAGCAACAAAATGACAAAGGGAACAAGCCTTCACCATACCCAGAAACACCTGAAAACCAAGCAGGGCACCAATACATCCTACCCACCCCCAACACAGTAGAATGTCAGCACCACACAAGCTCGAGATGAGAAATCCCACTAAATTCTCAATTAGCAGTGACCCAGCTTATAACCATGAATTTAATTTTCCAAATTAACCATGTCAGCAAAGCTTCTTTAACCTTGAATATTCTGAGGTTTCTATTTTTCCAGTTCCCCCTAGTGAGGTTTCTATCTTCCAAACAACATTACGTCCGAAATGAAACATGCCTTTCCCCCATCCCATTATCACAGCTAGTCATTAGCTCCATTCTTTGTTAAATAATGACCTTCACCCATGGTAAACCAAAGAGCTCAGCTAGCCACTAGTTCCATCCTCTAGAGAGAAAATTTCTGCCATTTTGAGTTCTGGATGTCATTATAGAAAATGAAAAGCTTCTATTTCTTATTTGAGTTCTGAAAATACACCACGTAAAAATGCCAGAAAACTGTTCATGGCTAGATTTTTCAAGTTGCAATGTTAGAGCTTTCAATATACTTACTCCTGTGGAAAAAGCAGCAACAGATCACTGGAAGCGGAGCTTCTTGTGTTCAAATATGAAGGTTTAGAAATAAATGTTTGATGTTTTAATCTCCTTTGGGGGTTTTTACTTCCCTATGTTGCAAAGAATCATCTTTGCAACAGAGTCATGCAGTTATACATATGTTGATGGCAGTCGGAAGTGAAGGGCTGTTTGACATCTCTTATCTAATCCAATAAGAGATTTTCAAATAAGAGCTACTCTAATAAAACTTTTTGTACTAGCTCTATTGTACAAGAAGCTCATTTGGTAAAACCACTTTTTCAGACCTGAAAAAAGCTCATATTTAAAATAAGCATGTTTGTTAAAACATTCGAATAAGAGCTCTTTTTAGAGGTTGTTGCTGTCATTTTTAAAATTTGCAACAAACCTCGAATAAGCACACCCCTTCATGTCTCTCACCTTGGATGTTGGCTGTCCATCACATTGGACATTGGATGTGGATTGTCCATCATGTGGAGCCCACCTTTGATGTGGACTGCCTATGTGAGTCAAACATTTGAAGTGGGCCATCTGCCATGCAGGGCCCGCCTTGGATGTGGACCATTCATCATTAACGGCCGACCTTTGATGTGGACCGTCCATTATGTGGGCCCACCTTGATGTAGGTCATCCATCATGAGGGGCCGACCATCAATGTTAATTAACCATCATGTAGGGTCAAACGTGATGTGGATCGTCCACCATGTGGGGCCCACTTGATTGGGTTATCCATCATGTGGGCCCACATTTTTTATGTGTGCCATCCATCGTGTGGGGCGCACCTTCTATGTGGATCATCCATCATGGTCGGCTACTGTGGATATGGGTTGTCCATCATGCAAGACCTTACAATCAGGTGGGGCCCCCTTAATGTGGACCATCCATCACACAAGCCACACTTTGATGTGGCCCATCCATCATGTGAGGCCCACAATGTCCACTATGTGGGCTCGCCTTAATGTGGACCATTCATCATGTGGGGGGCCTACCTTTGATGTCAATCGTCCATCATGTGGGTCCCACCTTTGATGTGAACTATCCAGCAGATGGGGCCCACTTGATGTGGATAGTCCATCATGCAGGGCCACACTTTGATGTGGGCCATCCATCATGTGGAGCCCATCTTTGATGTGAATTGTGCATTATGTGGGCCCACCTTGATGTCAACTATTCATCATGTGGGGCCCCACCTTCAATATGCATCGTTCATCATGTGGGCCTGCCTTTGATGTCAACTTTCCATCACGTGGGCCCGCCTTCAATGTCCACCATCCATCATGTGGGTCCCACCTTTGATGTGGACTATCCATCGGGTAGGATCCACTTGATGTGGATCATCCATCATGCAGAGCCACTTTAATGTCAGCCATCCATCATGTAGGCCCACCTTTCATGTTAACCATCCAATGTGTGGGCCCACATGGATGTGGACCATTCATCATGTGGGGACCCACCTTCCTTATGGGTCACTCATCGTGTCGGCCACCTGAGAGAGAGGGAGAGGAGAAGCCACAAACAAGAGAGGGAGAGGGGGAGATTGCAAAGAGATATGTGAGGGTATTTTTTGTATTTTTAAAATTGATAAAAGCCTGACCCTCAACCCACTTAAGCTCAAAAAGCTCTAAAAGAAAAAAGTGAACCCTGCCCAGCTTATGAAATTAGAGCTTATTTGTTAATTTCTAAATAAGCTGCACAATTAGACATTTACCAAACAATCTGAAAGCTTTTTTTGTTTTTTTGGAGAAATAAGCCACTAAGCTCTTATTTGTAGAGATGTCAAACGCCCCTTTGAAAAGTAAGAAGGGGATAAAAAATGAAAACAGATAAAAGAAAGTCCTCCGATTTAAGGAGCAGAAATGAAATATTCAGAACGTACTTATTAACCAGGGTAGGTTTAGGATTTGAACAGAAGGTATAATCCTTGAGACGTCATACAATGCTCGGGCCAAGCATTGTCCAGTGCCAGTTTGGGTTTTCAGTCGTATAAGTGGGGTCCATTGTTCAGTGGTCCAAACAATTGATTTTATTGGTCACTCCGTCAATGGTCCATTTACAGAAATCTCGCAGATGGAAATGTCCTAAAACTTTGAATGAACAGCCACAGAAATGATTAAAAAGGCAATAGAGCAACGTTTCCCATTCAACCCATAAAAAGCGAAAATTCTACAGCTTGGATCTTCCAATCTAGGGGATTTTGATGAATAGACCATCATCAGTAAGTCCTATCACAAACATTTAGGATCACTGAACTATTGGTCACATTAGTACAAACTGAATACCTGAAACTGTAAGAAAATTTTGGCCCAAGCATTGTATGATATCGCATTATCATTTTCAACAGGGTGTTTCATTCACTAACCAAAACAATGGACAAATATGCAAGACAGAATATCAAATACATCCATGAAAAATTGATATCAGAAAACAGAAGGATAGTTTACAAAGGACCAGACATGGAATGTGCATCAGTATACATCAAATAGGATAAAGAGATGCATACCTCCAGGAAGGAAGGACGAACTTCGATTAACTGAACCAGTGCAGTGCAAACCTGTCATCACATGGGCAGAAAAGACAAGATAGCCAAAATTTAGAAATCTACTCCACATGAAACAATCCAGAAAGCAATCCTCAAAAAAAAAATTGCTATTAACGTCCAAATGTAACTCAGCTCACAGCCTGGATTCCATGAAAGATTTAAGAATCTCATAATGTCTCGCCATATGCTGCATCCAGATCTGACAACATGTTGAAAGAAGAAAAATCCATCCGGATACTATAAGATGAATTTTGACAGGTGCTCATGGAAAAATCCCATGCCTGCTGGTATCAGGGGTATTATTCAGGTTAGCAGAGGGAACGTTTTAGTTGAGTTCTTGAGGGCAGTTGGCATTTATGATTCTAATCACGTCGAAGCTACAGCATTGTTGCAAGCGTGCAAGCTGGCTACTAAGCTTGTAAATGGGCCAGTAATCATCAAAGGCAACTCTGGCAATGCTACTTCATGGGCCGGTGATCCATCTTGTCCTTGGAGAGTGGCTAATCTGATTGAGGAAATGCGTGATGTATGTGCTGGTCATGACGCCACTTTCTCTTGAGTCCATACTGTAGGGAAGGTGGCATGTCCCAGAAAAACCTTCTTATTGCCGAGAGCAGATCTTTAGTTTATGGCAACTTCGCACCGCATGAATTCTGCTTAGTTTTATTTCTGTTTTTCTGAGGCATCCTTGTTTGTTTGGCCCCTTTCTTATGAGGCTCTGTTTTTTCCCCTTTTCTTTCTTAATAAAATCTCTTAATACCATCAAAAAAGAAAGAAAAAAGGACAAAGAAGAAGATGGCACTCAATTCAAGAACTCATCTTTCTTATTAGTGCATTCGGATCTAAAGTTGTTGTTTTTTTTTTTAGAATTAACGGTTTTATTAGAAACCAGGCTAAACAGCTGGAAAAGAATACAGCAAATTACAAGCCCAACATAACAACAATAACACAAGCATCAAGATGAGTGAAGCCAGAAGCCAAAAGCCAAAAGCCCACTCAACCACCAAGGCCTTCACCTTGTGAACAATCTAATCTTCAGAATTCATCTTGTTTTCGAAGCGCAGCCTATTTCTTTACCCCCAGATGGCCCAAAGAGCCGCCATAACCACCAGTCGCAAAACCACTTTACCATCTTTACCAACCCCACCTCCGTGCCAAGATGCCAAGAAAAATGAGAGGGAAAATCGAGTAGCCCAACTCGGACTGAGAAACGAGAATAGCCTCCCATATCTTCCTCAAATTTGGGCAGTGGAGGAATTAGTGGTCCACCAACTCAGCTTCTCGCATGCACGGAAGGCAAATATTAGGCAGCACCATACCTCTTTTTTGCAAATTAACCACGGTAAGAATCCTATTTCGGTTAGTCTTGGTGGAGTTACAAATCCTGGTAAAAGTAGATCCTAGATTTGTTGCTCCTGGAATTGACAGATATGTTGTTTGGTAGACAACCGGTACATGAAATCAGTGTTACCTAGACACTTCTACTTTCTGGGTTTTTGTCATGCTGACACTTGGATACACTTGGGGATTCCTAGACATGACACTTCAACATCAGTACAGACAAAGTTTCCCTGTGATGTCATCAAAAAAGTGCCATGTGCTGGACACTTCAAGTGAGGTGTCCAAACATGCTTTTCATAAAGTGTTCATATTCCCTTTTTCAACTTTATTTTGTCATGTAAATTTATCTTTGTCAAGTCAAAGATTTCTCCCTACTAGCCATGAAGCTTGACTCCATTCTGCTGTTGTCAAAGACACTATTCGGGACTCCTCTCGCAATCTAGATTCTATCTTGTTCTTTTTGCTTCTGTGATCTTTTATTGGGGTCATATAATTTTATTTTTTTTTTTAAGAAAGCAAGTGATATTAACACAAACTGCTACACCTCGAGATGATTCTTGCATGATTGGTTAGGTTTTGTTAATCAATTGTTTCAGTTTAGACTATTAGTTATAGGTCCAGTGTGAATGTTTATCTTTCTTTTCTTTTCTTTTTAAGAAAGCCATTATACTGATACAAACTACTATGCCTCAAGATGATTCTCGCATGATTGTTTATGTTTTGTCAATCAATTATTTGTCAGTATAGACTACGAGTAGAAGGTCCTTACAGGAACAATATGAATGTTCTTTTTAAGTTCCCTTTTTTTTCGTTGTTTTCTTTCATTTCAAGGAAGTGGCACAAATCTGAAGCATGATTCAAAGTGGGAGCAGCACCAATCCTAAGACTTGCCAATGCCTGGAGGCCCCAAACATTGGAGCTGACGCAAATCCTTGGATTAATGACTCCAAGATTGACGGATGCAAGTATCGAAACTGGAATTTATTTTCTGCAGGCAAAAAATATCATGAATGTTTCCCAGCTCTTTGGTTTAGTCCACATTATGCATTCTTCTCTACCTCTGTTTTTTCTTTCCACTTCTTAATAAAATTTCTTTCTGCTGATCAAATAAAATAAATGAACATCAAGTCTCTTGTTCTTATCAGCAACAAATACATTTTATTGAAAGAAAAGTATTACTATCCATCAAGCTAGTGTTGAGTCTGATTCCAAAATGATAAATGAGCACAAGCTGAAACCAAAGTTCAGAATCAAGAATGTTCAAGTCCTTGGATCCCCATAAAAGAGTTAGTTGATAACTCAAGAATCAAATATAAATGTGAGGTTAGCTTGATAACCTGATGGGTGTTAATCATAGATAAAGATGAGAAGTGTACAACCTGAACATAATTCTAGCCTCACACTCCTACAAATTACAAAAACACCGCTTGCAAGTGAAATAGAAACAGCACAATATTAGAATACACCACAAGCTAAAACAGATGAGTGATTCAGTAGACAAGTGATAAACCGAACATGGACTGTACAATAAAAATAGAATTTGCAAGAAATAAAAGAAACTCAGTTAGGCAACCAGGCTCATGTATAGCTTCCCACCCATAATCTTATAAAACATCAGTTGAGTGAAAGATCTCAACTTTCACAACTTCGTTTTACATAACCAAAAGAGAAAAAAGAAAAGAAGAGAGTTGCCTAATATTGTGTTATCTCGATGAGTTTTTCATTGACTTGAAGAATCAAACTAGAAACTAGATAACTCTTTTCAAACCTCAGATGAGTTTCTGAAACCAATACAATGTTTCCAAGACTCAAATAGGAGCAATAAACTAGCTAAGTATGCCTAGAAAATATCTTTGGCAGACAAAAATATCAAAGAATCTATTTGGAGCATTCATCTAGACATCAGTACATGGGCAACATAATACGAAGAATTATGTCATATACTTGTATCAACACAATACAAAGAATTATGTCATATACTTGTATCAATCACATATCATGCCCAGACACCAATAGTAGTTGAGAAGCTACTTACCAATTTTCGCACGTCTGCAGACGGGTCATGAGCAAGAACAAACAAACCCTGGAGGTATTGATCCATCGATAGAAGTAAAGCCTGCATCACGGTAACATGATAACTAACACTTCCACCTAAAAACACTAACAAACTTTAGAATGTCTGTGAAAAAGAACAATAGGATCCTCAATATACTTACTGAGGGCATCACCACAATGAACTGATTTACAGAACCCAAGGAAAGTTTTCTGAGCGATGGATGAGGTGACTGGAAAAACTGAACATGAAAGGCAAATAAAAACTTAAGATAATTCTCCAAAGACTAACGAGTTACAATACAGCTCTCAAATCAACCAGGATAATACAAAAATTGATAATGCAATTTTAGCAATTAAAAACTATTATTTACCTGGAAAAGCCTGGGCAAGAATACATTGATTGGACGTTCAGCTAATCCTGGCACATCCGAATCAAGCTCTTCTGGAATGTCCTCACAAATCTGCAGTGTGCCGCTTGATCAAATCAGTTGCAATCAATTCATCAAGCATCCAAAATATATGCCATGCCACATGACCCAGATTTCTAAAATACGAGTAATAGCAAATTTTTGCTACATAAGAAATCCATTGGATAATTATGCATTATCAAACAAAAACTGATATCGCACCATCAAATAAATCTCAAATTATGTGTATTTACAGTTTATGAGCATTTTGAAAGATAAGCAATCATCTGCTGAAAACGAGAAAACGATATTGTGAATAAGGACTTCAATAACAATAGAGAGGATAGGGAAGCCCAATCAGATTAACAAAAAGACCACTGCACAACTTTGATAATGATAGAGAGGATAGGGCACAATAAAGAATACCAGGGCCAAGGTCAATGTTGTCCAACAATAATGAAGCCAGATTATATAGCATTCTCTTCGGAAGAGAGATCAAAACAAGGCCTTGATGTGTCAGGACAGTTCTAGCTGTCTTTGCCACATAACGTTACCTAGTCTCTGAGAATATTATATTTATTAAAAATATATATATATATGGGACTTCAAACTCAAAGAAAATTTGTTGATTTTGATCAATCTATGTAATTGTCTATTGCATAGTGCTTGTGGAAGTTTTGTGCTCTCATTTCCAGTCCCAAGCACAAATAAAGGAGGAAGGTACCATCAGGTTGGCAACCAGCATAAAACTTTTGTTACAACTTTGACCATGAATACTGACAATGTCAAAGTCCCTAGAGAGTTAATCTGGTGGATGTTGGGAAGGAAAGGAGTTACAAGAGGATATATTGACATAATTAAAGATGTGTATGAGGGAGCAGTAACAAATGTGAGGGCTTCTAGTGGAGAGACGAGTGAGTTTCCCCTTCGTGTATATTGTTTGCAGATGACATAGTTTGATTAAAGAGATGAGTGTGTTTGTGTGTGTGTGTGGGGGGGGGGGGGGGGGGGGGGGGGGGGGGGGGTGCAACTAGAACTATGGAAGGATGCTTTAGAATCTAAAGGTTTCAAAATTAGTTGGACATAAACAGAGTATACGCAACGCAATTTTAGTAACAAAACAAGTGAAAATGAGGAATCCATTAAGATTGTTGACCAAGAGGTACCCGAAAATGACCATTTTCAATATCTTGGGTCAATAATTCAAGAGAGTGGAGAGATTGAATGGATTTGATCATAGAATTAGACCCAGGTGGATGAAGTGGAGACATGCCTTCTGAGTTTTATGTGATTGCAACATACAAATGAAACTGAAGGTGAAATTTTACAAGATGGCTATAAGACCTACCATGTTTTACAGGAACAGTCAAGGAACAACACATCAGGAACAGCCAAGGAACAGCACATTCATTGAATGAGATAAGCAAGCGGACACGAGGATGTTGAGGTGAGTAGCAAGAAAAGGAAGAATAAACCATGGAAGGATGCTTTACAATCTAAAGGTTTCAAAATTAGTCTAACAAAAACAGAGTATATGCAACACAATTTTAGTAACAAAACGAGTGAAAATGAGGAATTCATTAAGATTGTTGACCAAGAGGTGCTCGAAAATGACCTTTTTTAATATCTTGGATCAATAATTCAAGAGAGCGGAGAGATTGAATGGATGTTGCTCATAGAATTAGACCTAGGTGGATAAAGTGGAGACGTGCCTCTAGAGTTTTATGTGATTGAAACATACAAATAAAACTGAAGGTGAAATTTTACATATAGCTATAAGACCAGCCATGGTTTATGGGAACAGTAAAGGAACAACACATTCATGGAATGAGATAAGCATGGCCGAAATGAGGATGTTGAGATAGATAAGTGACAAGAAAAGGAATGGTAAACTTAGAAGTAGCACCAATGGGTAATAAGATGGGGAAAGCTTAGTTGTAGGATCCTTCTAACCAGGTGCCCTCCCCTGCTTCAGATCATGCTTCAAACACGCTCATGCTCCCTCTTCCCCACCTATTTGTTTACATTTCAAAACAGACACTTCCCCACTTCTGCACGCAACCCTATTGCCGCCACGTTTCACACTTTGTGCAACTATAAGTATACATAGATGGTTTGGCCATGTGCAATAAAGACCAAGAACCGCATTGGTTAGGAGTGAGTCGGTTCAAGTTGAAGGCTCTAATAGGGCAAGAGAAGGCCCAAAAGGATGTGAGCGGAGGTAATAAGAAAGGACTTGAAGACCTACGGTTTAAATGCGGAAGTGTTCATGATAGAGTGAAAAGGCCTACTAGGATTCATGTAGTTGACCCCAATTAGTTGGGATAAGGCTTTAATGATGATGATGATATTGGAATATTAGGAATAATAAGGGTGTTTTTGTAATAAACTCCATTCTTGGACCTATATGTAAATATGTCATAAGATAGGGTGTTATTGTGTAAATTGGGGAAACCCTACTCATAAAAAAAAGAAAAGGGAAAGAAAACGAATTAAGCTCTCTACCCTTTTCTCTCATCTTTCTCTATCTCTTCTCTCCTCCCTCTCCTCTCACAAATCTCCTTCTCACATCTCATTCTTCTTCTTCACTTCTCACGTCTCATTTTTCTCTTCATGGTATCAAAGCGGTAATTGGTCCGACTCGTGTAGCATCTCACAATCTCCTTCATTCTCTTCCTCTCATCTAGGGCTTTGAGTTCAAGCACCAAAAGAATAAGGAGGATCATCCAGACCCTAGACCCCTGCTGACGGCAACATCCATATGGTTGGTGTCAACACGTCGGTGTTTGTACGGTGCGGTTTTCTTCGAGATGCATACCCCTTGATACAGAATCTTGTGAAGATAATTATGGGTATTTTTCTGGAATATTTTGGTGAGGAATTATATTTTTTATGATTTTTCTACAGTTTTTCAGAAAAAATCCCCAAATCGGCTCAATTTCCAGATTTTGTCCAAACTAGACTTGTTTGATCTACCAAATTAGGTGCTTATGGATCATTTTTTGTTACCTTACACAATGGCTGTAGCGTTTTTGGGCCCTTGGACGCCCAAAGCATACACCATTGTTTGGTGTATATTCCTGCAGTTATTTCACTCATTTTTTGCTGCTGGAAGGTGTGGATTCATGTGGTATTTTCTCACTTGTTGTTGTTGATTGATGATTTGAGTGCCCCTTCTTAGCTGATTGTTGTCGTGGTGATTTGGGAGGCTGTTTCTCTTCATTTATGGAATCTAAGTCCCTAGTTCATGGTCCAGATGGACCACTTTCTATTACTTCTTCAAAATTCAACGGAAGTAATTTCCTTCTCTGGTCTCGAGCTATTCGAATGTACGTTGTTGGCAAGGAAAAATTGGGTACCTCACTGGATCTGTGAAACGGTCCTCATCCAACACAGATGCATGAGAATCCGCTAATGCAATTGTTATGGGCTGGTTACTTAACTCAATGGAGCTCAGTATTGCCTCTGGATATTTTTTTTATAACACCGCTGCTGACTTATGGAAGTCTCTTAATGACAATTATGGCACGGTCTCTAATAAGCCTCGAATTTTTCAACTCAACACAGAACTGTATTCCCTCACACAGGAAAACTTGTCAGTTACAGAGTATTTTGGGGCTTTGAAGAGCCGTTGGGAAGAACTGAGCCACTTGAAGCCCCTTAGTGAGCTACCAGATCCTAAGAGTGCTGAGATTGTAAAGTCCCGAAAAGATGAAGCCAAGACGTATAAATTTCTTGCAGGCTTGAATAGTGAATATGAAGTGTTGCGGACTCAGCTGGTTGCCACAACCCCTTTTCCTACGTTATAGACAGTCTATTCCGTTGTTTATTCCGAGGAAGCTCGCAAGAGAATTATGTCAGCCCCGGTCTCCACGCAAAAAAAGACTGCTTTTGTTTCCACTACAATCCCACCTACTGACAAGGGTAGTGGTACAGATTCTTGGGGAGATTATTCATCCAAAGGACGTGGAAGAGACCACGGACGTTTCTTCTGCACGTATTTTAATCGTTCCAGACACTCTCAGGAACGATGCTTCAAGCTTCATGGTCATCCTACTGCCCACGTAGCAGCATCTAACAGTGTCGAGCGACTTGCAGATACTATTGATACAGATTCGTCGCATACAAAGCCTTTTGTGATGACTAGGGCTAATATGATGGAGCTTCAGCATCTCAGATCTCTTCAGCCTCAGTCACGCATGACTGCCTCCACCTTGTCACAGCCTTCTGCATCTTCCCTTGTTGCTATGACAGGTACTGCACTTCATGCCTCCTCTGCCCCTGCTACATAGATTATAGATTTTGGGGCCTCCGACCACATGACTTATATGCACAATTATCTCCTTCCTTCCACTACCTCTACATGTAGTCGGTCAATTCGCCTAGCTGGTGGTACTTCTACTCCAGTAGAATTTGTTGGCTCGGTTTCTGTTTCTCCGTCTTTTACTTTGTCTAATATCTTATATATCCCTAAATTTCATGCCAATTGGATATTTGTTAGTTGTCTTAGCAGAGCTTTGAATTGCAGTATGACCTTCTATCCCTCTTATTGTCTTTCAGGACTTGAATACGAAGAGGATTATTAGTGTGGGGTATGAGCGTGGTGGTCTTTATTTTCTGCGACAAGGGGAGTTCTCTGCTGCTTCCATCTCATCTCAACCTTTTGCATCTCAGTCTTGCAGTTTAGAGTCTAATAATGTTCAATTCAATAAAGAGTCTGCTGCTACATGGCATGCCAGACTGGGTCATGTGTCTCTTTGAACTTTGAAATCTCTTGTTCCAAATTTGAATAAAATTAGTGATGTTGCTTCTCAATGTGAAACGTGTCAATTAAGCAAACATGTTAGAAGTTCTTATCTTATTATTGAACATCATTCTGATAAATTGTTTGCCTTGGTTCATTCTGATATATGGGGACCTAGTCCCATGACATCTCTAGATGGTTTCACTTATTTTTGTTACATTTATTGATGACCTCTCTCGTGTGACTTGGGTGTATTTGATGCGTCGTCGTGATAATTTGCTAAATTTGTTTTGCTTATTTCATCAAATGATCCAGACTCAGTATGGTTGCACGATTCAGACTATTAGGTTTGACAATGGTGGGGAGTATACCTCAAATGCATTTAAATCATACCTCCAAGAACATGGCATACATAATCAACTCTCTTGTCCCTACACTCATCAACAACATAGAGTGGCAGAGCGCAAGAATCATCATCTTCTAGAGGTCACTCGCTCCCTGTTGATAGGAATGAAAGTTCCTAAGTCATACTGGTTTGTTGCATTACTAACATCATGTTATCTGATTAATCGAATGCCTACTCGTGTTCTCAAAGGAGATATTCAAATACATGTCTTGAAACCATCTTATCATCCGTTTGTTGTCCCTCCTTGAGTATTTGATTGTGTTTGTTTTGTGCACTTACTAGGTCCTTCCAACCCAGGTACAAACTTGCTCACAGATCAGTCAAATGTATTTTCATCGGCTAATCCCTTCACCACAAGGGGTATAGATGTTATGATCCCTCATCAAGGAAATTTTTTTTATCTATGGATGTCACATTCTTCGAAGATCGCCCTTTCTATTCTCCATTCCCTGACCATACTGACACTGTCAATACACATCACTCTCTTCCACTACCAGTTGTTGATACTCCTCCGACATCTTCCACGGAGCCCAAACGTCTTCTTACATATGCTCATCACAAGTCAAGACCATCACACGATCAGCCCGCATCATTAGCTCCTCTTCCAAGTTCAGGTATCTCCTCTCATACTATTTCTTCTACTAATCCATCATCCCCTATTGCATTACGCACTCGTAGTCATCATCCTACATTACATCTCATATCCAACTTTGTCTCCTATGATTCTGTCTCACTACCCTATTGTGATTTCTTGGCCATCATTTCATCTCACACTGTTCCTAAGTCTATTCTTGAGGCACTAGCCGAGATGGTTGCCCTCCAGAAAAATGGTACATGGGATCTTAATCCTTTGCCTCCGGGTAAAACTACAGTTGGCTGCAAGTGGGTCGTTTCCATCAAATATCGGGCAAATGGCACGGTTGAGCGCTATAAAGCACGACTCGTTGCCAAAGGCTATACTCAACATTTTGGGGTTGACTACAACGAGACTCTCTCCCGTGACAAAGTTGAATTCGGTTCGCTTGATTATCTCTTTGACTGCAAATCTTGATTGACCCTTGTTTCAGTTGGATGTGAAGAATTCCTTCCTCCATGGTGATCTAGAAGAAGAGCTGTACGTGGATCTACCTTCAAGTTTTCAACTTAAGGGGGAGTCTGGGAAAGTGTGTAAGCTGGAAAAAAAAAACCCTGTATGGCCTTAAGCAATCCCCTAGAGCTTGGTTTGCCAGATTCGGTGCGGTTATTCTTTCTTTTGGCTTCAAGAGGTGTTAGGCAGATCATACAGTTTTTATCCATACATGCCAAGAGGGAAGAACCGTTCTACTTGTATGTGTGGATGACATTATTCTCATTGGGGATGACTTGGAGTTCATTGATCAGATCAAGCAAAAGCTAAGCAAGGAATTTGAAATCAAGAATCTGGGACCTCTGCGGTACTTTCTGGGGAGTGAAGTGGCTCGCTCATCTAAAGGCATCTTCATCCCACAAGGAAAGTACACTCTTGATCTTCTCAATGAAACTTGGAAATTGGGTGCTCGTCCTGCTCTGTTCCCTATGGAGCAGAAACATTCATTGCATGCAGCTCCAAGAAAAAACTTTTGAGCTTTTAGACCCAGGGCAAAAGCCTGGAAGAATATAAGGGAAAGCGTCATACCCCTAGAAAGGAAGAAGGAAAAAGAAAAAAAAAGATAGATAAATGAAGTCACACCCTGAGTTCCATGGGGGGAAAACAAAGGGCAAAAGCAAAAGGGAGTTCACACCCCGAACTCCATGGGGAAAGAGGAAAGAGAGAACAAGGAAAAGAAGAGAAGAAGAGGAAGAAAAAGGAGAAGAGAAAAGCCATCAATGGAAGGCAGGGAGGCCAACAGGGAAGGTCGGGCAGTACAATAATGAAGCAAGCTCAATCCCTGAAATGACGCAATAGGGAGAACTGAGAGGAGTTGCGTCCAGCTTTGAGACCATCCTCCTGATGTGAGGCTGGGTAACACTAGCATGGCTGTTAGAATCAATAGTGTGGGCGTGAGTCCCCCGAGCGAAAAGACGCGACTCCCATGAAGAACAGGAAGGGTCGAGGAGACCAGCAAGGCTTTCACCGTTATGGACCAGAATGCTAGCACCTGTAAGATTGGCAAAGAGAAGCTTTTGGAGCAGATTTTGAGTGGGTCTTGGAAACCAAAAACCCCTTGATAACATTTATGAAACACATCTCTATTTGTTCACTTTAGTGAATCACAGACACCCGTTGGCTTCTATGTGTTCGTGTGTGGTGTGTGTGTTTTTCTTTTCTTGTTTTTAATTGTTGAGTTTTTGTTTGGTGGGTTCCTTCTGTAAATTGCTCATTTGCTGCAATTTTTTGGTTATCAATCAATCTGCACACTTCATCGTTGTCCGCAATTTTAGGAATTCTAGATTGAACCGTAATTCCAATACAAAGCAATATTTGCCCCATCTTACTCTACATAGTGGTATAAGCTAGCCCAAGCCATTATCAACTGAAGCTAATTTCATAGAATTCATAACTGAATGTTGTAAGCACATAGAGATGCCCATCCATATGATCGACGAGGAGACAGGTGGCATCTGAAGAGATGCCCTGCTGCACATAATAGTGAAGGCAAGAAGGTCGGCGCTCATGAGGCCCCTTTATTTGACACATGTGTCCTCAAAGCCGACACACTTTGGCCACGTGACCTTCAGAAGTTTTTAGTGAAGACACAAGATGGGGGTGGGGCTTGGGATGTCCCTTTGGCACTCATGTCACCCATGGTAAGTGTGGTCTCTCCGGGTCATGTGACTCGTGCTTTCAACCTGGGCTATCTCCTCATGTGAGAGCTTTCTCCTTTTATTATCGAATCGGAGAGTCTTCCTCCTGATTCTCAGTCACTCCAGCTTGTGTCAAGGTGAAAGAGAGCGAAGAGGAGGGTGATGGCAGACATTCATTGGTCGAGGTTTCTGTAGTGATGGAAGCCTCTCCAAGTCCCTTCCCGTGGGGTTTTTCCCTGCCCAAGATTATCTGCTGGACTATATACCTCGCCGGACATTTCTGTTATAGCCAATGAAGAGCTGGTGGAAGTTTTTCAAGAGGCTGAGCTTAACCCAAGTGGGAAGGTGTTCCCTTCAAGAAGATAAGAATGTGGGGTATCTCCTTTTGAGACGCAAGCTATTACGCCTATCCAAATCACCAAAGGATCTGTTGAGAAGGACCAATGCCCAATAGACCCCATTGCGGGGGGGGCTAGCTCAGTCAGAGGAGGGGGATCTCCCTCGACCGCCCAATGACCTGAGCTGGATTAAGGAAACAATTGGCCGGTTGGAAAGATGGTGGGTGTAACATTTAGTGACCATGATGAGGATATCTTAGCTCTACTTATAGTACACTAAGTCAAAGCAACAATAACTTCAAGTACAGAAGTGGGGAAGCGTCTTTTTCAAAATGTTGGCGAGTATAACTAGCGGAAGCTAGTCAGAAGCAGGAGCTAGTCCGAAGTGGGAGCGATAGTTGGTTAGAAGGATTGTGCAAGTAAGGTTCAAATTACATAGGTCTTGAGGTGTATATGTATGAATCTTGCCCAAAAAACAACATAAAAAATGAAACAATAAAAATAAGAAACAGCTTTAGGTAATGCAAACAATGGATAAAGCATTCATAGCACATGAACAAATCCCTGCTGCCACTGTTAATAGCTACTTCATTGAACAGAAATTTGATAAAAGAACAAGCTAAATGATTTGGAGAGACCAGTGCGTACCTTGGATAAAGCATCCATTGCACCTTCCATATGATTCAGGTCATTACTATCCATGCAATGGACAAGGGCTTGCAACAGCTCGGGCCAACTGAAAACTCGCCCCTGCTGAACAACGACACTGATAACTGTTCCAACTGTAGACCTGATATGTCTATCCACTGCCCCTAAACAGGGCAATAACTCTGCTTTTATGTATTGCTGGTATGGAAGAGCCAAAGAATTGAAAGCACTTCTTAGATTATTTTTCAGAAGTAGCCCAGCTGCTTGTCGAATTTCCACTGGTTTTCCCTGTTTTAAGAGCTGAAGTCAGGTGCTAACTGAGAATGTAGGAATGCTATCATAGTAACAAGTAGTTTATATATCCATATAAGGCCATGCCCAACAATTGGTATAAATAAAAACAAACCAACGCTACTGAAGATCTTTTTCTTTTGTGGGCAAAGAAGATTTTATTTCATCATTATTAATAATATTGAGAGTTGAAGATCAAGAAGTTCATGAGTGAAGCGGAAAAAAGAAATAGTCCACCAAGGAGAAATTGGTCCATCCATCTTCATGCCCTTCACATAAAAGAGTGCCATGAATTTTTCCCATGATGACACCTTCAGCTGGTACCGAGGATTTTGAGCTATCATCATTTCATCAGACAAAAGGATGAAGATCAGGAAATTTTTCTTCTTCGAGTATCATCCTATGACCAGCTACCTGATATCTACACAAAAGCTACCATCCGCCATCAAACGATCACGAGCAAGCTTTTGTAACTCCCTCTGGCATTCAACTTGAAGGGGAGCGTAAGAGAAGATTATAGCTCTTGTTTTTTCACACCCAAACCAAAACAAACACATACATGATACACCCCACCACTTCCAAGTCCATCTCCAGTTTTCAGAGAACATGACCAGGCTATCTCAATCACTTCAAAAGGTATG
This sequence comes from Liriodendron chinense, assembly GCA_003013855.2. NCBI lineage: Eukaryota > Viridiplantae > Streptophyta > Magnoliopsida > Magnoliales > Magnoliaceae > Liriodendron > Liriodendron chinense. Next base: position 269,325 of record ML058339.1, on the reverse strand, counting down.
TTCTAATACATATAAAACCTAAAAAATGAAAGTATGAAGGTGTCTTTCCTAAAAGTATCTTCGGTATAATTAAAAACAACACTTAGATACCCCTTTTTTTAATGTAACAAGATCTTTTGAAGTTATTTCCAGCATGTCATGGTTTATATCATCATCATCATCTAAGCCTTATCCCAATTAATTGGTATCGGCTACATGAATCTTATCCAGTCATTCCACTCCATCAAGGGTCATAACTTCAGTTAGACTAAAGGCCATCAAGTCCTTTCTTACTACCTCTACCCCGTCCTTTAGGACCTTCCCCTTGCCCTCGTAGAGCCTTCAACTTGTACCAACTCCAAATCTGTGTTTGGTCTCCATTGCACATGACAAAATCATTTAATTCTACTTTCCCTCATCTTATAACCTATTATTGCTACTCCTAAGTTCCCTCCCAATGCATTCATTTACAATTCTATCCTTTCTCATCTTGCCACTCATCCATCTCAACATCCTCATTTCAGCTACACTCATCCTATGAAGAGTTATTCCTTAACTACCCAACATTCTATCCCATAAAGTATGGTTGGTCTTATAGCTATCCTATAAAATTTTCCTTTCAGTTTGATTGGCACACAATGATCACATAAAACTCTGAGACATATCTCCATTTCCTCCACCTCGCTTGAATTCTATGGGCAACATCCTTCTCAATATCTCCACTCACGTGAATTATCGACCCAATGTATCAAAAGCAGTCATTTTGGGAAACTTCTTGGTCTGCCATCTTAACTAATTCCTCATTTCTACTCCAATTTTATAGTTTCTCCAATTAAAAAAACATAAAAACAAATATAATTCACAACAACATGAAGCAAACACTTGGCGTGCATTTGAATAAACATGAACATGATTGAAAAGGCCTACAGAATGGAAAATAAACCAAAATCAAATACGAATTGAAAGGATTATTTTTTTTATTTTTTGAGCAAACGTCAAAACTATGGACGATATGAACAATCGATCGTATTCATGAGAAATCACAATATCAAACTGAGCATAATCCACGATGTGTGTGTGTGCGTGTGTGTGTGTGTGTGAGAGAGAGAGAGAGAGGAGGGTGCGTACGTCTGCCCGGGCAAGAATGAAAGCGAGGTAGTTGTTGAAATCGGGGAAGCGGCTGTAGTGCTGAAGCTGCTGCCAAATCCGTGCCTGATCGGATGTGGGCGAGATTTGCTGCTCCAGCAGCCCGCAGATCTCGCGCAGACCCTCTTCCTGGGGCTGCCACAGCGACGATGCTGCTATTGCTGCTGCCATCTTCAAGTTTGCTGATGCTTCTGCTGCTGTCTCAGAGAGAGAGAGAGGGAGAGAGGGAGAGAGGGATGAAACTCTGTCCTCGTGCAGGTTTGGGGATATATATATATATTAATAAGACGGAGGGAGGAAGAGCGGAACACCAAAGTTGGGTGGCGCTGCAGCGGCGGCTGATTACTTCAGTGTACTCGAGGCGAGGCGAGGCGAGCGGCAGATTCTCTCTTTATTACGGCGTCTCTCTTCTTCGGAGGGGTGGGGAGGGAAAGGGCTTTGTCGAAAAGAGGCTCGCGCAATCTGCTCGCCCCTTCTACCACCTCCAACGCGTGATGATCCACACCGTTCATCTAGAAGGTCCCATACGACGTGAGATGATGCGGAGGTGGATCCATGAGAACTGCAGCATCTATCAACCGGATCCCTTTACTTACTGGGCCATATGATAGACGGCTTGTGTTTCAAAGATCTGCCCTGTTAAACGCCCTATCCCTCACTCCACTCATCAGATAGATAATGGGTGTGATTTTTTTTAAATGTAAGTCATCTATGCTAGGGATCAGTTGATGAACGGATCTGATTGTGCATGTCTCTTCCACGTGTACTGATGATGGATGGATCTGCATTCCGGTCTTTTCGGCTCTACTGGGTCATGTCTGATGTCCCCCTGCAGTAAATGGTCAGGACGGAACGAATCTTATTGATCGAGGATCATCACCGTTGATGCAAAGGCGAGACAGAAGCTTGCTCTTTTGGACGGTTCTTTTTAACTCGCTTTCAGTGGATGGAGAGATCTACGATCAGTCGGATTTTGCCTTTTTCCCACATCTAGCATCTAAAGTGGGGACGTGTAGATGGATGGTCTCTATCATCAGATCGTGGGGCAGAAGGGAGGAGTAGATGGACGAGCATCTAGGTAACAGCCTTGCTTCTAACTTCAGATCGGTGACGTGGCGAATCAGGGTGCTGCTCAAAATCCATGCAACGGTTGTGGGTGCTCGGTTGGTAAATGTGTGGGCCATGTTAGATCATCCAAACCGTTCGTTCGATGCGCCTTGCGGTGGATATGGGTTTCTTTAACTGATAATCGATATTTGGAAGATCCTAGCCCTCTGTTATAGTGTTCTTTGAATATATGGTAATTAATGAAAATAAGTTAGTGGCCTAAAATAAAAGCGAAATATCAGATGGCTGTGATCTTCTGATCTGAAAGATATCTAGATGGTGAGCCATCAACTACGAGGATGTTAGATCAACGGTTTGGATCAGCGATCAATGTAATCCACGTGGACTGAGCCCAACAGTTTGCGGATGCGGATTGGGCAGCAACCCACCAGGACCTAGCTGCAGACAGACGGTCATGTCAGGGTTTCTGTGGGCCCAAATTGATGTATATATTTTATCCATGCAGTGCATTCATTTCTTTTCTTTTTTTTCTTTCAGATTATTTCGGGGCATGAGCCCAAAAATGAGGCAGGAAAGAAGGGGGGATTGAAGGCCTATCGTTGAAAATTTATCAGGCCACAGAAGTTTTGGATCAAACTAATATTTATGTTTTCCTTTCATTTAGGTCTATATTAACCTTATATGAACCATTTGGATGGAAAATAAACATCACGCTGGTCCTTTAGAGGTTTTCAACATAATTCAATTACCACTGCTACCAACGGTGTGGTCCACTTGATCCTTCAATATGCTTTTTTGAGGCTCATGCTTTCAAATGATCTTTCAAAATAGATGGACGGCGTGGATAAAACATATACATTGCATTGGGCCTCGTAGAGTCCGTTGCAGATGGGACCGCGTCCGCGGTTTGCAGGCTGTGTTTGCTGACTAGACGGAAACCGAAACGGTGAGGCGAAATTATTTGATGCTCGGCTCAGAATACCAGGGTTTGTTGGGGCGTGGCTTTAGTGGATCCCCGGATCCATCGAGGTCGGTGGATCCCAAATAATGGGCCCACCTTGATGTATGTACTTTATATCCCTTCCTTCTCTCCATTTTGAAAGATAATTTTACACCGTGGTACCAAAAATAAATCAGAGACAAATATCATTTGTACCACACCACAGAAACAGTCGTGATTGAATACTTGCCGTTAAAAACATCTTCAGAGCCAACAGAATGTTTATTTAACGTCCAACCTGTTGATAAGGTAAAAAATACCTGGATTAAGGGACCTGGATTAAGGGACCATACAAATATCAACTTGATCCCAAATTTTTCTGGCCCACAAGAAGTTATTAATAGTCAATCACCACCATTTCCTTCCGTGGGGCCCACCCAAGATTTTTATATGCTTCATTTTTTGGAGAATGCCTTAAAATGAGCTTTCAAAACGAATGGACCGCGTGGATTTAATTCACATACATCACGTTTGGGCCCCGCATTCAGTGATCCAATAACCTTGGTGGATCCCGGTATCCACCGAAGCCGTGACCGGTTTCTTCGTTGGATGCAGTAAATGGTACATGTGGGGCCCGCTTTGAAAAAAAAAAAAAAAATAGAAGCAGCCCCTTTGATGGGACCGTCATGCAATGGACACATCCGTCTCTCTCACTCTATCCTAGCTATTTAGTATGTCGCTTGCAAATAGACAACGGTTCACATTTAACGTGCAGAAGATTGGGGCCAAGATCATTGGTGGGAGTTTAGCATATCTTCAATCCATGATTTTTCAGGATCACAAAATATATATTTTGCTCGGCCAAAGGTGTTTTTATTTATTTTTTCCTTCCCACGGGATCTCTTCGACTTCAGCAGATCAACTACAAAATACTTGATTTGAAAGAGGGCTTCAAACCAAGTCAGCCTTTCCCTCTGCTCGAAAAGAATATGAGCTGGACCTTACTGGATTCGGCTCGGCTCAGCTCATTCGTAGCTCGGCTCAGCTCGATTTTATATATAATATTATATGATTAAAAAAAGAAAAAAAATTAAAACTCTAATCCCTCCTTATTCATTTGCCTAATGCGAGCACCCTTTGCCCTAAATCCTTCCCTGCCCAAGCGCCCCCCTGCCCATGTCCGACCGGTGAGTCCAGCCTGAACTCTCTCTCTCTCTCTCTCTCTCTCTCTCTCTCTCTCTCCCATCCAGCCAGTCACATTCCCCCCTCCACCTCTCTCGTCCCTCTGGCCATTAGGCACCATCCAACCTCCAGTCGCTCATCGACTTCCAGCAGCCCCGTCCTAACTGTAATGGTCAGTATATGAAACTTTTATATACATATTTCCAAGCCAAGCCGAACACGAGCCAAGGTGGTCATTGGTCGAGCCTAGCTCGAACATTGCTGAGCTCGTCTCAACTCAGCTTGTGTACAGCTCTAACCACAATGCTTTGTAATTGAAGCTTAACCTACAATGGGGGTATGTGTGGCCCAGCGAGATGTGGGAATGAAATCTAATGCGTCCATCTATGTTTCTCCTTGTCTGCCCAAAAATCAGGTCATTACGGGAAAAGTTCGAATGGGAGCACCCACCATTAAATACCTTCTTGAATATGCGTGGGGCTCACCAATTTTATATACGCTAATCCACTTTATTCAGAAGATGCATCACACCAAGATTACTAGACACCCAAAAAAAATCAGGCCATTCCAAAACTTAGGTGGGTCACACCATGTGATTTTAGAGGTTTCATGCATGATTTTACATGGTGTGACACAGCGTGGGTGTTGTATTGGCCTGAACTGTGGGCTACGATGAGACCACAAGAGGCGTACATAACGGATGTCATGCAAACTTCATAATGGGGCCCACACATGGAATTTTATGTTAAGCTTAACCTGCAAAGCATTGTAGTGGATCCACCCCTCCCATTTATAATTTATTTAGTACCCATTCCACAGTCCAGATTCTCCAGGCTGAACTTTGGCTCCCATTGCCAATTACGGGGACCTTCTGATTGTGGACCCACCTAAGACCTACCTTGCATAGGCTTAGTACAAACGATTTGCACAACTATAATGTGGCTTATTCCACTTATATGGACCATTGGACAGTTAAACATGTGATTACATCCTTCACATGCTTGTGGGCCAAAAATTGGATGATTAGAATCGTTCGATCAATGTCACTTTTGCATTCTAGGCCCATTAACATAGGAGCTACAGAATCACTGAAGTTGGTCACGATGCACGGCACAAATTAGGGTGCCTCTATCGAGTCACCTTCACCTTCTTTTCTCATGGATGTACTCGTCATTCAGCAGTTTTCAAGCTGATTGGATTGAATTGTTAGATAGAATAAGGTGACTACGCAAATACGCCCATTTGGGTGTCAGGGTAAGCTTTCAGACCCACAAGGGAGTGCTTGGATTGTTGACTTCCACGGTAATGTATGGTAAAAAAGTAATAATTATCATTACTATAGTAGTTAAAAGTAAACAAATAAGTGATGGTCTTCATACTTGCCTACATTTTGGACTTTTGATATATAAAGTAATTCAGATGTTTATATGTATTTAGATATAATTTTGTCAATATATATTATATTCACACCGTACATTTATTTTGCAATATCATTTTAGGGTTGTGTCTAAAAAATGAGCTTAATCAAACACTTTTGTGAACTCCGAAAAGCTTTTAATGGCGGGCATTCAACCCCAATGCTAATTGTGGTGTGGTCCGTTTTTTCTTTGGATCTACCTCTTTTTTGTCTCATTCCATTAAATGATCATGCAAGAGGAATGAACGGTGTGGATGTAGCGTATACATTATGGTAGGGCCCGCGAAAATATGTCATGCCATGAGACATTCGCCAACTTGTGTCATGCGGTGATTCCTTAGGATTATTGTGACTTGACAACTAGCAATATCCAATCAATAAAAAAAGGTAATGACATGAATTTTACCCCGCAGTAGTCAACAATCCAAACAAGACCTAAGTTAGATACAAGCCTGAGTTTTAGGGCTGATAATCATTTGAGTTAGACATGGGTATGCCTATATGTTGATCTCCAAAGGCCGGTTGTCTCGATGTAAGTTAAGGCGTGTCCTATTTACACATAATTAAGTGGTATTGAATAATATTTTGTGGGATATAAATTCTATCCATCTATCTCAACATAAGTTAAGGCATCCTATTTACCAGAATTACATGGTATTGAATAGCTTCTGGTGGGATGTAAATTTCATCCAGCATCTATAATCGATGAGAATGATTGGATTGGTCAAGGTATTTAGACTTCTAGTCCCAACGGGATTTTCAGTGGATTTTGAAATCCTCTACATCTGTGGGCCTCATTTTAATACATGTGTTTTATTCACATCATCCATCAATATGTGCCCTTTACAAGTGATAGTCAAGTTGCATGTGAATATAGTTTTATTGGCATCAATTGTGAAATCTAGTCCGTCGATTACAATTTCAACATCCTCCAAATGTTGGTTTTATGTAAAACAATGTCTTTCTCAAATGAAAATTTTGATCCCAAACATAGGATTAGATGGTCAAAATATCATAATATAATTAGACATATATTCTTTATATAATAATGGTGTTAATTCTATCCAATGTAATTCAATACAATCTAAACCTGCATTCCAAACAGGCCTTAATGAACGGCAAACCGAACCAATTCTCACTATCTTAAAGGCATAGTCATTACCCATAAGAACCAGGCCACCATCATATTCATTATATGCGGTGAACCAACTTCGACGAGGACACATATGGCATGATGCCCTCATGTCCAAAATTCACTCCTAAGAAAAGTGACCTTTCTTAGACACCAACAACATGCTACAACCACCCGATCCTTCACATGATTCCACTAAATCGGCTTCGTTCAACAAGTTATCTAATATCTCTTCCTTTTTATTTTGGGATCTTGACAGCCATTCTTCATATGTCTCACCCCCTGACAATTCCCACACTTTAATTTGCATTTACCTTTCGACTTTGATTTCAATCTCAACTTCCCTTTCTCTTGCTCAGAGAATCTTCCTCGAGCAAACAATGCATCCATAAAAAAGTGCATTCACATTCGCTCTCTGTTCGCTCGCCTCAAGTGCAAGGTTGCGATGTAGTAATAATTCTCGGTAAGACTGAGGTCGATCCACAGGGAACTATGTAAATAGTTTTAAACTATTCCAGCAACTTGGATTTGAGTAATTTGAAATTTTAATTATGAAAACTAAACTAAACAGTAACTTAAGAAAATCTGAGAATAATAAAGAAAACTAAGGCATTAAGGATCCACTTGTAGTAATCCATGTTAATCCATTCAGTACAAGCATAAAACACAATTAGATTCGAAGTTCTATCTCTCCTCTAATTGGAAGATAAAGCATTAAAACACATACAATCACATTTAAGTCAGAAAAGTAAGTTATAGTTCTAATCAAGCACATAGCATTCAAAATGATAGCCTTCGGAGTAACAGTCATGCCTATGGACTATGGCATGTTCAAGGATTAACATAACTCGAATCTAATCAAGTCAAACATGATAATCTTAAAGAATTGCAAGGAATCCATATCCGAAGCACATGAACTCTCATAAAACTTCTAAAAATATAAACTTTATTCAAACTAGAATATTCAAAATCCAAACTTAAAGTAAAGGTACTTGAATCAAACTGAATTAAACATGAAATTGGCTACAAGCTTTACATCTCAGCCCTAGCTGAGAGGTTCTAACCGAGCATTGTCATACTACAACTAGAATTGAAAGAAAAAACTAAAGAAAAACATGAAAAATTAGAAAAATCAAAATCGACAGAGTTGCGGACGCTCCACGGTGCTCTCCTTTACTCCCACGGCCTCTAATCTCTTCTAGGATAATCTTAGACGAGGCTCTAGGTGCCCTTTTATAGATTGGTGCAAAAGTTTCCAACCTGCGCAAGAAATTACGGAATTGCGTAGAGAAAATCGGAGCTTGTAGGACAAGCTTTGTTACACAGTTGACCGGTCGGACGATCGGTCATAAAACGTTAAAAACAGTCCAGAGAGTTTTTGAAAATTTTCATCCTCCCCTGTTGAGTGCTCGATCGGTCTGACAATTGGTCTGAGTGGTAGTCGACCGGTCCGTCTTGATCCAGTGAATTCTGCAGCTTGAATTACAGACTAGTCGGACGACTGGTCTTGTGCCTTGGCCGACCGGTCAACCGACCAATCGCTAGTGTTGATTTCTGCACAACTTCCTTCTTTCTTCCTTTTCTCTCTTGCTTCTTTCTTCCATCCTTTAGCACTTGGTTCCTTGATCTCCAATGTATGTAAAGTGCTCTCTTTAGCCTGAATCAGTAGAATCTCCATCTCGTTCCTACAATCACAAATCATGCATTAGAGTAGTCTTTTAAACATGCAAACCATGTATAGTATGTGATGCATTGGCGTTAGAAAATGTATAATTTGAAGGTTCAACACTCTTCTTTCTCAGCTGCTTTAATTGGAGGGCTATGATAACGGTTTCAACGTCCAAGGTATCCCTATGATAGCACAGAGTATCAACCAGACACTTATAGGACTCCGGGAGAGAAGTCAATAAGATAAGGGTTTTATCTTCTTCATCAATCTTCACCTCAACACTTGTTAAGTTATAAACCAATTTGTTGAAGATGTTAGTGTGCTCAGAGATATCCGACCCTTTCGTCGTCTTTATAGTGTAGAAATGTATCTTTAAATATATGTGGATGGTGAGCGACTTCATCATGTAGATGCTCTCTATCTTCGTCCATAAGCCTGCATTAATCGTCTTATCGATGACATTATAAAAGACTTCATCGGCCAATCACAATTGAATTGTGTTAATCATCATTTGATCAAGTTTATCCCAAACCTCTTCCTTCATAGATTATGGACGATATGCTTTCCCAAGGACTATATGTTGACTTATTTGTCCCGAACTTCACATCTAATTTCATCATCGTCATGTCTTCATATTCAAACTAATACCCAAACAATGCTCCGATACCACTTGTTGGACGCAGAAGTAACCTTGGATCGAATCAAACAAGCAATAAATAATGAAAAATTCAATTAAACACATATAACACGTAAGATTTATGTGGAAAACCCTTGTAGAAAAAAACCACAATACAAAGTGGCGATTAGTCCACCATAAGCATTGAAAGTTACAAGAGATGAAACAAGCTATACTAGAGAAACCTTATCTTCCCCCCTTTAAAACCGATAAATCATATAGGTTATTTTTTACCTTTTCACACTAACCCTAATCGTGATTCGAGAGATACTTATATACTCCGTACAATATTAGGAAACAAAACCCACACTTTCTAAAACTTATGTGTTTCTGTTCGGTCGGACCAATTGCACCTTCAATTGGACTGAGCAAACCCTACACCCTTTGATCAAACCGAAAGCATTCAAAACATCACAACAAGCAACAAGGCAAAACCTGAAATTTTCGGTTAAATTGAAAATTGCCTTCTCTGCATAAGATTAAAGCAACTCGATCAACAATAAAAACTTGGGTAGACAAGAGTTTTTTCCTTTTATTTACTGTCCCTCTCAGGTAAACAGGCCTTGGTGGATCCCCTGCGTTTCAATCATTCACTCCCACTTCCTAAGTTGGATATTGCACCCATTTCATCTTCATTACTCATGCATTTTAGCATTTTCATCATCATATATCTCCTTAACCTCTCTGCTTCTTTAGTTGGTCCGTGTATGTGCTATAGGGCTTGTCGGTTCTTCATATTATGCCACATTAAAAACGCAATTTTGTTTGTGCACTTTTCTGTGCATTACTAGTGCACCTTGTCTGTCAATCACCCAAGTCAGTGAGTCTAGTGTCGATTGAGCTTAATGAAGATGAAGACTGAAGACTCAAAACGGATCAGTTGTATCAAGGAAGAAGAAACAGGTAAAAGAGGTGCCTTGGTGTGCCTTAACCTTGAACCAAACCAAAATCATAACCTCTAGATGACCGTGACCATTAGGATACCCTTAATCATCTTAGATTGCCCTATGTGTCCCAAAAGATTACCAATTCAATGGCCAAGAGGTCACATGAACTGCTATAAAACATAACTGAAAATATGCAGTTTTCATGCCTTAGATTGGTCGCTCGACTGGTCAGCAGATGGCCCAAAGTGGACAGTGAGCTTCAACTGAAAAAATAGTCCTGGGTTTAATATGACTCGTCGCTCGATTGGTCGACAGATGACCCAAAGTGGACAGTGAGCTTCAACTAAAAAAATAGTCAATGGGCTTAATACGACCGATCTCCCGACCGGTCAATTTGAGACAACATGTCATATGTCTTGGGCAGTTAATTTGGTCGAGGACCCCATCCGACCGGTCGGAGAGAGCCGTTTTATAGCTGTTAGGACTTTATTTATTTAAAGGTTTGGCTCGTTTTTAGAGGTAAAGAGAGGGATTTTGAGAGGATTGAAGCCACCATTTTTTGAGATCATTAGAGGCTCAATCTCTAACCATTGTAAGGCATCTTCCTTATGATTTCACACAAGAATGGAGCAATTCAAGCTCATGTAGAAGATGACCTTCAACCCCTCTTGATATATAGAGTTTGGATCTTCCTTCATAGTCATATTCTTATCCAAAGTTTTAAGATGAGATCGTTGTACGTAAACAACTCTAGGCAACTCATTCTCATTAGTTGTAGAGTTCTCAAACCTACCCTCCTATTACTTTGGGCATCTCAAAGGCATCACATGCAAGGTGATTGATCAAGTGGAGTTGAGGCATTGGCAATGTAGCGGCAACACGATCCGGGGAGCAAACGGAAGTTCATCGAAACACGGAAGAGCTGATATCAAGCTACTCAAAGCGGCGTTGAACAAGGGGCCCATCTGATAAGTAAGTTGTCATATTGAGAGTCCGGTTGCACTCATTCCTCGGTAAGGATTGAGTGTAAGAGTTTAAATCTACAAACTCGAACAAGTCTCCGTGGGGAGCCTCCGACGGGAGTATACACTAGGTTCTTGTATTGGAACTGAAGGGTTGGGAGGAACTATGTCAAACTCCTAGGTTGAGAGATGAACCTTGAAATCTCCGTTGAGGAACTTTATAAAACTCCATAGTAGGGTGAAATCATTTAAACACCTTGGTTGGAATGAACCAGATTTAAACTCCCTAGTGAATACCGGTGTGCTCATAAGGGTGAGTACTTGAACCGGAGGTGGAGTAGGGTGACTGAACTAATATACATGCTTGTGTTTGTGATTGAGTTGAGCACATTATTAATCTAGCTTTATATGGCTTAATTGCTTAATTATTCATGCTTGATTAAGATGTATGCTAGGCATTAGTTAGATACATCAACACACAAGATGTACTTTCACTAAGTAGAGTAGACTTTAACTTATATGATCCACTCTCATATAGTCTACTTAGGTTGCATAGATTAGGTGCTTGATTAGTTTAATAAATTGATTATCCATGCATGCTTGTGCTAGGTTGTATTTATGTTTATCATATGCTAGCCTTGTGATTGGACCCACTTAAACTTGGAAGCTAAGTATTCTTACTTAATTAGTTTAAAATTACTAATTAGTTTAATTAAGGCAAGAAGTTTTAAAAGACATTTTTTAAATGGTCCTAATTACCCCCTCTAGGACTTGGCCATAGTTCTACAAGCTTCGTTCTAAGCTTCCACATGCTTAATGTCTCAAGTGCTATCTAAAAGACGCAATTTCAAAATTGACTGGTGTTATGGGTAAATTCGGGCTGAGCTCGAATATGGAAAGCTTCCCACTGGGGCTCATCTACAATGGTCATGGACCGATTATTTAAGAGAGGAAGCTAAGTCAGGCCTCGGCCCACTCGGGCTCGACATTCAGCCTTCTCGACCTTGGCCCACCTCAGCTCAACATCTGGCCCTCATCTTGGCAAGAGACCTGGCCTCATCTGCCTCGGTTTGAATAAAGCTTATCCCTCTTGATAAGATAAGGATAACCATTGATCCAAATAAGGATAAGGATAACCACTGATCTAGATAAGGATAAGGATTATCCCAACTTAAATCTCTCCAAAAATTATCTATAAAGAGAACTCCCACTCTCTCTCGAGGTAAGCAATCAATCGCCATTAAACCTCTAATAGCCTTCTCTTTCAGTATCCATACTGACTTTACCATCGGAGGGCCGTAAGCCGGGCCAACCGGCGGCGGTCCTAACCCTTATCAGTGGTTGCAGGTCCCTCAATCTACACCACTCATCTCTGAGTGGAGATCAGACGACGAAGAATCAAAGGTGGTCCCTGATCGACAGCTGTTAGCCAATTTTTGGCATCAACAGATTGGCGCCGTCTGTGGGAATGACTAGATCGTTCACTTGATTTTTTCTTCGTCATCCAATCATTCTTCACCTCACAAATGGACCAGCCCTACCATCATCAGCCGATCAAGGGTGTTTCTTTACCGTCCGAATTATCATCTTCAATCCAGCAAATGGGAGGCCCGCTATAGCTCTAACCAATCACACGTCCAAGGGTTGTCGCTCATCACGCCTCCAACATCATCAACGGTTGAAGTTTGAGGACCCGGCGCCAAGAGCCCGTCCTCCGGCGGCCTTCCCCGACCAAGATCCCCTCCTTTTCCGGCGAATCTCGCGCCGATTCCATGTTCCACTGCCTCCATCTGCCTGAATCCAGCCGGAAAACCGCCAGATTCCGTCAGATCTGACGGGATCCCCGTTCATGCATGGCGTCCACTCTGCTCGCCAGCCGGAATGAGCCGTACTGGGGAGAACGGAAGATCCATGTGCGGCAACCCGAAGAGCCAACGGCCGTCGCCGCAGTTGCCGCTGCCGCCTCCTCCAGAGGCCAAGAAAGCTTCTGGAAGCAAGCGGCCCCTGGGACCCCCGGTGATGGCGCGCGATCCAAAGCGTCCGGCGTCTGAGTCATCCACAGGGAACTTTCTTGCCTCAGCGATGAAGAAGTGCAGCCAGATCTTGGTAAAGCTGATGAAGCACAAGCACGGCAGGATCTTCAATGTCCCTGTCGATGCTGTTGGCATGGGTCTACATGATTACCACCGGATCATCAAGCATCCGATGGATCTTGGAACTGTGAAGTCGAAGATGATGAAGAATCTCTACAATGCTCCTGAGCCAACGCTCGGATGGTACACGGCGTCCTTCGCCGGCATGTCTAGTAGAGTTTTCCATCCACCGTTCCATCTTGCGAGAATCACCATGCTCCTTATCTCCCTCCCGGCCTGCGTGGACGATCGTATGGAGCCACGATCCAAGTGGTTCAATCTCATTGGTGACGAGAACCGACCATACGCTGTGCGAGTGCACGTGCGGGCTTGCCTGGAGAGTGGGTACCACGTGCTGGACGAGGCGGCTCATGTTGTGAGCGATGCACGAGCTGCGGCGAGGCAGCTATCGAAGCCGCCCATCGGCTCGCTCGAGCTCGGCATACGTGGCGCTGCCAACTTGCTTCCGATGAAGGCAAGGGATGAGGCAAGTTGGACCACGGATGCTTATGTCGTCGCGAAGTATGGTCCCAAGTGGCTCCGCACGCGTACGCTGCTGGACCGGTTCAATCCCCGGTGGAACGAGCAGTACACGTGGGATGTATACGATCTGTGTACCGTACTCACTATTGGCGTCTTCGACAGTGGACGGCACAGATATCGCGGTGGGCCCCACGTTCGCGGGGCACAGGCAATTCCCTGAAACCTGTAAAAGGGCAACAACGTCTCTCTCTGTGTCTTCTAAAGCAATGGCCATTGGCAGCTTTCACCGACCTCCACCTTCCAGCAAGGTCCGTTGGGCTGACGTCGAGGACGAAGACTTCGTCGGTGTACCTATTCTTCATAGTAGTGTGGCGGTACGGTACCGTTACCGGGCCCCACCAGTACAGACCCGAGGCTTTCCTACATCGATGCAGTGGGGCCCGATGAGCTCGACGAGGAATTCGATTCGTTCCCGACGACGCGTGGGCCTGAACAGGTCCGCATGAGGTATGATAGGAGGCGTTGGTCAACTGGAGGGAACATCCAGCACCAACAGATGTCCCACAGTCTCAGCCGTTCCTTCTACACCATCCAACGGTCCTGGAATCACCAAGCCACCGTCCATCTTCACCCATCCTTCAACAACAACAAGACTGGACGTCCCATCATCTATCAACACTCGACTATCCTCACACGTGCAGAGCTATGCAAGGCACAACACCCTCCAGTTCATCACAGCTCCAACGTGTAGCAAGGCTTGGACATCTTTTCCGCCTTCCACTTCTCTCCATCATCTCAACTATCTTTAGCTATGATGGACCCCAGTTCCACACGTGCATATATAGTCATGGAGCCCATCCAACGTCCAATAATTGCGGAGCATTGCATGTGCGTCCACAACAGCCATATGTGGGCCAGCCTCTTTCAATTGTCCAGCACCATCTTCCAACGTTGATCATGTCTTTGGCAAAGAAGAAATTCAAAATTCCACACGTGCAAAGCTCAAGTGGATCCATTCTCAGCAGGAACCTCAACTTCTTCTTCTAACAGAGTCGCTGACTCAATAGAGACAATGCCATGAAGACTCAGGCGAACTTTTACTTTTAGTTTTGCACGCTCACTTTTAGTAGATTGGAAAGGACCAATAGTGCAAGGTGCCTATATTCGACGGGTGGACTGGGTTCCAGGTTCTCAGGTTCAATTATGGTGGTCACTAACAAATTTGTCAAGATTTACGACTTGTCCCAGGATAACATTAGTCCCATGCACTATTTCACATTGCCAGATGATCCGATATTGGATGCAACACTTGTTATAGCTCCTCAAGGAAGGATGTTTCTTCTTGTTCTATCAGAGCTTGGTTGCTTATTCAGGCTAGAATTGTCAATTGAAGGCGATGTTGGGGCAAAGCCATTGAAAGAAATCATCCAGGTGCAGGGTGAAGATATGCAATCGAAAGGCCTGTCTCTGTATTTTTCTTTGACTTACAGATTACTTTTCTTGTCCTATCAAGATGGGACTACGCTGATTGGATGCTTGGATGCCAATGCTACATCTCTAAGTGAGATATCTACTGTCTATGAAGATGAGCAAGATGGTAAAATGAGGCCGACTGGACTACATCATTGGAAGGAGTTGCTTGCTGGCAGCGGGGCCTTTGTTTGCTTTTCAAGTTTGAAATCAAATGCTGTACTCACTGTTTCTTTGGGTTCTCAAGAGGTATTTGCACAGAACGTCCGCAATACAGTAGGTTCAGCTTTGCCTTTGGTTGGAATCACTTCTTACAGGCCTTTATCCAAGGACAAAACCCACTGTCTTGTTTTACACGATGATGGCAGTCTTCAGGTATTTTCACATATTCCCGTGGGGGTTGATGCTGTAGCGAATGTGACTTCAGATCAAGCAAAGAAATTGGGTTCTGTCATTCTTAGCAACAGATCTTATGCTGGTACAAACCCAGAGTTTCCTCTTGATTTTTTTTGAGAAGACAGTTTGCATTACAGCAAATGTGAAGCTGAGTGGTGATGCCATCAGAAACAGTGACTCTGAAGGAACTTAACAAAGCTTGGCATCAGAATACCAGTACGTCAAGCAGCTCACCGTCCACACCTTCAGCACCATCGCCAAATCATTGTAACCTCACGCCTGCATCAATTAGCAGTCCGTCACTCCAGATCAGCGGTCATTCATCCAAGATGGGCCCATCGACATCTCCATCGTCCAATTATTGGACGTCCTACCTTGTCCAAGTCCTTCCTACTGGACAGATCTCAACATCTAACAATAGATGACTTCCACCAGTGTCATCTCCGACCAATCACAGCCATCAAGACAAAGACCACATTAGAAGCCGGCCACGAGTATGGCCATGTATCGAATATTGAAATATATTTGTTCGCTATTTAGAAAGCTACGCACAAGGGCTCGATTCCATCGCCTCGGCTCACCCGCCCAAGCTCGGCAACAGGCCTCGGCTTTGTTGGCCTTATCACTTGGCTCGGCCTACTCGGCTCATCATTTGGCGCCCGTCGCCCTCGGATCGACATTCACTCAGGTATTTGGTAAACGTCCTTGGCATCGTCCTGAAGGCTTCGACAGACGACCTCCGCATAATCCAGATGCGAGTACAGTCGTGATCCGACTATTGAAATGTATTTATTCGCTCCGGTCTCATCGATTTGCCTCATCCACGCCTCAGGTCATGATTCGGGCATTCATTCGTAAGGCCTCGTCCTTAAGAAAAAATATGAAATCAAGACGCTGGCCCATAAGGGCCATCCCCGCAACTATATAGCACGGCAAAATCTCTCCTCCAGGAGACATGGCAAATCTCCAGGTCAGCAAGACTGACCATGACGGGATCAATCGCCTTATTGCCCTAGACCAAGAGTCGAAAGACCGACCTGGGCAGTCAGAAGAACCCTAGACCAAGAGTCGAAAGACCGACCTGGGCAGTCGGAAGAGCCCTAGACCAAGAGTCGAAAGATCGACCTGGGCAGTCGGAATGGACGAAAGAGTCGGACCAAAAGAAGTCACCTCTATATGTCGACTCGTATAATTGGCAGAGCCTACGGGCCACCCTACTATGCCGACCTCATGCAGTTGGCCAAATTCAAATGTCAGCTCATCCATTTCTCTTTACTCTCAAGCCGAGCAAGTCAGGCTCGAGAGTAGGGGGCTTCTATTATGGGTAAATTCGGGCTGAGCTCGAATATGGAAAGCTTCCCACTGGGGCTCATCTACAATGGTCATGGACCGATTATTTAAGAGAGGAAGCTAAGTCAGGCCTCGGCCCACTCGGGCTCGACATTCAGCCTTCTCGACCTTGGCCCACCTCAGCTCAACATCTGGCCCTCATCTTGGCAAGAGACCTGGCCTCATCTGCCTCGGTTTGAATAAAGCTTATCCCTCTTGATAGGATAAGGATAACCATTGATCCAAATAAGGATAAGAATAACCACTGATCTAGATAAGGATAAGGATTATCCCAACTTAAATCTCTCTAAAAATTATCTATAAAGAGAACTCCCACTCTCTCTCGAGGTAAGCAATCAATCGCCATTAAACCTCTAATAGCCTTCTCTTTCAGTATCCATACTGACTTTACCATCGGAGGGCCGTAAGCCGGGCCAACCGGCGGCGGTCCTAACCCTTATCAGTGGTTGCAGGTCCCTCAATCTACACCACTCATCTCTGAGTGGAGATCAGACGACGAATAATCAAAGGTGGTCCCTGATCGACAGCTGTTAGCCAATTTTTGGCATCAACAACTGGGATATTTTTCCTCTTCTTTGTCATCTCTCTTAAGTAAATAAATTCTTGCAGATCGACTATGTTTTGATCCCCCATTCCCATCTTGAGTTAGATACTGCGCTACTGCATTTCATATCACCCATTCATTGTATTGTTAAATATTAGACTAATAAAATTCATTGAAAATCCACTGAGTTATGTAAAAGTAGAGACCGCAGTCACATGCGAGGCAAAAAGGTGCTTAACAATTTTCTTTTCTGTCATCGAGGTCACTTAGAATCTCATGTTATATATAAGGAGTCATTATGAAGGAAGGATTTCCTAGATCCTATGATTTCTAATAATTTTATAGAGTATAGTTGATTACAAAAATTTGAATTTACTTGCTAGTGGCGACTCCAAATCAATTTTCTAACACCCTGAGTTAAATTATACAATCACATGACCAAAAGCCTAAAAGGCCTCTGCAAACACCATCCCAATGAACAAACCAATAGTCAAGTTACCACCAATCACAAGTTAGGATTGCCAAACCAATCTATTTATATTTATAGGAGCGTTGCTTCACAACATTGCACTGAATGCGCATGGATTGCATACTTCTGGTTGGTGGTCTGTGGGCTCCACCATGATGTATATTGGTATATGTGTTTCTCTATGGCATCCATTCATAGCTCATTTTATGTCATGAGACAAAAAATAAGGCAGATGGTGGACTACATTACATGAAACAATGGTAAATGAACTCTCACAAATAAAACTTCACGGGCGGCAAAAGTTTTTTCTTAAGCTGACATCCGTGTTTTCCATGCATCCAGGTCCGTGTGACCCAATCAACTGGTAGGATGGCAAATTAAAATTACAATGGGCCCTTGGAAGTTATTAATGGTGTGCATACAATCACCACTGTTTTCCTAAGGTGCGGTCCATACTTGGTTTGGTTCTTCCTCATTTTTGGAATCATGCCCTAAAATGATGTACAAAAATGGATGGAAGGCATGGTTGAAACACATGCATTGGGCTCATAGAGCACAGACCAGTAGCCACGCCCCTTTTTTTTTTTGGTCAGCCATGCAATGCACCCATCCTGTCAGTCGTGCAACACACCTACCCAATCAGATCATGCAACGCACCCACTAAGTGCTGTCAGCAGCGTGGATTTTCACCACTAATGGGTTTCGAGACCAAGGCCCATTGTTGAAACTCAGCAGAGTCTACCAATGAGGCAAGGACCTGAAACCCCAGTAGCCACGTCCTTACTGCAAGGTCACCATAAAATCTGTGTCACTGTGCTTCCATTGTTAGCGGTTTAATTTCACTTAATAGATGGCACACACATGATTCCTGAGTGGCTGTGTATCAAGCATAAGGCGCGGATTGCAAGTGTTCTGAGTAAATTGTGGGCCCACTGTGATGTACTTGTCTTATCCAGGCCATCGATCCGTTTTAACATCTCATTTTAGGGCATGATCCCAGAATTGAAGCATATCTTGAGCACACCACAGGAAAAAATGAGAGTTGAATGCCTACGACTGAAAACTTCCTGAGGCCACGGCAGTTTCTAGATGAAAACTTCTTGAGGCCATGACAGTTTCTAGATCAAGACGATAGTTCATTCTCCCTTCATCCCCGTTGGTGTGACCTTATTAACAAGTTGGATGAGAAAGAAACATCACTTTGGGCCCTATGAAGGTTTCAACGGTGGATGTCATCTCCCTGCCGTTTTCATGTGGTGTGGTCCACTTGAGTTTTGGATATACTGCAATTTAAGGCTCGTGCCTAAACATGAGCTGATAAAACAGATAGGATAGACGGCATGGATAAGACAAATAAAACACAATGGGCCCACATCACACTGGGTTATTCATTACCAGGCTGCGTATTAGATAGGGCTCTTATAATACTCAGACGATACACGATGCTTGATACATAGGCACTCAGAAATTATGTACCTGGTATACTTTTAACTCAAGTTAAAAGCAGCCAACTCGCGAAAACCTGTCAAAACAGGACCATTGGATATTTTTCATTTTTAACCGTCCATTAGATGTCCGTAGATCGGATAGCCAGGTCATCAAATGAGTATAATTTCTGTTTCATCGGACATCTAAGTTGAAAACTTGACAGTTAGTGGAGGACGCCGACTGCATCTTTCATCCGTAAGGACACAAAGTGTCCATGCCGATCTGTGGAGGGCCCCACCGTGATGTATCTATTTATCCATGCCGTTCATACCTTTTCTAAGATCATCATAAGGCATGAAACCAAGAATGAGGAAGATCCAAAGCTCAGGTGGACCACACCAAATAATGAACTTGGTTGCATTAAATGCAAGAGTCATTTATGGTGTGGTCCACCTGAGAGTTGGATCTGCCTTATTCTTTGTCTCATTACTTAAAATTATCATAGAAAATGGATGGACGGAATGGATAAACAGATACATCACGGTGGACCCCTCCACAGATCAGCATGGACTCCACAATCTGCGTCCAGATTAATTATATGATAACCATACAATTGCTAATAAAATGTGTATTATCATAACATTCTGGCAAGATCATAAAGCTTTTCTTGTATCAAATAACTCCCTATCAGATATCAGTCTTCGTAGCGTAGAGTTCCCGGCACATCTCTTCGGCAGTAATTACGAAAAAGCCAGGAAACGAACTCGGAGCAACGGGGAACTCAGTGAGCCTTTGCAGTCCTCGCAGCGGCGGCAGCAGCAGATCTGCAATGGCAGCAGCATCTTCTGGAAACTCTCCAATCTCTCCTCTCTCCCCCCCCTCCTCCTCCTCCTCTTTCTATTCGTCCGCCGCGTTGGATCCTCCACCAGTCCTCCAGCTCTCTCCCGATCAGCTAAAGCACTGCTCCGAAGCGCTCGCATTCCTCAAGAAGAAGGTTCAGACTCCGAGCACCATAGCCCTTGAATTCGAAGACCTTCAGGTGCGAAATTTTATTTTTCCCATCAATTCATTCTCATATATATATATATATATATATATATATATATATATATTAAAAGGAAGAAATGTATTGGATTATGTATCTCTGATAGTTATACATCATTAATTTTTTTTTGAAGATTATAGTTATACATCATTAAGATTTTTGGAAGATCTGAAACAAGCATCAATGACGTTAGAACTCCCCTTTATTATTATTTTTTTGAGGGATTATTATTATTATTATTATTTTTAAATTTCTTCTATAGGCAAATATAAGATCTGTAGTAAAAATGGATGGATCCCCTGAAACTAATTGATTAAAATATATATTTTAATATTTTGTTTTGCAACTCCCTGAATCACTACGTATATTCCATCTTGTTTCAATCCAATCAATAGAACTCTCCGGATCCCCTTAGGTCGATATTTATGTATGAAGAATGTCAATCATCTGTAATCTGCCACCAACTCATACTCCTACGTGTCTGCCTTACCACCCTTCGATCTGCGCCCTTCATCCGTAACGTAATGCTGTGGATGGGCCACATGGTGATGGTCTTTTTCATTGAAGATCTCAATGTCCATACTTTGGTGAGGATATATGATTGGTGAGATATTTGCCATATGGCTTATATGCAAGGGGGCCTTCTAGATGAGCTGTCTGTTCAAAGGAGGTGATTTAAGCGCCTCTAATTGCAATTAAGGGAGAAAGGAGTTGTTACAATCTTTCTCTATGTATTGGGGTTTTGGAAACCCAAGAAGTCAGTCAAAAAATGCAGGGGCTGTTATGTGGAATCTTGATTTGAATAAGCGATGGCTGGTTTCATGAAGCTACTCACCTCATCAGCGCTTTGAATTTGTCGAAGCTTTGTGATTCGGATCCTCATGCCGTGGGAGGGAAACAACTTGCCTTTAGGTTTGCGCATTGTTTAAGAGTATCCCTGATATTATCGAAATATCTCCGATATTATCTGTATCTCCAGCTTCACGATACAATAGCACTGGTAGTATCAGAAATTCCAGGTATCAGCGATGTATCGCTACGTATTGCCAATGTATCGATATCGCCAATATTTTCGAATTGTATAAATTTCAGGTGTCGCTTGTATCACCAATGTAGTGTCAATATTTTCGACTGTGTAAATTCCAAGTGTCGCTTGTATCGCTAGTGTATGGGTGATATTTCGATAATATTGCCAATATATTGATATTGCTAAAAATCTCTTTGTTAAAAAAAAAATTCATTATTTTTTTTTTTTTATGGGCGCATGGTTGTATGTAGTGTTTAAATAGTCGACGATAATACTGATAATATCATGATATTATCGTTATTGCAACATGGGCGATATCGAGACCACGGTCTTTCGTTGCCTTTTTAGTTGTTGACAATTTCTCGGCAAAGTATTGTGTGTTGTCATTATTCTGAAATATCGATGGATGTTTGGATGGAGGTTGGATAGATAGATGGGATTGATTGGATGATTGGTCTGATTTCTTACGACAACACATGCTTTTAGGTCCCCGTTAATGAAAACTTATTATGTATGTATTATTTTTGCAATTTTTTGATTCATAAATATGTAAATGTGTATTTTAGCATCTCCTGAAGTTTCATTGAAAAATTCCACCATTTTCCCCATGATTTCCCAATGTTTCCTCACATTTCTGGTTATTGGTGATATTCTCGGCAATATCAATATTGTTTCCATATCCCTAGCCATCGAAACTTGTAGCGATACCAATACTTTAAACATTGTTTACTAGGATCTATGCTGCCCCCATGCCTGACTTACAACAGAGAGAATCATATACTTAGACCAGTGTTTTATATAGCTATGCTATGTGGTGTGTAGCTTATGCTATGTAGCTCATGAAAATAGCTTATGTTACATGTAGCCTATGCTACATGATAATTTGCATATGCTACACGTTACATAGACTACTCTACATGCTACGTAGCTCACATTACAAGTTATTTTCACTATAACATTAAAATCAATTAATGTTTTCGATGATTTGTTACATTTTTCTATTTTCAATAAAATTAGTTAATCTTGTCAATGCTTTTAGTAAAATAATATAAGTAACAATATTAAAACAGTAATGTTGCTCTTTATTTACCTTTGTACTTAAATCATTGCGCTTTCCTATTACTTGATGTTGTGTTTGGTTGCACCAAATATCATGAAATTTTGTTAGATGCTTCGATTTCATTATTAATCAGTCTAATTTCGTGAAGAAAATCATGAAATTGGTGTAACCAAGCGCAACCTTGATAAAAATTCTAAAAGTAGCATGTAGTTTATGCCTCACGCTTCAAAGAGGTGAGCACTACGCTACATGCTATTAACTATTTAAAACACTGACTTGGACTTATCAGGAACTATTAGTAAATCTTAACACTTAATTATCCCAAATAAAAAAAAGACCCTTATGGTTATTATTTTTTGATCGGCAAGAAAAACAGTTAGGGGTTGTTTGGATGCCTGTAAAATCCTCAAGTTGCAAAAGGGTTTACAGATAATCAGATCACTGGGGCTGTTTGGATGCCTGTAAAGACTTTACAGCCTGTTAAGTTATTATAGCTGTCAGCTGCAATATGAAACTTGGCAAGATGCCATGTTTCAGTTTACAAATAATGGCTAGAACTTTTTATCTCTCTACAAGAGGAGTATTGCAGGAGTCTTCTCCATCATCTCCCTCCCCCCAACAGCTCTGTGTGTGTGTGTGTGTGTGTGTGTGTGTGTGTGTGTGTGTGTTTGGGCTTCTGTGGGATTGTTGTTGGAGATGTTGGATATTGATTTTAGAGAAGATGGGTGTTGATGGAGTAGAAGAAGAAAGAGATTATGAGGTGTTGAATCTATGGGGTTGGTAGTGATTTGGAGGAGTTTTCTTTTGCAGGGGATGAGATGAATCATAGGATAACATGAAAGAGATTTTAGAGAAGTAATGAGAAGGTACTGACAGATTTATCAACTGCCTTTGATGATAGCGAGAGAGGCATCGATTGCTCTCCATTTCTAACAGAAGACACCATGAAGAACCCTTTTTTAGTGTGTATCAGGACTTTCAAATGATTCCATGAGAAAAGGGGGAGTTATTTAATACTCTGCTGTAGTATGATGCTTGACATGCACTCACAAGTCACAACTTGAACACGTGGTGTACATGGCCTCTAACTGTGAAACCCACTGTCAATAAGGGCCTGTTTGGTTGCAGAATCCAGATTCTAGAGAAAATCCAGATTCCAGTGTTGGAATCCAAAATTGCAGAAACTGGATTGGAAACCCAGATTCCATCTGGAACTTGCTGTTTGGTTGAAAATGGTGTAATCCAGATTTTGTTTGGTTGAAAACTGTGTAATCCAACCGTTGCTTGCGGCATGGCTCACTTGGGCTTCGGATCTGCCTGAGAACTTGACCCTTGGCCTATAGTAGTCCCACAAGACAGAGGGCCGGGTTGGATGGCAAATGAACATTATAGTGGGCCCTAGGAAGTTTTTAATGGCAGACGTTCAATCAACACTATTTTCCTGTGGTCTGGTCTACTTGAGATTTAGATCTTCCTAACTTTTGGTCTAACGGCCTTAATTGAGCTCTCAAAACGGATGGACCTCGTGGATATAAAACGCATACATCATAGATGTACAATGCATACATCGAGGTGGGCACCATCATAGGGGTATTATCGTCAATATTGAGCGACTCTGCTTTCACCTCTTTTCCCTTCCGTAGAAACGGTCCCCCCACACCGTTTCTACTAATCTCGATTCCAGACAATTTAGGTTTCCAGATGGAATCCTGTTTGGCCGGAATTTGCCGCCAAACACACCAGTTAAAATTAGATTTTGCTGGAATCTAGATTTTAAGTTGGAAACGGGTTTCCTAGATGCCAACCAAACGGGCCCTAAGTCAGGGACCAAATGACTTAAAAGTGTTTACAACTTAAAACTTCACAGGCATCCAAACGACCCCTAGGGTTATTGCAAGCCATAGGCAGTAATTTTGTGATTGGTCTTTATGGGGATGTTTGGAAGCCACATCTTCATCCCACACTTCTTGCAATCATTTTGATTTGCATTAACAACTCATTTTTTGTTTTATCAATAGCTGAAATTCATCAAGATGGATAATGATTAGCAATACAAAGCTCGGATCTAGAAATCCCCTAGCTAGGGCTTTTGCTAAGAGGTTAGCGTCTGTAGACACATGACTAAAGCTCCTTTAAGGTAATGGATATTGATTACCAATACAAAGCTCGGATCTAGAAATCCCTTACCTTCGGTATTTGCTAAGAGGTTATCCTTTCTAAATAGATGACTAAAGCTTTATCATTATGCGGACACTTCGCGTTAACTGGTTAATCTCATCTACAACAGAAGCCCATTTCCACGGAACTACACATTTTCCGTAATTAATGCTCCATGAAATAAAGTAGTCCCTAGAGTAAAAACCGATGCTTGACTCCATTGAAGCTAGCATCCCCACTAAAAGGAGGCTGATTGGGCTTTTGGTGACCCGATTCACTCCAATTCCACAATTGAGCAGATTCCCCATAAAGCTATTGTTGACATTCCAACTTCCACCCGCTGGACAAGAGATTTCCAGTAACCAACCTTCATAGGGATCTTGTCAATATCTTGAACAATCAAAGCTTGACTTCTGTCAAGATCCACTACTATGACACCTTTGAGTTTGGCAGATGTGAAACATAATCTATCCTTCACCTTGAGCCAGGGAGAAGATAGATTGCTAAAGATCATGCTGTTTCTCTTTCGAAGTATCCTATAAGATGACATCTGGAAGCATTGTTTAATGTTTACAAGAGCTGTTCTCTTTGTTTAAAGGACTGAGTACCAAAGCTGCATAAATTTGGCCACCGAAGGAGGATCCAAGACATATCTAACAACTAAAAGTAGGACCAAATATTTCAAGCCTCCTTGCAATTGAGGAATAGATAATTGATTTTGTGTCCTTCCAGTAAATAAAACATATGTTTGGAAGAGGACATTCGTACTTTGAAGATGAGCAAAGGTTAGGACCTTATTAGTAGGGCTGTAAATGCACCAAGCTCGGGCCAGGCTAGATTCTGACCAAGCGTAGGACATGAGTGGAACGGAGGCCGAAGGCTGGCAATGGACTATGTCATGCAGCATGCCTAAGAACATTTGTAAGGGCTTGGACTGTGCTCGTGGTAGTAGCTCAAGACCAAATAGAATTGCAGTCTATTGTTGGGAGATCTAACAAAAAATCCTTGGAAGAGAACATACCGATCGAGGACGAGGCTCAAATGCTACTATCTTCTCCATTGAATGGGAGGTGGTTCCTCTAACACCTTAATGAGATTTTCCGTTCTTTTATTTTCTTTTAAATGGTATCTAGACTTTATTAAAAGAAAAGAAAGAAAACTACAAGATATTAAGGGGGATGATGGGGGATTGTCTCACTTCCTAGATACAAAATCATTCCACCAATATTCCATAATTTATTTCCAGTTACTCCCCTTTGAACAAGCTAGACCCCTTTGCCTAACTAATTACCCTTCCTTTGGCATTTTGCAAGCATTCTTGCTTGTGGACCACCTTTATGATATTTTCATAAATAGGTATTTCTTAATCTCATAGGTTTCTTCTGAAAAGAAATGGGGTTTGCTTGATCTTCCTCTGCAGGGGGTCAAATATGCATGGTTGAACATTCAGGAGCTCCTTGTTATTGTCAAATCACCACTTGATCTAAAAGCTCGAGCTGTTAGAGGATGTTGTATCAATTTATATCAAGGGACTCTAACACTCCCCTGCACATGCGGGTTGGAACTCCTGCATGGGAACATATTGGGCAAGGGTGGAGGGACACTCACAACTCACGCCATAAATGGCCCCTCGTGGGAGAATATATTACCGGTGGCATATTTGCTACTTCCGGGATTCGAACATAGGACCTTCCGCTCTGATACCATGTCATACAACCACTGGCTCTAAAAGCTCGAGCCGTTAGAGGATGGTGTATCAATGTATATTAAGGGACTTTAATGCTCCTCTGCACGTGCAGGGTGGAACTCCGCACGAGAACATACGGGGCAAGGGTGGAGGAACACTCAACTCACACGGTCACAGCATTAACGACCCCCGTGGGAGAACATATACCGGTGGCATATTCGCTACTCCCAGGATTTGAACACAAGACCTTCCACTCTGATACCATGTGAAATCACCACTTGATCTAAAAGCTCGAGCTGTTAGAGGATGGCATATGAATGTATATCAAGGACTTCAACACAGATAACAAGCTGATCTTCGGGGATGGTTCAGTGGAAGTAGCACAAGTCCCAAAGGACATTTTGATTCGTTTTGGTATAGTATCAGGACCGAGTTAATTTATCTATAAGTAGTGACTATTTTGGAGAGGTACTACATTATCGCTGTTGCTAATGGGGTTGGGTGTAAGATTGTTGATTTTCCAGTGAAGCATTTGGGTATTCCCTATCTTTGGGTGGGACAGGGAAAGAGGTATGAAGTTGCTTGATTGAAAATATACTAGAAGGCTGACCTCCTAGAAAGGGAAGTTTCTTTACCTTGGAGGTAGAATCTCTCTCATTGAAACTGTGTTGGCCAGCATTGCGGTCTGTATGCTGTCCATTATCACATGTCCAATTGCTAATACTAGCAGAATTGAAGCGACCCAAAATAATTTTTTTTATAGAACAATGATAAAGGGGCATAAATATCATTTAGTGGCTTGGGAGTGTTGAAGTCCCTTGATATAATTAATATGCCATCCTCTAACAGTCCGAGCTTTTAGAGAAAGTGGTTGTTTGATATGGTATCAGAGACTAGTTGGGAAATTGATTTATTTGAAAATCATAAGGCTAGATATTACTCAAGCAGTGAGCATTGTGAGTCGATACATGCATTCTCCTAGGAAGCCTCACTTGGAGGCGGTTCATCATATCCTAAGATACCTAATGACATGTCCAGGTCGATGAATTTTGTACAAGAACCATGGGTATGTGAATATATGCGGTTTCTCAGATGCGGATTGGGCAGGTTGCTCTATAGATAAAAATCTATGTCTGGGTATTGTACTTTTGTGGGAGGAAATTTGGTGACTTGGAGAAGCAAAAAACAATCTGTGGTCTCCAAGTCAAGTACAGAGGCATAGTACAGAGCTATTGCTCATGGGACATGCGAGCTGCTATGGTTAAAGTCCATTATGAAAGAGTTGGGTTTATTCTCTGACTCAACTATTCCTTTCTATAGTGACAACCAAGCAGCTATTCATATCGCTTCAGACTCAGTCTTT
Source organism: Liriodendron chinense (assembly GCA_003013855.2). Taxonomy (NCBI): domain Eukaryota; kingdom Viridiplantae; phylum Streptophyta; class Magnoliopsida; order Magnoliales; family Magnoliaceae; genus Liriodendron; species Liriodendron chinense. The sequence goes on along the minus strand of ML058339.1, from coordinate 241,656 downwards.
CATGAGAGGACTAAACATATTGAAATTGATATCCATTTCGTTCAAGAGAAGATTGCTTCAGGAGAACTTTCCACACCCTTTGTTCGCTCTTCAGATCAGTTGACAGATATATTTACAAAGGCTTTAAATTCCACTGCTCTTCGTGAGATTTCTGGCAAGTTGGGTATGATAGATATTCATGCACCAACTTGAGGGGGAGTGTTGAAACATAAGGGCCTTTGTGTAAGGGTTTTATTGGGGGTCTTAATGTTATTTTTTTATTCTAAGGTAGTAAGTTGTAAAAGGGCAAATAAGCCCTATTAATAAAACTTGGAAGATTAGGGTTAAATCCTAATCACTGTTCTTCTCTCTCTCTCTCTCTCTCAAATCTCCATCTACAGGGAGGATGTCTGCAAGCCAGTTTGTTGTGGTGGGCGAGGTATTAGGGATGTCAGAACTATTAATATTTCCGTGTTATGCAAGTGGTGGTGGAGATTGTGATGCTTCACTGATTAGGAGTATTTTGATTGCAAAACATGGTGTGGATGATAATGGTTGGGACATCAAGTGTGCGTCCTGTAGGGATGACTGGAGTATACGGAATGCTATTTCTTGGGCCCATGCTTTTATAATGATTGCTTACTTTTCAGAATAGGTAAAAGACTGTTACGTTCGCTTCTGGGGAGACGTTTTAGTGGGTAGCAGGTAGTTTGGTGTGGAACCCTTTGTTTAGGCACAACCTTAAAGATGACGAAGTTGCCAGTTGGTTGTAGATGCTGGATTCCCTAAATTGGGTCCATATCCCTTGGAGTGGATATGCATATTTGGGTTTTGGAGACGAATCCCCCAGGAAGGAGAAGATAATTTGAGAATAAAGTAGTCATGTTTTGCCCCATGCAGGGTTTGCTTGATTGACCAGCACATGGTTTGCTTACCTGTGCACATGGGATGCTTTGCATTGTGTGATATTGAGGATTTGTTGGATCTCCCACCACCAAGTCCATGCCAACTAAGGAGGATCAATTTTCCTGTTAATATCCTGAATTACATTCAAATAGTCACTCTCAATTACCGAGTGTTACTTTTCAGTTAACTCTTGACTTTGCTGGGGAGTAGAAGCCCTAACAGTATGATGTCTTTTTTCAAGACTTGGAAAGCTCCAGTGCCATACAAGTTTAGAGCTCTTGTCGAGATTCTATTTTGCTTGCATGCTTCAACAAAATCTTAAATGGACCATCTAAAAAACATGGGCCTGGTGATTCCTAACAGATGTAGCATGTGTTGCTCCAATGAAGAGTCAGTAGATCGTTTACTCATTCCTGCCCCTCTTCAAGAGGGGTTTGGGAAATTATTGTTGCTGGATTTAATATGTCATAGCTATTTCCGAAGACTGTTGCCATGCTGATTTAGGGGTGGGCATTACTGGCTTGGGGTCCCAATGGTTGTTATCTCTGGAGTATGGTGGCTCAAGTTGCCCTATGGTCGATATAGCTTGAGCAGAATAAAAGGATCTTGCTAGTTAAGTCATCCCCGATGCATTTTACTGTAAATAAGATCGTCTCTTATGGTGGGGTGGGCTAAGACAGCTAACAATTTTGAAGGGCTGACTCTGTTTGCTTTTGCGAGTAATTGGGAGGATGTTATCATTGCAGTTGTAAACCCCCAAAGCCCACAACAAAGTGGAAAGCTCCCCTTGTCAGCTTATCTAAAGTAAATTTGATGGGTGTTCTCTTGGCAACCTTGGTCCTGCGGGTATCGAGGGTGTAGTTTGGGATAGTAATGGCAGCGTATTGGCAGATTTTTCGAGCCTTGTTGGGGTAAGAGATTCCAATTTTGTGGAAGTAGTGACATTTCTTCAGGTCAAAGTGGTGGATGATTTCCATTTTTCCCCAATAATGGTGGGAGTGGAAGTAGTGACATTTCTTCAGGTCAAAGTGGTTGATGATTTCCATTTTTCCCCAATAATGGTGGGAGGAGACTCCTCCAATATCATTTCATGGGCTAGAGGCAGGGAATTTCCTTGGTGAGTTGTTGATTTTCTTGAAGAAGCTCCGAATCTGTGTGAAGGCCGTGATGTGAGTTTTTCTCTTATCCCTAGAGAAGTACATGAGATGGCAGATGGCTTTGTGAAGCTTGGTACTGTGAGGAGCAACTTTTCTATTAAGGATTGCCCCCCCCCCCCCCCCCCCTTTGTTTTGGTTGCCTTTTTGGCTTAAATTGCAATTAGACTATGAAAAAATCATGTTGGAGGTTGGTCTATGGATTGATGGAGGTTTGTGGATTTTTAAATTTTTTTTATTTAAAAAAATATAAAAATAATTTTACAAAAAAATCCAGTTTGATTAGTGGTTATTTGGCTTTAATTTGCAATTGTTTACGAGTGTTTGCTAATATTAATATCAGGTACATTCTAATTTGCAAATTTGGAAAATTGGGGGAAATCCAAAATTTCCTCCATTTCACTCATTTAAATTGCAATTAGAGCATGGAAAAATCACATTTGACATGTTAGAGGTTGATCTACAAATTGATGGATGTTTTTGGATTTTTTGGAAAAATATTTTTAATTTAAAAATATTAAAAATAATTTTTTAACAAAAATTCTAGGTATGTTTCTGAGGCACGACCACACACATCCCACGTATATTTCTACTTCTTGTTTTGCTTTTGAATGTATTGCTTGTGTTTTCATACATGTCTTCTTAGATTTATAAATGATATAAATTTATTTTGGATATAGTTGCACCACTTCTGTCAGACAACGCATGGTTTAGAACCTTATACAAAGGAAACCTATTATGTGTAGCTATTTTTTTGTGATATTTTGATTTCTAAGTGTATATTGACGTCTTTTTGAACATCCCTTGAAGTTTCATTGAAAAATTCGACCAATTTCCCAATGTTTCCCAACGTTTCCCAAAAAAAGTGAAAATTACGTGATGCATCCGATATTTTCCATGCGATAACCGATATGTTTCTGTATCGCAAGGGTTTGATACATTTGTCGATACGATACGGTAAGCATTGAGTGATGCAACTATATCCAAATGAATTTTATCTTTTATCATTCAAACGTCATACAATACAAGTAATTAAACACAAACAATCAAACCAAATAATAAAAGAAATGAAAAATATACCTTGGGCTTAGATCCATATGGAGTTATGAGGTGGCTCAAAGTTGTCCTCCCTATCCATATTGGGGTGGCTATAGAGCTGCTACTCCACATTGCTGTAGCACTGTGCCCAGGTGAAGTTATGGTACTAGGCCATGTATTGTGTCTACTCATGAGGTTATGACTTGAAACTTGGAATTTAAATTAGTGTTAGTGTGTATTTTTTTGATTAATTTTCTTTCTAGGATAAGTTTTGTTATAAGAGCAAGTTTAGTTCAGTGGGATAGATTTGATGTTGGCAAACACTATGGATTAACAGGGTGATCTATTTGGGATCATTGAGATGGAATTCAATGGATATAGTTTGATAACTTTATCCTTGAGGAGTAGAAAATGAAATAGTCAAAGTTGGGACGTTTTTCGAAGTATGAAGAACATCCAACCTTTAATGTATTATTTGGAGAAAAATATTCCAAAGTTCTGCAGTGTGTTTTTAGTTTGATGGATCAGTACCATATTCTACTTGGAAGGCCGTGGATACATGGTTGAAACATTGCCCCTTATGTGCAGAAGAAAACTTATTTATTCAAGCTGGATAATAAATTCGTTTGGATCATTCACTCAGAAGATCACAAGTTCCTTGAAGCCTCCAAAAGAAGAAGCACATGATCGACCTTTGAACTAACCAAAGGAATCATCAAAAGATGAATTTGCAAATGGATCCAATAATGGAGCCATTGATGGGTTGTTGGATTGACCAAATAATTGCTGAATGGATTAAAGGTTGGATTGAAGTGAAGATCAATGGGGGAATTTGCGGCAAAGATATGAGGTGAGTAACTAGATGTACTAAATGGTTAGATTGTTGACAAAGCTAATGGATAAATCATTGGTTAGATTGAAAGGTCTGAACACATTGATCATGCCCCAACGATCTAAATCAATATTTCAAGATTTTAGGGTGAGATGGAGACCACGAGAACAACTTTGGTTCGAAATTAGGTGGAAAAGTGATTGTCTGATGTTGTGGAGTCTAGTAATGATTGAGCTGAGACAATGTGTTGGCCTTAATTCTTTAACTACAGCTAAAGCTGATGGTGGTAGGATACAAAGTTGGGCCCTTTTTTTTTTGAAAAGTGATAAGATTTTATTAGGCCACAACCAAGAAAAGAGAACAAAAAAGACAACAAAAGCAGAAGAAAAAAGAAAGAAAAAGAAGAAAAATACAGAAGCAGATCAGCTCAAACCCAACCCTAAAAGATCAATGGCTCCACTCCCTAATACATTAGGTCATTCTACTAACACACCCTTGACTGAACTTGTCTTATTATCGAAGAAATGAGAATTTCTTTCCATCCAGATGAACCACAAATCCACAAGCATGGCTTGAAGGCCAATCTCCATCTCTTTTTCCCCAACTTACCCCCACTTTTAACATCCCATGATCTAAGGTGGCCCTCAATCGAGAGAGGCACCACCCAAGAGACATTAGCTTGTTGCAGGATCCCATGCCATAACGCAGATGAAAAGGGACAATGTAGGAGCAGATAGTTAACAGATTCTGAGTCAGCTAGGCAAAGAAGACATGCATTGGGAAGGATGAGGCCATGCTTTTGAAGTTGATCAATCATAAGAGTATGATTCCTGCCAGTAAGCTAGACAAAAGCTGTGATCTATGGAGGAGCCCTGTACGACCACAACATCCCCGTAGCAATGGACTCAGAATGGGAAGAACATCTTGCTTCAGACAAAAGACCATAAAATGAACCGACTGAGAATAAGCCTGAAGTCTCCCTAGACCAGAGCCCGAAGACCCTGCACATGAGAAAGAAGCCAAACCCACTTTCCCAAAAGAGCAGAGCTCATAAGATGTAATTTGGTGGATTGGATTTGATTGAGGATGGTCGCCATTTCTAGCTCTTGTTTCCCAAAAACATCTAGGTGCCACTACTTTAGCTTTTCCTTGAACATTTGCATTTTCTTAAACAAAACAAAACTAGGTCTACCCTTAACCATGAACGAGGACCGCCATTCATAAACCATGGATGGGAAATCCTTCCACCTTAAGCTAGGTGAGTTCAAATCTGAAAGGTTTTTGACCCTAGTTAATCTAATCTACCTCCGAAAGATTGGGGTAGTGATCCGATGTAGGTTTGGGAAGATCTCTTTGTTGCTCTAGGGGAAACTTCTAAATCTAGTCTGTGGAGATTAGGAACCCATTAAACAAGTACATGACTGGGGAAGCACAACCATTGACCAAGTGTATTTAACTTCTCTCATTGGGAGATCAATTAGCTTGTGTTTCCCAATCCATTTTGAAAACCCCCGCATGCTGGACGAGATCTTATAACCATTAAGTTTCTCATGCACAAATCTAACCACTTTAAAATCCCCACCTAAGCACCAGGGGAGCATCTATCCCAAACTGAAGAGAGCTCTTCCCAAAAAGAGGGTCGAAGTGAGGGGTGGGAAGGGCCATGGACCCCCGAAAAAACCCAATGAAACTCCTAAGAGGCCTCCCTGAATAGAATGTTAATAGAGAATGTACCTGAGAAGCTTTCCTCTCTAAACCAGATTGTCTGGTCCCAAAGAACAATAATTCCCCCTGTAGACCCAACAGCATCGAGCGCTTCCCACTCAGCTCCTTTCCAACTTTGTAGAGATCGAACTAGATTCTTATTAATCGATTGAAGCTTAGATTCCTGGAGAAGGATTGGGTGGGCTTTTGACTTAGAGCATATTTCCTTGATGATGGATCGCTTAAGGGGGCAACCCAACTTACGAACATTCCAAGATAGTATCTTCATGGGGAAACACTTCTCAACCGTCTCCCTTTCCTGTCGCTTTGAGGAGTGTCAGTACCACCAACTTCCTTAACCACTCCTAAGTTTTACAACTCCCTATTGCCTTTCAGAAGTCTGGATGGATCCTTGGGGGAGGCGAATGAAGGAATACCAATACTTCTCTCTGCCATTAAATAGAACAAGGCTATGTAGTCCTCATCTCTTTCCCCCAGAACAACCCCCAACAATCTCCCCACACGCCTGTTAGCATCTTTCTTTCTTTGACCAGGTTTAAAAGATTGTCTATTTGTATCCGTTCTTGGTTCAAATTCGAAGGGAGACCATTCGTAACAGGAAAGTTGCTCCCATTGGAGGACGCCCTGATAAGGAGGTATCATCATAAGCCCCAACAATTGTCCCTTGAGGAAGACCAACCGTGTCCATCATCGACGAGTCCCTTTAGGGGGGTGTCGACGGTTGTACATGAAGCGGAACACCGCCTTTGACATCGAGGAGGACTCAGAGACAAGAAAAGAGGATTGGGGAGTAAGAAAGGTATGTCCAGGGGGCAAAGGCCCTAGTAACAAGCGTTGGGGAGACGAGCACAAACCTACTGTGGGGGCGGACGGTACACCTTCAGTTACTCTAAGAGTGGAAGAGGAAAGAGCATTTTCAAAAGAGAGGGGATAAGAGTCTTCAAGAGATGGGGCAGACTCACATGACATGTCCGTTATCGAGGAAGTGTTGAAATATCTTCTGACGGGGAGGCACACATGTTTGAAGGAGACGAGCCCTAAGAGTACGTTTTTCTTTCTTCTTCCATGAGGGCTTTGTTGATGTCATGCCATCATCACCTAGCTGGCGGGATTTGTCTTGATTCGAGGGCGAGATATTACGACATCTCTCGAGCTTTGTAGCTGGATAGTTGTTCTTCCCCAACTGCTTCATCTATCCCCCCATTTGTCCGAATGACGCTGAAGACGTGGCGTGTGGTTGAACAACTGCCTCAACACTGAGAAGGGAGGTTGTAGTAACCTTCTCTTGAAGGCACGTGTCCGCCTCAGGAAGACAAAGTTGCCGAGTGATGTCATCTGTGTTATCCACCATTAATGCGGGCAGAGAATGTCCAGCTCCTGAGCGTCCAATCGTGTCGTCTGTTCCATGAGACGAGAAGAACGGCGTAATATCTCGTTGCCTAAAATTATCGTGAGAGGAACAGATGGCCGGGATGGATGATCTCGATTAAGAGGTTGAGGTGATGGAATCTTGATCGTCCAAGAGTGAGGGAGTAGGCTCGAGGATGGAGCTGCCCGAGTACAGAGGCCAACATTTGGGAGAGAAGGCGGGAAGTTTCTCACAACCATCTCTTGTTCTAGTCGTTGGCGTGTCCCCATTTGAGCCAACGGATCCTCTACGTGATTGGTAAGGGGAGAATGGGGCATCGCATGCAGACCCACCAAGGCTTGCTAGGGGAGGGGGTCGTTGAGGGGGAACGAAAAACTCCACTTCCGCAACCACCCATTTTAGATAGTCACCCGTGGTACTTCGGGGAACCGTCTCACTGAGAACGAGAATCTCGAAGGAAGACTTTCCTTGAGAAACCCTAATGACCGTCGGAATCCTCACGACATTCTCAACCCGAACTGAGTAGCCTCGCCGCCTGAAGTTCATCCTATCTCTCACAGGATAACGTTTCACCCAAACATGATCCTAATGATTTGAAAAAATCGAAGGACCAAAGTTTAAGGGGGATGGACAGGAGGACAAACTAGACATCACAAGTTCTGAAAGGAGACTAGTCTCGCCATCTAACAATGGAAGTATACGGACCAACATGGTGAAGGTGCCTTGTGAAGATGATTTTATCCAGATCCGTTGAGGACTGCAGAGAATCCCGAACCGACTTTTAATCTAAGAAATGAAAATGAAATCATTAGGTCTAAAGTTGCAGTAGAAAGCAAACAAGATTTCCCGGTCCCGCAGAGAAAAACTAGGGTTCAAAGAGACCACTGAGATTCCATCGGAGCCCATCAAGAGCTCTAGAGATCATTTGAGTAGAAACTAATACTTCCAGCAAAGAGGAGTTTGACTAGGAGACTACAATGGGGGGGTCGAGGATCTTACGTGGTGGAGCAAACGGGGGACGTCGGGATGGCCATATTCGAGGTTGAGGTGTTGGGGACAACTAATTAGCTGATAGATTTCCTCACTAGGCCGTCCTTGAAGGGGGTTCGAGGATCTTACGCGGTGGAGCGAACGAGGGACGTCGGGATGGCCATATTTGAGGTTGAGGCGCTGGGGACAACTAATTGGCTGATGGATTTCCCCACTAGGGCGTCCTTGATGGAGCCACCGACACCACCGGTGTTTCCAACACTAGCTGGGAGTAAGGTGGAAATGGGGTGTCTTGAGGATTTTGACCTCCTTAGGCATTGGTGGCCGAGGAAGAATGGACCCGACTTTTTCGAGATAGCCCCTAGGGGACCGAACCGGGCCACCTGAACACGAATTCCTTTCCCAATTCCCACCAAACTTTTTACTATGTAGGGCTTCAATGGCCTTCGACAGATTGTCTTTGTTTTCGAATCTTACAAAAGCAAAGCTTCTTACTTGGTTATTTCCCTGCACTCTAGGGATGGATATATCCATAATCTTCCTATAGTGCCCAAATAACCAAGAGAAATCGAACTCTGCACACTCTTTGGGAAATTTGTCGACGAAAAGAGTCGGAGATTCCTTTATGGATGAGGGGTTGCTTCTGCTGGTCATCTTTCTTTTCATTCCATTATCAATTGGGATTTAGTCTCCATCCTCCCGTACTAAGTATTTGTTGGTAACCTGAAAGGACTGAGATGCTGAAGAAGGATTATATTGCTTCTCGTCGCCTCCTTTTCCTTTCAAGTATTCCATACTCCAAAGACCACCTTCTCCAGGATTTCTACTGCAATCACTTGGTCATTACCTTGTGGTCCCTGAAGAAGGATTCTAGTCGGCAGGTTTTTCTGGCTCGAGTTGTCTTTCTTCTCCCAAACCATATGCCATTTGCCGCCAAGGACCTTGCATTCCACCAACACCACTCCATCACGTCCTTCTAGGGTTATTGTTTCAGCACTCAGATTTCCCTCAATTTCAAGCCAAGGATTCCTCTTGTCAATCGTTGGGCCCTTAGTTGCAGGATCATTTGAACTAGGCGCCACTTCTGTGTCGAATCCATGCTTTGAACTCTTGTTCCTGCGCCTACTTCCTACCTATTTATACTTGTTTGCATTTTTAAAGAGGTGCTTCCTTATTCTCGTACTTGAATTTGTTGCTGCTTAGCTTCACACTTCGTGCAACTATAGGTGGGTCTGCGTATTTGGTATGTATAGGGATTCAAACTCCAGGTAAAGGTCTTCCTATCCAAGTGAGATTGATATAGTCTAGCAGTACTCTCCATGATCTGTCCAATTAGTGAAGTGGGTTCTATGATCTATCTGCTCAATTAAATGGACCCATATTATCTTTCATATAAAAGAAAAAAAGGAAATGGACCCATATCGTCAACAAGTCACTCTGACTTATTTGAAGAAGGATTACTTTTTGTCCTTTATTTGTGGGCCACTTTTTGTGTATTAAAAGACTTTTGAATGACACGAAATTTGTCCCATTTGAAGCTTGCTAAGTTGGCTTTCAAATGAGCTTGATTTTGACATGAGTATGACTGATTTACGAAACGGCTATATATTTTATGATTGGAGGAACATCTGAGATTTTTTTTTTTTAAAGTTGAAGGTTTTATTGAAAGAAAAGGAACAACAAGACAAACCAAATAGAAACAAAAAACAGAGCAACAAGAGAAAGAAAAAAGTACAGAAAAAGAAAAACATCAAAACAAAGAAAGGGTTACTCCCTAGCGGCAAAACACCCTAAACAAGAACCCCCAAAACACAGGGGGCCTAGTCTTTAAACAAGACTAACACTCTAGCGAACACCCCCTCCTTTGAGATGGAGATATTCCTGAAGCAGCTGTTGTTGCACTCAACCCAAATGGCTCAGAAAACTGCCAGAAGGTTCGTCCTCCATTTTCTTTTACCTAGTGCTCCACCAGAGTTGCATGCCACCCAAAAAGGAGATTGTCTATAGAGTTGGGCATAACCCAAGATACCCCTGCTAGCTTGAGGATGCTCCACCAAATATCGGACAAGAAAGCGCAATGTTGCAGGAGATGATCCGCCGGTTCTTTTGCTTTGAGACACAAAGGGCACCCATTCAGAATTTGCATACCACGCTTCCTAAGATTGTTAATGGTCAGAATTTTTTTCTACCCACGATCTAGCCAAAAGCAGCCACCTTCGGTAGAACTCCGTAGAACCACAGATAAGACTGGTGTGAGTTGTGACAAGGTGAGGAGAAAGAGGAAGCAACCAAGGACTTGTAGAAGGACTTCATAGAGAATTGACTCGAAGGCGACAACGACCAGCAAATGGAGTCTATTGGCTTAAACGGGAGAGGATGGGGGGCACCCTGCAATAAAGATAAAAGCGTAGTAAATTCTTGAAATTCAAAATCTAAGAGATTTCTCCGGAGCAAAGGAGTCCAAGACCCTCCTCTTCCAAGAGGACTGAAGCACTCAGAAACGAGGGCATTAGGATCAATAGAGATAGAGAACAGAGAGGGGAAAGATTTTGCAAGAGAACGACTGCCGATCTAGATGTCCAACTAGAATATAATATTTCCTCCTCTACCCAAGGAGAAGGAAATTCTGTCAAACATAGGCGAAGCCGACTTGGCAATTCCTTAACATAGGAAAGAGGCACGATAGAGGGAGGAACTTTTGGTCTACCAGCCAGTAATGGATACAAACCATATTTCGTTGCAATGATTTGATGCCAAAGATAGTTTTCCTCACACCCAAATCTCTAAACCCATTTACCCAAAAGGGCTTCATTAAACAAAAGAAGATCTTTACTGTTAGCCCTTCCGTTCTTGTAAGAACAACAAACTTCTTTCCACTTCAACAGAGGAAATTTGCCTCCGCTAGAGCCACCTTGCCATAGAAAACTCCTTCTAAGCTTATCTTCAAAATCACGGATTTTGGGCATCTAAATAGCGAAAGGCAAGGTGTTCCATAACGGTAATGGCCACCACCGTTACGATACAGGCCGTAACGGCCGATACGACCCTTTTTTATTTTCTGAAAAATACTGTTACGGGGTCGTTACGGTCCGATACGGGGCCGATATGGGGCGTTACGGGACCGTTACGGCTGTTTCGACCCCATAACGCATAACGGTTATGACCGTTTCTGTATACGTAACCGTTTTGGGATACCTTGGCGAAAGGAAATAGACCAGAAGGTTAGAAAGGGAAGCCTTAATAAGATTTAGTCTACCTCCCAATGATAGGAGATTAAGCTTCTAAGCTGATAGTTTCCTTTTCCTTCTTTATATGATTTTGTCCCATAGAGCTAAGGGAGGCGCACCTATACAAAGGGCAGGACCAAGTACAGAGTAGGAAGCATGCATACCTCGCATCCGAAAGATTCAGCCAGGGAATTACAAACATTAAGAGTCTAGGTTGATACCAAAGAATTCAGTCTTTGAAAGATTGATTTTCATACTTGAAATGACTTGAAACTAAGAGATAGTTATGCTTAGGAGAGCAACCTAATGTTCGTTAGCTTCACATATAGGGGAGTATCATCTGTAAACTGCAAATGAGAGATCGGGGTGTTGAAATTTGGAAACGAGACTCCCTTGAAGAGATCTAACCGCTGCCCTCTCGAAAGCATGCCATTGAGGGCCTCTACAACCAAAACAAAAAGAAAAGGTGAAAGAGGGTCTCCCTGACAAAGGCCCCTGGATGACTTGAAATACCCAAATGACGATCCATTAATGAGAATAGAGAATTCTGGAGACATAATGCAAGATTTAATCCAATCTCTCCATTTGAAATCGAAAACCTTATGATCAAGTATTTGGTCTAAGAAAGTCCAATCCACGTGGTCGTAAGCCTTTTCCAAGTCTAATTTGCACATGATACCTGGCTTTTTGGACTTGGCTTGCGAGTCGAGACATTCATTGGCAATAAGCACAGAGTCTAGGATTTGTCTCCCTTCCACAAAAGCGAATTGATAGGGGGAGACAATCTTGGAGATAACAAATCTCAGCCTTTGACTTAGGATTTTAGATAGAATTTTGTTAAGGACTTCCAATTAGACTAATCGGGCGGAAGTCCTTCACATTCTGAGCACCTTCCACCTTAGGGATGAGGGCAATGAAAGTATTTGCCAACTCAAAGGCCAGTCTATTAATATAAAAGAAATCAGCAACAAAGGCCATCAAATCCGGGGCAACTAGGTCCCAACAAATTTGAAAGAAAGCCACTGGGAAACCATCAGGGCACAAGGCTTTATCCCTCCTCAGGCACCGGACAACCTCTTTAACCTCATCGATGCAGAATGAATGCTCCAAGATTGCTACATCCTCATCGGGCAAAGACCTGAAATGTAGATTGTCTAAAGAGGGTTGCATACCTTGTTAGCAGAGAGCAATTCAGAAAAAACTTGACAAAGGAATAGGTAATAGAATTCTTATCTGAGTGGAGCACATCTTTGACGAAGATGAAAGATATAACATTAGATCGCCTCCTAACATTGGCGAAAGAATGGAAGAATTTAGTTTTCCAGTCACGTTAGGTAGCTCTAGACTGTTGACGCCATTTAATTTCCTCTTTCTTTAACCTCACACAATACTCCGAGGATAGAAGGGATCTGGAATCGTTCTCCATTTCAGATAGCTGACCGACTTTTTCCAAAAGGTCCAAATCCTGAATAGAGGCCAGATTGGAAGTCATCTCAGACTCTCTTTTACCAAATATCTCCTTGTGCCATGATTTGGGTTTTTCTTTCAGATGCTGGAGTTTCTTGTGCAGCATGAAACCTGGAGTTCCCTCAATCTATAAGGAAGACCACCATTCTGATATCAGATTCTTGAACCCTTCCATCTCCAACTAGGCGCCAACTCGAACCTGAACGGTAGAGCTGTACATGAGTCGAGTTGGCTCAGCTAGCTCGCTTGGCTCGACTTGGATTGGTCCTGGGTTCGAACTGAGTCGAGCTCATTTTTGGAGCTTGGAAAAAAAATTCGAGCCGAGTCCGAGCTGACCCAAGCTTGACTTGACTCGGCTCGAAGCTCGGTCCGAATCGACTCGGTTTGGTTTAGCTTGACTCAGCTTGGCATAATTGGTAACCAATGCGTTTTCTTAGGCCCTGTGCACGTGGACGCCCATGCATTTATTGTTTTTACTTATTGCATTGTTGAAAAAGAAAGTTGCATTCATTCATTTTTTTTTTTTGAAAATTCCACGCATGCATTAATTGCTCTTTGAAAACAAAAAAATTGCATTCATTTTTATTTGAAAATTCCATTCGTATATTAATTGCTCTTTGAAAACTAAAAAATTGCATTTATTTTTTCCTTAGAAAACCCAAAATGTCATTATGGCACAGCTCGAACTCAGCTTGAACTTGGCTCAAGCTGTTGATAGAACCGAGCCGAGCTGGCCAATCGGGCTTGATGACCGAGCGAGCCGAGTTCGAGCTGGGGTTGGTCGTTGGCCGAATGAAGCCGAGCTGTGCCAAGCTCGACTTGGTTCGACTAGTGTACAGTTTTAGGGCCCCAGTTAATAGTATCTGTTTCGAGCAGAATTGGGCAGTGGTCGGACATAGGTTTAGGCAAACCATTTTTGACGCACGAAATTGAAATGGAGAATCCACTCAGGAGAGAGAAGGACTCGGTCAAGGAGAGACATCGTAGGAGGAGACCTCTTGTTTGACTAGGTGAATTTAACAGTCCCCATTGGGATGTCTAGAAGGCTGTGTGTAGCAACCCAATCTGCATAGTGTCTCATAGAAGATGAAATGCCGTCTCCGTTCGACTTTTCATACAAAAATCGCACCACGTTGAAGTCGCCACCCAACACCCAATGTTGACTCCATTTTCCTTGAACAGAAGACAATTCTGCCCAACAGAGACCTATTGGTAGGTCTAGAGGGCCCATAAACTCCAGAGAACACCCAACAGAAGCCAGAAAGTTCTTGGAAAACCACATTCACAGAGAATTCACCAATCCAACAGTCTTCTAAGGATTTGAGGGAATGATCCCACAATACCACAATTCCTCCTCTTGAGCCAGAAGTGTCCAGGGCCTTCCACTCGATACCTTTCCTTCTCCAAATGGATCGAACAATACCTCTGTTCATGGATTGGAGCTTTGTTTACTGTAGCACAATAATATGAGCTTTCGATCTGGATCACATCTCTTTAACCTGAGACCGCTTGTGAGGGCAGCCTAAACCTTGCACATTCCAGGAGAGGATCTTCATAGGTGCACCAACCTGACCCCTCTACCCTTTTGTTTCTCTCGTGGTTGAAACTCTGTCACTCCCGGAACAGTAACACCAAGCCTGGCCAACTCCTTGTTTGGCTGAGACAACTTGATGCAGGACAGCCCTAAATATGATGCATGCTCATGAACACAATTATTCAGCGGAAATAAAAGCAATAATAATAATGAAATCTAGCATCAATCATCATAAACTAAGAAAATCATAGAGGAAACATGCAATGGGACGGGCCATCATCACAACCATGGAGTATGGGATTCAAGTAGCGTATAGGTTGGATCCGGCGAGGGATGGAACCTCCCGATCTTGCATGGTCATACCCAATCGATCAATGATGATCACTAGTCCGAAGAATCAGAAAGTTTCTCGGATTAGGGATTTGAGAATTTGGGGGTTTAGGGTTTAGATCGATTCTCAAGGTTTAGATCGTGGGGAATAAACAAAACAGAAGTTTAGAAGGATAATAATAGAAGATGAAATACCTAGAAGAAGTTGGAGGGGCACAAGAAGAATAGAGAAGAAGGAGATCAAGGAAGAAGAAGAAGCACCATGAGAGAGGGAAAGAGGAAGGAGGCAACCAAAGGTTTGCTCTTTTTCATAAATCAACAACTAATCAAAAAGGTTTAGGGCAACACCCTTATAAAATTCGGAATTAGCATAATTACCAAAATACCCCTACTAACAAAATTTCAAAAAAAAAGACATTTGTATGAAAAAACGTACCCACACTAACCCAAAACTCAAATAAGTAAAAAAATGCGTAAAATAAACTCAAATCTAAGATGTCCAATGCGGTCCAATGATGGTGTGATGAAAGTGGGCCACAATGAACCAACGGTCCGATCACATCATCATCACGATCCAACGGTGTCTGATCATCTCCTCAAAGCAACTTACACATGTCTTCCCAAGGTGGGGTCTTTTCAAATGTCTCGGACTACATGTGTAAGGTCTTCAATGCTCCTCAATAGTCGCCTATCCACAAGGATGGTACTTGTGGTTGGCGCTTTCTTCGTTGGTACACCTTGAATGCTTTTGTTCTGCATCACAACTTTTGAGTTGTAATCGAAGAAATCTCTTCGACAGACACTTTGAAACCTCTCCGAGCCACTAGCTTGAAGAGAGCTGTGTAGTCCTCATCGGTGTCTCCAAACACCACCCCCAGCAATCTTCCGAAGTGTCCAATTGCTTCCCTGATCCAGCGTTTTCTTTTGATAGCCTCCACCAGCCCTTCCAAAACTTCTTCCGGAATAGCGTAAGGAGACACTTCCCCCAACGGGGGAACATCTGAGATATTATTAATAGTTTGCAAAAATAGATGCATAGATTTAATGGATGACAGCAGTTTGATTAGGGTCTTGAGTCTTCATATATTCACAATTTTTAGATGCAGTATGGCTGGATGATGAATAGAGTATGAAACAGTTTGTTTATTTTATCCCTTATCTTGTGACTGGTTTATTTTGTGGTAACTGAAAGTTCCACCTAAAAATGCAAGGTGGTAGAGTCTATTGCTTTGATTCATCTGTCCTGCACTGCCCTCGGTGTTTGTGTTTGTGTTTGATAAGACAAATATCTAGCTAGAAGTTCTTTTTGAGTGCCCATCAGCTCTCTATCTTTCGTTTTGAGTTCATATGCTACGAACAACAACAGACTAATGGTTCATCACCTGAATTATCGTTCCATATATTGCATTATTTCCATTATTAATTTTGGGATCAAAGCAGTGTGGGGATTTGCTCTGGAACTTATGACAGATTTATTTGCTGGAATGTTCATCTTTTCCTAATTTATCCCTCCGTAATGCAGGCTGGTGGTATCTTGTTATCTTGAACCTTGTTATAGCTCAATCATTCAAATTTTAAAAAAAGTTTTAGCACCATAATATCTGGTTTATGTACTGAATCTTTATGCTCCCTGCTTCCAGGCCAAGAGGATAAGAAAGAGCGATGTGACAAGAAGCCGCAGAGTGGCTCTTGAAAATACCAATTTGTATAAAAATCGCTTCACAGATGTCTTACCATGTATGATTTACACAAAAATTCTTCTAACTGAGAGTATTAAAATAATTATCATGCCAAATAAACTTAGTTCTTTTTAGCCCCTTTTGAAATAGGAGGAAGGCAATAATTGATCTATTTATTGTTTTCTTATCATTTATTTCAGTTGACGATACTAGGATTGTCCTCAACTCTACCATGGATGGCCAATCTTCGGACAGTGACTATATCAATGCAAGCTTGATTAAGGTAGGAACTTACACACTTTAAAATGCATTATGACAATGTTAGAGAATTGCTTGAACTACTGTGAGCACACATCACCTCTATGTAGGAATTTGTATGGGGTTTTTGGGACTATGTTTTCGATGTTTTGACCCCTCAGGAATGCCTCTTTAATGTAGTCTGCTGCTGGAAGCCTTTCTCAGTATATCGCCACCCAAGGTCCATTACCATGTACAATCGAGGACTTCTGGAAGATGGTAATCCAATATCAATGCCCTGCGATTGTGATGCTTACGCGGCTGGTCGACAATTACAAGGTACTTTACTGTGTGAAATTCAAAGTAATTTTCCTTAGATAGCCATAGTTTTGTAGTGCGATTCTTAAAATGCCTGAGCAAGTGGTGTAAAGGATGCTTCAGACTGCTTCCTGAAGTTGCTCCCATCCTGTCTTTTTAAATGTTCTGTCAATAGGCAGATGCTCTTGTTTTAAAAGGTCGTTCAAACAATTCCTTCCAAAGTTAAATTTTTTCTGATGCATATTAGCACATTGATGTGTAGAATATCCACCTGTCTCTCAATTACATCAAAGAGTTATTGGATTTACTGTTATCTATATAACCATGTTGTGCATCATTTCATGACAACCAATATTGCGTTTCGATGTTCCATATTCACATGTATAATGTAGGGACAGAAAGATCATTGCATATGCATACTTCAACTTATAAGGTCTAACTATCTATACCACATTGACATAAAATTTGAAGCTCATTTATTCATTGCCATTGGATAATTTCTAGTGTTATGGATTAAATTTGGTTAATATGCCAAGTGAAAATAAAATAAAAACTTCACTGTTTGCTCATAGTATACAGATACTTGCTACATTATCCAGATATGTATTTTTTGTTGTGTACAAATGTCAGACCTGTTTTGGGTACTAGTATGGTTCCTGTACTGCATCATCACCCGATCCCCAGTCCAAGGAGAGAAGAATTCTATTTTGTGTTCTTCAAACTTCAATTTAGGAAAATAAATGGAAGTTTGTTTATATGTAGTGGGTTTTCGAGCCTTTTGTCATAGAAACAACCTACAGTTTGATATTTAAACTTCCGAATTTGACAGCTTTTAACCCAGTAAAAACAAACAGCTTTCACTATCCTCTTGACTGCTCGTATACAACTGTGTTTGGACATGGGGATAGTCCAAGCATTGATCTGGCTCACCAATTCATTCGCCACCTTGTAAAAGTCACACTAAACATTGTACTCTGGCCCTTCTTGCATTTTCCAAGCCATAAATCAGATGGTAAGCATCATCTGAGTGAAATGATTCTTGAGACCAAAAGCAATCCAAGGTGGGCCCACCTAGCATACTACTATGGCAATTTTCTGCAGTACTGATACAGTGATCCCCTCAGTATTCCTTAAAAGTATTCTGCCTTTATCTACTTTTGTTTTACATCTCTGCACCATATTTGTTGCTCAACCGTGGAGTTTCTTCTTTATTTGATATTGGTTAAAATCTTGTAGAAGAATATGTGAATTGTGAACAGTGCCGTTTGTGTGCATTCTCTTGCCTGTCCCCTCTCTTTCATGGTTATCTTGATGCTCAATGCTTTCTGTTCTAACGAGTCCTGAAAGTTCTTTGCTTCTAGCCCCAGATGTGTAATCACGAGAAACTTTCATCATCATATTCTTGAAATTCATTCAGATTCCATCTTTTTAAGGCACAGTGAATTCTTATACTCATGTTTTCCAATGGTTTGGATGTCCCCTTACATCAAAGCATTTGTGCAGGTGGTGAAATGTGATGATTATTTTCAAGCAGAGGATAGACCTAGAGAATTTGGAAAAATATGTCTCACCTGTAAGGGCATGAAAACAACTGACACGTCATTAGTGTTGCGCAACTTGGAGGTGAAATATAAAGAGGTGAGGTGGCTTTGAGAATTATTATTATTATTTTTTTTCATCTCATTGTGTTCTCCATTCAGGAAACGGGGTTCTGCTATTTTTTTTCCCTTTCCATAGAAAGAATTTAAATCTGCATTAAAAAAGAGTCAATAAGGGGCTTAAATGCCAAATTTCATTTCTATTGATAACCAAGGAAGAGGAAAAAAAAAAAAAATAAATAAAGAAGGAAAGAAAGAAAGAACACAACTGGAAAGGAAATAGATAACATGGGATTTGGGTAATGTTGCTGACTGATAAGACTGATCCCTGAACTCCGCAGAAAGTGCCATGTTGGCAAGTGGGAAGATGACCCATTTTAGATCCTATTATCAGTTATAGAGAACTTATTATTTATGTTGAGAATGCCTAGGTAGGAAATATGTAATAAAAAAAGTCTCATGTGTAACAGGGGTGGGAATGAAATTTTTGCACACAAGTTTGAATTTATGATGGCTGTAGCCCGACCATTGGTTATAATTTTTTTTGGGTAGTTACCATTGATTATAAATGCATGCCAATATTCTATACTGCCGTGGAGTCAGACAAATTGAGCATTTTACTTCTGTTAATACATCAGAGTGGAGTGTCTTTAATTCATATACATGAATCTTCAGAGTCAAATGTGTCAATATTGCACATGGGCCCATGCACAAATGTGCAGACTCTTGAGTTCAAACATTAACTCATTGGGACAAGGATTTATTTATTTGTATTTGTTGATGTTGATGGACCGTGATGATCTCACGTGTGGTCCTGTATGGCCCATTTTACATGAAATTATGGTTGCTATTGTTTCACATTATTAGCTTTCCTTTTATTCCTTATGATGATGTGGCAAAATAGATTTTAAGTACGCAGGCTTTGCTTTATGTAATAACTTTGTTTTAAGACGATGAGAGGCTAGGGGTATGACCATCTATGGAGCTCTCTCTCTCTCTCTCTCTCTCTCTCTCTCTCTCTCTCTCTCTCTCTCGTGGGAAACTTGCACAATATCTGGGCCCAGTAATAACTGGGTAATAAAATGTGAACATGCTCTCCTGAAGCACGAGCTATGTACCATTAATCTTGCATCTCCTGGAATATAGTTGCAGTAGGTATGAGAGTAGAGGGCATTTATTATGGAAGCCTTTTGTCCAGGACAGATGTATTCCAGCCTCCCAGATCCATCCCAAAATATTCAAATTTTGCAGGCTCCAATTGGATACCTCCATCTTAAGTGGTAGCTGCATGGCTGCATCAAAATGCTGGAGAGCTCCCTTGATCTTTGTATAAAGTGGAGCTCTCAATGCATCCAAATGACAAGTTTGTCATAAGGATTGAATGTTTAGAAATGGTTCAAATTTGGTATATTCATGTTCTCATTTAGTTCCATGTAGCGGATGTTTAGTTATCATCAGAACTTCGTTTTTCTTACATTGATTGGTCACGTTGGGATGGCTTCATCAGTGGAAGATAATTCTGATGTCCCCCTTTTCCATTTCCCTATGTTGCAGTCAGAGGAGCCGCCCATGTCTGTTTTCCATATTCAGTACGCTGAATGGCCTGATCATGGAGTGCCCGAGGATACTCGCTCTGTTCGAGATATTTTGAAAAGGATATATCATCTTCCACCTGATCTTGGCCCTATAGTTGTGCACTGCAGGTTTAGTTCATAATCATAACCGAATCCCTCCTAGAAGCTCGATCTATTCATGTAAATCTAAAACTGCATTTCTCTTCTCAGTGCAGGTATTGGGAGAACTGGTACGTTTTGTACAATTCACCATACAATCCAAAGAATCCTTACTGGAGATATGTCAGCTTTAGATCTTGTTAATACAGTCACAAATTTCAGATCTCAGCGTATTGGGATGGTTCAAACTATGGTATCTTTCTTCCCTTTCAGCTAAGCATCATTTCTTAACTGGTTAGATTTTATTAGGAATTATGTGATCCTTGGCCTGAGGACGTGCATATCCTGGGCCTTGAGTTGTACAAGTATGTCCTGCAGGTCTATATCGAGAGTGCTGATTGGAATTTGGATCCCACCCTGGCTGGATAATGCCTGAAGAATCTCCTTTGATGGAACAATCCTAAACCATTGGAATTTGGATCGCACCCTGGCTGGATAATGCCTGAAGAATCTCCTTTGATGGAACAACCTTTAACCCTTTGCTCAGTGGCCTGCAAATAGGTGGTTCTGAAAATAAAAGAATAGCCCAGAATCTATGGAAAGGATCTAGGATCTTCCAATTCGGGAGATTTTTCAGGCAAGCATCCATGAAGGTCAGTGTTCTGGAACACAGAGCCGTGGCCACACTTGTAAAAGACTCAAGGTCCATGGATTAGGGCTTCCAACATCATGGATTTGGGTCAGTTTTGGCCAAGCCTGATATGTATGAACTCATAACTGAGTCCATTATGGGCCCGTCATCCCAGGCCCCAGTTGGGCCTGAGCTTGAGCCTAAGTTTGTGCCTGTCTAAAGCTAGTATCACCTTTATAGAAAGGAATTTAATTTAGCTTTGTATCCTAAATATAGGATGGGCATACTGGGCCCAGCCCAAGCCTAGGTCCATGCACAGCCCAACTTATACCGATAAGGGCCCCAATCACTAGGCCTGAGCCCATCTCTTGTTGAGTCTGGCCAGAAAAACTGAAGGCTGCCCGTCGATACTTACGATCAGATAATTCCGCAATTTTCTATATAATACTTCATGAAAACTACTACATCAGATACAGACCAATGAATAGGCATTTTGGAAAGAACAGTGAGTTTGAAAAATCACTTCAGCTTTCCCCTTTTTTCCAGCAATATTTGCAAATGACTAAATTTTTGTTAAAAAGAGCAAAAATATATGAATGCCACCAGAGATCGGAGAGAAGCAATGGTCTGATGGTAATGCCTGCTCTTTCTCTCTCTCTCTCTCTCCATCTCTGACGAGAGCATCGGCTACCTGGTGATAAGAACAGTGAATGGTTCACATATTGACATGCCCGGCTTCAAATTGCATTAATATTAAGGGGTGCCCTCTAGTGGTACCAGTACCAACATAAGATTACGGTGATACAGGGCAGATGTGGGGCCCATGTGATGTATGCTGGAATCCAACTTGTCCATTAGATGTGTGACCTCGTGTTTCCCTCTAGTCCTAAATATCAACCCGATCCAAAACTCAGGTGGGTCACACCACAGGGAACAAGTTGTTGGGTCATAGATCAGCATGTCTTTTGGCGGCCCTTGGGTAAGATGCGCTGACACATGTTGGACGAGTTGAATTTCGTGCATTCATCAGGTACCGGTACCAATCGGTGCTGTCCTAATATCAACTGTGAATTCATATCCCTGTCTTGTGTTCAGGTCATCATGGATTAGAATCCCAACATATGTTTCTCTTTGCTGTGGCTGGAACAGCATATTACTGAATTGAGCCTGTGTTAAAAATTGGATAATGGAACTTCATCCAGTAACTGTTTACTGCCAATCTTTCTCCATGTTTGATGATTACCAGGATCAATTCTTCTTTTGCTATACCGCTGTTGTTGATGAACTGGAGGAACTCATCTCCAAGTCCAATTGCTAGAGTTGGAGCTCAAATCTGGTAAATACTGTCTGCTCTAACTGTAGCATTATGTTTATGC
Source organism: Liriodendron chinense (assembly GCA_003013855.2). Classification (NCBI taxonomy): domain Eukaryota; kingdom Viridiplantae; phylum Streptophyta; class Magnoliopsida; order Magnoliales; family Magnoliaceae; genus Liriodendron; species Liriodendron chinense. The sequence continues at coordinate 219,593 of ML058339.1, read as the reverse complement.
ATATGAACTGCACTTGGATAAAGAAATATCTTTCTTCCAAGGGTACATATGATTGTATCGAGGGGCACGCTCCAGTGGTAATAGTACCACCATGAGCTTTTGGTGGTACCAGGCAGATGTAGGGCCCCCATGATGTATTTTCTCCAACCAAGCTGTCTATCAGATGTGTCACCTCCAAAACACCCAAAACTTAGCCCAATCCAAAACTAATATGGGCCACAGAAAAGGGAACTAGCTAAAGAGGGAATGCCCACCCTTGATTACATGGGCCCACCCGAGTTGCGAAACAGCCTGATTCTTGGCATGACCCTTCATCTGGATAGGCTTCCTTATGTATGCACCGCACCGTGAATTCCCCATGCTTATCAATGGTGGGCATTCCCACTCAATATGTTCCGTGCTGGAGGTTTTCTGGAGGTGGTGCATCTTATGGAAAAGTTGGATACTGTGAATGCATCACTGGGCCTCACATCTGCCTGGTACCACTTGAGCGTGACCTTTGTATCAATTATTTATCAGCTTGGTGTAGTGAGCAACTGATATTCATGAAATTGGAGCAGAAAGGGAGGAGCCATTCAGCAAAGTGAAGTTGTCAACATTGAATTCATTGAAATTGGAGAAATCTATCTGATGGCATTTCAGACTCGTAAGGATTAGTTCTGATCTTATAGCCATATAAGATCTCTTGCCATATGACTTTCAGTTTAGAGAAGACGATTTGTTGATGGCAAATTCTGTGATTTGTGAGGGTATCTCTGTTGTTTCATCCTGTTAGATTTTGACGGATGAATAATGGTTGCCTAAATGGGCACTTTTTTAACAGAACACCCTTGTGAATTTGTTAATGATGCTAGGACATGTTAAGCAATCCTGTGAATTTTCATCACGTTTCAGGGGATTTTAATGCAAACTTTTTGCTGATGATATGGTCTGCCTGGCAGTTAAGAAATATCCTGGATGGATGGATTCAAACCTTCTGAATAGTCTGTCCTACTAGAAGAAAAAGAAAAGGTTTTTCTATTTTCTATTTTCTCGAGTACTATTCTTTTTCCTTGGGAGGATTGGAGGATATGCATGCAACCCAGGAGTTTCCCACCATGGATGGTGTGTGCTCAAAAAGGTCGAATTGATAGCTCAATCAGTCTTCTTATTAGTGGGCCCCAAATAGACAGTTGAGTGAAATATAGCCACCGTCCACATTCAATTGAAAAATGTACAAAGATTGGCGGCTGTGATCTTGCACTCTGTAACTGTGAAAGGTCCAAAGATTGGTGGTTAGAATCTTCTTTTTGGGCATTGCCCATCAACAGTGGGATGCAACAGAACAATGGTCAGGATGACCCAAGCCTGGGTCCAATTATCAAAGCTGAAAAACCCACTATACTACAATATGCCTGTGGTGCCAATCCTATATTCCTCGTCTTCCTGATGATGTTATGAAATTTCCAGAGGGCCGGTTGGAAGTACCTGGGGAAATGAGACAAGCAGATTACTTTTCCTACAAAAACAACGTTTGTTCCCTTCCTATTTCTTGAAATGAACAGACTTGAATGTTTGGGGCAGAGAAAACAAAGAAACAGTAACGGGCGGTCCTGGTTTTGCTTTTTTATGTCGCCTCCAAATGTTTGGTCAGTTCTAAAATGTGAACTGGTTTCCAATTCAGATTAGTAGTTTTCTAAACACGCTCCAAATCTTTAATGCTTATATAGAACAAGAAATTGCAATAGAACAGAGCTGAAGAAGATGAGATTTCCATGATCGTTAGTCACCTATTCAAACCCATACATGGAGCGTCATTCCATACAAAGATGAATGGTATGCTGTGTTGACAATGACGAAATCATCAAACTCCTCGCGTGCATGATGGAATGAACTGGCAATGTGTTAAAGCCCTGGATTTGGTATTCTGGCATGCTGTTAAGAACCTCAGAAGGGTCATTCTCTTGGTTGATGTTTGTGTAGGATGGGGCGGCCAACGTGCTCGGCCTTGGTCTAGGGCCAGATTTTGAACTGGTCGATTGAGGACTGCACAATTCTTATGTTGCTTGGCTGTAATGTGGCCCATCTCCAGCCTTACTCGACAGTGGAGCTATATTTCTAAGACTATCTTAGAAGAGGCTCGACTCTCATTTGCTAAATGAGGGCTCTTGAGACAACTAAAATGCATTCTGGGCTAGCGAATGGAAGTGTTGCATGGTATGTATGGAGCAATCGTGACTCAATGTGTTGATGACCTGGCAAAACAATAAGGCCTATCAACTGACCAGCAGGCCACCCCAGTTCTAATGGTCAAAACTTCAACATTCAAGCATGGCCCACTTGATGAGTTAGCCGGCTTATGTTTGGGTCAGGTGCACCCGATTATGGTGCTTGTAGCTATTGGCCTGTGTGCTGACCAGTCACATCCCTGTGGAAGCCAGTCTTTCATACACACAGTCATTCAACTTGTCTCTGCACAACTAAACCACTCGATCCATGTGCTAAACGGGAAGCCACACCGCACCTGCGCATGTAGCGAACCACATACATTAACATGACATGGTGTGGCCAATTCATTGCTGACCCAACTCTGGAATGAGCATAACCGAAAATGACATCTAACCGTCTGATTTTACTATTGGAATTTGGACCATTTCCTAATTTACCTTTGAGGTTTGCTTGAATACAGCTAGATGTATTGCAACTCAGGACTTTTGCCTTTGAATTTCGGTCAGCTTCCCATGATCCAATTAGATGACTAGTCCGGCTACATTTGGTGGAAAGACAACAAACAAAAGCTCTCAGTTTGGAATTTTCAACCCTTTGGTAATTAGGCTCTTTTGCTTTGAACATGAATGATCACCGTAATCTTTGTATAATCAAATTTCATTTGGGATCCGTCATCAAGGGCTAGATCACCTAACCAGTATGGTATTTTCATGGCAGCCTATGAGTAGTGCACTGGACGTAAATCTGGAGAAATGATGTGGATGCCAATGAGTCCAAATGCAACTATATGCACAAATTTCAAACACAGCTCACTAGATCAATAATGAAGTCCTAAACCGTGTTACCAAAACTTCATTTTATACTCTAAACTCTATATTAAAAAACATGTATAATTAATTAAATATTTTAAACTCAATGTATTGCATAAGACAAGCAAAAACTATAGCCAAATCTAATTAAACACTTTTTTTTTCAATAAAACATTTTTTATTCAAAAAATAAAAGAACTTCTTGAGGTAATCTAAAAAATAGAGATCGGTGGTCACCACCTATTGATAAGTGCTGTTTGATCCTATGTAATTGTAATTTAATGTAAATACATAATAATTATTTACTTGGTTATTTTCTTTGGTAAGATTTGACAGGTATGACGTCTCAAAGGGTCACTCGATTTGCATGACATGTCTAGAGTGAAAAAAGCTATTGCCCCACCATGATGTATTGGTTTTATCTACACTGTCCAATCATTTTGGCCGATCATTTTAGGACATGAGCCAAAAAATGAGGTAGATCCAAAGGTCAAGTCGACCACACTAAAGAAAGTAGTGGGAATAATGACACCCACCGTTGAACCCACTGTTTTCTATGGTGTGGTCCACTTGAGCATCATTATTCCCACTGCTTTCTTTGGTGTGGTTTGCTTGAGCTTTGGATCTACCTCATTTTTGGGCTCATGCCATAAAATGATATAAGAAAATGAATGGAAAGTGTGGATATAACACATAAATCATGGTGGGCCCACAGTTTTTCACTGTTGTGAGGTTAGAGTTTTGTCCAAACTTTTGAGGTGAAATTTTGCTTATACTCCAAACATTTGGCATTTCTCATTATTATGCTTTTACCTCCCATTATCTGTATTTACAGCAAACCAAACAAGCCCTAAAATTTAATAGGTGATTTTTTTTTTTTTTTTTTAAATTTTTTTAACATAGCCGAACTAATTCAAATGAGGATTACTTGAAAAGGAATAATTTAAGATGGGCAAAGAACACTATTCAACTAATCCATATGCATTATTGTTCATACATATAAGCATTCTAATTATTTTAATGAAAGTTTTCTATTTTAACCTTATTTATATAATATATATGTTAACGTTTTTATTTTGGGGGGGCCACATGTGTCAATTGTGTTCGGATGATGGATTTAGACGATTTGGATTGTTGAGCTAGCGACTGGTGGGCCTATATAGATGCAATTGTGTACAACACACAAGTCCATGATGTACCTCACCTCACTTCATGAGAAGAGAGTTAAAGTAGGCTGGGACTTAATTTCCTTCTCCACAAGGATGTGTAAATGCAGAAGGAGAGAGATCCGTTTGTTCGCATTATGCAGTTTTATCAACAACATAAGCTGATAGGATCTTGACTTGATGTATTTAACAAAAATGAAAATGTTTTACAATTAAAGACGTACCTTATACCATTATACTAGATGATGAAACTTGATAGTGATGAGCTAGATCACTTAGATGCTTTTAATGGTCTAAATCTTCACTACGCGACACCTCTAGCTTGATCAATAACTAAGATCAACTGGCTCTAATTTTCTCTCTCCTCAACTTGTCATGATGTATGAATGGAGATGGAAAATCAATGTTTAGTTGGAGAGAAGGACCAAGACCTAATATATAGATGATTTAAAGGAATCAATTAATTATATATGACTCTTAATCTCTATCAATTAAGTAGAAAATTCAATAGTATTATGATATTATAAGAGTTTTTATACTTAAAATAAAATCTTCTGAGAATAGAAAAAATCACCTCTTTAGAATCTCAAAAGATGCTTTCAGAATGTGAAGAGACTTCATTTGGAAAACGAAAAACATCTTCGATATATGAAAAGACATGATTCAATATATGAAGCGTCTTGGAATGTAAAAAGTCATTTATTGGATTATCGGAATATAAAAAGACATCTTCAAAATATGAGTCATCTTTAAAATACAAAGGGTGTAGAATATGATAAGTCATCTTTGGAATATGAAGAGTGTGGTCATGCGGGCCACTCTTTATATTCCAATATTCTCACACTTAGCCTATATGAATCTAATCGAGTGTAAGTTTGTACATACATAAGGCTCCTCATCGTAAAAGCATAAGATTTGTCCTTTATTTATGCTATCTGTATTGTTCTTTAAACATTCCTTCTGATTGGATTTGTCTCATTTAACAATACACGCATTATCATCTTTATAACTCTTCATATTATATAGTTCAAGAAGTCTGCGCAATTTATCTCGATGTTGACAACGAAAGTGGTTGTACTTATATCATTCATTTTGAAATTCTCGAAGAGAACATCTTTAGTTTCTCACAACATTTCAATATCATTACTAGTAAGTAAAATATCATCCACATATAAGACCTAAAAGATAAACTTACTTTGACTGATTTTCATATATATATACACATTGATATACAGTGTTTTCTTGAAAATCGAGAGTAATAATTATGTGTTTAAATTTGAAATATCATTGTTTGCAAGCTTGTTTAAGTCCATATATGAATTTTTTCAATTTACACATTAACTGTTCATTATCTTGTTCAAATAAGCTCTTTAGTTGATTTATGTAGACTTTTTCATCTAATTTTTTCATTCAAGAATGCTGTTTTCACATGCATTTGGTGTAACTCGAGATCATAATGAGCCACTAGTGCCAAAATGATTTTGAGTGAACTATTCTTTAATATGAGAGAGAATGTCTCATGATAATCAATGCCTTTTTTTCTGAGTGAATTCATTGACAATTAATATAGCTTTATACCGTTCAATCCTACCTTTTGAGTTACGTTTGGTTTTGTATACCTATTTACAACCAATTGCCTTAACACCTGTGGGTAATTAAATGAGATTATAGGCTTCGTTATCATTATGAATTTCAACTCATATTTCATTGTATCAAACCATTTATCAGAATCCTTATCATTTATAATTTATGAAAAGTTAGTAGATCATTCGACATTCTTATATTAAACTCTGATTTCTGAAGGTCACCAATGTGATAATTCAAAATTATAAATCTCTTTTAAGATTTTCTTTGTACTTTCGATTGAGGCATTTCATTTATCAATTCCATGATGATATTTTCTTAATAAAATGCTTCATTTTTTAGTTATTTTTTCTTAAAATGGATGATGTCCTGTAGAACAACAATAATTTCATAAGGTACTGCTAATGGGACTAGTGCTCATTTTTCTTCTAATATTACGCTATATGGTTTGTCACTCCCACTTTCATCATCATTTTTTTCTTCAAAATCTACATGTTTGAGTTTTAATGATCCTGGTGCTATGTTTAGAGCAATAAAACTTATGACCATTTAATCTCTCACAATATCCGATGAAAAAATAACTTACGATATTAAGTTTTTTTTAATTTTATTTTTATGGATTTTATAATTTAGCCTTTGCAGGACCACCCTAAATGTGTGTGTTAAACTATGTTTTTTTTTGTCCATAACTCAAAAGGATTTTTAGGGACAACCTTGGTAAGAGCCCAGTTCAAGATATACACTGTTGTCTTCAAGACTTTACTCCACTTAATTCGGGTAATGAGAAATTACTAATCATACTTATCACCATATCCATAAGGGCTTGATTATGCATCTCATTAATATTATTTTGTTGATGCATACTCAGTGTCTTTTATTAGGAAACTATTCCTTTTGATTTGAAGAAACTAATAAATGAGCCTTCACTTTGGCCCAAGTTAGTGTGTTTACCATAGTATTCACTATTTTTATTTGATCTCATGCCTTTATATATCTATCTGGTTGATTTGTCACTTCTAACGAAAATATTACGAAAATATTTGTAGCCTCTGACTTTTCTTTTAATAGATAGACATAATTGTATTGTTAGTAGTCACCAACAAAGGTGATAAAATACTTATGCCATTTTGTGTATTTGTTGATTTATTTAATTGCTTAGGATATATATATATATATATATATATATATATATATTATTTACAGAGCATTTCTAAAGACACACATAGGGAAAAAGAGATATTTTATTGATATCTAAATTCAAATTACTTCCTCGGCCATGATATATGTCATGCCTCAAATCTAGTTTTCGACGTCCATTCGCCGTAACCTAAATTCATAGGTGGCAACCTCCGTAATACCCCAATGTCGGATCCTAACCCCACATGCCAGGTTTCGATCCTGAGATACCACAAGGAGGATTTTAGGATCTGAATTTTTTTTTGAAACATGAGCATCACCATATGAGTACTATAAAAGACAATCACAATATTTCCAATAAGTCATTTCTTTTACATACAGTACTGAAAGGTAAATACACAATGTGTAATTATAAAAGCTGCGCACAATCTATCACCTCCTGCTACTGCACTCCCAACTCCAACTCAACATTGCTGATACACCCTGGTATAACCTGCAGCGTAACAAATGCGCATAAGCTTCCAACAAAGCTTTCTTAGTGCGTGTGTGCGTGCGCGTGCGCAATGCGTATGACAAGCATGATAAATATTAGAGTAAGCAGTAAAGTATGATGAAAAATCTAAACCAAAACTTTGCCTAATTAGGCTACACTGATCATGTGATATGAATAACCAGCCTATACAGCTATGTAAGCGTGCAATACAGGTAACCAGCCTACCAAGGCTATATACTTATATTATACGATGGCCTACAGGGCCTAATGTTACATACAATGATCCAATGCATGTATGCAAATCACCATCTCTCAGTATAGTGGTCCAGATACGAACAGTCATATCGCGAGTCGCCTAAGCGATGTAGGACTCAGAACTGGTAGCTCGCCCAAGCTTACAACCCCGTCCACGTCACACCCGCCCACATCGGGACTGTCCAATACTATACAGAATATCAGTCATATCGTTGATATGAATACCATATCTGAAACTGGAACATCACCAGGGTTTCACAGACCCCATTACTCACTAATAGAATGCCAAAGCCTATCTGGTGCAAGTGGACTTACTCACAGCTAGTTAAACTCAACTCACTTTGCCAACACGCTTCGGCAGGTTAGGTCAGACCTCCTTCCAAATTGACCACGTGCAGTGGAAAACATCGCCGTCTGATATTCGGCATATTGGTGTATGATTAAACCACCCGATCCTTGAATGGAGCACCCACTTTGGTACCTAACTGGGATCAGGGACTTTCACCCAATGACATCTTTGGCATCCAGTTTAAAGATCACATATTTTTAGTGTTCTGCAAACCACGATGAAGCTGTTGTTGTAACGTAGTAACTATGCTATATGCGGCACAAGCAGATGGTGCGAAATGCAACCATACATACAAATGCGGGACTACATGCCCATGCAAGTCTCCAAAGAGCACAATAAAACTATATGGTCTAAAATACAACGTTATTATGAACTGGTAATGAACTACAGGACAATCGCGACCACTATGGATGGTTGATATAAGACAATTAGATGAGCCAAGCATTCATGATGCATGAGTCAAGTATATAGTATGAGTGCCAATAAGTAGTCAATCTACCACGATGGAAATAAAGCAATCTAGTCTAACCTATTTGAGATATGATTAAGATGAGGGGACACATATGAATGATAGAGTCATAGTGCGGGATGTAGCTAGTTAGAGAATCTCGTACCAAGGGCTACAAGGTATGCTAAGCTATTCCCACCATACAGTGTAAGCCAGGATGATATAATCTTGTCCTCGAATATTCCCATACATATTGGAGAGGTTTACGATGGAGAGCATGTGAATTACATTTGCGCGACTACATCTCGAATGCTTTATGAATGCGTTTATGCCCTATTGGTCCCCAACTAACAATGGTTATTCAGGATGCATACTCGTTACACATGCATAGTGGTCGTCAAAGCATATAGTGTATAGGTTGCATAAGAGTATTCCAAACAACACTACGTGTGGTAATAGACATACTAAAAACAGCATAAAAAGATAATTCACTTATAACACAAGCAAACATAAATAGATAGGACCCTAGATGGATGGTATACAAAAACACAGATGGTCCAACGATTGAACGGTGTGGATCAACCTTTAACACTCAGATAACTTAAATGGAAAGGAAATAGTTGAATACACTACCGACACATCAAAGGTAGAAACTACTTGGGCGGCAAGAGTAGAATGCCCAAAATCATACTAGGACCCATGGTCTGGTAGTATAGTCGAGATACTCACAACAAGTAGTCCGTAAGGGGGATGACACGGATATGGGACACTAACATAGGATGGGCTGTAAGACGGACAATCAACATGATAGTGGCACATAAATGATTGGGGTAGTCTTGAGGTAGATGGACAACACGATGGGCTGCGAAGGAGGATGGCGGATCCAATCCATACATCAAGATAGGCTCCGCACAGTGGATGTCCTAGATGACCTACTAATGTCGTGGATGGGCCCCACACTTGTCCTAAAGGTAAACGGACGGTGTGGATGTGATATACACGATATGGTAGTCTTTAATAGCTGGGTACAAGGGTAGGAGGGGTGAGTCATATGGGTATATAACAAGTTGAGTTACCAGGATGAGTCAGCAAGGTGAGTCAATAAGGCAGGTTGACAAGGCGGGTCAACAGGGTGAGTTAACAAAGCGAATTAACAAGACGGTTCAACAAGGTGAGTTAACAAGGTAGCCCTATGACTTGGATCCAGCGGACTTTAAGGATTCCCATGCATCCAGATCTATGTGACCTTTCAACAAAGGTTTACACAGCTAATCATCAAGGTGGATCCACTGGGTAGACAACGTGGTCATTCGAACACGTACACTAAGATGGTCCCAAGGCCATCCTGTACATAACATGCTAGGGTCCATTCATTTGGATGGTTTGGATCAAGCACAAAATTAAGGCAGTCCTAATGAATGGCCAACATACATATTGCACCATAGTGGCCAATGGTCGATGTGGATAGAACACATGCATAACAAGGTGGACCTGTGGTTGGGGATAACCGCACAAAGGAGTGGGGAAGCCACATACATCAATAGGCCCCAGCAGTTTGGGATTAACCCGATATTTGTGCTTTCGCACTAATCAAGTGAGATGCAAACAAACACCATGGTGGGCCCGCACACCACACATGTGGAACCCCACCCATGGCTGGGTGACTTATGAACAGGAAGAATGGCAAATAAATATAATAGACGGGTCCTGGAAAGTTTCTAATTGTAGGCGTTCAATCACCTTATTTCCTACGTGTGGCCTAACGAAAATTGGGCCCCACGCGCCTGCTAAGGTGGATAACAATGTATACAACACATCTATCAAGGTGGGACCCAAGATGGGCCCCATAGCCTTTGGTTGGATAGAAAAATAAACAACATAGTGGCCTTAAGAGGAGTTTCAATGGTGGGCATCAATAACCACTGTTTCCTGCTGTGTGTCCACTTGAGGTTTGTATTTACTCATTTTCCTGGCCCACGGCCCTAAAATAATATGGAAAAGCAGATGGGTGGCATAGATAAAACAGATGCATCATGGTAGGACCCACAGGGTGGGCCACCTGCTGGGCAACGTGCCAAACCACGCTGCTTGGAGTGTGGCACCCAAATGGGCCCCCAAGAGTTTTGAATCAAATTGATATTTTTGTTTTCCCATTCATCCAGACTTGTGCCTCAGGTTTGGATGGCAAATGGCATCATGGTGAGCCTCTAGGAAGGCTACGACGGTGGACATCATTGTCCCACTGTTTGGTGTGGTGTGGTGTGGCCCACCTGAAATCTGTATCTGATTCATTTTTGGGCCCACTGCCCTGAAATGATATGATACAATGGATGGACGATTGGCATGGTGGGTCCCACGAGGTGGGCCCCTTGCTGATAAGCGTGCCACGGCACGCTGCCATGCAATGGGGTCCCCCAAGCGGGGCCCCAGACGTTCTGGCTCAAGCTAATATTTGTGTTTTCTCTCCATCCAGGTCAGTGTGGCCTTAACAACAGGTTTGATGGTAAATAAACACACGGTGGGGCCCTCACACATCAGCAACAGTGGTGGGCCACAACTATTTTTAATGGTGGCCGTCCAATCTCTATTGTTTCTCGTTGTGGGTCCACCTAAGCTTTTTATCAAGCTGATATTTTTGGGCCCCTTTGTACAGGTCTGCGTGACCTCATGAACAGGTTAGATGAAAATAAACATCCTGGTAGGCCCTAAGGAGGATTTAACAGTGGCCGTTCATCCTCACTATCTTCTGTGGTGCGGCCCACCTGAGACTTGGATATGCCTCATTCTTGGGCCCATGTCCTAAAATGATCTAGCAAAGCAGATGGGCGGTTTGGATAAAACCAATACATCATGGTGAGGTCCCCAAGTGGGGCCCTCTGGTTAACGCCCAATGGGGCTTACGCCCTCATGCTGCTGGGCAGCAGCGTCTTCTGGACGCTGTCTATCCAATGGCTCTCTTGTCTTTTCTTTTCTTTTTTCTTTTATTTTTATTTTTTTATTTTCCCTACACGGTGGGGTCCACATGAGAAATCTAATTTGTCCATCGGATTGGCCAGCTTATTGTGAGCCTAATGAGCCCTGATTTGGGCAGGTTTTGTTGTACAGAAATATGATAGTGGGCCTTGTAAAGGTTTCAACAGTCTGTATTGTTTCTTCTGGCACCGCCCACTTGAGATCTGGATTCTTCTTCATTTTTCGGCCCCTGACCTAAAATGTTATGGAGAGATAGATGGACGGCATGGATGTAACATAGTGGTTCCGACGCTTGGGGCCATTTTCAAGCCCAAAAACCACTTTTACCACTCCAGCAACTTCTTATTCTTTTATTAATTTATTATTTTACTTTTCTTTATGAAATAACAAGAGGTGCGGTCCATGCGAGAAATCCAGTCCATCCACTAGGTAGGCCATCTGATAGTGGGCCCAATGAGCCCTAGCTTAGGTAATTTTCGTCGTATATAAACATCAAAGTGGGCCAAAGAAGGTTTCAACAACCGTTATTATTTTCCTTTAGTATGACCCACTTGAGATTTAGATGTGGCTTATTTTTGTGGCCAAGGTCTAAAATAGCCTAGGAAGAGAGATGGATGACATGGATTAAACACATGCATCAAGGTGGGGTCCACAATTGTGGCCTCCCCAAAATGCATAAACAATGTAAACAAAACACAAAAACTTCACAGAAGCTTGCATGTTTAATACGCCTCACTTTTGGATGTGTGTCCTCAATGATCCAGCAAGATAGTTGAGGTGTGTGAATACATTACACATACACTTAGGTGGGGTTCACAATTGTGGCCCAACCATCGCCTTAAAACAGGGTCATCAAGTGAGATTCACACCATCAAAATGGTGGGCCTCACTCGAGCCCCTTGCTTCTATACAAAACCTAGGGGAAAGGGATGCACTCACTTCAAGATTGAACGGTTGAATCAGTTTGGATCGACAATCGGATGGTCCTACCAAGCTCCCTCACTAAATCTCTATTAATCTCTCTCTTTTCTTTTAAACAACCTCTCTAATCTCTCTTTTTTTTTCTTTATCTATCTCTCTCTAATCTCTTTTATCTCTTGCTTTTCTTTGAAAATTGGGGAATAGGAGGGGTACGAGAGAGAGGAATGAGAGAGGAGAGGGGGGTTGTATGAATCTAATGGAGTGGAGGCATGGGTAGCATTAATGGGCAAGCATGGCCTTGGTTGACTTTGGGAGAGAGAAGTAATGAGTGATGGGAGGGGCATTAATGAGCATGGGTTGTCTTTAATGGGGGAGAGAGATGGGATGGATTTGATTGATTGGTGATTGATAGGATAATCTCGAGATACGTGCAAGTGGGGCCCACGCCAAGCATACGTTGTGCGGTCCACCTCAGATTGCACTAAAGACTACAACTTCTAAATTAGGTATCGAAATGGAGCGTGTTGCGCGGTCGCAAGGGTACAAGTCTTGGGTCGTTGCGGTGCTAAAACAGGGTTATGATTAGAGATCGTCGATCTGGTTAGTTCGGGATGTACTGACATCGGAAACTAAGCTTACGGTCGGTTAATCAAGGTACGGGTCTTACAATATAGCATAAGAACGTTATTACTTTCTATGAGAAATACCCTTGATTTTGAGATATAATGTAAATATCATGAAAAATAAAGCACGCACATATGATTATCTCGAATAAGAATGTGTAGACATCCCACCTAGGCTAATCGTCGACCAACCATTAGTCGATGGACACCTGTCCCAACTTTGCATCGGCTAGGGATTTAGATCCCCTCTGACAGATTTTGCATAGAAATTTTCTGCCAAGTATTCGTCGGCCATTGAATGACCTATGATCTCTTAGCCTATAAATTCAAACCCCAATCTTCGACAGAAGAGGGCACAAACACATAGTTAGGGAGAAATACAGAGAGGCTAAGAGGGATACGTCTAAGTGGGCCCTCTTCTCCGAAGACTTTGGAGATTCTTGATCAACGCTGAGGTCCTGCTCGACTCAGAAATCCAACCACAAAAACTCATCAGAAAAAGCCAACAAAGTCAAGAGTAGGGTTGGAATCGACGATATCCGATCATCCCTTTTTACATAAAAGGATATCGAGTCTCTCATTTTTCTTCTCACATCTCAAATCAACTCGCATTCTAGTCTACACATTTCAGACACATCAAAATGACACACTTACTTTCTTTAACCTTTTATTTTGCAATATTCTCTCTTATCTAACATTTTTCTTTATTTTGCTTACCCGGAGGTCTTAAACTTTGTACAATATGGTTAGGTACTATTTATTTTATCTTTTTGTTTATCCGGAGTCTTAAACTCTGCAAAGCGCGACTATATATTACGTATTTGTGACCCCCCCAGGGAGTTGTAAATTGATACATTTTTCAACGCCTAAAATTATCGTCAGCAAAAGGGGTTTTACGTGATGCCCCTCTCTAAGGGCGTCAGTAATGGTCTTTACTGACCCAACTAATAACGACGTCCATGACGATGACTTTTGTGCGTTGTTAAAGTGCATTAGCGAAGGTCTGTTTGACCTTTTACGAGGCTTTGGGGAGTCGCAAAAAAATGATTTTCTTGTAGTGTATGCAATAATGCTAAACTTCACTTAATCTCCTAAAAAAAATTATAAAATCCTGTAAAGTAGAGACTGTGAATTGCACGAGCGGATGCTTAATCCTTTCCTTCTTTGTAATCGAGGCCCTTACTTAGAATTTATGGTCACATATCAAACACGAGAGCCACTTGAGTTGGTGAATCTTATGATTCCCCGACCCTTAAGCGATTTTACGATATTTAGTAGGTGTTAGACTTTGAAGCTTTATTTGGCTAGTGGCAACTCCAAAAATCAAACGCATTTTCTACATCTGAGCCAATTTTATACCCCATTTGTACAATTGATAAGCAGAAGTGAAAGCAACCGCTTATGTGGCGGGCGACCCACATCCAACTGAATAATTAACTTCAGAAGAAGTATGTTCTTGAAGATATATGATCTAAAAACATGCTATATCAAATTTCATTCATTTTACTAAGATAGATGATAAACTTGTCGCAAATCAGATTTATGATTATCAGAGTCTGATACATAAATTAACAACTGAAGGAATTAAATTAGATGATATATTTCTATTTATAACATTAATTGAGAAATTACCTCATTCTTGAAAAGAATATAAGAATTAAATGAAAGATAAGAAGAATGGTGTCTCTTTGAAAAATATGATTGTTCACATTTGTATAGAGGATGCCAACAGGATCTGAGATTAAATTGGTGATGCCAATGAGTTTGTGTCAAAGGCTAACCTAGTCGAATCGGGTCAGGAAAAGAATGACAAAAGTAAGAGAATATGTTACAACTGTAAAAAGATTGGATACTACTCTAATGAGTGTCGGCTGAAAAATAAATCAAATAAGTAATTAAAAAAGAAAGGAAGTTGCCACTTTATGTGAAAATCAGGTCATTATGTAAATATTTGTACGCTAAAGAAAACGAACAAAAAGCCATAAGTTAATCTTGCTGAAACTGAAGAGAATTCAAATGTGGTTGTTAGGATTTTGACTGAAGTCTTCCTTGTACACAACTTGAAATGGGTACTAGATACCAGGACAACTCGGCATGTATGTAAGGACCGAAGTATGTTTACCTCTTATCAAGAAATAAGAGATGATGAATATGTTTTTATGAGAAATGCTCGGACTTCTCTAGTTGTTGGAAAAGAAAAGATAATTCTAAAGCTTACATCGGGAAAGACTTTGATGTTAAACAATGTCCTACATGTGCCTGATATTCGACGAAACTTGATTTTTGATTCGCTACTCAATGAAGTTGGTGTTAAACTTGTATTTAATTCTGACAAGCTTGTAATGACTATGAATAAAACCTTCATTGGAAATGGTTATTATAATGATGGTCTATACATTATAAACGTTGATAATAATAAGATTTCATCTAGTTCTACTTATATTGTTGAGTCTACTTCTTATGGCATAATAGATTTGGTCATGTTAATGTAACATCCATAAAAACAATGAAAAAGTTATGATTGTTACCTAATTTAGCAGAAGTAGACAAGAAAATGTGAGATTTGTGTATAATCAAAATTTTCAAAGAAACCTTTCAAATCTGTAGTTAGAAATTTTGAATTACTAGAATTGATTCATAGCGACCTAGGTGATTTAAAAAATCACATGTTTAGAGGTGGTAAAAGATAATATGTGACATTTGTGGATGATTATTTTAGATACACTCTAGTTTATCTTCTCAGAAACAAGGATGATGCACTAGAAGCCTTTATCAAATATAAGACTAAAGTTGAAAACTAACTAAGTAGAAAAATTAAAAGGCTTAGATCAAATAGAGGTATAGAGTATGTGTCAACACATTTTAAGGAGTTCTGTAAACAAGTATGACATAATTCACGAAATTACTACACCTTAATATCACAACAAAATGAAATAGTGGAACGTAAGAATAAAACTCTAAAAGATATGATGAACGCTATATTAAGTAGTTTAGGATTGCCTTTAAATATGTGGGGAGAAGCTATCTTATCAGCCTGATATGTTCAAAATAGAATACCTTATAAGGAATCAGGAAAGACACCATATGAACCATGAAAATATCATAACTCTAGTTACAAATATTTAAAAGTGTAGGGGTGCTTTACGAAGGCAAGATTACCTAAAAATAAAAAAACTAACATAGGCCCAAAAGCATCATACTGTATATTCATAGGATATGCTCAACATAATGCTGTATATAGATTCTTGGTTCTAAAATTAAAGAATAATGTTATAGATCCAAATACTATCATAAAAGACAAGGATGCATAATTTTTTGAACTTGTCTTTCCTTTGAGATCTCAATTGGTGGAAACAAAAGATAATAGCGCATTAGATATGGCGTCAACTAGTAAAACCATAGACACTTCTAATGAAATAGAGCTATAACTAAATACTTATAATGAAGTTGAGCCACAACTAAGGAGTAAAAGAGCTAGAAAAGAAAATAATATAAGAGATGAGTTTTTTACATTTCTATTAGAAGATGACCCTGTAATCTATTTAGAAGCCATAAACTCTTCAGACGCTACATATATTTTGGAAGGAAGTTATAAACGATGAATTACAGTTAATTAAATCTAATAACATAAGAAAACTAGTAGACCTTCCTCATAGGAACAAACCCATAGGTTGTAAATGAGTATTCAAAAAGAAACTCACACATGATGAAACAATAGATAAGTTCAAAGCTATGTTAGTAGTAAATAGTTTTAGATAAAATGAAGGATACGATTATTTTGACACCTATTCACCTGTAACCAGAATTATAATAATTAAAATGTTAATAGCTATAATATTCATTTATAAATTAGTAGTTCATCAAATGAATGTTTAGACAACATTTATAAATCGTAAGTTAGAAGAAGAAATTTACATGGAACAACCTAAGGGTTATAATATCATAGGACAAGAAAACAAAGTATTTAAATTTGTTAAGTCCTTGTATGATTTAAAACAAGCCAGTAAATAATGGAATAAAAAGTTTGATAGTTTTAAAACTAAATGGTTATGTTGTAAGTGATGTAGATAGATGTGTCTACAATAAATTTTTTGATAATGAATATGTCATTATATGTCTATATGTAGATAATATACTCGTATTTAGAAACAATGTAAAACTTGTGAATACTACTAAAAAGCTTTTGTCTTCTAACTTGGATATGAAAAATTTAGGGGAAGCAAATATGATATTAGGTATTTAGGTAATCATGAAAGGTAATAATATTACACTTTCACAATCACATTATGTTGAGAATATATTAAAGAAGTTTGAACACTTTGACTGCTTACCTGCCTAGTACATCATATGATCATTCTGTGCAACTTAAAAAAATATAAGAAGTAGTGTATCTCAACATGGTTATTCTCAAGTAATTGGTAGTTTAATGTATCTGATGAATTGCACAAGACCAGATATTTCTTTTGCCGTAAATAGACTGAGTAGATATACACATAATCCTAGTTATGATAACTGGAATGCCTTAAATAGAATATGAAGATATTTGAAAGGTACTGCTACATATGGTATACGTTATACAGGTTATCATCAGTATTGGAAGGTTATACTAATGCCAATTGGATAACTGACTCTAATGAAACAAAATCCACGAATGGATATGTATTCACAATTGGTGGATGGGCAATATCTTGAAAGTCTACAAAATAGACTTGCATTGTTCGATCGACTGGTGTAGTCAGAATTCATTGCACAGGAAAAGACAGGTTCATAAGTTGAATGACTAAGAAATTTTTTTACAGATATACCTCTTTCGCCAAAGTCTGTGTTAGTTGTATCAATTTATTGTTATTATCATGTAATTGTATCATGACCAAAAGTAAGATTTACAATGACAAAATTAAATATATTAGACTTTGACATAATATTGTACGACACCTGCTGACTGATGATGTTATTACTATTAATTTCGTACGGTCAGAAAAGAATCTGCCAGATCCTCTGACCAAAAGACTATCCAAATGATTGGTCATAGAAACATCGAAAGGATTGAGGTTGAACCTAACAATATGAGCTACCAGTGTCGGCAACTCAACCTATACAAGTGAAGACCTCATGTGATAGGTTCAATGGGTAAACAACAAGACACTAGGAAAGTGGAAGCACTGCAATGAATTACTCCTTCCTAAGATGTACGCAGTACAAACAACAACGTTTGAGGGGATGAGTTTGAACTCTTAATGAATCCATAATCAGGATTGATGGTGTATCTAGTAGCTGTATACACTTGATGAAATTCACCTACATGAGTGTGGAAGTTGAGGCCACTTCCTATGAAATATTTAGGTTATTCTCTAGAGCGCTAATGAAAATTCAGGTAAAGGTGCATAGTCGAAACGCACCAAACCGCATAATTAAAAGTATTAGAATAGTTATGTGAGTGACTTGTATGACCGTTTACGTTAAAGGGTTAGGTTAAAGACTAATAGTCACCTAATTCCTGTAAACTTATCTTGCTTACTTTAAATGTTGATTAAAGTCTGATAGACATCAACACTATTACACAACTGTTTTACTTTAAACTCGAAATGTTTTAAAATTTGAAACTTGTTGGGAATTGTTATATTTAAAACGATTTTTAAATAAAAATATTTGTTTTAAATTTTTACTTCAAAGGTGTTTCCCTCCACATGTTGTGTTTTGGTTTTTTTAGCAACTCCTTTGTCCCACATTAGAAAGAAACAAGAAAAAAATAAGTATATAAGTAGTGGGCTTGCATAAGGGCTAGGCCCTCAAGGAGAAAGTGAATTTTGTGGTTTGTGAGGGGCTATGTACATTGACTCACACCATGCCAAAAACCACTCACGCTCCCCCGCAGGTCGGTTGAGCGGCGCTGTTACTGTAGCCGGTGCCAGGCCATGCTCGGGCTCGGGTCCAGGTCTCTTGAAAGTATACTTGTGTAATCTTTTACTCTAATGGGCATTGAGAGTGTACTTGTGCCAACGGTTTCTTGGTTTTAAATGTCTAGAGACGCGTCTGTTCGAGTGGTCGCATAAGTTGGGTTTAAGCCCAACGGACCTAACTTAATTCAAAATGGTGCATTAAGCACCTAATCAAAGTCTATAAATTAGACTTGATTAATTCGTTTTAAACACTCGAAAATTCTTTTCTCTCTCAGGCTTACAAATCCTCTTGATATCATTTTCTACTTCTATTTTTTGCTGACTCACTGAGTCATCACAGTTTAAGTTTAATCTACTACTGGTTCGAGCCCTGTATGACAAGTGCACAGTTGAATCAAAGATGATAGTTATTGTAATTGTAGGGGCCAATTGTCCATCAATCCTGTTGCATTTGGAAAGCGGTCCATGGAGGGCAGATTTAGTTTCAAGCCCAGTGGTTCGTCATGCCTCGACTCAGTTCATCAAATCACATAAGTTCTTCTTTATTTCTGTTTTAATTTTTAATTTAATTTTTAATTTTTTTCATTGTTTTCAACACCCACATCCAACTGAAGGAATTAACTTCAGAAGAAGTATGTTCTCGAAGACTCATGACCTGAAAAATATGCTATATCGAATTTTCTTCATGTTATTAAGACAGATGATAAACCTGTCGCAAATTAGATTTATAATTTTCAGAGTCTATACATGAATTAACAACTGAAGGAATTAAATTAGACGAGGTATTTCTATCTATAACATTAATTGAGAAATTATTTCATTTTTGAAAAAAATATAATAATTAAATGAAACATAAAAAGAATTCTTTGAAAAATACGATTATACATTTGTATAAAGGAGGCCAACAGGATCTGAGATCAAATTGGTGATGCGAATGAATCAGTCTCAAAGACTAACCTAGTCGAATTAGGTTAGGAAAAGAAGGATAAAAGTAAGATAACATGTTACAATTGTAAAAAGATTGGATACTACTCTCATGAGTGTCGGCTGAAAAATAAATCAAATAATCAGTTAAAAAAAAAGGAAGTTGCCACTTTTGTGAAAAATCAGGCCATTATGTAAGTATTTGTAGGCTAAAGAAAAAGAGTAAAAAGCCACAAGTTAATCTTACTGAAATTGAAGGAAATTCAGATGTGGTTGTTGCGGTTTTGACTGAAGTCTTCCTTATACACAACTTGGAACAGGTACTAGATACCGAGGCAACTCAGCATGTATGTAAGGACCAAAGCATGTTTACCTCTTATCAAGAAATAAGATATGATGAACATGTTTTTATGGGAAATGCTCGGACTTCTCCAATTGCTGGAAAATGAAAGATAATTTTGAAGCTTATGTCGGGAAAGATGTTGATGTTGAACAATGTCCTACATGGCCTAATGGACGATGATGATTGGTTGGGTTTTGCAACAGCGTTGACAACCAAGAAGAGGAAGAGTATAAGGGTGGGGAAGGAAACTTGGGAGGAATTATGGCCATGGTGATCGAGGGATACACAAGTGATTTGAGATGGCTGGGTGATATGGTTACATTGTAGGTATTTATAGTATTGAGAATGGGAACTTTTGATCTTTGGTATGCCACATGCACTTCTTCACACCTCCATATATTCCTGACCACACATGCAAACCCTTCTCTTGTGTGGACATCCTAGCGGTGCATTCGGTGGGTTCCACCGTGTAGATGACCTAGCCCATAAATCAGTAAGGTTAGGTTATTCAGTGGACCTTGATCTATGAAAATAATTTACAATTAAGAAATTTTCGTTAACGGTCCACAATTTAATGTTTTTATAACTGGCCCAAGTGGTGAGTTGGGTGCCTGATTTTTGTGAGAAGTCATTACACTGCGGGTCCCATGTGATGGATGGATCTGATGTTTACTGTATGATCCATAACGGTGTCTGGTCTTGTGTGGAGCTGCCTGTGAGACCACCAAAACTTAGCCCTATGGGAAACAAAATGTAGCATATAAACATAATATAATAAACTGGCCTACCCCAATAGTAACAAAGGACGATGTAGAATGCAATAGTAACAAAGGCAAGAAATACGTTACCTACTCTAATGGTTCAAGCAAGCCCTTCAATTCTTCATTCTCTAAAAAGGAAAGATGAGTTACTTGATACTCTGGCTGTGTATAATACTTGATACATAGACACTTATAAGTTGTCACATGACATAAAACAACTCAAATTAAACTGAACTAAATTGTGGAAATCAGTGGTCATATATGAGTCAAAATCTGAATATCAGATTGATTGAAGAATCCTAACCTCTAATTCATGGACGCTTGTTTGTTGAAATAGGGATTTAGATATTTTTCATTTTTAACCGTACGTCTAGTAATTGCTTCACAAATTTGCTAGTCTAAGAATTAAATAAGTGTAATTTTTGTGTCATGATTCATCTAAACTAGGAATTATAATTTTGACAATTTAATTTGAATTACTTGTATTCCATCGCTATCAGAGAAAGAGGGCCCATGCTGAAGAAAATGTAACGTATGGGAATTATATCACACTCCACTAGAGTATGGGGTGATATTCCATGCTCCACAAGGCACATCATACACCCGTTGTACACATGGAATGCTTGTGCCTTAATCCAAACCATCAAAATTATGGAAACAGATGGCTGGCGTGGTGTGCCACCGACCACCAAGATATTCCATAGTGGTAACGGTGGCCGTAACAACTACCACTATTACCTTTACTATAGGGGTCACAACGAGCTGTCACTGTTACCTTTATGATAGGGGTCACAATGGCTATCACTGTTACCTTTATGATAGGGGTCACAACGGCTGTTACGGCCCTTGAAATGAAACAACTCCGAAAAACCTATATCTAATGTTGAATAAAATATGAAAAACTCATATTTACCCTCTAACATACCATTTCGGTTTAAGACCTTTATAGGGAAGCAATGGGCTGTTAACAGCGATTACGTGTTAGTTATTTTTCATGACGGTTGTTATGGCCGTTGTGATCCTGTAATGTCTAACGATTGCCATCGTTACCTTTACGTAATGACTTTTTTACTCTGTAGTAGCCTTTACGGCACACCATACCCACCACTCACCTCGTGGTGTGTTGATGTCACCAAGTTCTATGGGTCCTGTATGTATCATATCCACACCGTCCATCCATTTTGTGTGATCATTTTAGGGCATGGTAAAAAAAAGAGGCAGATGCAAAGCTCAAGTGGACCACACCACAGGGAGCAGTGACACCCACCTCTAAAACCTTCCTAGGGCCCACTATGATGTTTATTTGCCATCCAACCTATTGATAAGGTCAGACACATGGATGAAGGGAAAACACTAATATCAGCTTGATCCAAAACTTCTGTTGCCCTTGAGAAATTTTCAGTGGTAGACATTCAATATCCTCTGCTTTCTGTGGTGTGGTCCACTTAAGCTTTGGATCTTCCTCGTTTTTGGGCCTAGGCCCTAAAATGATCTCAAAAAATGGATGGATGGTATAGATATAATACATATATCATGGTGGGCCCCACGGAACTTTAGTAATGTCAACACACCACCAACATCCACACCACATAATCCGCTTCCTAAAATCACCTTGTTTGCTATGGATGCAGTATCACCTTCTTCACTATGGATGCAGTATGGAAGTGGATTGCGTGGTCTGCCACCCACCACCCACATCCATGGTGTGTTGAGGTCACCGAGTTCTATGGGCCCCACCATGCTGTATGTGTTATATCCACACCTTCCATTCAGTTTTCAAGATCATTTTATGCTATGACCCAAAAATTGAGGCAGATCCAAACCTCAAGTGGACCACACCATGATACTTGTGAGAAATCCACCCCATCCATCCCTTTTATGAGCTCATTTTAGGACATGCAACAAAAAATGAGCCGGATCCAAGACTCAAGAGGGCTGAAACCGTGAGGATTAAACATATATAGTTGAAATATTTGTGGGGTCACAACAGTTTTGAATCAGGTAATATTTGTGTTTTCAGTTCATTCCCGCGGGAATGACATTATGATCAGTATGGATGACATATAAACACCACTGTGGACCTAGGGATGTTTTAACGGTAGGAATTTCCCCACTGTTAGTCACACCGCAATGTTAGCCACCCCTGGAAATCGCTACTAAGACCTCCGTGTTAAAACAAGGTTATCTTCACACAGTCTAACACTTGAGCTATGGATTGGGGTGGTCTTCTGCAAATTATAACACATGTTTCACGGAGCATGTAGAATGCCCAACCTCTTTGGGCCACCATGTCCGTGTTGCATCCACTCCATTCATTAGGTGTGCTCCAATGCTTGGCCTTATAAGGCCAAGCATCAGCCGGATAAACGGCTGAGGTAGGCCACACAAGGAAATGGTGGAGATGGGACACTAACCATAATTTTGTGGGTAGGGCCATCTTGCATTATAGCCCATTCTTTAGGTGTGGCTCATGAGCGTGTAAAGGGAAGATGCAAAAACCAGGCTGATCCAAAACTTAGGCAGACCTCACTGTATGAACTTGGAAGTTTGTTGCACAACTTCACAATGTTGTTCCATTAGGTAGGCCAAGCTGAGAGTTTAGTTTATTTATTTATTTTTTAAATCTTGCTGATATTTTGTATGTAGGGTGAGCATAAGTGTTCTCGACTGTCTCTGCTGCTAGCCCAGCTGAAAGACCCTTGGCTTTTCAATAACAATTTCAGATATGAATGCTAAGGAGGCACACTAATTGCATTAGTGGGTGCGTTGCGCAGCTAAGGTGGGTGCGTGGCATGACTAAAAAAAAAAAAAGGAAAGAAAATGTTCTCTACTAAGGGATGTAGCTTCTTTGACGTGGCAGGCCTGACAGAAATTGATTGCTTAATAATCCCATCTAAAAGAGGTATTGCCAATGGTTTAGTACATTCCTCACCAATTGTTAGCTTTTCCAAAAATATCTTCAATTTCAATAAAAAAAAATGTATTTGCTCTTTCTTAAGAAAGGAGATGGAAACTGAAGACCCATGACAAAGAAATTAAGGGGGTGGTTGTTTTTTCATCTACCATCATAAATAATGTTTAACAAGTAATGATTGTATTTTAATTTTATTTGAAAAAATGGTCACCATCTTTTTTACCCTCATTTACCACCCTCTACATGTGAAAATGGAAAAAAAAAAAACACCCCCTAAGAGCTTCACAATATGACACATGCACATACATGTGTGCATGATCTAATCCATCCATCAAGTTAGTTTGAAATTCTGTGTGATCTAATCCACCCATCAGGTTAGTTTGACATTTTTTGTGTTTTTCTAAAAAGAAAATCTTGCTCAATCGGTATGTAGGCTCCAATATTAGAAACAAATGGATGGATTGGTAAAAAAAAAACTTCATTCAACTTTTTAAAAGCCATACATTTGTTTTGCAAACTGTAGCCCACCTAGTTGGGTGCAATAACCTAAATATTGGGCTAGGACATTAATGTAGTGATGTCGTTCTAATGGATGGATTCGATCTTATACCTATCGTACTATGCCGGCAAATGTGTGATGTGTACATGAGTGTGCCCTTTTTTTTACACGCTGATGCTTTAAACATCGAACAGTTGTTGTATTTCAATCCACAATAATTTTTGGAGTATCACATAATCAAAATGGTTGATATAGTACTGGATCTATTATTCAGATATATAATCAGATAATATTGGCTCCACACATCCACAGTGGTCCTAGTGATGAACCATCCAACAATGCACATAAACCTGCCTGCTAGCAAAATATAGGCTCATATTGAGGACCCTTTTATTTCACTCTTTCCATGGTAAATATCGAAAGGGTGGATGGATGGGGAGTGTCCATCCAGTGGGCCCTGCTTTGGATGAAACCAATGGTGTCAATGGGCTTCGATAGGAGTATCCATCTTATTTTTATATATTAATCATGTCTATGTAGTTAATGAATGACATTATGTTCGGACGTGTATCAAGCATCATACCAAATAATTCAGTTTTGGAGATGCTAAGCTGTTAAATCATTGCCTATTAGTGTAGACCTTAATGCTGTTGATGAAATGCATTTGTTTCTCAGGTCGCACCATTGATAGACTCTGTGGTAAAAAAAGCCGTTTGACACTTGGATGCTATGTTGAGACAAACTCCTTTTTGACGTTGCATGTTTGCATCTACTTTCATAAACTCCATTGGGAGATCTTCACAAGCCCTGTTGGATCCCCCCACCGGCGGAGCCAGGATTTTCTTCCAGGAGGGGCGCACAAGCACACGCCAAAGAATGGGGCAGATCCAAAGCTCAAGTGGACCCACCACAAGAAACTATGGGGATTGAACGCCTACCACTAAAAGCTTTTGGGGTCCATAGAACTTTTTGATCAAAACTAATATTTGTGTTTTCCCTTCATCCATGTCTGCGTGAACTTATAAACAGGTTGGATCTCAAATAAACATCATAGTGGGCCCGAGAAAGGTTTCAATGGTGGGCGCTACCTATTCCCACTATTTCTATGGTGGGGTCCATTTGAGCTTGAATCTGCCCCATTTTTTGTTTCAAGCCATAAAATGATCTCTCCAAATGGTTGGATGGTGTGGATACAACACATACATCATGTTGGGGCCCATAGAGTTTGGTGACGTCACTTGAGCCCTTCAGTAACCAGGGCGTGGTTGGGTGGATCTCCGGATCCATGGAAGGTCGGTGAATCCCTAATTGTGTGGCCCACTGTGATGTATGTGCCTTACATCCACACCATACATCCATTTTGATAGATTATTTTAAGGCATGACTCCAAAAATTAAGCAGATCCAAATCTTAGGTAGACCATACCACATGAAATAGTCTTGATTGAATCGTCACCATTACAAACGTCATGGAGGACAACAAAATGTTTATTTTCTATCAAACCTGTTGATAAGGTCAAAAAATACCTGGATGAAGAGACACACAAATATAAGGTTGATCCAAAACTTTTATAGCACATGAAAAGTTCTTAATAGTGATTACTACTGTTTATTGTATTATGGCCTACTTAAGATATGAATCTGCTTCATTTTTTCTATCGTTCCCTTAAATGAGTTTCCAAAACTGATGAATGGACTGGATATAAGGAACAACCTCCGGTTCAGGGATTCCACCAACCTTGGTGGATCCACTAAGGTCGCTCTCCAGTGCGTCTGAGATTTTTTGGGAACGGATGCAGATTCTGCATAAGCTGTTTTAGGTAGTTACGTGAGGCATACCATGATGTTTTCGATCAATCTACACCATCCATCCATTTTTTCCTACTTATTTTAGGACCATAGATTAAAAAATTAGAAAATCCAAGGCTCAAATGGACAATACCACATGAACCAACCAGAATTGAACTCTTAATAACTGAGAACTGCCCCCCCCCCCCCCCCCCCCCCCCGGCTCTGCCAGTGGATTCCCCCACTCATCAAAATAAAGGGGCTCAATCAAAAGTGGCGGAGGCTTGCTTTTGCAGGGAAAATCCCTTCCACATAAGTCACATCCAACCAGGGCCGTAGGTGGGTTTCAAGAGAAATGCATTGTACGTGATGCTCATCTGTCAATCACCCAATGTATTTAACCTAACTTCAGCTGTCATGTTAGCATCTGGTTTTTCCCTTCAGATTTGGACCGCTCACTATTTACTTCAAACCATCCATTTGATACCCCATTAATTGGATGGTTAGTGTAATTCCGGAGATGCATTCCATTCACAATGGGACCCACAATTTGGATGGGTCAGAAAGCCGTACAGCAAGTGGCACTTTCTACGAGTAACAAAGGAGTAACGCAAATATAAATAACGTCTTTGTCATGTTAATATACGAATTTAAATACATTGGCATCATTGCTTTTGTTACTACAAATAACATACAGAGCTCCATGCTGAAGAGGCGATTCATGACGAACGTGTGAGATTTGGGCTGCTCACCTAATGGGGACCACCATGACATGCCCTGACCATGAAGTTCAGCTGATCCACTCATCAGGTGGGCCAGTTTATCAACATAGACAGTTGGCCACATTGTCCCTTCACCCATTTTTCTCATACTGCTGGGATCGACCACCTTGATGATTCAATCAGAATGAGGGGGGACGTCTACGGTGGGCCCCACTTGATGGGTGGAGTGATGCACCACTTCTTCCATGAATAGCCCCACTTCAGCCTAGCTCTTCAGCATCAATAATGCATAACAAAAACATTATATTTCACGATGGCATTCCCGCTTGTAAGGTTGAACTTGTGAGTCTGAACCAGGGCGTAGCCCCTGGCGAACCTAAACAGCCCACTCCCTCCCACCACTGGCATCTCCCTCAACTTAGAATTTACGGTGTTCCTCCCGAGCACCGTAACTGTACTCCCATTGTATTTCCCATCCATGAATGCAAAGTTCATGGCCATGATCAATCCGATCTCCTGCTGCGATGCGCAGGCGTACAGCCCCTGAGCTCTGCCTAGTAGCTTTGATGTGGGATCGGGGCCCACCGTTAATGGATCGTCGATAACAAATACTGAACTGAACGCAGTGCTCGATATGTTGGCCGATGGGCCACTGGCGACTAGGATGGTAGTGGGTTTGGGACCACTTAGGGTGTCATGCCAGTAGAAGCGTATGTGGGAGATTTTCTCCTTACCGAATCCGGTAGCTGGCCGTAGAATGGATGGTGATGATCGGTCGGATTTTGCAGCGGCGGCGACGACGACCAAGAATAAGAGAATGATGGGTGTGGAAGGGGACTTGGGAGGTATTGTGGCCATGGTGATCAACTGCAGTGATTTAGGATAGCTGGGTGATATGGTTGCATACTTGCATTGCAGGTATTTATAGCATTGAGAATGGTAGCTTTTGAGCTTCTTCACAACTACATCTATTCTTGACCACACATGCAAACCGTGCTCTTGTGTGGACATCCTAGCCGACCATTAGGTGGGTTCCACTATGTAGATAACCCGGTCTGTAGATCAGTAAGCTTAGGTCATTCGGTGGACCTCAAAACCATGTACAATTAAGAAAATTTTGCAGACGGTCCATCATTTGATATTTTTACAAGTGGCTGAGATGGTGAGTTGGGTACCTGATTTTTGGGAGAAGTCATTACACTGTAGGTCCCACGAGCACAGTCCCATGTGATGAACGGATCTGATGTTTACTTTATGATCCATCACCACATCTGGCCTTGAATAGAGCCGCCTCTGAGACCAACAAAACTTAGCCTCATGGGATACAAAACGTAGCATGAAAACATAATAAAAAACTGGGCCCCACTCCTTACTGGAAAATAAAGGAAAATATTGCAGAACGGAATGTGATAGGACGAGGCAGATAAAATAGAAAGTAGGAAAAGGATTGGTCACCTACTCATGATGATTAAAGGGAACGCTTTAATCTTGATTTATTTAAAAAAGAAGGACGAGTTATTTGATACTCTAGCTGTGTATGATGCTTGATGCACATGCACTTATAATACTCTAGCTATCCTAGGAAAATGTAACAACGAGGATTGTATCACACCTCACCAGAGTACGGCGCACTATTCCCTACTCCACAAGGCACATCGTACACGTGGAATGCTTGTACCTCAATTGAAACCATCAAAAATCAAATCATGGTATTTGACGTGGATGCAATATGGGCCTAAGTCAACTGAGAAGTCATTTGGCAGTCTTGAAACAGAGGGATTTGAGGGTGAATGAGCCATGAGGGAGTGGTGCATTGGGGAGCGTGGAATTGGAGCGATATGGATTTGAGTGTATTACAAATTTTCCTTTTCAGCTGGCTCTGAAAGCACAAGGGAGAGGTGACAATAGGGTGTATTTGGATTCCGATTTTGCTCCATTCCTCTCCAATTGGCATTTTTTAATGGTTGCATGTTCGCCCCTCCAATCCCTTCCACTAGAAACTACTCCCATTTGTGGCAAATTTCTTATCCTTTAGTATATTTGTTACCCTCAATTCAGCCCGTTAAGATCGCTTGTGTGACTAAGGGTCTAGATTGGATGTACATGTGCAAGTATGATTGCCTGGGCATGCCAGAGTTTGCTTGACTCAAGGATTCTAACTAAATCATTAGTGCCCAATATGCCAAGATGTACAGATTGGAGACTGGACTGGGATCCAAAGTCCTCTCGACCATCGATTGATGCGCTCCATGCATACTCAAGCGATTTGTGTAAGGATAAGGGTTAGCTCTCACAAATGAGTTCTTTTTTGCTTTGTGTTGGTTGAATGCACGATCAACCAACTTAAGGACTTTAATTACACCAATGCTTTAACATGGTATTTCTCAATCAGAATGGAATATTTACACATAAAAAAGCAGAGGCTAAAATAAACACGATTGATTTTATTAATATTCAGCCTTGTTACAACCGTCATGCTCTGCAACTGTATATAAATAAAAGTGAGAAATGAAATAAATGCGTGATGCACTTATCAAAATAGACGATTGAGGTAAGTGGTTAGCAGGATATGACTAGGGTATGAACAACTAAATCGAAACTCAAATGAATATGGTGATATGTTAACTTAAGGTCATAAATATTTAACCTATTCCTAAGATAAATGTACTGCAGCAGAAGCTGCTAAGCGGATTAGACTAGAAAAAAGTCAGTAAGATAATTGTAAAAGTAGATAAATGTGTTTGGCATGGGCCTCGAGCTCTTCTTCGACTGCTCCCTTTATAG
This sequence comes from Liriodendron chinense, assembly GCA_003013855.2. Taxonomy (NCBI): domain Eukaryota; kingdom Viridiplantae; phylum Streptophyta; class Magnoliopsida; order Magnoliales; family Magnoliaceae; genus Liriodendron; species Liriodendron chinense. The sequence continues at coordinate 189,993 of ML058339.1, read as the reverse complement.
CTTGCTCAAGGTGGTGAGAGCCCCTCGGTAGGCTTTTGGGTTCTTCTAGATTGTCGCGCGGGCTTTTCGGATACGTAATACTTTCCTTAGCAAGCCGTGACTTGCTTTTGAAAGAATAACTAATCCTTTGTGGAGATCTTTGTGGCCAACTAAAGATCTGGCCTGATGCCTCTAGAGTTCCTCTGACGAAGACGATCAGGCCAAGGTCTGGGGAGTTTAAGGGATGATCTCTATCGAACATAACCATTCAATGTCTCTTGGTAGTCAATCTTGTACATTTTGAGGTGTTGAACGGTCTAAATAAAACCTCCTCATTTGTTCAATCACCCAGATGGTGATGGTCTGGAGTGCTGGAGGAATTTGACTCCTGACATTGATCTATCATCTGGATAGATCATATCTCCCATTCTTTTTATTCCGATCATCGTATAGAATAGGAACTAATATGGGTTCAGCCGTCCCTTTACGATTCGTCTCTAGGACTACTTTCGGGTTGACTTGAATGTTAATTTGACCTCTTAATCTTCGGAGTCCTCTGAATCGATGTTGGTTCCCTAAACATCTCTGAGAAAATCTTTTATTTTAGACGACCTCGTGGATAAGATCATATTCAGTTATGGGATATGCTACGCTTGCTTGACAGGCCTATTATAGTTGTGCCAGGTACGTTGCCTCATTTAATGGGCATGCCGATTGTGGCTACGTGGCATGCGACGATTCTTTCCCTTAAAGGGCCTGATAAAGTTTCGTACCATCCCATTGATGACAGAATGTGTAACGTCTAAGGAATATCAAACCCAAATATCTTCGGGTGCGAGTACAGATTCTATATATTCAAGTTTTCGGCAGCCGCTCGATTTTATGACACGTGTCAGTACAGGGCTCGCATTCAGTGGACGTGCGAGTTAATGCAAGCATCAAGACCGTAATTATTCATCGTTGGAATAGGCGCTCTTTCAAAGGGTGGTGGCCCGAGCATAGTACTTGGCCACTATTTATGGAATGAGTTCGACCGTGAATTGTATCCCACTCTTGTCATGAATGTTCATCCTTGCCTTAGTGCTTCCTCACTCTTGATCTCGGCCGGCTTGATCAGTGGCCATTTTCATGGTTTAAATTATCTTCGACAAAGTTGGGTACCATTTCATTAGATATCAGCCTTTAATGGGATTCCTACTTTCTCGGGCATCCATATCTTGTGGAAGATAGGCTCGTCTATGCATGACCTTCTTTACCTTTAGTGACCCTTCTCATGTTGCTAACCACTTCCCGTGTACTTCATCCTTTGCACCAATTCGGAGCCTAATCTTTCATACTATTTCTCTTTCAACAATGCTTTTTGCTGTAGGCTCTAGCTACCTTGAGCTTATGGGCCCTTAGATTATCGAGGGCCTATAGACACATACTGTCCAGTTCCTTTAATTCCATGAGCATGGACTCATTAAACTCGATTGAGGTTAGCTTATGTTGATATGCTACCCTTATGGATGATACATTGATTTCCATGGGAAGTATTGCATCATGCCCATAAGTTAATGTAAAAACTGTCATCGTAGTACTTATTCTCTATGAGGTTCTGTAGTCATAAAGTACCTTAGATAGTGCCGTGTGCCACTGTTGTGGATTATTCTCTACCATTCTTTTGATAATATTTTTCAACATTTTGTTGGTCAAGTCGGCCTGATTGTTGGCCTGAGCATAATACGGATACGGTGTAGAGTATATGAACTTGAACTTATATGCGGCTGTAAACTCTTGGATTTCCTATCTTGAGAAAGCTACTCCCTTGTCGACCGTGATTGTCTCGGGAATGCTGAACCGATGAATGATGTGCTCCTTGATGAAGTCTATCATCTTGGCCTGTTTAGTTCCTTTTGTCATCTGTGCTTCCACCTATTTAGTGAAATAATCAGTTGCGGCAATAATGAAGCTCTATAGTTTCGAAGAAGTTGAATATATCTAACTTATAATGTTAATTGCCCATCCTCGGAAAGGTTCTATGATCACTTCACAATTGGGTGAAGTTTTGATGATGAGATTTGCAGTAATGGGCTGTGTCTTTGACATGCTTGACATTTCTTCACGTATTCGATGCAATCCTTTTGTATAGTTGACCAGTAGTAACCATGTAACCCCTAAGAAATCGTGAGTCGAGTACCCTAGATTTCTCGGGTGTTAGCTTAGGAAAGATACACGTAGATGCCCATGTAGACCAATTAACCCTCAAAACATAATCAATAATCATAGTAGCTTTTAAATCAACAGCATTATGAGTTAAGCAAGGATAACTAAATTCGAAATATATGGCAAATTAAAAAATTCAAAAGTGTATAATTTCATAAGTGGTGTTTGCCTAGATGAGGATTATACAAACTACAATGCACTCCCAATGAAATGATAGAGTCCACCCAGCTGGGGACTTCAATATACATGTCTAAAATAAGAGAAACCCAAAGGTCTAGTGTCTTGGCCCAAAACTCTAATAACACAACTGCCACTAAGAACTCTACCTACTCCAACCAACTCGAGCCTGGAAGTACGATGTCTCCACTACAAGGTCTAACTAGGCCTCATCTAGTGTATCTGTTCCTGAGGTACTTACATCGATCACCTAGTTGGTGTTTTAAAACACCGTTTCAGGTGGGAGTGAATAGTTAACTCAGTGGTTCTATTGCCCTAAGTTACACATGTTATCAAACACAATCAAGAATAGGTAACGACACCACATAAGTCAACAAGAAATTCCTAGTTTAGTTATATAAATGTGTGAATGAATAATATGCAGATGTATGCCCCGATCTCCATAATCCCCAATAACGAGCAAACAATAGTGGCTCCTCACCAACATCACCCACAAAATAATCGAGCAGACAATGAGGGGCTCGTCACCTCCATCACCCGCAAAACATATATGTGCGCCATGAGAGTAACCATATATGATTAGTCGAATATTTACTAGTCAATTTCAACCAGCAAATTGGTGGAGCCAAGATACCATCATTGTACCATGAGTTTAACCAAGACTATCTGGCTCCTTGCGTTGCGTTGTCAATCATCGCCAATAAACCTTGATCCAAATTTTGGGTTTATCACCCAAATTGATACATGGTCAAGAGATGGCTTGTCGACCAACACTTATTGGCGTTGGCTCGTCAACCACGCATAATCAAGGCGGAAGGGCTTGTCACCCAATCTTCCATAATATGGTAGACTCGTCACCTCCAACGATGCTCAATGGTTACTACGGGGATGCTCGTCACCCCAGCGTAAGCCGACAACTTAAACACAGTGTCCCATACCACCATGCCCAACTCGTGAGATTTAGTGGATCATATCGTAGTATGGTTTTAAGTGGACTATTTACAATGGGAATGATGGTACCTTGGGTTTGTAAATATGTGGTGATCGATAGCAATACAATCATGTCCAGCCCGACATTAGAATGATCCGATCGACAATGGAGAACATTAGGGAAACCAACCTTAGGCACACATGACCCACGTAGCCCTCACACTACGGTCGGTCACCCGCATTCATCCCCAATCGACTGCACGAGTCTAGGGTAATCGACCACAACCGACCACCTTGTCACTTGGGCATTTATCGAGCTGAACTCAACAATATTTTACTTTGAATCACTACGGAAACAAGTTGAGAGTACGAACGATCGATTACTAAACATATCATATACATGAAACTCATTTTCCACAATAACTTGTCTCTTTATGTCGACCACATGTTCCAAATAAATTCTCAAACATGAAATCCATCTAAACACTTCCCCCAACAAGCAACCAGCCACACACATTGCATTTGAAATATTTCAGTAACTTTAACAACCATCATATATGAAATCAAGCAACATGCATGGCGAACAAATCATCCCAACAATATTAACTGACATAATGTAAGCAATCGAGCAACATGCATGATGAATAATCTATTTTAGCAACGAATGCACGGGCCTAGATATAGCTAACTAATCAAACAAGGTTCATTAATTATGGTTATCGAGGTTCGATAATGGAAACCTAGGGGTAATGGTTCGCACCTTGGATTTCCTGGATTCAAGGTCTTATGGCTGAGATTTGGAGAAATTTGTGAATACTTCAACAAATTAGAGGTTGCATGTAAGAGATTTAGGAATTTTAGTAAGAAAAGGCTATAATTAGAGAAGGTGGGCCATCTATCTTACCTTCAACAGTGATTCAAGGGTGATCTAGAGGAGAAGACTAGTGGTTAGGCCGTAGCACATGCACCCAGGAGGCGATGATTCTACATGCACACTCCTTCTCACCACACTTTCTCCACCTTCACACTCTCTCAATTTCCCTCTTCTTCACTCTCGATTTCTGAAAAATCGAATTTGTGAGAGAAATGCCCCAATGGGCTCTTTTTGTAATGCCACATGTGGCATAAATAGCCCTACTGGCTTAGTCTTTGGTGGTTTGACCCTATGGAAGGATGTTTCTAGTATTTGATGCCTACCTGGGTCCACCTGGGTCAATCTAATCCATGAAATAGTTGCTACCTACGGAGATCCACCTATGGTCATGATTTCCCACATTTTGGATGTAGTAATCAACGAATATGGCGATAAGTTCATTTAATGGTTACCAATCATTGATCGAGGCTGTCTGTGGACAAATGATTGAGACTAGTATATTAAGTTCCATCGAATCTAAATACCCAAAAGCCACAACTTCGCGTAAGTTCATATGACAGAATTCACTTAAGTTGTCGTGTTATCTGGGAAGGCTCACAGATTACACGTGCCACCCTCTCGACTCTAAGTTGAGTAATTCGACTCATAGCCTTGGCTCGATGTCTCATGAGGGACGTCAAGCCCAGTAAGGTGAATAGTTTTCCATAACCTTTTGGCCGGCGGGCTACTAACGATCGTCCTAGAGCTCGTTTGGAGTTTTTGATTATTTTTAGAATAAAGTTAAAGGTGAGATTTCTGGGGTATGATATGTGGTGTCCGATCTACCTATGTTTGAAGTTAGACCTCTAGAAAGTTAGAGGAATTAGTGTTTTAGCTAAATCTATTCTCATCCCTTAATTCCTAAGTTATATGGGACATTTGTTTAATTCAGATCATGCACATAATCCAACCCGTCAGTTGTGTTGGTTTTCTTTAGATCTTTGTTATGTTGCGGTTAGGTAGGTTTATTGATGGTGGGGTCCAATAGATCTTAGCCTTAGATTCGTAGACCATGTGATTAGGCTCAAGGTTTAGATGATCAGGCGCATTCGTTAACTTTCTAAGGGAGACTGATCGAGTTTGTATGGTTCTTCAGTTGTTTTGATTAATTAATGGTTGGTTTCTTGGATTTCAGCCGTCGATTCATAGATCTCGAGGTTATGACTAAGATTAGGCGATTAGATGAAGTCAGCGGCTTCCGTATCAGAGTAATCCACATATTTTTATTAAGTTTAAATTTTCAGAACGAGGCTCCCTAAACACTTTTTAAGTATTTTAAGTCTGAATATGGGTACATGCACCTATGCTTACCTAATTGTTGACGCCTAAATATTGCATATTTATTTCCTACTAAGCATTGATTTCATTATATACATTAAGCTAATCTTTCCTAATTATGTGTGTTTCATGTGTAATGAATGATTTGAAGACCAATACCAAATTCATGCTAAAAAGGAAAGAATTAAAGCGTAAAAGGAATTATGAAGAAAAAGCTTGAAGAAATCAAGTTAAAAGACCTGAATTGGCAAAAAAACTCACAGTGCAGAAATCCAAGGCCAGAAACTAGTCAGAATCCAAAATTGGAGGAAATGACCCTGTAGTGTTACTAAACTGTTTTTATGGACTTCACTTGACCGAAGGTCAAAATTTTGGTCGACTGAAACTCAGACGAAAATTGAGTTTAGTTGTAGGACTATTTTGGGAAAGTTCGGTCGATCGACACTGATGCGAAAAATTTAAGCGATTTTTGCACAATTGTGGAGTTTGTTTCCAAATTTGTTTATGACTTTCCTAAGGTGGTGCAAAGTCGGCTCCAAAGTCTATTTAAAGGTTTCTAGGCTTATTTTTAGGGGAATCTAAGTAAGGAGGGAGGAGAGAGAGAGAGAGAGAGAGAGAGAGAGAGAGAGAGAGAGAGAGAGGAGCTCAAAGGTGAAGCGGCCACGCCGGTTCTACACCAGGTTTTCTAGTTTTCTTATTTTTTAATTCATTTTTTTGTTTGAGTTAGCCATGCTAGGTTAATCTTCTAGTTAGGGCTGAGAGGTGCACCTTCTAGTTTGTTTATGATGTTCTAATTCTTTTGATTCAAGTTATGATTTGAAGGATGAACAATGGATTGATTAGTTTGAATAAAGTTGATAATTTTAGATAACTCTAAAGTTCTCTTATGATTAAGGTTATATAAGTTTCTTAGATTAATCTAAGTGGTTTTATAGGTTTTGATTTATAGAAACCCTAGATTCATCGTGATTTTCGGATACAGTGAATGCTTCAAGTTATCTATAAGTTGGAAATCTAGATTTTGGATTGGAACTAATGAATCGAAGGTTATATATGTTTCAGTTTGTTTAATTTTGATTTAACTACTCCATCATCCGATTGAATAGGATAGGACTTAGATTCTAGTTGAGTTATCTAATTGAATCAAGTGAATTAGACGTTGTAAATAACTAAAGTACATCCTTTGAAACCCTAATGTTTTTTTTTCATTGATTTTTCCTTTTCAATTGAATCCATCTATCCTTAATTCAATTTTAGTTTAGTTTAGATAGTTTATTTCTAGATCCTAGTTCGCCTTTGAGTGTTTGAACCTATATCTTTTCGGTGGATCGACCTCAGTCTCATTGAGATTATTATTACATCGCGACCTTGCACTTGTGGTTGTGAACACTAATAAATCAAAAAAATTTCTAGTGAAGCCTGAGTAGGAAAAAATCTGGGGTGTTATAAACCATGTCTTCAGATCCACCAACACATCTTTTGTCCCCCTTGGTGGGCTTCATAGTTACCCTTTTGAACCTCTCCCATTACTACCATTATTTCACCTCATCCTAGGCATCTGAGCAGAGGGCCATTGACCCCTTTTCTATAGAGGTCATCATCCAAGATGAGAAAGTGAAGGGACATTCGTCGCATTGATCTCATGGTCTTTGGGCTAGGCATAAAAGATATTGGATGATGAGGTGTCGCCAATCGTTAGCCGTAACCTCTATTGATGATGCTTTGGTGATCAGAAGCCTTCTTTATGTAGTGGTAATGAGCGCTTTTGAACGGTAAGGAATCTTTTAGATAATTCCTCCGAGAGCTTCAATTCGACTGTAATTTATGTCATTTCATTGAGTTCCTAAGGAATATAACTTCAATCTACATCATCGAACTGATTCAACAACTGTACTACTGCACCGCAGTAAGGCATAAGGGTCCAGCTGACGCATTTGTGCTTTCCCGCGAGCTGATTTAGCACCAATTGAGAATTACTTACAAGCTTAATACGCTTGGCCCCCAACTCCCTTAAAATTTTCAAGCTAATTATTAATGCCTCATATTCGACCTGATTGTTGGTACAATCAAATTCTAGTTGGAAGGTTTTAAGCCTAAAATATTATATAGTTAACCCCAATTTCATGTTGATATTACATTAAACAAAGTGTTTAAAAGTGCTAGCTTAGAGTTTTTTTGTGATTATAGGAGCTTGAGAGAGATTAGAAAGAAAGGAGCTTAATGGAGGATGTTTAGATATGTTTAAAGAACGATTGGAACCAAGCAAAAGAGGAAAGAAAGGAAGAAAAAGGAAGAAGGAAAAATTTTATAAAACTGCAATTTATAGTAGTTTGAGACCAGTCACTAGGACTGTGCGGCTAGTCGCCCAAAGCCAGAGACATGTCGTAATAAACTTGCGACTAGTCTAATTTCATGAAGATTTAGGTGTTGCTTGCTGGACTATTTGGGTGTCGCCAGTACATGTTGATGAGTGCCCAATATTGCATATTTGGACCCTCCACACACACCTCAACCTCATGGGAACTTTCCATGAGATAGAGTGCATAGTACCCCCCCCCCCCCCCCCAACACACACACACACACACATATGAGAGAGAGAGAGAGAGAGAGAGGAATGCTCCCGTGCACACCAATTCTCTAGAGAACTTATGAGCACTTTTTGAGAACTCATCTCACATGATATGAGCCCAAAATCTGAATCGTTCATGTGATGCAGTACCCTAAGAAGCTTCCAAGGCTCAACTTTTACCTTGATCCAGAACTTAGGTGCTTAGATGGCCCACCAAAGTTTTGGATCAGGGTAAAAGTTAGGCCATGGGGGTTTTGGGGGTGCTGCATCACGTGGACGGTTCAGATTTTAGGCTCATATCATGTGAGATGAGTTATTAGAAAGTGCTCACAGGTACTTGTTCGCTTCCCCAAGTGTAGGGTTGCGATGTAGTAATAATTAGGTAGAGACCGAGATCGTTCTCAGGGACTTATTTAGGAATTCACAAAACGACTTCCAATAATCTCTAATTGAGACAAGCTAAACAAGTTTTGATACTTTGATATAGATGAGAATTTGAAATTAAAAGTGAATGTAATTATGTAAAAGAGCACTAGGGGTTCGAGGATCCACTTATAATAATCCTTGATACATAATTCGCCGTGGTTTCCCAATTATACAACTAGAATCAAAATTAAATCCTATCTAGCCGGATGATAGAGCAGTTAATTAAGGAAAACAGTCCAATTCATGTGTTGTTCATAAACATGATTCCCTCAATTCAAGTTAGGACTTGAGCACACTCAATTGCATAGGTCAATCCTAGTTCCAATAGGTTAAGATCACAACTATAATAATCATCAAACCCCGTCACAAAGTTTAACTATATCATGATTTGAACTTCATTCAAATCACATGCATAAGCAACACCTAAATCAGACTTTAGAACAAAAGGTAGAACTTTGGTTTGAAGTTCCCACATGAGGATCCAAGTCCAGAGCGTGTTGAATCAGATTCCTCGGAGCGTACAGGTCTAGATCCATGCAAAACAACTAAGAACTAAAGCAATTCTTCCAAACATCCATGAGTCATCATAAGATTAAGAAAAACTATTTAGAACTTTATTCAAACTTCAATAAACCATTATTCAATCAATAAATCCAGCTTGATATCATATAAAATGAATTAAAGTATCTTAAATTCACTACAAGCTTCACCTCTTAGCCTTAGCTCAGAGGTTTAGCCGATCATGATCAAAGGAAACATGAAATCAACTAAAAACATGAAAACTAGAAAGCAAACTAGAGAAGGGAGCTGTAGAACTCCGAATCCGTCTTTTACCACCTCCCACTATAGTAGATCTCTTTTAAGATACCTTAGGAACAAGGTAGAGGAGTCCTTTTATAGATTTCGGCCTCCGATTGAGCAGAATCTTCGAGAAAATGCGTAAAAGTTGCGCAATGCAACAAATTTCGGAGCTTGTAAAACAAGCTCTATTACACAGACGACCGGTCGGACGACTGGTCTGAGCCCATGGTTGACCGGTTTGACGACCGGTCGTAAAAGCCAAAAACAGTCTAGTGAGTTTTCAGAAAATTCATCCTAACTTTTGAATTAATCGACCGGTTTGACGACCGGTCTGAGTGGTGGATGACCGGTCTGATGACCGGTCGTGATTGGTTCAGCAAGGTTTGGCAGCAGAGGGTCTTCCTGTTGAGTGTTCGGACCTGGTCGGACGACCGGTCTACAGTGTAATCTTCTGTACTTCTTCGCTTCTCTTTCTCCGTTGCTTCTTTCTTCCACCCTTTGGCACTTGGTCTTTTGATCTTTAATGTGTACAGAGTGACCTTTTAAGCATTGAATTGGTGAAGTTCCCTTCTCGTTCCTACATTCACAAAACATGCATTATAATAGTCTTTAAACATGTGAATCATGCATAGTTAGTGATGAAATGGGGTTAAAATATACACATTTAAGAGCTCAACACACCCCCTAACCAGCATTTTGCTAGTCCCGAGCAAAACATGCATGGAACAAGTTCCATTATCTAAAATCCAACTCTCTTTCAGAAACTATGCTTCTATACATTTTAAGACGTGCAAGTGTAAAAATCGAAAAAAACTGAGTGATAGAAGTTGAGGCCTTAGACTTCTCAAAACATAACAGGTGTTCATATAGAATTCACGCTGATTGATTGATAAATAGAAGAATCCAAACAAATTTAACCTAGTGTGCATAGTGAATGTCCATCTCATAAATTTTCGAAGTTAGCTTCTTCATGACTCAACTAGATTAAAGATCTGAAGGTGTACATATCAACATCAAGCCTATGACAGGAATTTGCCTTACTGTCCCTTTGACGACTTTCACACTACTTTCCATTTTCGGCTTTGGTTACAAGTAGACCATCCGCTGGTTGGTAATAGGTAGCTATTTTAAAAAATTTCCACCATATTGTCAATCATACCCATATTTTCTTTCCTCCTTTCCTTTTCATACACATTAGATAGGATTTTTAGAAATCCATATCTTTCATTTTTTTTTCCATGGACAAGGATGGACAAAGTACCCCTACTTGGTTCCTCAACACCTCAAATCTAAGTCTAGCCAATCCATAAATCTACATAATCCTTTCAACCTATGAAAATCATGTACTGTGAACTAGGTGTAAGAGTTTCAAATTTTCTATCAATCATATAAACAGGGAATTCATATATAAAACCATTATATCAAAGGTAGTTCAAGACTCGCAACATTAATCACTTCATATCTCCTTTTGTTATGCTTGTATCATCCCGAATACATAGAAACAAGGTTTTCCAAAAGAGTTTTGATTTTTTGGAAAAATTGAAAAAATTCTACATACCATTAATTGCTTGAAATGTTATAAAACACTAGCTTCATTTAGAAGTCTCACCCCTAACCAAATCTTTCATTGTCCTCAATGTAAACGATATACAATGAGCAAAATATGAGAGTAATGCTAAAATTAAGAGGAGTGAGGACTGAGTGTACCTGAGAGAGTAAGAGTTGGAATTCTACTTCCTTCTAACAAACCTATGAAAAATAAATAAAGCAAAAAGCAACAAAATCCTAGTTCTAAACTACGCTATACCTCCATCAGACTAGGAGATCAAATATACTGATACACAAGATCAATCAGAGGTATGGACATACCTTCTGAGGGAAAGTTCTCAAAGAACGGCTTTAAACGCTGACCATTTGCTTTAAAGATGTTGTTGTTTCTTGGATTCAACAACTCGATAGTCTCATAAGGATAAACAGTTTTCACAATGAAGGGACTTGTCCATCGAGACTTCACTTTCCCTGAAATAAATGTAGCCGGGAATTATACATAAGGACCTTTTGATTAATCGTGAAGGTCTTACAAATGATGTTCTTATCATGGAACACATTCGTTTTGTCCTTGTAAATTCTCGCATTTTCATATGCCTATTTCTGGAGTTTCGTAAGTTTATTCAATTGAAGTTTGTGCAGCGAACTTGCTTAGTCAGAATCAAAATTCATTTTCTTTATTGCCTAATATGCCCTATTTTCCGATTCCACAGGCAAGTGACAAGCTTTTCCATAGATAAGTCTATAGGGAGACATTCCAATAGGGGTCTTGAAAGCTATACGGTAAGCCTAGAGCGCATTTGTAAGTCGAAGTGACCAATCCTTGTGATCAGGGTTTACTGTTTTTTCTAAGATATGTTTGATTTTTTTGTTGGATATCTCAGCTTGTCCACTTGTTTGTGGGTGATAAGGAGTGCTCAGCTTTATGATTGACACCATATTTCTTCATTAAAGCTTCAAATGGGCAAGTAAAGAAGTGAGACCCTCCATCACTGATAATGACTCGATGAGTTCTAAATCGGGAAAGAATAGTTTTCTTTTAAGAATCTAATGACTGTTTTATAATCATTATTCTGACATAGAATTGCCTCGACCCATTTTGAAACATAATCGACGGCAAGCAAAATATATAAATTTCCAAAATAAGATGAGAATGGACCCATGAAATCGATGCCTGAACAATAAAAGATTTCTATTGGTAAGATGGGATTGAGTGACATCATATTTCTATGGGATATTCCTCCCAATTTCTGACAAGGCTCACACGTTTTACACAACTCATGGGTATCTTTGAACATGGTGGGCCAATAAAATCCACATTGCAGAATTTTGGTAGTCTTCTTAGCCGAAAAGTGGTCCACCACGCGCCTGAGAATGATAAAAGGAGATGATACTCTGTTGCTCATCATCCGGCACACATCTCCTTATAATTTGATTGGGATAGTACTTGAATAAGTACAGGTAGTCCCATAGGAATTTTCTCACCTTGTTGAAGAACTTATCCTTATCTTGCTTTTTCCAATGTGTCAGAATTGTACCTGTAGCAAGATAGTTAGCAATGTCCGGATATCATGGTTATTGAGAGACTTTGAAAAGTCGTTCATCAAGGAACATGTTATTAATCGCAGTCGTCTCAGGGGAATCGGTGAAGATAAGTCGTGAGAGATGGTTAGCCACTACCTTTTCTACTCCCTTTTTATCTCGTATTTTTATGTCGAATTCTTGGAGTAAGAGGATCCATCTCAACAAGCGCGATTTAGCATCCTTCTTAGAAAGAAGGTACTTAAGTGCGGCATGATCGGTAAATATTATGATCTTGGATCCGATCAAGTAGGAGCAAAACTTGTCCAAAGCAAATACTACGACTGAGAGTTCTTTTTCCGTAGTGGTATAATTTGCTTGAGCCGAGTTTAGAGTTCTACTTACATAGTATATGACATATGGCTTCTTCTCTTTTCTTTGGCCTAACATTGCCTCAATAGTGTAGTCACTCGTATCGCACATAATTTCAAAAGGAAGGCTCCAATCAGGTGGTTGTATTATGGGAGCACATGTCAACATACCTTTAAGTTGTACAAAAGCATTTTGACAATCCTCATTCCACTCGAATGAGTTTTCCTTTTGAAGGAGGTTACATAAAGGATGAGAGAGTGAACTAAAGTCCTTTATGAACCTTCTATAAAATCCAGTGTGTCCTAAAAAAGAATGTACATCTCGTACGCTCTTGGGTGGTGGAAGGTTAGAGATAAGATCGATTTTAGCCTTGTCCACCTCGATTCCTTTTTTTGAGATGATGTGACCAATGACTATTCCCTTTTGAAATGAAATGACATTTCTCCTAATTCAACACGAGGTTCTTCTCTTCACATTTTTTTAAAACAGTTTTTAAGTGCATAAGGCACTCATCAAAATTACAACCAAATACCAAGAAATTGTCCATAAAGACTTCGAGAATCGATCCCACCATATCAGAAAAAATGCTCAACATACAATACTGAAATGTGGCAGGGGCATTGCACAGTCCAAACGGCATCCTTCTATAGACAAAAGTGCCGAATGGGCATGTGAATATTGTCTTCTCTTGGTCCTCTAGGGCGATCTCTATTTGGTTATATCCTGAATATCCATCAAGGAAGCAAAAGTGGGAATGACCTGCCAACCTTTCTAAAATTTGATCAACAAATGGTAAAGGGAAGTGGTCTTTCATCGTAATTGTGTTTAGCTTCCGGTAGTCAATGCACATTCTCCAACCGGTTGTAACTCTGGTTGGCATGAGTTCATTGTTGGCATTGGCTATGATGGTTATTTCGGATTTCTTAGGCACCACTTGAGTTGGACTCACCCATTGACTATTGGATATTAGGTAGATGATACCCACATCCAATAGTTTCAACACCTCGGCTTTAACCACCTCCTTTATGTTTGGATTGAGGCGTCTTTGTAGTTGCCTAGATGTCTTCGTATTCTCATCAATGTGTATTTGATGAGTACAAATCAAGGGGTCTATGCCTTTGAGATCCATAATTAACCACCCAATGATGCTCTTATGCTCTTTTAGAGTAGCTATCAGCCTACTCTCTTGTTCTTCATCCAAGTGGGAAGAAATCACCACCGGATATGTCTCATTTCGACCTAAGTATATATATTTCAAATCAGTAGGCAAAGGTTTTAGGTCGAGCTTCGGAGCCTTGATACTAGATGGAAGATGCTTATTTTCAGTTAGAGGCAAAGGCTCAAATGGTGTTTCCATCTTTTATTATCAACTACCGGTATAAAATCCAAAATGGCATCCATCTCTCTTATCATGTCATCATCAATCTCATGAGAGTGGGCCAAGCATGCCTCCAAGAGATCGGAACAGAATGTCAAGAGGGATGTGTCTTCCACGAATGATTCGATCAAATTTATTTCGTGGACCTCGTCATCAACTTCCCGTGGTTGTTTGCATAAATCGAAAATATTCAGCTCGAGTGTCATATTTTTGAAGGACATTTGTACCAGCCCATTTCTACAATTAATAATCGCATTTGAAGTGGCTAAGAAAGGGCGGCCAAGTATGACAGGAATTTGAGCACCGGTTCCCATCATAGGATGTGTATCCAAGACAATAAAATCTACTGGATAGTAGAATTTATCGACTTAGGACAATGACATCTTCAATCATCCCTTCGGTATACGAATAGATCTATTAGCAAGTTAAAGTGTGGTTTTGGTTGGTTTTAATTCACCTAACTTAAGTTGTTCATAGACCGAGTATGGGTTAATGTTAACACTTGTCCCTAAATCGAGTAAAGCTTATTTGATCCGGTAGTCACCTATGATATATGAGATGGACCCGAATCCTTATATTTTTGGGGCACCTCTTGTTTGATGACGACGCTCAAATTTTCAGTTAAAAGTACTTTGTTGTGTACATTGTGCTTCCTTTTGACTGTACATAATTCATTCAGAAATTTGGCATATGATGGTATTTGTTTTTTGACATCCAACAATGGAATGTTGATTTTCACTTGCTTGAAAACCTCTAGGATTTTTAGATTTTTATCTAAAGGTTTGGGTGAAATCAAACTTTGGAAAAACGGGGCAACCGGCTTGTATTGCTCTTTCGATTCTTTCTCATGTGGAGTGTTGTTCGAGATATGTTCGCTTCCCCAAGTGTAGGGTTGCGATGTAGTAATAATCTCGGTAAGACCGAGGTTGATCCACAAGGAAGGAGGCAAACAGTTCAAACTATCCTAATAACTAGAATCTTAAGAGGTTTGAGAAATCGATTTTGAACAGGAAAATCTGATAATGAAAAGATAACTAGAGCATCTAGGATCCACTTATAGCTCTCCTTAGATTCCTAATTCGCTATGGTTTCTCACTTACTTAACTAGAATCGAAATAAAATCCTATCTAGCCGGAATGATAGAGTGGTTATATTATCAAAGCAATCCAACACATGTGTTGTTCATCAACATGATTCCCTCAATTCAAGTTAGGACTTGAGCACACTCAATTGCATAGATCAATCCTAGTTCCAATAGATTAAGATCATAATCATAATAATCATCAAACTCCGTCACAAGACTTGACTATATTATGATATGAACTTCATTCAAATTATATGAACAATCAACACAATATTCAGAATTTAGAACAAAAAGGTAGAAATTTGGTTTGAAGTTCCCACATGATGATCCAAGTCTAGAGTGTATTGAATCCGATTCCTCGGAGTGTACAGGTCTAGAGTCATGCAAAACTAATTAAGAACGAAAGCAATTCTTCTAAAAATCCATGAGCCATCTTAGGATTAAGAAAAACTACTTAGAACTTTATTCAAACTTCCAAAACCATTATTCTTCAATAAATCCAAACTTGAAACCAATAAAATGAATTAAAACATCTAATTAAGCTATAAGCTTCACCTCTTAGCTCTAGCTAAGAGGCTAGCTAATGAAAAGCATAAAAACTAATCTAGAACTAGAACTAAAAGAAGAAGAAAACTAGTTGTAGGAGGCTAGGAAGCCTCCTAGGTCTTGAATTCTTTGCTCCCCACGTTGTTAGATGCCCTAGGAAGAGGCTGTAGGTGTCCTTTTATAGATTGACGCAGAAGATTCCAGATTGCGCAAGAAATCACGCAATTGCGCAGAGAAAATCGGAGCTTCATGGACAAGCTCTGTTACACTGCCGACCGGTCAGACGATTGGTCTGAGCCCATGGACGACCGGTCGCACGACCGGTCTCAAAACATAAAAAATAGTCCAGTGAGTTTTAGTTTCTCTGGACTCATCTCGACCTGTCTGGCGACCGGTCTGACAATCAGTCTAGCTGTGTAGACCTGTCTAGCGACCGGTCTTGGGACAGGTCTTGGGATAGGTCTTGAGATAGGTCTTAGGACAGATCTTGGGACAGGTCTTGGGATATTTTCTTCTTTTTCTCTTCTTTCTTTTTTTCTTCTTTCCTCCACCTTTTGACACTTGTTCTATTGATCTTCAATGCATATAAAGTGACTATTTTAACTATGAATTAGTGAAGTCTTCCTCTCATTCCTACAATCACAAATCCATGCATTAGATTAGTATTTAAATCATGAAAACCATGCATAATGAGTGATGAATTGGGGTTAGAATATGCACAATTAAGAGCCCAACAAGATATCATCCTTATTGGCAATTTTCGGATCATTAGGCTTTGGGGCCTTCACCGGATTGGATTTATCAATTGTTTTGCCACTCCTCAAGGTGGTGATAGCTTGAAAATGCTTCATATTTTGGGAGGGTGAGCTGAGTTCTTGTATCTCAAATTGGGTTCTTGGGTTAGGGAGAGGTTGGGTAAGAAGTGGGCCTTTCTCCCTAACACTAAGATGAGATTCAACTTTAGCCATTGAAGTTTTCAAGTCATTGATGGCTTGAGATGAATTCTGGTTGAATTTTAATTGTTCTTGCATGAACCCATCGATTTTCTGAGAATTAGTCTTGTTGTACTCAGCTTAGGCTGAGACAAGTGTACCCAATATCTCATCAAGCGTAGCTTTTGAGTTATTGTTTGCATTCTCTGATGGCCCATTCCTCCAACTGAAGTTGGGATGGTTCTTCCAACTAGAATTATACGTGTTTGAGTTTGGATTACTAAATGGTCGTTGATAATTGTTTATGACATTTGATTGTTTTTGTAGAACTTCTTGAAACGCAGAAATTGTAGGACAATCCTGTGTTGCATGTTGGTTACCGGAACAAATTCCACAAACATTCTCAACTTCCTTAGTCTTTTTCCCTTCCCTAATTCCATGGCCTCAACTTTTCTTGTGAGGCTAGCCACACGTGCACTTATGTTGTCTTCTTTGGAGAGGACATAGATTCCTCTCTTTTCTCTTTGTTGGCTTATCTTGGGATTTGTTGGTTTAGCTGTATCCCAAGATTGTGCATTCTCGGCTAAGATATTAAAGTAGTCCTATGCTTCCTCGGCTTCCTTATTCATGAACTCTCCATTGTACATCATCTCTACGAATTGGCACATGGGCGAAGTTAGTCCTTCATAGAAAAAGCTTATTGCCCGCTAAATTTCATAGCCATGATGTGAGCATATGTTTAATAAGACTTTGAACCTTTCCCAACATTTGAAGAAGGTCTTATCCTCTTTTTGAGAAAAATTCATGATTAGACGCCTCAACATGTTTGTTTTATGAGTAGGAAAAAACTTTTTAATGAACTCCCTAGTCATCTCAGTCCATGTGCCAATTGATCTTGGCCTTAATGCATGAAGCCAAGCCTTAGCCTTTTCTTTAAGAGAAAAAGGGAATAACCTAAGTCTCACGACATCGTCAGATACGTTTTCAAATTGTAATGTGGTTATCACTTCATCGAATTCCTTAAGATGTTGATATGCGCTTTCACTGTCTAATCCAAGGAACTTGGGAAGGATTTAGATTACTCCCAGTTTTAGATCAATATTCCCTGCATTGTGCGGAAAAAAATTATGCATAAGGGAGTATATGCTCTTGCAAGGTTGCAAGTAATCACGTAGAGTTCTAGGTCGATGAACATTCTCAACCTCGTTCTCTCCCGTTTCAGTTTGGTTTTGGCCCATATTTTGATTGGGGCCTGGATCGGGTTGATTATCAGCCATACTTTCAGAAACTATTTGGGAATCTAAACAGTTTCTTAGCACGGGGTTCCTTATCAATCCCCTCAATAATCCCTCCTTCGCTGATTAGTTGGTTATTTGAATCCCGAACTCAATGTGGCATGCAAATCTTAGAAAAATAAAAGATTAAAAAGAGTTAGAAAAACCTGATTGAAGTGACTACTTCGACTCCTAGAATCCCTGCAAAAACAAAACAAAATAAGCAAATTGAGTTAGTAAGAAACTCCTAAAAATCTCAAAGAGAGACTATTTTAAATTTTTTATATGAAAAATCGTAAAAAATCCCCAGCAGTGGCGCTAAAAACTTGTTTGCTTCCCCAAGTGTAGGGTTGCGATGTAGTAATAATTCGGTAGAGATCGAGATCGTTCTCAGAGACTTATTTAGGAATTCACAAAACCACTTCTAATATTCTCTATTTGAGACAAGCTAAACAAAATTTGGTAATTTGATATAGATGAGAATCTGAAATTAAAAGTGAATGCAATTAATGTAAAAGAGCACTAGGGGTTCAAGGATCCACTTGTAGTAATCCTTGATACATAATTCGCTGTGGTTTCCCAATTACACAACTAAAATCAAAATCAAATCCTATCTAGCTAGATGATAGAGCAGTTAACTTAGCAAAACAGTCCAATTCATGTGTTGTTCATAAACATGATTCCCTCAATTCAAGTTAGGACTTGAGCACACTCAATTGCATAGGTCAATCCTAGTTCCAAAAGGTTAAGATCACAACCATAATAATCATCAAACCCTGTCACAAAGTTTAACTATATCATGATTTGAACTTGATTCAAATCACATGCATAAGCAACACCTAAATCAGACTTTAGAACAAAAGGTAGAACTTTGGTTTGAAGTTCTCACATGAGGATCCAAGTCCAGAGCGTGTTGAATCAGATTCCTCGGAGCGTACAGGTTTAGATCCATGCAAAACAACTAAGAACTAAAGCAATTCTTCCAAACACCCATGAGTCATCATAAGATTAAGAAAAACTACTTAGAACTTTATTCAAACTTCAATAAACCATTATTTAATTAATAAATCCAGCTTGAAACCATATAAAACAAATTAAAGCATCTTAGATTCACTACAAGCTTCACCTCTTAGCCCTAGCTAAGAGGTTTAGCCGATCATGATAAAAGGAAACATGAAATCAACTAAAAATATGAAAACTAGAAAGTAAACTAGAGAAGGGAGTTGTAGAACTCCGAATCCGTCTTTCGCCACCTCCCACTGTAGTAGATCTCTTCTAGGATACCTTAGGAATAAGGTAGAGGAGTCCTTTTTATAGATTTTGGCCTCCGGTTGCGCAGAATCTTTGAGAAAACGTGCAAAAGTTGCGTAATGAGCAGCAAATTTAAGAGCTTGTAGAACAAGCTCTATTACGCAGACGACCGGTCGGATGACCGGTTTGAGCCCATGGTCTATCGGTCTAATGACCGGTCATAAAAAGCTAAAAACAGTCTAGTGAGTTTTTAGAAACTTCATCTTGGTTTTTGAATTAATCGACCGGTTTGACGACCGACCGGTCTGAGCGGTGGACGACCGACCGGTCTGACGACCGGTTGTGATTGGTCCAACAAGGTTTGGTAGCAGGGGTCTTCTTGTTGAGTGTTCAGACCGGTGGGACGACCGGTCTACAGTGCAATCTTCTGCACTTCTTCCTTCTTCCCTTCTCTTTCTCCCTTGCTTCTTTCTTCCACCCTTTGGCACTTGGCCTTTTGATCTTCAATGTGTACAGAGTGACCTTTTAAGCATTGAATTTTTAAAGTTCCCTTCTCGTTCCTACAATTACAAAACATGCATTAGAAGTCTTTAAATATGTGAATCATGCATAGTTAGTGATGAAATGGGGTTGGAATATACACATTTAAGAGCTCAACAGTACTCGGGAGGATTGATGGGTAGGTGAGCATTATCAAAATTGTGCGCCTACCGGGCGACGGTAGTACAATTTGTGGTACATCCGTATAAGGCTTTTTTAGCCACACTATGCACTGATGAGATTGAAAACAACATGGTAAATGAAAAATAGTTATATCAGGAATCTGTAGGACCATCGCCGAATGATGTGATCTGTACATAGCAAACGTGGAAGAGTGTAACACCACTCTTGTCCAATGGATTACGTGTTTGGAAATATGCATTGCATCGTAAGGATTCGACCCTTATTGTGGGGCCTACCTTGATGTATGTATTGTATATATACTCCGTCCATCAATTTTGCTAGAGCAGTTTATGAAATGAGCCCAAAAATGAGGCAGATCCTAATCTCAGGAGGACCATACTAGAAGAAACAATAGTAATTAAACATCTCACCATTAAAAAGTTCCTAGGCCCACTATAATGTTTATTTGCCATCCAACATGTTTATAAGGTCATAAAAACCTAGATGAAAGGGAAAAGGAGATATCAGCTTGATCCAAAATTTTGGTGGCCTATAAGGAGTTTTTAATGGGCAATCACCTCTATTTCCTACTATATGGTTCACATGAAATTTACATGTGTTTTATTTTTAGGCTCATGCCCTAAAAGGACTTGGAAAAACAAATGGATGACGTGGATACACAATACATATAGAAATGTGGGCCCTACGGTAAGGGCCGCACCTTATCCACTCCCGCATTGAAACAATGCATTAACGCAATGATTGTTGTATGCCCCTTTTATTGGCTATTATTATGATATTTTGACTATCACATGCACATTTGGTATCGAATGCTTCTTTTATGTAAATCCTTATTTAAGGTGAATCACACATTTGGAAAGTTGGGACTTGTTATGTTGTTAATCCGATCAGCGGAAGCATCGAAGAGATTCAAATAATCAACACACACCACACAAGCAATTAACGTAAAGACAATCCATTTTTACATGAAAAACCCTTGCGGGAAAACACCACTGCACAAAGCGACAACTCCACTATGAATATCAGATGATTACAAAGCTAATCTACCCTCAAGTAGATCCCAAAGATGAACAAAGCACTCTCAAACCTCACAATCTCTCCCCCAAGCCCTAAACTCGTATTAGGACTCCTTGGTATTGATTAAGATTCCTCTAAGATGGATTATGAGGTGTTTATAGTGGCCTTCAACCCAAAATAGAAACATGTTACGCAAAACCGCATAAACATATGTTACACCCACGCAACTGTCGGCCAGTCGCAGCCTGGGAAAATTGATCGAGTGTAGTGTAAAAATAGTCCAGAGAGTTTGCATCAAAATTATGTCTCGCTACCTCAACTTAGACCTATCTGGCGACTGGTCTGAAAAGCTCAAAAAATGTCCAGGAAATTTCTGTGCAAAACTGTCCACTGGCGGCGACTGGTCGTGGACTCTGTTTTTGCACATCATTTGAAGACTCTCTAACAAATTCCACTGAGGCTTCAAAACATCGAACCATCTTCTCTTCTCTTCATAAATCAACCCTCATCAAACATAGTGTCATCGCTTCTCATGCATCACTGCGTCTTCATTATGCCTTTGCCAATCCCAGATAAGTTACGCAGAACTTGAACTTCTCTGTTGGGACCACCTTGGTCAGTATATCTGCCAGATTCACGCTAGTGTGAATCTTGTCCAGATTAACATCTCCTTCCTCAAGCACCTGTCGAATAAAATGGTGATGCACATCAATGTGTTTAGTACGAGAGTGATAAAATTTTTTTTTAGTCAAATTGATAGCACTAGAGTTGTCACAATTAATCGGCACGGTTTTCTGCTGAAGCCCCAACTGATTTATCATTCCTTTCAACCAAAAAGCCTCGTTGAAAGCTTTTGTCACTGCCATATACTCAGCTTTAGTAGTGGAAAGAGCCATCACAGACTGAAGCTTAGACATCCAACTAATCGTTCCACCCTGCTAAAACAAACGAGTACCCTGAAGTCGATCTCCTACAATCCACACTACCTGCGTAATCAGAATCGACGTACCCAACCAACTTGTCCTTAGACTTTTCAAACATCAAGATGTAGTCCTACGTACCCCGACTGTTTCGAAGTAGCCATTTCACAGCTTTCCAATGTTGTCTGCCCGGGTTAGACATGAATCGGCTAATAACACCTATAGCTTGTGAAATATCCATTCTTGTACAAACCATGACATACATTAAACTACCCACATCACTTAAATAGGGCACATGAGACATAACATGCTTTTCTTCATCTGTTTTGGGATAATGTTCAGAAGAAAGCTTGAAGGGAGCTGCGTGGGGAACGCTAACCGGTTTGGACTTGTCCATCTCATACTTTTTCAACATCTTCTTAAGGTATTCTTCCTGAGATAACCACAACCTGCTCATCTTCCTGTCTCTATGAATACTTATGCCGAGAACCCTCTTTGTAGCCCCTAGATCCTTCATCTCAAATGTCCCTGAAAGATAAGTCTTCAACACATCGATGTTAGACATGCTATGACTGACAATAAGCATGTCATCGACGTACAACACCAGTATGAGAAACTTTTCATCATTCAGTTTATTGAAATAGACACAACAATCGTACTTGCTCCTGAAAAAGCCCTGACTCATCATGAAGGAATCAAATTTCTTATACCACTGCCTAGACGACTATTTGAGACCGTACAACGATCTCTTCAACCTGTAAACCTTGTTCTCGGCCCCTTGCACTGTATAACCTTCTGGTTGCACCATGTAAATCTGCTCTTCCCATTCCCCATGCAAGAAGACAATCTTTACATCCATCTGTTTCAACTCAAGGTCGTATTGGGCAACCAACACCAACACAAACCTGATAGACACTTGCTTCACAATTACTGCAAAAATCTCATTAAAGTCCATGCCTTCACGCTGAGCATACCCTTTCGCTACCAACCTTGCCTTGTATCTATCCTTATTTCTTCATAAAAATCCACTTCCACTCAATCACTTTTCGGCCCATAGGAAGCTCCACAAGCTCCCAAGTCTCGTCTTGCATTGTCGTCTTCCACTTTTCAGCATCTACATCTTATAGTGCTTCCTCAAAGTTAGATGGATCCCCCTCATCTATAATGAGAGCGAATGCAATGTTCAAGTCGTCCCTATACCTAATCGGTAACCTACGATCTCTAGGTGGATTTCTACGCTCAGGTGGCTGCTGCCACCTAATTATGTACCTCTCTGTCTGCGTCTTAGTATTGGCCTGTGTCTCATCTCTGTCATACTGTATGTCAACAATCGCTTTTTTTCTGGTTCCTTTATTGCATCCTTACGGAACAAAGACCCTTCATCGAACTTGACATCATGACTTAGGGTGATCTTCCATGTGACGGGATTATATATGTGAT
The DNA here is from genome assembly GCA_003013855.2 of Liriodendron chinense. Taxonomy (NCBI): domain Eukaryota; kingdom Viridiplantae; phylum Streptophyta; class Magnoliopsida; order Magnoliales; family Magnoliaceae; genus Liriodendron; species Liriodendron chinense. Next base: position 166,748 of record ML058339.1, on the reverse strand, counting down.
AACCCTTCACACCATCACCATAGCCTACAAAGATTCCTTTTCTGGCCCTATGGTTTAGCTTATATCTCTCAACTGACGATACATGAGAGTAAGCCTCACAACCAAAGACCCGCAGACTTGAGTAGTCTAATGTACGACCACTCCACATTTTCTCAGGGATTTTATATTCAATTGTGATAGAGGGTGACCGATTTATCAAGTAACAATCCGTGTTAACGGCCTCAGTCCATAGCTCTTTGCCCAACTCAGCATTACTAATCATGGACCAGGCTCTCTCCAAGTGAGTCCGATTCATCCGCTTTGCCACACCATTCTGCTCTGGCATGTGGCGCATTGTGTTTTGCCTCACGATCCCTCCTCCTTTCAATATGTGTTAAATTCCCTGAAAGTGAACTCATCTTCATTATCGGTTCTCAAAACCTTTAGTTTCTGCCCTGATTGATTCTCCACCATCGCCTTCTAATACTTGAAGGTCATGAAGACATCGGATTTATTTTTCAAAAAATAAACCCAAACCTTCCCGCTATAGTCATCGATAAACGACACCAATCACGATGACCCCCCTACAGAAATAACGGGCGACGGCCCTCATACATCAGAATGAACATACTCAGGCACCCTTTACACACATGTTCCCCCCCTTTAAATGACAATCTAGATTGTTTCCCATACATGCAATATTCACGTATACTAAATTCTACAGATTTAAAGGAAGGAATTAAAGATCGTTCAGAGAGTACCTTCATGCTCCGCTCGCTCATGTGGCCTAAGTGTGCATGTCACATACGTGCAGACGTGAAATCCGCTATAATCACTGCAGCTCCACCTACTGAAGTACTCCCAATTAGTCTGTAAATATTTTCATGTCTCTGTCCCTTCATAATTACTAGGGCTCCCTTCGAAACTTTGTAGAACCGGTCAAAACCGGTGAACTTGCACCCCAATGCCTCAAGTGCACCAAGGGAAATTAGATTCTTCCTCAATCTGGGAACATGCCTCACTTCTATCAAGGTCCGTTCGATCTCATCGAACATCTTGATGCGCACTGTACCAATTCCCACAACTTTGCAAGCGTAGTCATCTCCTAGAAATACTGAGCCTCCCTTATACTCCTTATAGGAAGTAAAGACGCTCATATCCGGGTACATATGGTACGAAGCCTCTGAGTCCATGATCTACTCATCACTGAGAGATCCCATCGTTGACACCGTCAAGACCTTGCACACATTACTATCGCCTTCTTCAGTTTCAGCGATATTGGCTTCCCTAGAGGAGTCTCCTAACTTTTCCTTCTTATTCTTAGGACTCTTGTAGTCCTTCTTCATGTGCCCAACTTGGCCACATCCCCAACACTTTAACTTCGCTTTGCTTTTGCCCTTCGACTTGGATCGAAAACGCGATGATCTTTCACTCCGCTCCGAATTCCTTCCTCTCATAATCAGTGCATCGGAGGAAGAATTAGCGTCACCGTTCTTCTGTCTCATCGCCTTCGACTGAAGGGCTGAGACTACTGTCTCAACACTAATAGTGTCCCTACCCGTGCACAACGAGTCCCTGAGTGACTCATATGAACTAGGAAGCGAGTTCAGTAGGATTAAGGCTTGATACTCATCCTTCATCTGTTCACCAATATCAATCAACTTGCAATTCAACTTGTTGAACGTGCTGATGTGGTCCTTCACATCTGTCCCTTCCGTCATCTTCAAAGTAAAGAGCTACATCATCAGATACATGCGATTCTCTAGAGACTTTTTCGTGTACACGTTCTCTAGCTTGGTCCATGTCTCTACAGCGGTCTTCTCCTTCATGACGTTATAGAGAACGTCATCTATAAGGCACAATTGTATTGAGGCCATAGCTTTCTCATCCATCTTGGTCCACTCATCATCTTCCATGTCCTTAGGTCACTTTCCAAGGTTGTTCACGATCCCTTGCTGAGTTAGGATGGCCCTCATTTTCACCTTCCATAACTCGAAATTATTTTTCTTAAAAAATTCTCAACATCAAATTTCGTACTTGAAGCCATGAAATTGTCTCAGAAAAATTCCATTCTTCAACCTTCCAACGATAGCTCTGATACCACTTGTTGGAAATCCAGTGAACGAAAGCACTGAAGAGATTCAAACAATCAACACACGCCACACAAGCAATTAACGCAAAGACAATCCATTTTTACGTGGAAAACCCTTGCGAGAAAAAATCACGGCACAAAGCGACAACTCCGCTATGAATATCAGATGATTACAAAGCTAATCTATTCTAAAGTAGATCCCAAAGATGAACAAAGCACTCTTAAACTTCACAATCTCTCCCCCAAGCCCTAAACTCGTATTAGGACTCCTTGGTATTGATTAGGATTCCTCTAAGATGGATTAGGAGGTGTTTATATAGGCCTCCAACCCAAAATAGAAACATGTTACACAAAACCGCGTAAACATACGTTACACCCATGCAACTGTCGGCCGGTCGCAGCCTGGGCAGACCAGTCGAGCGTAGTGTATAAAGGGTCCAGAGAGTTTGCATCAAAATTATGTCTCGCTACCTCAACTTAGACTTGTTTGGTGACCGGTCTGAAAAACTCAAAAAACGTCTAGAGAGTTTTTATGCAAAACTATCCACTGGCCGACCGGTCGTGGACTTGTTTCTGCACATCTTTTAAAGACTCTCCAACATGTTATGGGCTGATCAGATTACACAACCGATGCTCTTCACCCATATCCATAGGAATGGACGTAGATTGACTAAAGATGCTGATATTAGCGAAGTGGGCCATGGTCAGTGCTCAGTGGGCCCCACCATGTGTGTTTTATCCATGCCCTCTATCCATTTTGCCAGATCATTTTACGGAATGAGAGCCCAAAAAGTGAGCCCTAGGAAGTTACTAATGGTGGATGTTCAATCACCACTGTTTTCTTGTAGTGTGGTCCACCTTAGATTTGAATTGTCTCATTTTTTTCTTTCTTTATGCCCTTAAAAAATAATCTAAAAAAATGGATGGATGGTGTGCATAAAACATATACATCATGGTGGGACCACAGAGAACATAGACAAGTATCCTAATGTCGTCTCCTACACATACATCTTAATGTCCAATACCCAAGTTAAAAGGCCCCATGGCACATCTAACTTCACTAATAAATTCATCTCAAGTGAAGTTGTAACCCGTCCCCGTTGAGTGCCCTACCCATGAACTGCAATTTACTTCCTTTCTAATTGGCTAATCAACGACTCAAACTTGGTTATTTAAAGACCCTACCACTCATGCCTCATTAGTAGACTCACAAGAGTTTCAACAAGAGGTCATGGGTCCGATTACCCATTGTGGTATAAAAAAGCCATGGTGGTGTGAGCATGTGGGTGTGAGAGGGGTGTGAGCATGTACACATGTAAAAAATAAAAATAAAAAAGACCCTATGACTTGTGCCCTACCCATGAATAAGGGTAATTTACTGCATTTCTAATTGGTTAATCAACAACTCAAACTTGGTTATTTGAAGACCCATGACTCGTGCGTAAGTGTTTGATATAGCTTCATCAATGGTGTCCACAGGATTTGGGTTTTAGACGCAAACCAACGAATTCACCCTCACAAGAATGACTGAACATTGTTTTTTGGCTTGAAATTATGTGTGTATGGTGTTGAGGGTGCCGAAGCTAATTATGGCTCAATTTGAACCGAACGCCTATGACACCAAGCGCTGAGATAGATAAAGAGATTGTGAGTGGCCGTATATGACCGAGAACTGAAGTAGTTTAGCCGTATATGATCGAGAACTGAAGCAGTTTGGCCGTATATGACTGAGAACTGAAGCAGTTTGGCCGTCTATTCAGCCATTTGTAAATAAAACCATGTGATTAGTGAAGGGGAGGGTATGTCATTCTAATGAACTCTTTTTTTTTTTTTCTTTCAACCGAAATGACTTTTTTCTCACCGCGATAATAGAGATAATCCAATTTATGAAATATGAAAGTAGAAGAAACTCAATTATATTAATAAAAATAAAATAAAAAACTTACAAAGATATCCCTTAACGATCCAATACCTATGTCATAGATGGCAATGTCCTAGATCTAAATCTTCTTTAGTCCAGTGACTTTGACATATACGAAGGAAATTACATTATTGAAAGAAAAAAGAAAAAAAAAACATTACCCTTACATAGATGGATAGGAATTACACTACTCCTAATTTAGGTCAGTTCAATGCTCAATGTAGACTACAGAATTACACTACTTCTGAGCTAAAGACGATATAACGTAGCAGTGTTGGCAAGTTAGATTACACTACTCCTAATCTAGGATAAAAAAAAGAATAAGATAGGCCGTGTTGTTCTATAGAGTTTATTTATATCGGGTTGGCAAGGGCCAGGAGATGTTCGATTATTCTCCTATTCATAGAGTTTTAAGGATACTCATACCCATTTTTCCATTTTTCACATCTGCTGATATGAAAATAACCGTTTGTGCCCAAATACGGTTGTGGCCTTATTAAGCAACGCCACGTGTACTTTTCATTTGTTGTGGGCTGGTCATTGGTTGCATGCACGTCCTACTCCTATTACGTGGATGAGAGTTCTCGTAGCACCATATGTTGGTGATGGTTATCTCTTTCTCCGTAAGAACATCTATAGTGCACTGTAAAACTCGACCAACTTGGCATTGTTTTTGCTTCGCTCTTTAAGCGGTTTCGGTAATAAGGAACTCTTTTGTGTGATATATAATGTGTTTCATCGGCTGAATCTGTCACTTATAGTGACCTTGTTATGGTCGATACCCATTTTCGGTCATGTGGCAAATATGGTAGGTAGTTGACTTTGCCAAATGAATAAGGTACACGACACATCTCCCATAACAATAATGAGTTGGACTTAAACCTTTTAAGCTACCCATGACTTTTCTGATTTTGATCACATTAGACCATCAAAGCAACCGAAGAGATCTTTCGTTTGTCTCTTGTTGAGATTTTGCCGTCACGTAGCATAATCAGAGTTGTTAGATTTGATCACATGGTCAAATTAGCCGTAAATACTTGTATTGAGATTTGCGTACTTGTATATAATACACATGGTGGAAATCTATTAACATAAAGATCTTTAAAATAGGCGTACATTATTAAGGATAGTATGGTGGGTAAGTTACAGAGACTTACCATTAAAATAGGATGGAAAGGAGATCCACTATATGGCGATTGCTGAAGATCGTGTAAAATACCACTACTGATATGCTAAGACGGGTTCCAAATAGGTCCAATCGTTGAACAACATCTCTACGTGAAAAATGCTATACAGTGAGGACGAGACAAAAGCATAAGAATCAAGAAACGACCTAAGAAATGAAAGCCCACAAATCCCTTTAAATCCATGCGACTTATCCTTGTCTTTGTTTGAGGTACACATAATTATAGAAAATTAAATGATAATATTTGATAGGGATAAGGGTCGAAATCCCCTTTGCTTGTGTTTTTGAGACCACCCGACCCCTCATCCTATTTTCATTCTAGCCAGTTCTCCATGTTCAATAAGCAACCTCATATACCCCTAGAAATATGGGTAATGAATATAATTTGGTTTGGTTTTGCCGAAGAAATGCTTGGTGTGACTTCCACTGAAGTGGATGGAATGTCTTCATGTGTATGAGATCTACCCAGTCGTGTGCCAGCTTGTGTTTGGATCGGGGCTCAAATCTTAGGCCAATTTAAGACTTAGGTAGACTATACCATGAGGAATAACTAAGGTGAGGAAGTTCATTCTTAAAATCGTCCAAATTGTGTGTGGGGTCTACTATGGTCATATATGCAATTCCATATATCCAACTGATATCCCCCACAAGGATGAAGGGATGCCTCAAAATCAGGACATTTCAACACTTAAGTGGGCCACACACAAACCTATGATCAACATCTCATTCCCACTGTTGCATTTAATGTGAACCATCTGAGTTGTGTCCAACTCATTTTGACATCAAGCTTGACATTGAGGATAAAACCCAATGGGCAGAGTAGATTTTACATTTACAAGATGGTGCGCCCACAAAGTAGGGTATTTTACACCAAGATGAAAAAAGCTCTCTCTCTCTCTCTCTCTCTCTCTCTCTCTCTCTCGTTCACAATTGTCGATTGATCATTGTGACATTAAGGATAAAACCTTAAGGTGATTTTCACTGAACTAGATGGAAAGTCTTGATGTGTATGAGATCCACCCCGTGTTTGGATCGGGACCCATGTCACGCCCTAAAATTTGGAAATGAGTATGATGACCCTGATCCTGAGTTCTAGGGTGTACTAGATTTAATTTAATTCTCATTAAACCATACTTCAATTCAAACTAAAATATACATTCCTAAAACTAGCTAATCTACTCCTACAAACTTCCTACTAAAGGGAGTTTCACCAAGTCTTGATACATAGAATTTTTAATGAAATAAAGTAATTAAACCTAAACTACAGATGGTGATGTAGTAAAAATATCCGTTTAAGTATTAGGCTTCTCCCACGAACTCTTCTACTTGAAAACTTGCATGTTATTAGATTGGGTAAGCTAAAAGCCTAGTGAGATCATATTCAATTGGTATGGTAATTCAACATTTGACACTCAACAGGGGGAATGACATAGTCAGGAGCGAGAGGACACAAATTGGTGATGGAATTTACAGTTTCAAACTCGAAACTGTGGTATGGTATGTCCTCCTCAGAGTCTTAAATGTCAATTATTAAGATATATGGCTCAGGAGTACTAGTGAATGCAGTGGGCAGGATGGACTCTGGCTTAGCTAAAATCGAGATGACCTAATTCCCAGAGATATATTTGACCCTTTGGTGGTACGGTAATTCAACATTTGACACTCAACAAGGGGAATGACATAGTAAGTAGTGAGATGACACAAATTGGTGATGGAATTTACAGTTTCAAACTCGAAACTATGGTATGGTATGTCCTCCTTGAAGTGTTGAATGTCAATTATTAGGAAATATGGCTCAGGAGTAGTGAATGCAGCAGCCATGATGAACTCTAGCTTAGCTAAAATCAAGATGACCTGATTCCCAGAGATATATTTGACCCTTTGGTGGAGGGTCGATGGGATAACTCTGATTTTGTGGAGCCAGGGCCGTCCTAATAGGAGGTTGAATGATACGTAGATATTAAGGGCCTGAATAGTAATTGTTGATAGCTTTGGCTGAATCGGTACTTCAATGTCTATTTCCGCTTCTACTTGTCTCTGTGAATTATTGAAGGCTCTCCGGTTCATATTGTTGGGCCTGTAGGAGGATGGTTCAATCCCAAGATGATCAATAGTCTTCATTGGGCAAACATTCAAGCTTGAGCCGTTATTAATGGGAGCCAATGGATCCTTGTGGCGGACAACTATATTAAATGAACACCAATGATTACACCCCTTGGGTGGAAGCTCCTCGTTAGTGAATTTAATTGCTCGGGGAGTGAGGAGTTGTCCTATCATATGTGTAACCATCTCGATCTAGTAGTACGTCTGGAGAGAGGTGTGCATCATTTAAGATTTTTGCAAATAATTCCCGATGCGCACTTGATGTGCACAACAACTTCCAGATGGATATTTGTGTATGGATAGCTTTAAGCTAAGTCACTACATCGTAGGCGACCTTAGTCTTGTTAGTGAACCCTAACAAGTATCTCGGGTATCGTTCTTGTTCTGATTCTCTAAAAAAACACCACCTGTTGGGGCTCATGTTTCTAACCTCGACAAACTCATGATAGTGCCAAGGGACTGCCTTTTTGTTATAGGAGGGGACCATCCTCCCTTCAAGTGACACCTACTCTTGAGGGGACTGAAGAAGCTATGTCGTTACCGGTGTGGGGGTATTCTGTGGAGGACATGGGGGCATTCCCTAGAGCACAACCATTTGTCCCGTGAAGACGGAGTTCGCTTGGGAAGAGCCGGTTGATCAGCCATGGGACCTAACACACTACCCTAGGAAGTTCCCTACAGGAAGGGAGTCCTCTCGACATGAGCCAAGTCGTGAGGTAGGAAGAAAGGGCTTGAGAATTGTGGTTGTGCCGAATGAGCCCCTTATAGGACCAGAGCTGTTAGGTCTAAAAGCACCCATTGCAAGATGAGGGGGTTCAAAGTTTGATCTGGTGGGTCTTGCCCCTTGTTGAAAGATGGGTTCTAGTGTTAGGGTGCTCCTTACAAGACGAGAGGTTCTGGTATAGGATCAACTGGAGCTGCCTCCAAAAAGATTGGAGGCAGCGAAGATGGATGGGGCAAGAATGCCCATTGCAAGACCATGGGTTCGTTAATGAGGGAGTTGATGGTGCCCCTTCGAAAACCAGCAACCAGTTTGCTGGGTTGGATGAAATTGCATGGTTAATAGACTGAACGGGAGAGAAGGAGTATGATGAACGTTCCTCTTCGATGTTGTTGATGGTAGAGGTACCCAATAAACTTGGGCCTGCTTAATGCTATGACAGGGGATTTTGGAGTATGTTGATGGGAGTGGCAACAATAGTCTATGGGGTGATCACAATCTTTTGATTGTCAATCAAATCCTGGACAACATGCTTTAGAGTGAAGCAGCAATCCGTGGTATAGCCTCGAGATTGACGATATGCACAATACTCATTTTCATTATAGTTAGGTGGCAAACAATTTGGTGGGGGCCTGGGTTGGAGTGGTGCAATGAGTTGTTTCTACACTAGTATTGACATGATCTGGCTATATATTTGTGCTAATGGAGTAAACTTCCAGGCCATCATCGCTTGTCTATTTTAGTATTGTGCTTTCCCTTTTGTCTGCTACTGTTGCTGTTGAGGTTTTCTGGTGAGTGTTGGGATTTTATTATTTTTTGGGTTTGTCCACATTTGGCTTGCATTTGGTTTGAATTTGTCTTAGATTTAGCCAAAAGTTGAAGTTTTGGCTTAGGCTTAATTTGGCTTAGAAATTTGCTATGGCTTGGGTAAGGTTAATGCTTGGCTAATGACTTAGGGAATGGCTAAGCTTGGGTAATGGCTGGGTTAAGTAATGATTTATGGCTTGAGGGTCTAGGTAATAGGTACTTACAAGTCATCCATGCCTCATCAAGTTGCTAGCCTAAGTAGGGTGTCTACCGGGTGCTCAATCTCATTAACTTTATCTAGTTAATATACATGTATAATTTTTTAGTGTCATTGATTAAGCATCATATGTAGCTTAAGTATCATATAACTCTTTTAAATTTAATTTCTGAGCTTTGGTAAGCCCCTAGGCATGTGAAATAAAGCTCATGTACATGCCACACATGCTAGAATAGTACTAGAGGTTTGAAGCAGTGATCCGTGGTTTGGCCTCGAGATTAGCAAGTCCTTATAAATATGAAAGCTAAAGGTATTTTTTTCTTCAAAAAAATAACATTTGTTAGGAATTTTTGGCTAAAAATCCTTTCAAATTAAAATGCCAAAATTATGGGTCCTTGTTCACATGTACCATGAATAAAAAACTAAGTTTATGTGGTAATATGAATATTGGGTTGGAAAACATTTATTGAATGGTTAAAAATGTTGAGAGAGAGAGAGAGAGAGAGAGAGAGAGAGAGAGAGAGAGAAGAGATATGAAGAAATAGCAAATATCCACAAATCAAAGATTAGGATTTTTAACCAATCTGGTTTTGGCATTGTCACTCATAATGTGAGTTTAACAATTTAATTAAGAGAAATTTATAAAATAATCTCTCATTAATATGGTATTTACACTCCGGTACCTTTTTTTAATTAAGTTTTCATTACGTTATCTCATCAATGATGTTATTGTCAACCAGGTACCTTCTCTTAGTTTTCTCTGGTGCTTGTCCATTTAAAGTATGATTTTTCCTAACATTATGAAAATGCTCACCGATGTAGAGTAGAGCTGCACATGAGTTGAGCTAGCTCGGTTAACTCACTCGACTCAGTTTGAACTAGCTTGGTTTGGCTTGGTTCGGACGCTGGGCTTGAATCAAGTTGAGCTAATTTTTTTTTCAGCTCAAAGATTTTCGAGTTGAGCTCTAGTTGACCTTGACTCGAATCGGCTCAACTCAAAGCTCGATTCGTGTTGACTCGGTTCAAGTGTAACTTGATTAAGCTAGTTAGAAAGATATGTTGTTTAGTCCTAAATCAGAAGAAAATTAAAGCAAAGGAATAAGAAGGAAAACGATCAATAAAAGCAAGTGAAATAACAATTAGGGTATTAATAGGCTTAGGGTTGCCATCGGGCCCGGATTTTGAATTGTTTTAGACTAGGTTTTGGGTTGAGCCTATTCAAATTTTAGTTTTTTCCAAGCTCAAACTCAGCTTGAAAGTTCGACTTAACCAAGTCGAGCATACCATTCCTACTTGAAGGCTGAGCCGAGCTCGAGCCAAGGCTGTCTAGTGGTCGAGCCGAGCTGAGCTAGGCCCAACTCAATTCAATTCAGCTTGATGTGCAGCTCTAATGCGGAGCCTTTAGTATGGAGAGTGCATACGGTGCACTGTGGGGCCTACTATAATGTATGTGTTTAATCCATGTTGTCCATCCAATTTTTCTAGTCATTTTTAGGGCATGAGCCCAAAAATAAGGCCGATTCAAATATCAGGTAGACTATATTGCAGGAAGCGGAAACAATGGCAAAATTGAACGCCCACCATTAAAAACTTCTTATGGGCTACAAAAGTTTTAGATCAAGCTGATATTTACATTTCCTTTCATCCAGCTCCGTGTGTCCTTATCAACAGGTTGGATGGCAAACAAACATTATGGTGGGCCTTAGGAAGTCTTTAACAGTTGTCGTTCAATCAGCACCGTTTCCTATTGTGTGCTCCAGCTGAGATTTGGATCTGCTTAATTTTTGGGTTCATGGCCTATAAGGATCCGGCGAAATGGATCTACCACATGGATATACAATATATACATCAAGCCCCGCCATCAAGCCCCACGGTCAGTGCCGCACTGTGTTGGGTGAAACGGAGGCCGTGCCTACTCAGAAAACCTTTGACAGGCGGCAAAGACGTACGCAGATTGCCTGTTCTCTCCGGACTTTCTGTAGTGGGAGCTGCGTAGGGCTCGGAGATTTCCGTAATAAATCCACTCCGTGCATCATTTTTGCAAGACAGGAAAAGGAGAGGAAATTAAAAATAGGTAGATCCAAAACTCAATTAGCTCACATTACAGGAAACAGCAGGGATCGGACGCCCACCAATGGAGACTTTGTGGGCCATGGAAGATTCGTATCAGGATTATAATTGTGCTACAATGTATCTTGAGTGGTAATAACCCTATGAACGGTTCGGATAGCCTATAAACATCATGATCGGCTCTAGGAAGGTTTCAATGGTGGACGTTTGCGTTTCCTCTGTTTATTGTGGTGTGGCTCACGTGAGTTTTGGATCTGCCTAATATTTAGAATCCTGCCTAATATGTAAGGCCCCGCATCATTTCCAATTACATGAACTTCCTGTGCCCTGGCACTGACAATCCACGCGCGTGGGGCAAAAGATCAAAATGGTGCCTTTAACGTGGATTGTATACAGTTATTTGTGGGCTCCACCATGATGTATGTGTTTAATCACACTGTCTATTCATTTTTTTAGATTATTTTATGATATGAGCCGAAAATAGAGGTAGATCCAAGTCTCCAGTGGACCATACTGCATGAAACAGCAGTAATGAATGCCTACCATTAAAAACTTCTTATGGGCTACAAAAGTTTTGAATAAGCTGATATTTGTTTTTCTTTCCCTTCATTATGGTAGGCATTAAGGTGGGCCCTATAAAGTTTTTAACTGTAGTTGTTCAATCACCACTGTTCCCATGGCATGGTCTACTTGAGATTTGGATCTGCCATATTTTTGGGCTTATGCCCATGGAAAAGTGGATGGACTACATGGATACATCATGGTGGGTCCCACATAACACCAACTAGTGACCACATCTGCTGAGGTTTTTCCCTTTTTAGTTAACTTTTATATAATAATGCATAATCACATTAAGGTGACTATTTAATTCTTCTTAAGCAACTCCATTAATTGGTGGGCATTTTCATCATTTTAGGAAAAAATAATCTTTAAACTCTTGGACGTTAGGGCTCGTTTGGGAGCTAGTAAAAGACAAAAAGATTTAGAGGCAAATGGATTGGGAGTAAATGGCCTTATACATTTGTGTTTGGATGTGAGTAAATGAAATGTATTTGGAATTAAAATATACTATTTGGATGAGAGTAAATGGGAGGAATCGAATGCATTTGATTTTTTCAATATATTTGTAGGAATATTTGTGATATACCAAATCAACTTTAATATCTCAACTTAGTATGCATATGCGATATTTAATAGAATGATTGTAACAAGCCCATTGAATTATATACTATAGTAAAAAATGAAGAAATTTTGATCCTCAGGTAGGCCATAAACGTAAGGATCACAAACAAGCAACTTACCAACATTTTTTAATTGTCCATTTAGATGGCCGTCTTTTAGACAGTTTGGATCATTCTTTTGGTGTGATTTTTAATGTAGCCAATATTTGAATTGTTTCAAAGTATCATTAGCGTGACATGTGCATGGTAGCAGACACCTTTGTTTATATGCGTGACTCTTTGTGGGAGCTCAAAACTACATTTCAGCCCATTTACTTTGTAGAGAGGATTTCATTTACCTCTACATTTTCTCCCATTTCATTTAATTCACATGCATTTACTTTCATCTAAACACACCTCAAATATCATTTACCTTCATTTACTTACAATTCCAAGCATTTACTTCCATTTACTCCCATCCAAAGTTAGATATAACTATGGGAAGGTGCATGTTTCACAACAACTTAATTAATGACTAGCTTAATGAAAACCTAATTAAAAAAGGTACTTGGATGTACTATTTTGTAAAATTCGCTTTAGTTTAGTTGAATTTATGTGCATATCAAGCATCATTCCAAGTTAGATAAATAAGTATGAACTAAATAATTCAGTTTGGGAGTTGCTAAGCTGTTAAATCATTGACTATTAATGTGGATCTTAATGCTGTTGATGAAAAGCATCAGTTTCTCAGGTCCCACCATTGACAGACTCTTGCCAAAATACTGGCATTTGACAATTGGATGCTGTTTCGAGAAAAAACGTCTTTTTGATCTTGTGCGTCTTCATTTACTTTAATTAAAACAAGGCTACAATGCTCAAACATCGAAACCCAACATAATTGCTTTTTGTTTTTTCAAAAGTAAAGCAACAAAAGTGGGAACGCGCTTTGCTTTTGCGGGGAAATTCCCACCACAGAAGTCAGCATCCAACCAGGCTGTGGGTGGGTGTTTCTAGATAAATGTCTTGCATGTGATTCTAGGACATAAAGCAACCAAAACTACAAGTCTGTTGACAATGTATTTAACCTAACTTCGGCTTCTTTTTTCCAATGGTCTAAATCAGCGGATCACCAACCCACTTGTAGAATATGAAAGCTATTTTAAGTAATTACTATAGCCAAATGATGACCAATTGGTATTTGTTTTGTTGTAAATATATGTAATTACTATTGCAAATGTTAGCTGTTTGATTAAGGCTGTCAATACATGCTACTCTCCTCTTTACAAAAGCTATTTGAAAAGGATCGATGTCCATTCGTGGGCCCTATTATGATGTCTGTGACATATCTACACCGTCCATCCATTTTACCAATACATTTTAGGACATGATCCAAAAAATTAGGCAAATCCAAAGTTCAAGTGCCCCGCATCATAGGAAATCGTGATCGTAAAAGGTTTTTAACGAGAAGCATTCAACTTAGTACTGTTTCGTGTGGTGTGGTCCACTAAGCTTTGGATCTGCCTCAATTTTGGGCTCATGCCATAAAATCAATCCACAAAATGGATGGACAACATGGATAAGCCACATATATCAGTATATCACAGTGGGCCCCACACAAAATTCACACCTTCCTCAATTTTAGTATTCAAAAAGCAACCAGCCAAAGTCATGAGCATCGAAAAGTGGCTGGGAATTACCTTGGTAAGTAATTATTACCCATTTGCCAAGATTTAAACTAGTGAGTTGGAAAACAAACACTACCGGGAGCCTCCAATTTGTGGGACATCCAACCCGTATAAGAGTTGCCCACATAATGAAAATGGACCCCCAAAGCCAATCCCTTCATGTCATCGGCCGAACTAATGCAGCTAGCGAACAGTCAATCTGGCTTAAAAGGTGATGTGTGTTATTGAAAAATGGTCCTATGCTCATTTGAGACCTTTGAAAAATGTGGTTGGTGACTTAACATGGTGCAGTGTACCCACAGTAGGTGGAGCATAACCAAAAAAATTGTGCTAGTAAGATATATTGAACATCAGGTTTTTCCCTTTGAATCTTGACGGCGTAGTATTTATTTCTAACTATTAGATTGTAAATATGTAAAATCTGAAATTTATCTTAATTAGATTCTAGGATTTGAGATTAACCTCATACAACTAATTTTAAGATTAAGAGATTCTTAAATATAGGTTGTATCTCTTCTATAAGAGGACCTCTCTGTTGCATATAGGATTTACGACTGGATCTGACACATTTTTGGGCCCATACACAGCATTAAATGTCAGTTGCATTAAATGCAAGAGTCATCTACGGTAGGACCGTTGGATCTGCCTCATTTTTGGGACCTACCGTTGGATCTGCCTCATTTTTGGGACCATACGTTAATATGATCTTAAAGAAGGGATGGACGGTGTGGATAAATAGATAAATCTCCGTGGGACCCACACATATCTAGTTAGATGCTTAAAAGTCCAGCCAGGGTCGGACGCAATCCGCGTCCTGAAAAAAGAGAGGTTCTCTCATCCAAGAGTTACAACCTATATTTAGTAATCTCCTAATTTTAAGATTAGCCATACAAGGCTATTGGGGAATCCTATCTAATAATAACTATCCATTTGATGCCCATTAATTAGATAATTAGGGTGATTCCAGAGATGCATTTCATTCACAATGGGACCCACAATTTGGATGGCCCAGAAAGCAGTATGCCATTGTAACTTTCTACAGAGACGAGTCGCCACCATTTTGAAAATGTCACTGAAATAACATAAAGAGTCTAATGCAAAAATAAATAACTCGTGTCATGTTAACTTAAGGAATTTATTGCAAAATAACGTACAGAGCACCATGCTGAAGAGGCAATACAGGTCGCACACGTGAGATCTGAGCCGTTCATCTAGTGGGGACAACCATGACATGCTCTGACCATGATATTCAGTTGATCCACTCATCAGGTGGGCCACACGTAATGTGTATCAATGTAGACTCTTGGTCACATTTTCAGTGTTGATTCGACGGTGATGAGGGGTGGGCCCCACTTGATGGATGGATGGATCGATTCACAACTTTGGCACTTGCCAATGAATGGCCCCCACTTCAGCCTCAATAATGCATGACAAAAACATTATATTCGACGATGGCATCTCCGGTTTTAAAGTCGATCTTTCGAGTCTGAGCCTGGGCGTAGCCCCTGGCGAACCTAAACAGCCCACTTCCTCCCACAACTGGCATCTCCCTCACCTTCGATAGTATGGTGTTCCTCCCGAGCACCGTAAGTGTACTCCCGTTGTACTTCCCATCCATGAATGCAAAGTTCATGGCCATCATCAATCCGACCTCCTGCTGCGCTGCGCCTGCGTACAGCCCCTGAGCTCTGCCCAGCAATTTCGATTTGGGATCGAGGCCCACCGTTAATGGATCGTCGATCACAAAAACTGTACTGAACCCAGTCATCGATTTGTTGGCCGATGGACCACGAGCGACTTGGACAGTAGTGGGATTAGGACCACTTAGGATGTCGTGCCAGTAGAAGTGTATGTGGGACATTTTCTCCTTACCGAATCCGGTCGCCGGCCGTAGAATGGATGGTGATGATCGGTCGGATTTTGCAGCGGCGATGACGACGATGAAGAAGAGGAAGAGGATGGTGGGTGGTGAAGGGGATTTGGGAGGAATTGTAGCCATGGTAATAATCAAGGCGGCTACACAAGTGATTTGAGATGGCTGGGTTATATGGTTGCATTGTAAGCATTTTTATAGTATTGAGAATGGTAACTTTTGAGCTTTGGTTTGACATTTGCACTTTTCACACCTACATCTATTCCTGACCACACATGCAAACCTTTGCTCTTTTGTGGACATCCTAGCCATGGAGTAGGTTGGGTTCTACAGTGTCGATTACCTGAACCCTAGATCATTAAGGTTAGATTATTGGGTGGACCTCAATCTATGAAAACAATGTACAATTAATAAAATTTTGTTGACGGTCCACAATTTATTTTTTCTAAAACTGGCCCTAATGGTGAGTTGGGTGCCTGATTTTTTGTGAGAAGTCATTATACTGTGGGCCCCATGTGATGAAAGGGTCTGATTTTTACTGTATGATCCATAACGGCCTCTGACCTTGTGTGGGGCTGCCTGTTGAGACCAACAAAACTTTAGCCTCGTGGGAAACAAACATAGCACCAAAGCGTAATAATTAACTGGCCCACCTATATATAAAGAGGGGAAAGGCTGAGTTATTTGATACTCCGGC
Source organism: Liriodendron chinense (assembly GCA_003013855.2). Lineage (NCBI taxonomy): Eukaryota > Viridiplantae > Streptophyta > Magnoliopsida > Magnoliales > Magnoliaceae > Liriodendron > Liriodendron chinense. The sequence continues at coordinate 150,237 of ML058339.1, read as the reverse complement.
TGTGAATGATTCTTGATACGCAGCCAGTTATAATTTGTCATGTGACATACATTAACTCAAATAAAATTGGCTAAAGTATAGAAATCAGTGGTCTTATTAGTCAAAATCTCAATATCAGATTGATTGAACAATCTTAACCATTGATTCGTGGACACTTGTTTGCTGAAATAGGGCCATTAAATAGTTTTTCAGTTTTAATCGTCCTGTAAATATCCACCAATCCAATAATCAAATAATAAATAAGTGTAATTTTTGGGTCATGATACAACCTAGGAACTATAGTTTGGACAGTTTAATTTGAATTAATTGGGTTCCACCTCTAGTTTCTAATTAATTAACAAGCGCCTGCGTGTCATCTATCACGTTAGGCCAGAGTATCAAAGTCGTTCTCAAAGAAAAAAGAAGAAGGCCCATCTTCAAGACAATGCAACAACCGAGAATTATATCACACGCCACCAGAGTACTGTATACTATTTTATACTCCACGCCTATCGTATACATGGAATGCTTGTGCCTCAAGCCAAATCATCAATCATAGCGTCCACTGTAGCAGCAGCATGGGCCAAAGTGAAATTAGGGTTTGTTGGACGCGGAATGCCTACTGACGCTGCCAGTAGCGAGGTGGCTGCTGGACAGCGCTCTGTGGGCCCTACCATGATGTATGTTTCTTATCCATGCCGTCCATTTATTTTAATCAGATCATTTTATGGCATGATCCCAAACATGAGATAGATCCAAATCTCAAGTGGACCACACTACAAGAAAACTGTAGTGATTGAATGCCCATCATCAAAAACTTTCTAGGGCCCACTGTAATATTTATTTGCCATCCAAACCTGTTGATTAGGTCATGAAGACCTAGATGAAATGAAAACACAAATATCAACTTCATCTAAAAGTTTTTAATGGTGGGCGTTCAATCACCACTGTTTCTTGTGATGTGGTCTGCATAAGATTTGGATCCACATTATTTTTGGGCTCATGCGCAAAATTGATCTGCAAAAAATGAATGAATGGAGTGGATAAAACACATACATCATGGTTGGGCCCAAAAAGCACAGTCCAGTAGCCACTGGCTACTAACAACGTCAGTCCGCAATCGGCGTCCGGGTTTGCGTTGGCAGTGCTGAAATGGAGGTGTTTGGGAGCCTGGCATCTGCTCTCAATTCGAGTGAAGATAGCCTCGTTTCAACAATAACGTCTTGGCATCGATTACGAAAGTAGGGTTGGCTAACATTGCAGTCTGACTAACAGGGTGGGTAGGTGGACTAACAGTGGGATGTGTCCTAACCTTTTAAAAAAAAAAACTGCTCCCTTTCTCTCTCTCTCTCTAGCAGCCCTCTCCAGTGGGGCATCCATCCATGCCGTCCATCTGTTTTGATAACTCATATTAGGGTATGATCCAAAAAATAAAGTAGATCAAAATCTTAACCGGACCACACCATATGAATTAGTGGTGATTTAATACCCACCGTTAAAAACTTCTTGAGGGTCATTTGTAATGTTTATTTGCCATCCAACCTGTTGATTAGGTCACAAAGACATGGATAAATATTAGCTTAATTCAAAGCTTTTGTGACACTGAGAAGAGCGTGCGCGATGAGATAATTATGAGAAAGTTCATTGTCTTCCTTTAGAATTCAAAACGACGTAGAAAAAAATTTGATAAAATTCCAAATAATTTTATTGAATAATGTTTATTATCTATTTTTCTCAATTACACCATTAGCAAAAAAATAAAAAATAAATAATTATAATAACCAAAAGTAGAAAAATTCTAACCCTAATAGAAGTTACCCAAAATGGTAAAACTATCTAAAGCCTAATTTACCAAATATAATAGTCCAACTAAACATTACGGAAAAAGTCCTCTCTGCCTTGAGATCAAACTTGGAGAAAATCCGGGCGCATGATTATAAATACTTTCTAAAAAAAAATGAAAATCTAAAACTTTAAGGTGTGTTTGGATGACTGGATTCCGTTGTAATGTGGTGTAATGTTATGTAAATGGGTAATGATTATCATTACTACAATAGTTCGAAGTAAAGCGAATGTAATATAGTACTACTATTGCACCTTTATTTTTTTAAGTATGCATATAATGTACTCACGTAATTACAAACATGTAGATATAACTTGTCTACTATGTGTTATATCCACATCGTCAAACCATTTTGCAATATCATTTAGGGCATAACCTCAAATTTTAGCTTCATCTAACACTTCTGTGGGCCGGAGGAAGTTTTTAATGGCAGTCATTAATCCCAACTGCTTTATGTGGTGTGGTCAATTTCCATTTGGGATGTGCTTCATTTTTGTTTCTTTTCATAAAATGTTCTCACAAGATGAATGGATGGTGTGGATATAACACATACATCATGATGGGGCCTAGGAAACTATGCCCTCTTAACGCACCTTCGCGCGTCCAAGTCGGTGCTAATTCCGTTGGATTAATAAACTTTGATAGCTTGGTTTATCCTATTCACTACAAGGATAATGATGTGAGTTTTATATTACATTACAGTGGAATTCGGCCGTCCAAACATGCCTTGAAATAATAAAATACTATAAAAATTAGAGTTATTAAAGATAGTAATTATTTTCTAAAATCTCAATTTTCAGGCTACAATCGTATGTTTTCTTGTGAAACATATAGACGTGACTCACATGGTGGGTCAGTTGAGCCCGGATGTCCCGTTTATGGTAAAGATTGATAGGTTGTGCGTCTCGTAATAATACACAAATCAAAAGTTATGGATGATTTGTGATTCACACTTCAAATGACAATTTCTACTTGTTCGAATTGAATTTCTTCGGACTGGACGCACCTGGCCCAATTATATCATGCCATATGTAGGATTGGGCTCAATTTTGACATATTATTTCCGTTTTTATTTGACCTTTTAGTCCAGTCATTCCAGGAATGTATATATGCTACATCCCACATCATTTTGGAGCACACAAAAAGTTTTTAATGGTCAATAACCATTGTTTCATGTGGTGTGGTCCGCTTGAGATTTGAATCTACTTCTTTTTGGCTCTAAAATGAGATGTCAAAACTGAAGGACAACCTAGATGTAAGGCACATCATCACTGTAGGCCCCCACATGCAGGGATCCACTCCGTCTTCCCTAATGATCCTTGATAGGATGATCGTTGGTTAATGTCCACTGCCGACTAGTTTACTTTTTAATAATTTGTTTGGTGGTCAAGTGCAATATGTTTTCATGCGGGTGCCTATCCTTTGGTTCATTGACAAAAAGTACCTGCTTTGGAATTATTCTCTTTTCACTACCGCTAGTTTTCAAAATACTGACAAATGACTGCTTCTTTTCACTACCTCTAATTTGACTTACTTTTATGCTACTAAAAGCTCATGTATCACCCATCATACTCTGCAAGAGTATTAGAATTTTTCTCGTGACTGTCCAAATTGCAAGACACATTGTGACAGAGCATGGCTCAAAATTCACACTATTTAAACAATATGACTTTATAATTTTGTTCATTGAGTGGGATCATATCATTGATGGTTAGGATTGTTAACTGCAATTTTTATTTTTATTTTTACTTTTTTGGGGGAATCTGGTCCATCCATCTTATGTTCCTAGCTATTTGGACATCCTGCATTGAGGAACACGCAACAAGCACCGTGGATGAGACGCCAAGGTAGAAAATGATGGCAAACTATCATGAAATTCAAAAGAGTCGTTGGAAAGTGAGACTAAAACGGTCTAGACCCTCCTAGAAGTATCCAATTCAATAAAAGAAAATCTGCATTGCTTTGAAAAAGCGCCTTACAAGGAGGATTAAAGGCTCTCCATAAACTAGATGGGCGGCAGAGATTAAACCGTGTTAAAGATCAGTGTCCCCACAAAAAGTTGGTCAAATCAAAGGACATTCTTCTTATTGAAAAAAGAAAGAAAAGGAAAAAAAACACACCACGTTTCTTGGACGTATGAAAGGGGTTGATGGTATGAAACTTCATTGAGTTGGACATTTCTTAGATGAGTCGGACGTTTCTTTAGAAAAAGTCTACAAGCTGCCAACAAGCTTTTCTATATCATTGTCAGAAATAGTTCATGGGTTGGTGGACTTTAAAATAGCGCATGGTTAGAAATAGATCATGCGTTGGTGGACTTTGACTTGACTCTTCGTTAATCGCATTCCTGAATTGGCTTAATTTGGCTCAATTTTAGGGATGCCGACTGTGCTCAAAAGTTAGGTGGGGCCCACTGTGATGTTTGTAGAGAATGCACCGTATTTTTATTTTTTGCCATATCATATTGTTGGGAAAACCGGCAGCGGAAGTGAATCGAATGAGCAAACCACCATGACAATCACACAAGCAATAATCAAATACACACAAGAAGGCAATCCGAATTTAATGTGGAAAAACCCCCTCACGGGTAAAAAAAATGACGGCACAAAGCGAACAAATCCACTATGGTATAAAAAATTACAAGAGATAGAAGAAACAAAACCTGGATCCTAGCCCTACAAGAGAAATCCCAAGATACCCAAAGCTTATTCTCACATGAGACAGACAAGTACCGTCCTTTTCCTCATCCCAGAGAACCCCAAGCTTTCCCTAAGCTTTTTCTCTTACCCTAGAACTCTCTCAATCCCCTTTAGGAAACCTGACCCCTTTGGCAAAACTTATAATCCCATATTACACCCCTTAAATAGGCAACAAACCGGAATTAGAAACACCTTGCGCAAAACCGCGCAAGAAACCAACTTGAATTAGGAAACTTACCGATCGGTCGCGGGCCCTTATTGTAGAAGATTTGAGGCGTCTGATTCCAACAATCTCCACCACAACTCCAATCTTCATGCAATACCTTACCACGCACCATCTTCAATCTCTACTTTATCATCATCATAGCTCCACCGTTTCTCATGCATCATCAACTCTATCCTTGTACATTCATCCTCCTTGCTCTTCTCATGTGGCCCTTTGACACTTGCCACATATGAGTAATCGTGGAGTCCGTTGCCAATCCCGCAGCTCCACCATGAATAGTGCTCTCGATCAACTTGTAAAGATTTTCGCACCTTCGGCCCTTCATCATCACAAGTGCTCATTTTGCCACTTTGCGGTCCCGATCGCAACCGATGAACCTGATTGAGATATTGGCATACCGATCCACCTTCTTCAACTCTACTTCTTTCATAGATGCCGATCGCTTTCCATGTTTTTTCTTTCACAAAATACCTCTTTGTGTTGAATCCCATGCTTGAAGATGTCATCGATACCTCGTCTCAGATTTCGATCTACCTCCCAACGATTTCTCTGATACCACTTGTTGGAAAAACCAATAGCAGAGGTGAATCAAACGAGCAAACCATCATGGCAATCACACAAGCAATAATCAAACACACACAAGAAGGCAATTGGAATTTAATGTGGAAAAACCTCTTCACGGGTAAAAAAAAAAACCACGGCATAAAGCGAACAAATCCACTATGATATAAAAAATACAAGAGATAGAAGAAATAAAACCCGGATCCCAGCTCTACGAGAGAAATCATAAGCTACCCAAAGCTTATTCTCACATGAGACGAACAAGCACCGTCCTTTTCCTCATCCCAGAGAACCCCAAGCTTTCCCTAAGTTGTTTCTCTTGCCCTAGAACTCTCTTAATCCCCTCTAGAAAGCCTGGCCCCTTTGGAAAAACTCATAATCCCACATTACACTCCTTAAATAGGCAACAAACCGGAATTAGAAATACCTTATGTAAAATCGCACAAGAAACGAACTTGAATTAGGAAACTTACCGACCGGTCGCAGTCCCTTATTATAGAAGATTTGAGGGGTCTGATTCAACACATATTAGGAAATGAGCCAAGAAAACAAACAAATAAATAAATAGGCATATTCAAAACTCAAGCAGGCTGCACAATAGGAAAAAATGAGTATTTAATGTCCGCCATCGAAACATTCATAGTGTGACAGAAGTTTTGGATCGGGCTAATACTTTTATGTTTTCAATTCATCCCAATAAGAATGACCTTATGAACAATTTGATGTAAACATCATGGTGAACCTCATGAGGAGAGGATAGAGTGCAGCCTGGGGGTCATCGGGGGCCCAACTAGAGAGTTGGGAGACCAAAATTCATCTGGAAGAAGCAGTTGGTCTTTAGACAAATTTAGATATTGTCGGGCGACCAATGAGAGGTTATCGGTCGCTCGACCATGCTGGGTCAGGCGACTGAGATTCGGCAATTTTTTTATAAAAATTTACTGGACAGTTCTGCCCATTATCGGGGGCCCGATAATGTCTGGCCGGACGCCCGACGGTGCGTAGACTGCAATTCCACAATTTCTTGATTTGTCTCTAACTCTTGCATAGGGCTATATATTGGCTTCTAATTTAAGACTAGGGCATCCTAATAGGAGGTTTACACGCCAAGGTGAGAGAGAGAGAGAGAAAAAGAAGAAGAGAGAAAAAGAAGAAGAAGAAGAAGAAGAGAGAGAGAGAGAGAGAGAGAGAGAGAGAGAGGAAGCTTGTAGAGAGGAGATTTTTTCTTGTGAAGGTTTTATCGACATACAGATGATATCTTAAGTTCTTCTACATTCTTGGATCCGGTGAGATCTCTCAGTTTTCTAATTCCTTTTGATTGTTATCCACCCTAGAGGTGAAAAAGTTTGGATCCAAGCGGGTTGTTCTTGTGATCATTGTGCAAACATTCCTTTACATAGTGGATTGTTGATTTGGACGATGTCCCGTGGTTTTTACCTTTATTGATGGTTTTTCATGAAAAAATCTTGTGTTCGTGTGGTTGATGATTTGGTTGTGTTTATTACATTCTTATATCACATAATTCACGTAGTTGAGATGCGAGATCCTGAAGTTTTATGCAACGTTCGCAACAAAAGTGGTATCAGAGCGTCAGTGGGATTGGTGTGAATTATGGACGATGGCTCATTAAGGATGATCATCCTCAATTGGTATAATTGGCCTATATGGAAGGCGAAGATAGAGGATTTGTTGTATTGCAATAACTTGCATGCTCCAATCTTAAGTATATCAGCCAAGACGAAAGATATGGCCTACGATGATTGGAAGAAGTTGGACCGGAAGACGGTGAGGTTTATTAGACAATGAATGGATATAGTGTTTCACTATGTCTCTACGGAGACCTCAGCCGCTAGCCTATGGTAAAAATTAGAAGGGTTGTATGAGAGGAAGACAGCTGGTAATAAGATCTTCCTGATTAGAATACTTGTACATTTAAAGTTCAAGGAAAATGATTATGTGGTTGAGCACATGTGTAACGCCCCAGATTTTTTAGATTTATTTGAAAATTTATTTTTATTTTATTTTAATTAATTGTCATACATTTACCCTTGTTTCAAGAATAACGGACCATCCGTAGGAGATCCGTTAGAGTACCCTATATTAAAATTATTTATAATAACCCCATTAACAACGTAGAAGGGTTAAATTCTGCTAAACTTGAAGATTTACGATAATTACTAAAATGCCATTAGTTAAATTTAAGTTAACCTTCCGTTTTTAAGTATGCTAGTTTGTAGAAATTATTAAGACTCAAAACCCTAGCCTTTAGCATTTGGACACACTTTAACCATACAGGTCGAATTTTAGCCCTCCAATCATCTTACAAATGCCCTAATCAAAAAATTGATCATAAGTGGGCCACCCAATATCGGATCTGTCCCGTTTTTTGTGTCAATGCCTAATTTGAAGTGACCGACTTGCTGGATGGAGTAGATTTATATATACATCACAGTGGAACCCACCGTAACCAAACCCCCTATCCGGGTCTGCCGGCCCGCGATTGGCCCTCGTCAGGCCCGGTGGCTTTTTATACAGCACATCTGTTGCCACTGCTGACCATCCAAACCCTCCATTTGGGGGGGGGGCACTTTTTGAAGATCTGAACCGTCTATCCTATTTATAGCCCATTAAACCCCCTCCTACTAAAAATCTCTTCATTCAATCCCGTATCCGGCCCGATCTCTCCTTCCAAATCTACCGTTGGAATCTTAGATCTTCCAATTCGGAGATTTTCCTTGTATGAGAAATCAGGTAAACTTTTAGATGATCTTAGGATCCCTCCAAGCTAACCAACGTGGAGAATCCCCTCTGAAACCGAGCTTTTTAAAATTTTAAAATTTTTTCTCTAGAACCTTCTCATATGCAAAAGACCTATCAAATGGCTATGGAGCTTCGATTTGTGGATCCCACCTACCTAAATGGACTAATCTAAACCTATCCTATGTGTCAGATTGATAGATAAACCGTCCGTTTGCAAATTTCTACCCCTCTCTTTCCTTAAAACTTCACGCCGACCATTCAATCACGTGTGGACCCCATTTTAAAATATACCAAGTTCATTTTGTGTCCCATACCCATCATAGCTCATGTCCAAAACCTCATTTCTATTCGTTGTGTATACGTTTTTCAAATCTGGCCTGAAATCTCGCTTTAAACCACTTTCTATCGCAACCGCGCACATATAGCCGTGCATACCCTCTTCTAAAATCCAACCCTCCTAATTTAAACAAAGTCTCTCCCAGCAACAATAACCCACATGCACGAATTTTAGAGAGAGAGAGAGAGAGAGAGAGAGAGAGAGAGAGAGAGTTTCTCGGTTGAGTTTCTCTGTTTTTCCAGCGACATACTTAGCCCCTACGCCCTTCTATCGCGTCCAATCCATGAGGTGAGAATTTTCCTTCAAGCCTTTCATTAATAATGATATGATTATCCTAAGTTCTTTTTGTGACATATGATGTTATTTTGTTTTGAATTGTTGATCCATATAACATGAAGATTAACATGGTATTTACAATGATTATCATTAAATAATGATGTGATTCCATGTTTGGATTTTTTACTAAGAAAGCATGTGTATTTTTGTCATTTATTTTTGTAAAAGCTATGCATTAATTCTCTTGATTTATGTTCTACAAGTGATATTGGCTTTCATATTGTTATATGCAATATGTGTGTAAGATCATTATGGGGATATTTCATTAATATGCACCATTGTCCCTAAGTTGGTAAAATCACTTGATGTAGAGAGATGGAACCCATGAGGGGTGTCCATGATGGAAAAATATGTTTTGACTTGACTAAGAGAATGCAATAAATTTTTGCCAAGGGATCCTTACATGTACATGATACTTGGTTTGATCCATATACATTACATGAGTGTTTTTATTGATTTTGGTCATGATGTATAATATTGGCTTCTTGGAACATGATGGAATCATTAAACGGGACAATGGTTGGACACTAATGGTATATAAATTCTCATGAGCCGGGGTTGGTGCCATGGACACTAAGCCCAAGCTGTCGGCCTATGCTGGGTTGTTTACAACTCCCCATAGTGACCATTAAATTTTTTCAATACGGCAGGATATGAAATTACTTAAATAAAGGTGAAACTAAAGTCATGCATTCACTTGGCTCCATATGGGTGTAGGGAATTGAGAATAAGCTAGAGTGTCCTACTTCTCCCGTACACTGTCACGTATAGATTTGGGTTATGAGCGTCCCATTTCTCACGTTTCTGGACTACACCATATGAATTAGTAGTGATTGAATACCCACCATAAAATACTTCTTGAGGGCCATTTGTAATGTTTATTTGCCATCCAACCTGTTGATAAAGTCACAAAGACATGGATAAATATTAGCTTAATCCAAAGTTTTGTGACACTGGGAAGAGCGTGATGAGATAATTATGAGAAAGTTCACTGTCTTCCTCAAGTATTCAAAATGACGTTGAATCCACGAGAAAAAATGCGATAAAATTCTAAATAATTTTATTGAATAATGTTTATTATTTATTTTTCTCAATTACACCATTAGAAAAAAAAATTATAATAACCAAAAGTAGTAAAATTCTAACCTTAATAGAAGTAACCCAAAATATTAAAATTATCTAAAGCCTAATTTACCAAATATAATAGTCCAAATAAATATTACTAAAAAAGTCCTCGCATGATTATAAATAATTTAAAAAAAAAATGAAAATTTAAAACTTTAAGGCGTGTTTGGATGGTTGGATTCCCCTGTAAAGTGGTGTAATGTTATGTAAATGGGTAATGATTATCACTACATAGTAGTTCGAAGTAAAGTGAATGTAATATAGTACTGCTATTGCAGCTTCATTTTTTTAAGTATGCATATAATGTACTCACGTGATTACAATATATGCAGATATAACTTGCCTACTATGCGTTATATCCACATCGTCCAACCATTTTGCAATACCATTTTAGGGCATGACCCTAAATTTTAGCTTCGTCCAACACTTCTGTGGGCCGGAGGAAGATTTTAATGGCAGTCATTAATCCCAACTGCTTTATGTGGTGTGGTCAATTTTCATTTGTTACGTGCTTCATTTTTGTCTCTTTTCATAAAATGTTCTCGCAAGATGAATGGACAGTGTGTATATAACACATACATCATGATAGGGCCTAGGAAACTATGCCCCCTCAACGCACCTTTGCGCGTCCAAGTCGGTGGTAATTTCGATGGATTAATATAATTTGACAGCTTGGTTTATCCTATTCACTACTAGGGATAATGATGTGAGTTTTATATTACATTACGGTGGAATTCGACCGTCCAAACATGCCTTGAAATAATAAAATACTATAAAAATTAGAATTATTAAAGATAGTAATTATTTTCTAAAATCTCAATTTTCAGTCTAGAATCGTATGTTTTCTCGCGAAACATACAGACGCGACTCACATGGTGGGTTAGTTGACCTCGGATGTCCCTTTTATGGTAAAGATTGATAGGTTGTGCGTCCTGTAACAATACACAGATCAAAAGTTATGGATAATTTGTGATTCACACTTCAAATGACAATTTCTACTTATTCGAATTGAATTTCTTCGGACTGGATGCACTGGGGCCCAATTACATCATGCCATATGTAGGATTGGGCTCGATTTTGACATATTATTTCCGTTTTTATTTGACCTTTTAGTCCAACCATGCTAGGAATGTATATAGGCTACGTCCTACGTCATTTTGTAGCACACAAAAAGTTTTTAATGTTCAATAACCATTGTTTCATGTAGTGTGGTCCACTTGAGATTTGAATCTACTTCTTTTTTGCTCTAAAATGAGATGTCAAAACTGATGGACAACTTAGATGTAAGGCACATCATCACTGTAGGCCCCCACAGGCAGGGATCCACTGAAGCCCGTCTTCCCTAATGATCCTCCATAGGATGATCGGTGGTTAATGTCAACTGCCGTCTAGTTTACTTTTTAATTATTTGTTTGGTGGTCAAATGAAATATGTTTTCATGCAGGTGCCTATCCTTTGGTTCATAGACGAAAAACACCTGCTTTTGGAATATTCTCTTTTCACTACTTCTAGTTTTCAAAATACTGACAAATAACTGCTTCTTTATAAAACGTCGGTTTATCCGTCAAATTTGAAAATTTTACCCACCGAAAGGCCTACGGCTATTTTCCAATAAAAAGTCAATATTGCCTTTGCAGTTGGACGATTTTATGGAGGAAAAAGCTTGCAAGTTATGCTAATATATATATATATATATATATATATATATATATATATATATATATATATATATATATATATATATATATATATATATGGGAAATGGTACTATGCGGTCGACCTCATGGGAAGTTCCCATGAGGTCGAGCTGCGTGGGCCCTACCGTGATGTTTAATGGACATCCACACCATTAGTCAGATGCACCATACCGAGATGAGCCATGGGCCCAAACATCAGGCCAATCCATGAATTTTGTGGGCCACACCATAAACATACGTTAAGAGTGGATATCCACCCGTTGAAAACTTTATAATCATTTATAGGATATAATGAGAAGTGTTTGAGAAATCCAGCCCATCCATTGTCCATGTCCCATTTAATCAGGAAGTCACACCAAGTTTCAACCGTATCCAAAACTCAGGTGGGCCCCAACAAGTGATTTTAGATGTTGTGGGCATGATTTTGCACTCTTTCAGTTGGTATGGCCCACTTGAATTCCGGATCCAGTTGATTTTTTGGATATCCCATAAACAGTAGGGGACCCACCAAATGCATGGTGTGGATGCCCATCACACATCACAGTGGGGCCCACAATGCTCGACCTCATGGAAACTTCCCATGAGGTCGACCGCATAGTACCATTTCCCTATATATATATATATATATAGTGGGGCCCACCTTACTGTTAGTGAGAAATCAACTCGGTTCATCTTTTTCGGCATCTCATTTTGAGGATATTGGCTGAAAAAATGAGGTCATCTAGAACTAATGTGGGTCAAACTAAAGGTAACAGTGAAAATTAAACACCCACCATTCAAACACTTATAGTTATGGGGCTACGGGATATTAGTGACAAATCCACCCCGTCCATATATTTTTTATCCTATTTTTGGGCATATACCAAAAGATGATGCTGATCCAAAGGTTTAGTGGACCAAATTACATAAAACAGTGGGGATTGAGATCCACTCTTGAAAAATCTTGGGGCCATTGAGGCCAACGTTGATCTTTTGGATTAGCTCAATTTTGGATCCATGCCCTAACACTAGATGGAGAAACAGATGAACGGGTTGGATTTTCGGTAAACATCAACGTGGGCCCCACTTACGGTTGGGATTAGGATCGCATGGCAACCAACCCTGTGTCTTGGGTTGTGAGCTTACAGTCAGACGCATCAACTCCACAGCGACAACTATGCCTACAAGCAGTGGGGCCCACCTTGATGTTATTGACAAATCCACCCCGTTCATTTGTTTTTGCATCTCAATGTAGAGCATGGTGCAAACAACGTGGCCGATCCAAAACTTAACTGGCCGAAACGACACAAAACAGTTGAGAGTGAAATCCACCGTTGAAACATCTTGGGGCTAGTGCGGATACATTAGTATTTGGATATGCCTCCGTTTTAGGTTCATGTCTTAAAATGATCTGGAAAAACAGATGGATGGAGTGGATTTCTCATGAATATTCAGTTGGCCCATGTACGATCGGTTTGAAATTGCACAGTAACCTATGTATTGGGTTGTGTGGTTTTTGTAGTGGGGAGCAGATTACGTGCGCCCAGCCTTACCCAGGATGGGACGACGCTAACCGTGGAGCCCACATTGATGTATATATTCTATATCTAAGCTGTCCATCCGTTTTTCCAAGATCATTTTAGGGCATGGTCCCAAAAACAACAGACAAATATCAGATGGCCCACAAGAAGTGTGTAGTGGTCAGTTACTATTGTTTCCTATAGTATGGTTATATGGTCCACCTGAGATTTGGATCTACTTAAGTTTTTGATTCGTTGTTTTTGATTCGTAGCATAAAATTAGCTTTCAATACAAATGGACGGCGTGGATGTAAGTAAAATACATCAAGGTGGGCCTCATAGTCAGGGATCCAACCCACCTCAGTGACCCAGGGTTCCACCGAAACCAAGCCCAACCGACTTCGCTCTGACCACGGAGCCAGAGGATGTGGGTGCGACCCTACCCGTGGGGCCACTGTGATGTATGTTTTGTATATCAACGCCGTCCATCTGCTTTGTCAGCTTAGTCTAAGGCAAATCACAAAAAACGATGTAAATACAAGTTTCAGGTGGACCATACTATAGGAAACAGTGGTTAGTGATCATTAAAAACCTTTTCTGGGCACGAAAGTTTTGAATCAGGCTAATATTTGTTTTTCTTTTTTACATTTTATCCAATTTCGTGTGATCATATCACTAGGTTGGGATCTCCCGCTAGCCCATCTGGCAGACGGCTGGGCGTTTCAAGTGGTTGTCTCGGGTTCGAAACCCACTAACCCCACCAGTGGGTGGGAGCATCGTCTGACTGACTGGGTGGGTGGGTGGGTGCGTTGCGGATCTATGTGCGTTGCATGTCTAACCCAAAAAAAAATTAAAAAAATATCAATAGTAAACGTTACGGTCTGCCTGAAATTTGTATCTCCTTCATTTTTTAGACCATGGGCAAATATAAGCCAGCAAAACAGATGGACGGTGTGGATATATATTGCATTCATCGAGGTCAGCCCTATGTCCCACCAGCGCTGGTTCCTTGCGTTCCAATAAACACGGGCATTTTTGTCTTTTGTGAAATACAGTATGCTAACATGTACAATAGGTCTCTATTTTAAACGGTAGGCGGTTATTTGACTAACTTTTCGAAACTAAAGGCTCTAGTTTGACAATACCCAAAAAGCAGCCTTTCATCTGTCTTTGGTTCAAAAACTAGGTAGCCGTATGGCATTGCCTCTTGTTTGGTGTGTTTTCAACGTTCATTTAGTGCAAATTTGGTGGCCGCCTAGCATATATTTAACAATTCGTTTAGTCAAAATATGGGTTACCATCCATAAACAGTGGGACCCATATATAGTTGGGATGGTTTAGATTGACTATATACATGGAACTTGTGCCGTGGGATGTGGGGCCCACTGTGATGTATATGTTATATCACTCTGTTCATCAATTTTGACAGCTTGTTTTTAGGGCATGAGTAAAAAATGAGACAGAAAGAAAAAAAAAAAAAAGTGGGGAATGAACGGCTACTATTAAATACATTTTTTTTTTTAGCCAGAGGCTGATATTTATATTTTTTTGTTCATCCATGTTCTAAGCCACTTTATTTGAATGGAAAGTTAATATCAGGGTGGGTCCTTGGAAGGTTTCAGTGGGAGCGGATTGCCTTTGACCCAAGCACATACGGATCTCTGTGCTCGGGTCTATGTAGGGCCCATAGAGATGTTCATGACAAATCTACTCCACCCACATGTTTTGAAAAGCACAATTAGGCCTGGCAAAATTCCACATGACCCGTTAACCCACACGCACGAAAAAATCAATGTTCGAGTCCAGCCTTATCATGTCGGGTCACTAGCAGGTTGACCCGTTAAGACCCGTTAACATAACGGGTCGGGTCAATGTTTCACCCGCGAACCCGTTTAACCCATCAACATAATGGTGTAGATCACGAAACCATGGCCCGCCTATGAACCTTGGCACTTCATCATATGCAATATTGCAATTTACATGTGATTCCTCCTCGTCTCACTAGTGAATCCTATTGCTTTCAATGATAGAATGGGCCACTAGGTGAACCATGGCTGTATGTTGGGTCAGACTATTAGTTGTCCTCATCAATGGTGTGGCCATCTGATGAGTAGATTGGCCTAACGGGTTAAATAGGTAAGGTTATTGGTCACCCGTTAAATTAACGAATGTGTTTGGGTTTCTAGATTTTGACCATTAGTTAACTGGTCGAGTTTGGGTGAGCAAATTTTTTACACGACACGAACACGGTTCAACACGACCCGTTGCCAATAGGACAGGATTTTAGAAATTTCTATGAACGGTTTGGATGACATATAAACATTATGGTCAGCTCTAGGAAGATTTCGACCATGGACGTTTCTGTTCCCACTGTTTTGTTGGTGCGACCCTCATGAGTTTTGGATCTGCCTGATTTTTAGATTCCTTTACTATTGCCGTCTTTTAAAAAACAGATGAATGGAGTGGATTTATCATGGGCATCACTGTGGACCACACACAGCCCTTTGGTGCGGTACAACACATGAGTTTTGGATCTACCTGATTTTTAGATTCGTTTACCATTGCAGTCTTTTAAAAAACAGATGGACGGAGTGGATTTATCACGGGCATCCCTGTGGACCCACACAGCCCTTTGGTGCAGTACACTTAAGTTTTGGATCTGCCTCATGCCTTGGTTCATGCCCTAAAACGATATATCAATTCATGTGCTAAAATAACACATAGGTAAAGGTTGGCCCCACAGGACTTAGGAAAATATTCTTCGAGCGGGTGCTACGAGCAATCCAGTCCACGCTGGCGTACGTGGTGACATCTCTGGTACCAAGCTCGGTACCGCTCAAAGCTCCGTGGACCACATTACGATGTTTGGATTTTATACACACCGTTAATCCATTTTTCCAGCTTATTTTAGTGCATTCTGGAAAAAAAAAAAAAATGAAGCAATCCAAAATTCAAGTGGATCACACCACAAGAAACAATGGAGATTGAATGCCTACAGTTAGAAACTTCTTGTGTGCCACAAAAGTTTTGGATCGAGATGATTTTCATTTTTGGCTTCACCTACGTTTATATGACTTTATGAATAGGTTGGATGGAAAATAAATATTGCAGTAGGTCATAGGAAGATTTGGGCGTCACTGTCCTCACTGTCCTCACTGCTTTGTGCAGTGTGTTCCACTCGAGCTTTGGACCTGCCTCAATTTTTGAGCCATTCCCTAAAATGTCCTAAAAAATAATAAACGGCATGGATAAAACACATATATACTTTGATGGGCTTAGAGAGCTTTTGCAATGCCGACCAATACCGAGCTGGTACTGAAGGCGCCGAATCCAAGTCCACCTACCGTGGCTGCTAGAGGCGTGCTGCGTGAGTAGAAGTTTCATGAAATTCACCTGCCTGTCTGTCTGATATAAGCCCAGTGCGTTCCCCACTCGTCAAAACAAAGGCTTCTTGGATAATCAACCCACAAAAGAGTATCCGACTCGCTTTTGCAGGAAAATCCGTTTTCTGAAGTCGTGTCCGAGAACGGGGTTTAGGTGGACGCCGATTTGGTTATGTTTCTCACGCCAACCCGGGTGGTACACCCAGGTCAATAGCTCAAGTGGCAGACTGAGTGAAGATAGCCTCATTTCAACACTGAGGTCATGATATCGATTCTCCTAACATTGTGATATGAATAACCGGGGGTGGTGTTATATATGATGTGTTAGTAGATGTGGCAATGGGTCAGGTCTGGTTCTAGTCGGGTCAAGTTTCAGTCGGGTCATTTCCACCTCAACCCTAACCCGACCCAAATTGAATTTGGGTTGGATTTTCCCAACCCTTACCCGACCCAAATTAAACCCTGACCGGCATTTTAATGATCAATTAACTAATTTGTAGATTAGACTAGGAAAAGGTACTATGTGCTCAACCTCATGGGAAGTTCCCTTGAGGTCAAGCTGTGTGGGCCCCTGTCATGTGTGATGGGATCCACACCATCGGTCAGATCCACCATTCCATGGTGGGCCATGGGCCTAAAACTCAAGCCAATCCATGACTTGGGTGGGCCACAACATAGACAACAGTTAAGAGTGGATATCCACCCATTGAAATCTTTATGACTGTTTATAGGATCGATTGAGATGTGGTTGAGAAATCCAGCCCATCAATTGTGTGTGTCCCACTTAAACAAGAGGTCACACTAAGTTTCAACTGTATCCAAAACTCAGGTGGGCCCCAACAAGTGCTTTTAGATGTTGTAAGCATGATTTTACACTGTTTTACTTGGTGTGGCCCACTTGAATTTTGGATACAACTGAGTTTTTTGGATATCCCATAACCAATAGGGGACCCATCAAATGCATGGTTTGGATGTTAGATACACATCACAATGGGGCCCACACAGCTCGACCTCATGGGAAGTTCTCATGAGGTGGAGCACATGGTACCTTCTTCCCCCCCCCCCCCCCCCCCCCCCCCCCCCCCCCCTTCTTTCATCAGAACCATCTAATTAATGTCCAGCAATTCTATTTTTATTTTTTTACCATGGGATCTAATCAACAAGACCATTTGTTATTTAATTTTTTAAATAGTTAAATTGTGGACACAATTATTGAAATGGAACCATTTGATCCTTTCATTTTAAGTGTCTAATAAATTCCTATCAACAATCAAATAAATATAACCATTAAGATAATTTATTAATTTATTTGATGGACCATTAGCTACCATTTTAGTTCTCCTATAAATGAGCACTAGAAATATTAAAAAAATATCTCATGACATTTTAGTTATATATGTCATAAAATGTGATCATTGGTGTGCACAAATTTATCAAATTTACAGACATGTGAACCATTCTCGGTAGGGTGTGTGAGAAAAAAAACTATGTATTATTTAACTAATAAGAAAATCAATATATAATAGTCTACTTAACCCCTATATGATTCGGGTCGGGTTGGGTCACCTTTAACCCTAACCCGACCCATAAAAATCCGGGTCGGGTCGGGTCGGGTCGGGTCAAAAATTGAATTCGGGTCAAATTTTCCAACCCTAAATTGGAAAAAACCGGGTCGGGTTGAATTTTGCCAGGTCTATGTGTTAGGCACTTTGGGCCAAAGTGATGTATGTATTTTATATCCACACCACATCGTTCATCTATTTTTCTAACTTATTTTAGTGCATGAACCTAAAAATGAAGCAGATCTCAAGCTCAAGTGGACTACACAACAGGAAATAGTGGGATAATGACACCCGCGTTGAAAGCTTTCCCGGGCATACTATAATGTTTTTTATTTTTATTTTTTATCCAACCTGTTGATAAGGTTACTCAGACTTGGATGAAAGGAAAACACAAATATCAGCCTAATCCAAAACTTCTGTAGTCCGAAGAAGTTGTTAATGGTGGGCATTTAATCACCACTTTTCCTGTGTTGTGGCCCACTTGAGTTTGGCTCTACTTCACTTTTAGGTTCATGCCCTGAAATGAGGGTGCAAAATGGATGGACAGTGTGGATATAAAACACTATTTCACATTGGGCTCGGTAGTGCCCAACGCATTGACAGACCACTGCTGGGGTGGTTGGCAATACTACCTGGTCCACGACCGTCTAGGTGAGTTTCAGAGAAATATGTTGCATGTGATGATGCTCAACCATAAACAAATCAAAACTAAATGTGGGTTGGCAATGTGTTTAAATTCAACCCTTTTTTTGTTGTTTATTTAGCCCCACTGGCCAATGGTCCAAATCATCGGATCATGGACACTACTTTAGAAGATCTAATTACTTAACTTTTTATAGTCAAACAATGACTGTTGGAGGAGCCTTCAAACGGTGCACGGTTTGGGTGCTTAGATCAGTCGAGCGACCGGTCTGCGCGTTTTGGCCCAAATGCACAGAGGGCGCTGGACAGTTTTCACTCAACCTAGACCGGTCAGCTGATCGATCTGCAAGGGGCTCTGATCGGTTAGGCGACCAGTCGGCAGTGAGGCAGCGTGACGAGTCTGCGTATGTTTTTTCCTTTGGACTGTTTTGTGTAAGGTCTGACTGGTTGGGCGCCGGTCAATTGTGCACGCATTTTCTTACGCATTACGCAGTTGTGCGTAAGATGTTTCTAATTTCGGGTTGCTCGCTATATATATGGCATGAATCCGGAATTAGGAGAAATCCTAAGGTGTCCAAGGTTCCCTAATTGCATTAGGAAGAGGGGAGAGGGTTTTGAGAGAGGGAGAGAGCTTGGGTTTTCTCTGTTTTATTTACTTGTGGGCTATCAATCTCTGTAATATTCTGTTGATCATAGTAGATCGCTTTGTGCCGTGGTTTTTTACCGATTGAGGGGTTTTTCTACATAAAATCGGATTGTCTCTTGTGGTTGAATGCTTATGTGGTTTGATTACATTGTGTTTCTCGTTTGATCTTATATACTGCTGTGGTGTTGTCTTGCTTCCGCTTTCGCTGTTGGCGCCCCTATTCCCAACAAGTGGTATCAGAGCGAAAGTTGGGGTGGAGTAGAATTCGGATATGAGACGAGAAGATGGGATTAAGCACAAGGTTCGATGTAGAGAAGTTCTCTGACAAAAATAACTTTTAGCTATGGAAGGTGAAGATCGAATTCCTTCTAGTTTAGCAAGGGCTTGATGAAGCTCTTGGAAAGCGACCTGAGGCTATGAAAGATGATGAGTGGACGAAGCTCGACAAGAAGGCTAGAACCTTGATCTTGTTATGCCTTGCAGATGATGTCCTCTATCACGTCACAGAGGAGGAGACTGCGGCTGATTCGATGACGAAGTTAGAGAAGTTTTATGCCAAGAAGTTTCTAGATAATCGCATGTATCTATTGATGCAGTTGTTCACCTTGAGGATGGCTGAGGGGACGGATGTGGAGGACCACTAAGCACGTTCAATCGACTAGTTTGCAAGTTGGTGGAGATAGATGAGCCGATGAAAGATGAATATCAAGCATGCATCCTACTGAATTCTCTTCCAGATTCATATGAGTCATTCAAGGACTCTATGTGCGCAGGGAGGGAGACCATCAACATCGAGACCGTTATCTCAGCCTTCCAGTCGAAGGTGATGAGAAAGAAAAGCAGTGACGTGGGTTCTCATTCTTCCTCAGAGGCACTGATTATGAGGAGAAGAAATTTTGAGTATGATGGAAAATATTCGAAATCGGGATCTAAGGTCAAGGGCAAAGGAAAAGCTAAGGTGAAGTGCTGGAGTTGTGGTCAGGAAGGCCACATGAGAGGGGATTGTCAGAATCCCAAGTTGAAGTAAGAGAGGTATGAAAATTCTTCTAGAGAGGGAGCCAATACCGTAGAGGATGGTGGCGATTTTTATGAAGTTCCAATTGTATCTGACAAGGGATCTTAAGGTAGAGAGTGGATCCTAAATTCAGGGGCTTTATGTCACGTTTGTCTTGACTGGAGTTCATTCACGACATACAGAGAGTATGGTGGTGAATCAGTGTTTGTGGGCGATGGCTACACTCATAAGGTGGTGGGTATTGGTACGGTGCACATCAAGATTTTCGATGGGATCGAACGAGTCCTGGAAGATGTGAAGCATGTCTCCAAGATGAAGATGAATGTGATCTCTCTTGGTGCACTTGAGGTGAAATTGTGGGTATTCATCGGTTGCGATCGTTGTTGTAAAGTGATTAAGGGGGCACTCATGTATATGAAGGCACGGAGGTGTGGCCATCTTTACAAGTTGATCGGGAGCACAATTCATGGTGGAGCTGCGGGATCGACAACAAGATCCACGGTTGCTCATATGTGGCAAGTGCCCAAGGGCCACATGAGAAGAGTAGAAAAAGGCGTGAAAGTGCAAAGTTAGGGTTGATGGAGGCACGAGAAGTGGTGGAGTTATGATGAAGATGACATGATGAAGCGAGGATGGTTTTTTTATTCGACGTTTGAAGCCTCGGTGAGATTGTTGGAGGAGCTTTCAAATGGTGCATGGTTTGGGTGCTCAGACCGATTGGGCGACCGATCTGTGCGTTATGGCCCAGATGCACAAAGGGCGCTGGACAATTTTCACTCAACCTAGGCCGGTCAACCGACCGGTCTGCAGGGGGCTTCGACCGGTCGTTAGTGAGGCAGCGTGACGAGTCTGCATATGTTTTTTCCTCTTGACTGTTTTGAGTAAGGTTTGACCGATCGGGCAACTGGTCAACTGTGCACATGTTTTCTTACGCATTACGTGGTTGTGCGTAAGATGTTTCTAATTCCGGATTGCTTGCTATATATATGGCATGAATCCGGGATTAAGAGAAATCCTAAGGTGTCCAAGGTTTCCTAATTGCATTAGGAAGAGGGGAGAGGGTTTTGAGAGAGAGCGCTTGGATTTTCTCTGTTTTCCTTGCTTGTGGGCTGTTAATCTTTATAATCTTCTGTTAATCATAGTAGATCACTTTGTGCCGTGATTTTTTACCCATTGAGGGGTTTTTCCATGTAAAATTGGATTGTCTCTTGTGGTTGAATGCTTATATGGTTTGATTACATTGTGTTTCTCGTTTGATCTTATATACTACTGTGGTGTTGTCCGGCTTCCGCTTCCGCTGTCGGTGCCCCTATTCCCAACAATGACAACTTAACGGAAGCCTCAACATCCAACCAATACAAGAGTTGCCCATACAACGAAAATGGGGGACGCAGATTGGGTACTACCCCAAACTGTCCCTAGTTACGAACAGACAGGGGCTCTGAGGGGACACCACTATGTATGGGTTTTCTCCACACCCTCGATCCATTTTGTCATGTTAGTTTAGGGTACAAGCTTAAAAAAAATGAGGTAGATTTAAGGCTCAAGTCGACCACACCACAGGAATCAGTAGTAATAATGACAACCACAGTTGAAACCTTCCTAGGGCCACCATGATGATTAATTTCCATCCAACCTATGGGCCACCAGGACGGTTAATTTCCATCCAACCTGTTCATAAGGTCACATGGACTTGGACGAAGGGAAAACACAATATCTCAGCTTGATCCAAAACTTTTGAAGCCCCTAAATTTTTTTTACAGTAAGTGTTTAATCCCAAATTTGTGGCCCACTTGAGCTTTGGAACTGCCTCTTTTTTTAAGGATCGTACCTAAAATGATACGGAAAATTGAATGGACGGTGTGGATAAAACCCATACATCACGGTGGGTCCTCAAAGCCTCCGTCCACTCCTAGCTAAGGACCGTGGTGGTAGTATTAAATCCGCATAAAAAATGGAACACCCAAGCCAATCTCATCTTCCGGAGCACCCCATCAATAAAGAGTGGGGTAATGTGTTGGGCACTGTGGGTCTCACCTTGATGTATGTGTTTTATATCCAAGCAGTCCATCCATTTTGTCAACTTATTTTAAGGCATTAGGGCATGAATCCAAAAATGAAGTTGTTTATGCTTGATTTGGCCATGTCAAATCGAAGCAACTCAAATGAAGCCAGGTGACAAAGAAATCTCAACAATTTCTTGGGTAGTCTTGACAGTAAAAGGAAATTAGAATACGTAAAGTTAGAAAAAGGAGAAGTCCAGTTGGCTACAGCAATGGGCAGTCTTGACAGTCAAAGGAAATTAGAAAATGTAAAGTTATGAGTTGTCGGAAAAAGGAGAAGTCCAGTTGGCTACATCAATGATACATGTGCCGCGTATACCACTCATGTGGCGAAGCTAGCTAATCACCACAGTGGCCTTATGACCAAGGTTGGGTCTCAATTGAAACACGATCGCTACAAAAGATGAATTTGCCCTATACACCGTGGCATCTTATAGGAACTCTTGCGGCCAAAAACGTTGAAGGAGTGTAGTAACAAGTACGCTAAGTTGGCCAAATTTCACGGAGCATTATTCACATTCATGTGGATAATAGAATAGTTATTACCAACATGTGGCAACTCAAGAGAAACTCTTTTCCATGTAACATGAGTAGGACGTGCATGCAACCGGCCAAGTTAGGCTTATGAGGTAAGGACCCAAGTCCTGGTACAGTCTAGTTTTAGAGCAAATGAATTGGGCTTGGGCCAGGCTTGGTCTGCCATCTATATAGTCATCAATGTAAACAGTTTGGACCATACCTACCCTACTTGTAAGGTCATTAGGCAAATGCACGCCTGATTCCATCTTAATTACATGTTTGGAAAGAAATAGGTGCATGTCAGTTCCACGAGCTTCAAGATCTATCCCAAAGTCCAAAGCTGGCTGTAGTACATTAGTGGGGTTGGGCTTAGCCTAACCATTACTACTGTATAAAATAGGGTCTTTTTGGTTGCCACTTAAAAATGAGTTCATCTCATTTTATTTAATCATATTATATGTTAGAATCCTTTTTTTTAGGGATTAAGAATACAACCAACAATTTTATACAAGCTGTGATTTGTAATATGTAAGGATGTTAGTTGGCAGGACTGGCCCATGGGCTATTGGGCTTGGTCTAATTCAAGCCAGGCTTTGGCCGAAATATTATGTCAAGGGCTGGTCTCAGGCCCAAAATTTAAGACCATTTATTTATCAACCGGGCTTGGGTTGTAACTAACAGTACCCTTTAATTAAACTGGCCCTAGCCTGCCCACCCGGCCCGGTTAAATTTCCAATGGCATTTTTTTTTTTTGTGGTGAATATCATGCTTGATTGGGCACACCTGATGAATAACCCAGATCAGATCCTGCATAAAGAAGGTGTCCAGGCTCAGGCTCCAGCTGGACTTGGGTCCAGGCCATGCATAAAAGTCACAGGCTTGGCTCAAATGTGTTTGTTATGGCTAGGCCTTTGGTTTTACTTTGTTGGGCAAGCTTGGATGGTATGTGTGATGCACGCAGAGTGAGCGGTGAAAGAGAGAGGAGGGAAAGATTCAGAAGAGAGAGAAAATGAAGAGAGGTAGATAGAAATGTGGATGCTAAACACAAACAGAGAAAAAAGAGAAGGAACAGTGGGCGAGGGTCCTCACTGTTTTCCTTGCTATGCCCCAATTTATTCCCTAATTCGCCTCAGTTTTTGGCTAACATTCTAAACTGAGCTGACATAGTAGATATATGATGTGAATATCACATAGTCATTAGGGTGGGCCCCACAAATCCTGTGTGGTGTAGGTTACATGCGGAGAAGAGGAAATTGAGTGTGGATTGTTACGCATTAAAAGAAGTAAAAGGAAGCGGGTGAAATCTCAACCATCTCCTTGAGCAATAAATCTCAAACTTTCTTTGCCAAGCAACTATACTTTTGATGAAGAATTTACTCTTGCTTAACTATCGAAGTGAAGACTAATTGTGAGGGAAAAAATGTTCAAAGCTATTGACCTTACATATAAGCCAAGAAGCTAAGATGAGAGGACTCATTTTAATGAACAAGGCCATACCAATTTATAAATGAATGTACCCATGTGGTGGCAATTAAATGGTTTGGAAATTGTGTTGGAACGTCCAAACCAATCGGACGGTCCAGATGGTCTAGCAATATCTGGAAGCTTCTTGGAATCTGAAAAGGCATACGTTACAACTGTTGGGATTTCCCACATGTTGTGACTGTTGGAGTTTCCATACGTTGGAAACTGCCACATTGAATCTACTCTTAATTTAGGTTGCTGTAGACTCTATGTATACAGATTGTTGCTGTATGTTTTTTAAGCGTGACATAGCAAGAAATATAAGAAAGTTTTCAGATATAAAACAGTAGCAGATTTGTAACTCTGTCGTTCTTGGTTCCTGTTACATATTAGAAAATCTGTTTTTCTTTTGGTGACTTTGAAAAGCCCATCGCCGAGCTCAGTTGCACTATCATCTAATCGCTCGTGAAGATCGTCCAGCCTCTGGTGAAAGATCAGTCAGTTGCAAACACAAATGTCCAACATTATCTAGCAATTGGTGGATATCGGTTAGCCACTAAGGTAGTTCTTCAACTGACGCCCAACGTTTCTGATTTGATCGCCCAGATTTTGTGGGAGATCGCCCGACTTCTTAGGCTATCACCCAACAAATTGGTATCAGAGCATATCGGTTAAATGGCCAACTCGATCCAGCCGCAAATTCCAAAATTGTCTAAAGACAACTATGAGAATTGGTGCATCCAGATGAAAGCACTGTTCGGATCGCAAGATCTATGGGAGATCGTGACCGATGGGTACGAAGAGCCCACTATGGAGCAAGAAGCCGTCTACACCGCTGATCAAAGGGCGGTCCTCAAAGATCAAATAAAGAAGGACAAGAAGGCTTTGTTTCTTGTCTATCAAGGGTTGGATGAGTCCACCTTTGAACTGAATCGCTGAAGCGACAACAAGCAGCAAGCATGGGAGATTCTTAACACCAGTCTTTAAAGGAGTTGATCGTGTGAAGAAGGTTCGCCTCCAAACCTTTAGAGCTGAGTTCGAGACCTCTCACATGAAGGAAGGTGAGTCCATTTCGGATTATTTTTCAAAGTTACTTGTCATTGTTAACAACTTGAAAAGAAATAGCGAAAAGATTGAGGATGTACGGGTGGTCGAAAAAATACTGCGATCCCTTACACCCAAATTTGAGCATGTGGTTGTGGCCATAGAAGAATCAAAGAATCAAAGGACTTGGAAAAACTGTCCATTGAAGAACTGATGGGATCGTTGCAAGTGCATGAGCAACGAATGTAAAAAAATGTTGGACCGATGCTTGAACATGCCTTGGAGTCTAAGTTGATTTTAAATGAACAAAAGAATGGCCATACACAAAGAGGGGGCCGTGGCACTAGCAATCGTGCAAGAGGCAGAGGGCGTGGATATCATCCAAGCCATCAACAAAATCAACAGAAGTTTACCAATTTCTGTGGAAGAGGAAATGGTAGAGGCCGATCCATGCGTGGTCGTGGAAATACAAAAAAATTCAATGTTACAACTGCAACAAGTTCGGCCATTATGCTTCAGACTGCTGGAGCAAATCAGTAGATCAAGATGAGCATTCTAATTATGCAAAAGCATCAAATCATGAAAAGGAAGACTCCGTACTTCTTCTTGCACAAGAAGAATCATGCGATCAACATGATGTGTGGTATCTCGACTCTGGTTCGAGTAATTAACCACATTGTGGAAAGAAGGAGCTGTTCGTGGAACTGGCAGACGATGCTCGTGGCAACGTGAGTCTAGGAGACTCATCAAAAGTTCCCGTGAAAGGTAAAGGAAAAGTTAAAATCTATCAGAAGAATGGTGTGCCAAATTTTATCTCCAATGTGTATTACGTACCAAACATAAAAGTAACATCCTCAGTATCAGCCAACTCCTTGAGAAGGGGTATGTCATACACATGAAAAACTATTCTCTCTCTATAACAGATGCACATGGGAGACTTGTGGCTCAAGTCCAAATGGCGAAGAATCACATGTTTCCGCTCCAAATTAACACAAAAATCGAGAAGTGTCTCTATGGAATCGTGAAAAATGATTCATGGAGATGGCATTTTCGCTTTGGGCATCTCCATTTTAGCGGCTTAAAGCTATTGTCTTTATCAAGCATGGTACAGGGCTTGCCTGCTATTGAAGCTCCAGAACATGTGTGTGAGGTGTGTACACTCGACAAGCAACAAAGGAACTCCTTTCCAAGTGGAGTGTCCAGAAGAGCAAATGAACCACTTCAATTGGTTCATACTGATATTTGTGGACCACTTGAAACACCCTCTCTTAGAGGTAATAAATATTTTATTCCTTCATTGATGATTTCAGCAGAAGACTTTGGGTGTATTGCATAAAAGAAAAATCGGCATCTTTCTGTATCTTTAAAATTTTTAAAGCTCATGTTGAAGTTGAAAGTGGTCACAAAATTAAAGTACTCAGATCTGAAAGAGGTGGAGAGTACACCTCAAATGCATTTCGAGATTATTGCAGGGAACAAGGCATCAAGCAGCAGCACACTGCAGCCTACACGCCACAGCAGAATGCCATTGCGGAACGAAAGAACCGCACCATTCTCGACATGACGAGAACGATGCTAAAAGAGAAAGGCTTGCAAAAGAACTTCTAGGCAGAGGCAGTTGCGTGTATTACTTACTTGCTCAATCGATGTCCAACCAAGAGCGTCAGAAACATGACACCACAGGAGGCATGGAGTGGCTACAAATCGAGTATGGCGCACCTAAGGATCTTTGGGTGTGTCGCCTATGCTCAAGTTCCAGAGGCAAGAAGAAGGAAGCTTGATGATCGTGGTGAGAAGTGCATCTTCATCGGCTATAGTGAAGAATCAAAAGCCTACAAGCTCTACAATCCACTAACCAATAAAGTAGTGGTGAGTAGAGATGTGGTCTTCAGTGAGGAAGAAGCTTGGAAATGGAAGGATGAAGAATCGACCAAAGATATTCAAGTCGAAACAGAAGAACAAGAAGAAAGGCATGACCGTCAAGAGTAAACGCCTACGACACCTTCTTCGGCCGCATCATCAGTTCATAGAAGCCCTGAAAGTACTCCATCAAATCAAAATTCGCCAGCTCGTCCTCACCTATGGCACCCATCAAAATGAGAAGCTTAAGCGACATGTATGAGCAAACTGAAGAAGTTAATCTTTTTTGCCTGTATGCAGATCATGAGCCTCTGACATTCCAGGAGGCCATAAAAGAAGAATGTTGGAGAATAGCTATGAAAGAAGAAATTCATGCCATTGAAAAGAATGATACATGGGAGCTGACTATGCTTCCTAATGGCCAGAAAGCTATCGGCGTCAAATGGGTGTACAAGATCAAGCGAAATGTTGATGGTGAGATCGATCGCTATAAGGCAAGGCTCGTTGCAAAATGATACAAACAGAAGTACGAGGTAGACTATGAAGAAGTCTTCGCTCCTGTTGCTCTCCTTGACACTGTAAGGATGATTATCTCCCTTGCAGCACATCACGGTTGGATGATCTACCAACTTGATGTGAAATCTGCATTCCTGAATGGAATTCTGGAAGAAGAGGTCTATGTTGACCAACCTGAAGGGTTTGTTATACAAGGGGAGGAACATAAGGTGTATCGGCTGAAGAAAGCCCTCTATGGGTTGAAGCAAGCTCCACGTGTTTGGAATGCACGTATCGACAACTATCTTCAAGAGAACGGTTTCGCCCAATGTCCAGATGAGCATGCAGTCTACATCAAGAAAAATGGCCGAGGCGATATACTCATAGCATGCCTGTATGTTGATGATTTGCTGTTTACAGGGAACAACCAGCTGACGTTTGATGAATTCAAAAAGGCCATGTTAAGGAGTTCGAGATGACCGATGGAGGTCTAATGTCTTTCTTTCGAGGCATCGAAGTGAAACAACAACATGGTGGCATCTATATATCTCAAAAAAAGTATGCTAAGGAATTGCTTGAAAAGTTCAAGATGACCGATTGCAATGCCTTGAACACACCTGTAGCAATGGGCCTGAAGCTGACAAAAGAAAGAGAAGGAAGAAGCGTGGACTCGACTCTGTTCAAGAGTCTGATTGGAAGCCAAAGGTACCTCACAATCACAAGGCCGGATATCGTCTACAGTGTTGGGCTTCTAAGTAGATACATGGAAGCACCAAAAGAATCACATTGGCTAGCTACAAAAAAAATCCTCAGGTACGTCAAAGGAATAATGGAATTCGGTCTTTTCTATCCATACGATGATGAAGCGATGCTGTATGGATACTCACACAGTGATTGAGGAGGTGACCAAGATGAAAGAAAGAGCACCACTGGGTATGTATTC
Organism: Liriodendron chinense; assembly: GCA_003013855.2. Lineage (NCBI taxonomy): Eukaryota > Viridiplantae > Streptophyta > Magnoliopsida > Magnoliales > Magnoliaceae > Liriodendron > Liriodendron chinense. Next base: position 121,539 of record ML058339.1, on the reverse strand, counting down.
TATCTCGGAATGACTGCCTTCACATGGAACTCAAAGAAGAAAAGTGTGGTTGCTTTGTCCACATGTGAAGCAGAGTACGTGGCAGCATCATCTACAGTTTGTGAGGCAATTTGGTTGAGAAATCTGCTAAAGGAACTAAAGCATCCGCAAGAAGGATCCACAGTCATCTATGTGGATAACAAGTCAGCAATTGAGCTTGCCAAAAATCTGGTACAACATGGAAGAAGCAATCACATTGATACCCGATATCATTTTCTAAGAGATCAAGTGAAGCAGAAAACGATGAAATTGGAATATTTTCATACTACTGAACAAGTGGCAGATATTTTCACCAAGGCATTACCGACTGATACATTCAAACGACTAAGGTCATTGCTTGGAAAAAATCCCGTTTTGGTTTGAAGGGGAGTGTTGGAACGTCCAAACCAATCGGACGGTCTAGATGGTCTAGCAATATCTGGAAGCTTCTTGGTATCTGAAAAGGCATACGTTACAACTGTTGTGATTTTCCACATGTTGTGACTGTTGGAGTTTCCATACGTTGGAAACTGCCACATTGAATCTACTCTTAATTTAGGTTGCTGTAGACTCTATATATACAGATTGTTGTTGTATGTTTTTTAAGCGTGAGATAGCAAGAAATATAAGAAAGTTTTCAGATATAAAACAGTAGCAGATTTGTAGCTCTGTTGTTCTTGGTTCCTGTTACATATTAGAAAATCTGTTTTTCTTTTGGTGACTTTGAAAAGCCCATCGCTGAGCTCAGTTGCACGATCATCCAATCGTTGGTGAAGATCGTCCAGCCTTTGGTTAAAGATCAGTCAGTTGCAAACACAAACGTCCAACATTATCCAGTAATTGGTGGATATCGGTCAGCCACTAAGGCAGTTCCTCAACTGATGCCCAACATTTCTGATTTGATCGCCCAGATTTTGTGGGAGATCGCCCGACTTAGGCTATCGCCCAACAAATTGGACCACAAGACAGTCGGATGCCACGTTTGGCCAAGAAAGGCTAGGTTCCAGTCTATACCGGCTTTCCAAAAATTGATTCCAGTGCTTTCCAACATCATGAAGAGAAACGACCACATGTAGCGGCTAGGTATTTTTGAAATTTCAATGTAGCCATTCTTTTCTACTAACATGTAAGATGTGTACAATACCCAATCCGTCCAAAAGGTGGGCCACACCACTCATCGAGTGGGGACAAAATATCAAAATTATCACAAAGTTGATGGTACAACGTAGCGTCCTGTGTTTCCCACCCAAAAAGATTCTTATCCCAAGGGTGGCCCACCTCTCGCAATGATATGACACACTACACACACGACAAGTTCTCATGCAGCCTTTGCATGTGATCTTTTCTTTTCCAAAGGTGGGAGTACAAAACTCTATGTGATCATTTTTCTATTTTGAATACTTAAATGACCACATTTTTTAGCCCACATTGATAGAGGACATGGACACATCACAAACAAAGGGTCTACAAAGAAAATAAATAAATAAATAAATAAACAAAGACATCACACTCTTCAATTGCTCTTGTATGGTCGAATTTGTACGTCTTAGCCAGGGCATAGCTTCTCCCAAACCAAAACAGACAACAAAAATAAAGTTCATGACCATCAACAAACCCATATCTTGCTATAATACAATTGCATCGGTACCATTTTTCTCCATATCCTCAATGAAAAACAACAAGCAATTATTCAATATATATATTTCTATGATGTCAAATGTCAAATTACTACTTGATCTAAAAGTTATGAAGTACCTCTAGAATCCAAACACTTGACCTTTTGCTCTCATACCATGTCGAATCACCACTTGATCTTATAGTACAAGCTGTTAGAGGACAGCATATCAATGTATATCAAGAAACTTTAACCTATCAGGCTTGATAAACTCTGAGAAACAAGGTCACCAATTGCCCTTGCCTAAGATGGTGGCGATTCACCCTAACACACTAGAAAGTACTCTGTGGGCCTCACATTGATATATGGGTCTTATCCATGCCGTCCATCTTTTCTTCAGGTATTATCCGTGCCTGAGCCCAAATATGAGACGATCCAAGTCTAATCCAGGCCTTAGGTGGACCCCACAACATGAACGTGATCATTAAAAAATTCTACGCCACACTGCAATGTTTACTTGCCCTCCAACCTGCTAATTAGATCTAATAGAGCAGGATGAATTGAAAAGCCAACCTATTGATTAGGTCTAACAGAGCAGGATGAATTGAAAACACAGGTATCAGATTCATATAAAGTATTTGCCTCCCCCAACAAGTATTTAACTGTGGGCGTTAAATCACCGCTGGTTCGTGTGGTGTGGTCCACATGAGATTTGGATCTCCCTCAATTTCGGGCTGATGGCTTAAAATGATCATAAACAATGGATGAACAGCGTGGATTTGACTGAAGAAAAGGGCATACATCATGGTGGGACCCACTGAGCATCGTCATGTAACTTCTACATGCTAACAACGTCAGTATATAAGCCCTGGCAATTTGCCAACACGTGCCGTAAATACCACGCGATATACCTCATGATCCAATTGAAGAGGTTGAAGGTGAGCTCAGATTCGGTACTATCCTGCTTGTGCAAAGCTTGGGATAGGTTGGCACGTGTCAAGTTTGTATTGGTGGAGAGCAGATATGATAGGCTTGTGTCAAGCTTGCTGGTGTAGCAGGTCTCTTCTGACAATGCGCTCTCCACATACAAATGTGACACGTCAAGCCTGTCCTGAGCTTTGCACAGGCTCGAGTAGTACCTAATCCGAGCCCGTTGAAGGAACAAGAAATTGTAGCGCCACCCTGTTCTCATTAGTCCACATCATCGTAGATGACTCTAGTCCAGCTCACAAAATACCTTGATATTTTCTCTTCTTATGCACAACCCAGCTTTTAATGTATAAAACTTCTCTAGCACCACTACCATTTGTGTTAGATCCACACTGCCCGCCAATTTTTTGGGATCATTCTTGAGCTTGAGCCCAAAAATGAGGCACATCCAAAGCTCAAATGGTCCACTCGAAAGAAAGCAATGGGGATTGAACAAACTACTATTGAAACCTTCCTAGGGCCAACTGTGAGATTTATTTTCCATCTAATCTGTTCATCAGGTCACACGTGCTTGGATGAAGGTAAAACATAAATATTAGCATGATTAGAGACTTCTGTGGCTCAAAAGTTTTCAATAGTTGCATCAATTTCTACTATTTCCTGTGTGGTGTGGTCCACTTGAGATTTGGATCTGCCTTGTTTTTGTGGTAATATCCTTAGAATGATATGAAAAAATGGATGGACGGTATAGATCTAAGAAATACATCATCGTTGGGCACATAAATTTCACATGTTGAGAGAAAAAAGGGGGGAAAGGGTTGACATAGGGAACTTCTGTGAGCCCCATTATGATGTATGTATCAGATTCACGTTGTCCATCCATTTTTTATGCCTCTTTAAGGAGAGGAGACAAAAAACTAGGCAGATCCAAGGCTTAAATGGACACTACATGAAAGAGTGGGAATTGGATACCTATGGTTGAAAACTTCTCAGGGCCACATAAGCTCGATCAAGCTGATATTTGTGTTTTCCCTTTATCTAAATCAGTGTGATCTTATGAAGAGATTAGATGGCAAATAAACCTCACAGTGGACCCTTGGAAGGTTTCACCTGGACCATTTCAATCCCCTTTGCTTTCCATGGCATGGTACATGCTCCATAATGATATGAAAAATTTGATGGATACTGTGGATCTAATGCATAAATCAGCGTATTTGCTGATCTAGCTAGAGTCATTGGAAATCACGTAGACTGGTGCACCCCTCCACTCATATCCCACATACGGGCTCTATGCAGGATATATATATATATATATATATATATATATATATATATATAGGCATGCACACGCCAACAGTATTACCATGTAATTGTACTTGTTACACAAATACATCACATTACCATTCAACCAACCAATACATCACAAATACATCACATTACCATACTACGACCCACCGATGCATCACAAATACGTCACCTTACTATACTAAAGCTAATTTATTTTTGGGACCACATTGATAGAGGATGTGGACACATCCATCAACAAAGGGACATTACTTATGAGTGTCAAAGGCATCACACTCTACTAAGACTCTCATACGGTCGGTCTTGTACGTCTTAGCTCACATGATAGAGGATGTGGACTCATCATCCACAGGGAAAGCGGTCGCATAATGGAAGACATAGACATTATACTCCACGGTGACTCTGGTAGGTTCGACTTTGTAGGTCTTAGCCCGGGCGAATCCCCTGGCTAACCGAAACAGACCAGTCCCTCCAACCACAGGCAACTCTCTCCAACCCGTGTACTGTTCATTGTTCCTCCCTATCACAGTAAGTGTACTCCCATTATACTTCCCTGAAGTAAATACAAGGTTCATGGACTGCCACAAATCTATTTCTTCCATCGAAGCAAATAAGAAAAACCCTCGTGCTTTCCCCAACACCTTCGACTCTGGATCAGGTGTCTCCGTTAGTGTGTTGTCCATCGCGAACACCACGCCGAAATCTGTATTCGTATCGATTGTCTTTGGTGCAGCAATTTGGGCCACGGTTTCGTCGGCACTCTGGAAATAGAAGTGAATTTTGGTAAACTTCTCGTGGGGACGCAAGGCATTTAAGGGTGTTGCAGCATCAATGACGGTGAAGATGAGGAAGAAGGTGGTGAAGATGATGGTTTGGGAAGGGGTGCGGACGTGAGTTGTAGCCATGGTGACTTTGGTTTGGAATGGGTATTACGACAGAGATGTAGTCTTATATTTATAGAGGGCGGAGGGGGATTGAAGGCACAGCTAATTGGGAGCTGATAAGGTGTAACCGGGTAAAACATTAGTGGGTACTGTTACTTTACATTCGGAAGCGGATTGCGTGGTGTGACCTGATGATGTGTTGTCGTAACCAAGTTCTGTGGGCTCACCATAATATGTATGTGTTATATCCCCATATTCCATCCATTTTTAGATATCATTTTAGACCAAAAAATGAGGAAGATCCAAAGCTCAAGTGGACCACACCACAAAAAGTAGTGGAGACAATGATTCCCACTGTTGAAACCTTCTTAGGGCCCATGTGATGCTTATTTGCCATCCAACCTGTTCAAAAGTTCAGATAGACTTGATGAAGGAAAAAAAACAGAAATCAGATTGACTTAGAACTTTGAACCCTAAGAAATTTTCAATAGTAGATGTTCACTCCCAACTGCATTCTATGGTGTGGTCCACTTGATATTTGTATCTGTCTCACTTTTGGGATCAAGACTTAAACCGATCTAGCCAAATGGACGGATGGTTTGGATATAATAAATACATCATGTTTGGGCCACATAACTTGGTCACATTACCACCCAATCGGCTTTGGTTACCCTAACAGTGGGGCTCACCTTGATGAATGTGTTGTATATCCACGCTGTCCATCCGTTTTGCCATCTCATTGTAGGAGGTTGTCCCAAAATACAGCATATAAATATCTCAAGTCGACCACACCACAGAAAGCAGCAGAGACAATGACTTCCACCGTTGAAACCTTCCTACGACCCACCACGATGATTACTTTCCATCCAACCTGTTATTAATGCCACAAAGACCTCAATGAAGGGAAAATACAAAGATCAGCATGATTCAAAACGTTTGTGGCCCATAAAAAGTATTTAACGGTCAATCGCTACTTTTTCAAGTGGAGTGGTCCACCTGAGATAAGGATCTACTTAATTTTTGTGATCAAGTCCTCAAAAGAGCTATAAAAACGTATAGATGGCGTGGATATACAAATATTACATTAAGGTGGGTCTCACACTGTCAGAGTAACACCCACCTACTATGTTACCCAGGTAACATCTAATCCACTCCAAATGGGTGGTCTCAAATGGCCGATGGTCAGAGATATGAATGCGCATCCGCAGAACTTCAGTATTTTGGCGGATTACAAAATGAATGGTTTCAGCGATCTTTGCTAAGCCCACACGCATGTATGCATGCATGGCAGCTCAAAGTGCATGCTACCAGGGTACAAAAGAGAAAATCCAATCCATCCATCAAACGGAGCCCACCATCTTCATTCCCTACTCCAAGAATTCAGACCACGAGTCAGCCGGATCATGGTTTATAAGAAAAAACGTGTCCAAAGTCTTCTAACACGTCCATTTTTCTCCAATATGGGGACCCGCCTGTTGAGTGGCCAAAATAAATTTTTTGAAAGAACAACTACACGGCTGGACTCACCTTACCAATGGATTGGATATGCACCTATCTAACTTCATGGAAAATGCGGGCTTAGCATTTAGCATAGCTCTCGACGTTTAAAAATATCCCTTATTGTTGCCGTTCAATCAATCACCCACGATAAACACGTGTTAACACCCAACTATTCATTTGTGACCGTGCAGCCTGCCAGAGTCTACTCAACCCGAGCTCTATTGAACACTAGATGAGTGCTAAATCAATCGTGTGGTGAAACAATTGAGGTAAATGGTCGCTAGAATGTGACCATGTGATCTTTTAAGTATGAACTCGATTGATTGGGATATGACAAAGGTAGGGTATTGATATTTATACTACTCCTAAGGGTGCTACAGCAATGGCGTTGGACAATAACGATCTAAATTATACTGAGCTCCAAACTTTCTATAGTGAGGTCAGATAGAAGTGGAGGGATTTAAAGCTAAACTAAAATAAGACACGTTGCACTGACAGAAGTTGTGTGTGATGGTTCGGTTGGTGCCTCAAGCTCTTCCTTGTATGCTTCTTATATAAACTAGGGGGGTAGCAATCCATATCGATGTCTCCTTACCAGCTTGGGTTTCCTTGTTGATGTAGACATCCTCGAAGGTTATGAGATCAGCTCATATCTTAGTTAGACAGATTTCTCATTGCATCCCTTGATTCCCTTTTAATTTGGAGAAATCCACTTCTTGAACCTTCGTAGTCACCGTTAAAGCATTGTTCGTCTCTGGAAAGTTTTCATTTTAGCATAATTATGTGAGATGACCTCGCTGAAATATTCAAATTAAGATAAATTTTCTATCTCGGTGGGACTTTATAAGCTTATCAAGTATATTACTTGACCACACGTATCACTCATGTCAGACCTCATCCCTTCCGTACTATTTCCGCACGTGTATGTGCGATATTCAGTGCCCTTGGCTGGCCCTAGACTGGCTGTGCGTAGTACGCACCTGAATGACCAGAACACCGAGACATCGAAACCCTAGCCATATTGACCACCCCGTTGCCGCGGTCGTGGTGGTACCACCCTCGTGTTCATGCGATGCTCCATTGGCAAGATATGCCGGGAAGAATTTGTCATTTACATATGCCCATGACGTCACACACAACACACTCACACATGCCTCTCATATACATCATCCACACATGCCTTCTAGCCATACATGTGAGGGAATCCCAACACCACCTAACATGATATCATCACCATCATGCCACTCCTCTCCCATGAGACAAAAGTCAACCCTTACATCTCTCTCTCTCTCTCTCTCTCTCTCTCTCTCTCTCTCAATTTCTTCCATCTCCCCCATGTGCAAGACATAAGCATGCCATACTACCCCATGCTCTCCCTTAATCATCCTTAAGCCCTAACTATGGATTGAGATCCCTAATCCTACACTAATCTTACACAAAACCTAACCATGGTTAAAGTTCTACCTTTAACCAAATCCAACCTCCACCCTTAGTTAATTCTCTATAAAAAGAAAAACCCAACCCTTAGGTTATTTCACCCATTCCTACACCGAGAGAGAGAGAGAGAGAGAGAGAGAGAGAGAGAGAGAGAGAGAGCTTGTAGGAGAGAAAGGTGGGTCATCTTCATCATAACCCCTGATCTCAACCATTGATCAAGATCGTCCATGTGAGTCTATGCCCCTCCTTCCTTCCTCATCTTCTCCTCTTTTATTTCCTTGTTTGATTTTCCATTTGATGTGTGTGGGGCCCGCTAATGTGAGTCCCTTTTGTATATGTGTGACTAACCATAAAAGGCAGCAATGTGGCCCCTAATGTTGGCCCACTATGATGTATTTCCTATGTGAATATGTCCATATAATCTCGTTTTTCAATCTGGATAGCAAATTGTAAAAATCTTATAAAAGAAAAGGAGTCATGATCTGACCTGGAACTATGGACCAAATTTCGTGGAAATTTGACGGTTTAATCATTTGTGGCATTGATTTTATTGGTCTTCTGTCCAGTAGTGTTCAGATGGTCACAATATACTAAAAATGGACCACTTTTTGGTCCATTTAATGGACCTAATAGAAATATTGGATTCATTAGGTTCATAGTTCATCGAACTAACTTTCCAACGGCCCATACAAAGCCTCAATCGGAGTTCGGACAACCAAGATCTTGGCCACATGAAAATATGTCAGGTAGTTTGCTGTGATTATATATTACTTGGGCTATATTCATGACTTCTACTGTTAGATCTAGTTGAAAATTATACTGAGTTTAGATAGTTAATAGATGAATGGTTGCTTTGGTTTGATTCTATATTTAGAACATTTGACAAATTTTGGATCGACGGATGCTTTTGTAAGAGTATATCTTGAACTGTTATGTGTGGTACATATGGATCCAATCTCCTATATGGATGGAAACCTATGAATAACCTAAATGATGTGTTATAATACCATCCATTGGATCAGATTTTCCAACAGATGATCGAATCATAGAGATTTGATCAATACAGCTCATGTGTCCCTTGATGTGTATGTTATCCATGCCGTTCATCCCCTTATTGTGGGCCCACATGGGAGTGGGACCCACTTGGGATGTATGTGTTTTATATTATTGATAGCCATGTGCTAGATGTATGTATCTTATCCATACATTTCCAACATGTGGGCCACACTTGCCTTGGATCTTTCTTCTCTTTGTAATTTCTGTTTGCTGGAAATTTTTCTTACTCGAACTGTGTTGCAAGTAGGTCACATTGAGACCTCATGGTGGGCCCCACGCTCTGTGAATAAGAGTCACACCATGGGGTATGTCTATTCCACATGTTTTTATGCGGGAATGCCCCACTACCTCCCCAGAAATGGCTCTCACGCGTTGGTAAAGTGGGCCCAAAGTCGGGACAGGCTCATTACTGAAACTGTAAGAGCCTGAATTTTTGTGTTTGGGTCGAGTTTAGGTCTTCGTGATGGAGCCCACGTACGAGCAATACAGGGCCTACCACTTTGGGAATTTTAATCTGTGTGACTGCAAGAATGACATTTTATCTGGGCCTAGGCGGAGCCCACATGATCGAGAATCGGATGCCAAAATGGGGCCAGGCATAGTTGTGTAGAAAGTACTGTGCAGAAATTTCAGGGACCAATGTTTAGCCATGCGAAAAAAATTGCACGTCGTCGGCATAAAGTGCGTCTTACCATATACGTTTTAGAGTCCATACATGGGTCTACAAGGGGAACTTGATATCATGCCAAAAGGTTGCCCCATTTAATGGTGGTACATGCCCAAAGTTGGGCCAAAACTATTTCTGCACAATTTGCTGTACACATGCAACTAAAGAGAAGCCTTGTGGGTTTTGAAGCACATGTATGGGGTTACTGTGTGAGAAACTGAGGCTAAAAGTCTACCATTTTGCCTAAGTTGTGAGAGGATGAAGGTAAAAGTCTAACATTTTGTCTCAATTGGTCAGAAATTGAGGCTAAAAGTCTACCATTTTGCCTCGATTGTGAGAAAATGAGACTAAAAGTCTGCCATTTCGCCTTGGTTGTGAGAAAATGAGGCAAAAAGTTTACCATTTTGCCTCAATCGATTAGAAATTGAGGCCAAAAGTCTGTTACTTTGCTTCAAAAAATTGATAAATTCTAATAAATTGAGAATATTAAAAAATAAAATTTAGAAAAAAAAAATGGGATTTTGAAAAAATTGAGAACTTTCATAAAATTATAATTTTGAAAATAATTAATAATTCTAAAAAAATTGATAAATTTCAAAAAATGAGAATTTGAAAAATACATCAAAATTTGAAAAAAAAATTTAATAGTTTTATAAAAAAAAAATGAGAATATGTAAAGAATTGATATAATTTTAAAAAAAAATTGAGAAATTAGAAAAAAAATTGTGAATTTAAAAAAATTAGAATTTTGAAAAACCCAATTAAAAAATCATAAACCATGACTTAAAAAAAAATCATACATTAATTATGGTTATAAATAATGAAAGTAAGTTGAAATTGAAAATTCTGAAAAACCTTACTATTTATCATTAGATGGGTTTGCTAATTTCACACGCGAGTGGGAGCACTGCCCATCCACGTGGGACTGGACGTGCCAATATGGTACATGTGCAAGAGATCAGAGCCTCCCATCTGGTTGGAAATGATGTTTGGATTTCTGTCTCGAAAATCAGGCAGTTCAACTCATCAGGTGGGCTGCAATGTACAATGTAAACCAGCGGACAGAAACAAAAGTTTCCCAGCAGTCCATTTATTCTGTATGCTATGGCCCACGTTAGCCGGGAATAGCCAGATTTTTTAGTCCAAAAGATCAAAATGGTGTGGCCCACATGATAGACAGATCTGATCTAGCACACATATTTCATATTGGGGCGTACGTGTGCCTGCATGTGGATTGGGAGGGCTCCCACGATCCACGCGCGTGTGGAATTAGCAAGCTCTATTATTGTTATTATTATGGTGGTTGAGCTAAAAATGGATTTGGACCCAAGACCCCAAAGGTGGGTCCCACAAGCCAAGAGCACGTGGTCCACAATTATTATATAACTATAGTTTTAATTCTATTTTTCCACAATTACTATATAACTATAGTTTTAATTCTATTTTTCCAAGGAGAGATGCTCGAATGCTCTTAAGAACAAGAAGTTATAGTGCTCCCAATTGTATTGGGACACATAGACACTCCAAATTCATTGATCAAGACCGTTCATTAATTTCCAGCACACATTTCAAGGGTTACCACACAAATACCATAACAATCCAACAAATATTAACTTTTGATCAGTGGCTTTTAATATGGACGGTTAAGATGTTTTACACAAAATAGCTCCAATAACAAATCTGTTCCATCTATTAGTTAGGGCCCATCATGGATTCCTTAAAATTCGAAAGAATTTCTTTTACTGGCAATCGTAGCCATCCAATCCATAACTTGGAAAAAGGATGGTTAAAGAAAATAAGGTTAAATCAAGGATGGATTAGATTATCTGATAGTGCGATTTTTACGTGGTGGTCCATGAAATGTGTTCTGAACTAAATTGATGGTTCAGATCAATCAATTGGACTTTCCAAGTGGATGCATGCAACTAGGCGCACTATAATAAAATTGAAGATCAGAATCTTGGAAAGGATGGTAAAGACAGAAGGCCAACTGATCGGTCAATCTGGATCGTCCATTTTGTATGTCCTATAGTGCACGAGGCACCAATACAAGTAGACCACCAAACACCGTTACCTAATGGGAAATTTACATATGTAAACCTTACTTTTTACCCTCCAGCTAAAAGAAATCCCTCAATCTCTACTTTCCAATTCTAAACTTACCTCCATTTTCTGGACCGAAATACCCTTGCCTTGCTCCTCCATTCTTCTCTTCCTCCTTGCCTAGTTCCTCCATTTCTCTTCTCTTCCTCCTCCATTGTCGGCATTCTTTTCGTCGATTTCTACCAAAAATTTTCAGTTCCAAGAGGTTGAAGATGGCACCTCCGTCCAAGAAGCCCCACACAGGTATTTTTTATTCTTTTTCCATACATTCTTTGAATACATGTGAAACTTTCTTGAATGTTGATTAGGGTTTAGTCGATTTCTTGAATTTTGATTAGGGTTTGGTTGATTTCTTGAATGTTGATCAGGGTCTATGTAAATGGTGAATGCACCTTTAAACTAAAAGAATGAAATAATGTATGTTGATTTGAAAGAATGTATACAAATGAAAGGATGTATGTAACTGAAAGAATGTATGCTGAACTGAATGTATGTTGAACTGAATGCACTAAGTGAAAGAATTTTGAGGGATTTACTTTGGCTGGAGGGTAAAAATTGAGGTTTACAAACGGAGGGAAAAAAATTTCCTTTAACTTCCATCGAGATCGCGATGAAAATTCGCTAGTCTTAGTGAAAATTCACCGCGATCTCGGTGAAAATTCTCTGGTCTCGGTGATTAAATTTGCCCTTGTCTCGATGAAAATTCCTTGTTCTTATGGAATTTTACTTGGTTTGGGTGAAAACTTCATGGTCTCGGAGAATTTGCACTATTCTCGATGAATATTGATTGGTTTCGATAAAAATCACGGTGAAAATTCACTGGTCTTGGTGAAAATCACTAAGCCTATGTAAAAATTCATTGAGATCTCGGTGAAATTCCGCTAGTCTCGGTTAATTTTTATAGAGATCTCGGTCAATTTTCTCTGTTCTCTATGAAGTTTCTCTATACTCTATAAATTTGTGATTAATTTATTTTTAATTGGTGTCATGGTGAATTTGTGATTAATTGGTGTCCTTCTTAATTGATTTATTTACTATTGGTGTTATCTTTAGTTCACATATTTGATATGATTCTTTCTTGTGAATAGTTTCTTTCTTGTAAATTATTCTTATTTTATATTTCATTCTATTTTTTAGGAAATGAAGAATCTTCGAAGGAGGGAGATAACCTAAACTTGTTCTCCAGATGTAGTCTTAAATGATGGTTTGATAAAGTTAACATTGGGTTAGAGAAGAATGACAGTAGGCTACATTTATTTAGGCAATCCCAAGTTTTCATTTCTGTTTGACATTCCATCTTTTAGATATCTAGGAGCCTTAGTGCATTATCTTTTCTCGAGACACTACGCCAAAATCGCATTTTTGCGACGGACCAAGTTTGTCGCAAATCGATATTAGCGACGAACTTGGTCCGTCGCATGGGCCGTCGCAGTTTACTATGTGGCAAATTTTAAACGACGGATTATGTTCGTCGCTTTTAAACGACGGATTACGTTCGTCGCTAAATTATGTAAAGCGACGGATAGTGGTACGTCGTACAAAATTATGGGCGACAGCGTGATTGCATTTATTTAGGAATTTTAGCGACGGGTTTGGTCCGTCGCTAAATTTTCTGAACGCACACCTATTACGGTTAAATTTATTTTTGAATCTATTGCACCTGATAGTCATCCAAATTATTTAAAACAAAAAAACAAAAATAATAAAACCTAACAAATCATAATTATATCATATATGAAACTTAAAGTCCTTACATTTCTAGTGAAAAATAATATTAATATTTGTTACAAATCTACACATTGTAGTGAACCATTCTCCATAGAATGAGCAACTAGGCTTTATTTTGTTCCCAATATTGAAACCAATCTCTTGACCATACATGAAGCTAGCCTTCATTTCTAATCTTTCCTTTATAGCTACTTCCACCTCATACGTTAGCAAATTCATAAAATCCAGAATATAAAACATAAAGAGTATCAGTATTATAATGTAAGAACAAAAAAGGAAAAACAACAACAAAAGACAATGAAGCACCATGTATATTTCATTAGAAAAATAAATAAATTTCCTTAAACGCAACATGCCGAAGAGGAATAATTACAACATCTTGTGCTAAGCATCAAACAGATAAGAGTTTTTTTTTTTTTTTTTAGTCATGCAACGCACCCACACTCTGTTAGCTGCACATTGCACCCACACAGTTAGTTACACGATGCACCCACCCACAGGTGGTTAGTGTGTTTCCTTAGCATTTCAAACCTGAGACCTGCTGTTGAAACGCCTAGGTGCAGCTGGGCTAACAGGGTGGTGAGTTCTGCATGTGTGAGCCATCCACTTTTTTAGCATCACAAATCTATGATTGACGAGGATTCTACTCAGAACAACTGCTTGGTGTGATTTCTAGGCCATGGCCCATCAAATAGGTAACGTGTTAATAGATTGGTCACTAGTCTAAGTCCATGAAAATAAGCACGGCTTGTGGGTGGTAAATGCCAAACCAAAACCCAATGTTCTAATCCATATTAAGATATTCACCTAATCAAGATAAAAGGTAAGAATATCATAATCACCTGAAATGGGATGCAATATTCCGTAGCTATCAAGTTTTCGTCATATGGACATGATGTTTTGTGGGGCCCAGCATCCTACCCTACTGATTTGTAGTAAGTGATAGGATATGCTGGCCACACATCCCATCACTGTTTGATTGCATCCCATTCTTCTCAGCACTGGAAACGAAAACCGGATCGGATTGTATCAAGTCAAATGGCCTGTATGCAACTGGGAGATTGTCAGGTGATCTGATGCTGGTCTTATCTTTAACTTGCCATGTCCAGTCCAACCCAGCCCACATGCTTAGAAGCCTGCCAGGGCGTGGCTGCACTATTAAGTGCGTTTGGCTGCACTATCACATCGAATTTCAATTATTAAATTTCGATTCCCCTGTTAGCATTTGTATTCATGTTACTTAGCTTCAAGTTCAAGGTAACATAGTTAACTTCCATCATTTCCTCCTTAATTAGATAAAAAAAATTCACAACTAAAATCATTTGGCTTTCCTATGGTAGCCTTGATTTCATCAATAAAGGTTAGATAGTTAAGACCATCAAAGAATAAATTACATAAAAGGCCAAAAGAGCAAACGTAACTGTAGTTCCATGGGATGTTTGCAATTCAATTTACCTGGCCAAATGGATGCAGCCCTGTTTCAAATCATCAAGGAAGGAAGAATGTTAAGATTGTAGGAGATAAAGGTACCTTCATGATCAATCCAACTACCCAGGTAATTCCAGGACAAATCGAGGCTCCGCAGTTCTCTAAAGGAAAGAAGTAAGTCAGCATTCAGATACCATTCTCCCAACTTCCATTCCCTCGTCTGGTTGAGAGAAATTTCAGTCACTCGGCCGCCTGTCACATTGTTGCATTTGATTCTTTCCCAACTACAACAGTCAGTCCCATCCTCCGCCAAGTCAGGTCTCAGTTTTCCAACATTAAATACTGTTATTGCCAATGCCAAGGGATTATTATTGTCACAAGCTCATGTAGAAGAGAAGCCATACAAAAATTTTCTGCCATTCTTAGGGAGAAAGCCATAGAAGTTTTTGAACAACAAAATCCCTTTTGAGTTCAGTTGAAGAACATGGGTGCAGGTGCTGTCATCATTTCTACATCCCAAAACATTGATGAATATTATGTCAAAATTGAACATAATATCGATAAGAACATTAGCAACCAAACGAGAAGGTCTCCAGTCAAAACAACATATCGATAAGAACATTAGCAACCAAACGAGCATATTTAAGTAAGCATAAACAAAATATTCAAGCACAAACGACTTTTTTATGAATGTTTAGGACTAAATCAGGGTTTGCTTGAGAAAAAAGTATATATGCATGCAATGACTTTTTTATGACTGAACGATGAACATAATTTCAGTTTACCTGTCCCAACTCATTTCGTTTCTCTTTCGTTTGGTCCTAGTGACTCGTTTTGTTGCCCACAACATTTTCGGGTTTGTTCCTTAGGGCCATGTGCAAGTGTCAAATAGGTAGGGATTTCATAATTTTTTTTCAGTTTGAACGTGGCAGCTAGTGTTTGTGGGTTCAGATCTCCCAAACCGACATTGCCTGTCTTCTATCAACTCCAACACAACTTACCAACCACCCATCAGAAAAGCAAAATCAATGACAGAGATTGAATGGAAAAGAGGGTTCTCCTTATCACCCTCACACACCCCAATATCGATGTCATGAAAGTCTAGAACATTCCCAATTCGATATTTGAGCCAACTGGACTAAAAAAAGAAAAAGAAAAAGAAAAATGCAAGACAACTCTCCAAATTCAGTATCAGAGATGTCTTTAAGGACTCAAAAAATAAGAAAATGAAAATGAAAATCCACAAAATCAACAGCTTCAACATCTAACGCAGCCGCCTGCTGACTAGCAAAAGGGCCGCCAAAGCAGAGTTCATAGCATACACAAGGCCACCTTTGAACAGAGCTACAATTACAACTAGGACTGACCAAATCAGCCCCTAGCAGCATCACCAACATTTGTGGTGGGGTCTGCTGTTACAGAATTTTGAATAGGACTGGCCCAAAATAGTGGTGGGGCCTGCTGTTTCGGCTTCCCATGCTAAGATGGTTCAGTTATGATGGTGGAAGTTTGCTTAGGACCTGTTTGGTTGGCATCTAGAAACCTGCTCTAACTTAAAATCTAGAACTGGGTGTCCATGAAAAATTAGGAAATCAATAGCAGAAAATGCTCAGAACAACTTGGAAAATCTTTAGAATCCCTGGTGTTTACAGCATGAATTCATCATCCTTGATGATTTATAACAATATACTTCACAAAAATAGAAGTAACTTCGATCTTCAAGTAGTTTGTCAAACTACCCATACAGCCACTGCTTTGATCTTCTAAACCATATGGCTGACCATGGGAAGAGTGAAGGTCACAACTAAGTGATGATGAATTTCTAATGCCATCAATAAAGACAATAAATGAAGTTTCCAAACATTTATGTTGGTTGGCATCGAAAACCAGTAATATACTACAAAAAACAGAGGTATGAAATAATTTGCATTAACTGATGGAATATCGAATACCTTCTCATGAGGCCCATCAACAGCCATGAGCAGAAGTCCAGATGCCAGAAGTACAGTACAAAATAGCATAAGCCAACCACCTCTTGTAAGAATATACAAAATTGACCGTTTCAGATATTGAACTGCAACCAAAGCGAAAAGCTTTAATGTCTTGAATGGTTGTGTTGTTAATGTCAAATTTTCTAGATCCAATCGATGCCTCTCATGTAAATTTGCAAATAAATAATAAAAATAAGGAATCAGCTAAGGAAATATCGAGAACTTTCTCCAACTTCTTTGTAGCTTATTATCATAAGTCATTTTCTTTGATATTCAAAAGAAAATTCACACCATTACAGACATCACAAAATCCAGTCAATGCATTGCCTTCAATTACTTCAACTTTCTAATTAATGCTGCCATCAGATCAGATTTTGGGCTGGATTGGAGATTAGAAGAGTTGAAGTTGAGATGGAAGGACAATGCATGAACACATGAATTTATACTCTCTCAAGAAATGCTGAGGGATAAAAAAAAGAGAAACAAAATGGAAAAAAAAAAAAACCAAACAAAGTTCCATGAAGAGTTGAAGGGATCGGCCCTATTTACTGATTGTTCTTCAATGTCCTACTTGAAACATTTCCAAAAAATGACCAATCTACCAAAGAAATCAGAAATGGTACTGACAATTCCTCAAGCTGTTTGAGCCTAGACGTCGAGCACGGAATATCTCCAAACAAGAAGTTGCTGGATAAATCCAAGCATTCCACCAATAACCAGCTTGCACCATGACTGATTTTCATGGTCCGATAATCCAAATGGGAACAACATATCAACCATAAAATGACAATATACATACCTGAGTAAAGAGGCATGTTGCCTCTGAAGTGGGGCAACTTTCCATAGTGCTCATCAAGGTAAGTAAACTGCTCCTTAAATTGAGGCATCTTGGGCTGTACTGGATTGGATCCTTCAATCCCTTCATTGCTCCTCAAGGTAAGCAACTTCCTCTTTTCCTGCATTGAAAAACTTGAAGGATGATTAATAACAGTATGTAACAAAACATTAATGAATTTAAAACAAAGAAAATGTATCCATTAACTAAAGCCCCAGAAATACATTAAATTGGTCATCCTTCCCATCTCTTTGAACTAACTCCTCTATCATCTCTAGGAGATTGGTGCATGATCTCCTAACCTGTGCAGCATTAGAAATCAACAACAATGAAAGATCGCTGCTTGAAACTGTTTCCCAAATATCACCCAAAGTCCCATTTGCCTCTGTAAATCCAACATCATGTGCTTCAGCAAATGAGCAGGAACCTTTCCTTAGCCCAATCTGCACTTTTTGCAACTGCAAAAATGGTATTAATGCACATGTCAAGAACATGATGAAGATCCTAACTTTAAAACAATGGCTTAGCTCCTATGAGATAGAAAAATTACAGGAGAAGCTAGAAAGGTGTGGTGAGTACGTTAGCCATAGAAAATGTAGTCCTGTTTGCACATACATTAAGAACCGCCAAGATTCAAGGAGAGTCAAAGGCCCAAGTTTAATATTAAAAATGCCTCCAAACACTTACCAAATGCAAATCACATATGAAAATCTAAAAAAATAAAAATAGAAATAAAATAAAATAGTCACAATTGTTAAGAAAAAGTAAAGGGCAATAAACAATTGAACACTCCTAACCAAAATCTAGATTGTAACAAGCACAAGTAATTTATGTTTGTAAGAGGAGGTATAAGACACATAATTAATATAGCCCATCTGTTCACCAATTCCAGTTCGCTTTCCCCAAATGCTAAATCTTATTGGGGCCCAATTGACCAATAGTCTGGATAAGTAAACCTTGGTCCCCACCTTGTTGTGGAAAAAGATATAAATTTCAAATTCACCTCCACAATGCACCTCTATTCTTCCAACAAAACTTCAGAAATAACCCAAGATAACTGATCGCCCACAACCCATTTTTATAAGCGTCTCGCTGGAAATAAGTGCAAACAGACCAGGACATGCAGGATTTAGTTTTAATGATTCCCTGGCCCCAAATTGGTATTAGATGTGTTCCAGGTCGGACTATGAATTAATTCAATATCACATCCAACTGCTGCAGAATGTCTGTTCAGACCCTTAACCACCAAACGAGTAATTGAATTCTAGTGCTTAACCGCCAAACAAGTAATTGAAAAGACGTTGGTGGAAGAAAAATTCAGTCTAACCTGGGTTTGGACTCTAACGATAGAAAAATAAGAAAACAACATTCAATGTAATAAAAAATCAGAGGAAAGAAAAGCCTTCCTGAAATTTTACAATGGCTGATTTCTTTCTAATGGTGGGGCCATCCTATTGGATGGGTTGAAAACTGCCCAAACCTGAAATTTGAGCTATCCTCAGGGCAAACCCAAGCAACTAACAAGACCAAAATTTCACAAGAAATTGGAGATAACATTCATGTTGAAGAAAAGGAAGGATGTACTTACTATTAGTCTTGTGCATTCATCAAGGATGTAAACTGTTTCATTCAGTGCCTCTACAACACCTCTTGAATCATCTTGAACTAACCTCCTATATATATAACAAGAGGAACACTAAGAGAGCTTAGAAAATATTTTGTCGAAGAGATTTATGATGGAAATTGTGGCATAAGTTTGACATTGGCTGCCAACCTGATGCAAGCCTCTATCTTGACTAGAACTGGCAATGAGAGCTTGTGCTAATAAGAGGCCAGCTTTCCATTCCATTAGACCCTCTACTCCATTCCTGTGGTGTGGTCCATTTGAGCTTTGGTGATATGCCTCAATTTTGGGCTCACATCGATGCGGTGTCAAAGCTTTCAAAGTTCATTTATCATTTGTTTTACAAGTTGAGGCTCACCTGAGATGTGGAATTTTGATTTTAGGCCAAAAGATCTAACAGTGTAGCCCACCTGATATATAGATCTGATCAAGCACGTGCGTTCTACAGTGGTAAGTGTTTCTACGTGTGAGGGGGACAGGGCAGAGTTGGAAAATGCCTAAGAATTATAAATCATTGGTCTGTTTGGGGGTGGTAAAGGAAAAGAAAAGAAAAGAATTCAACTGTACTGATTACCTAACGGTGACTTCGGAAAAATTCTCATTCCAGAAGTCATCTCTTTTCTTTTCTTTTTCTAACCATCCAAACAGGCCCACAGGATTTTCATACTTCCAATCCAAGGCAAGAAACCACGTTCCAAAACAGAGATAGATGGGAAGTGTTCATGTCTGCTCAGATGTGCTAGATCTGAGCCATTTTGATTTTTACCTGAACCAATATAATATTAAGTTTGTTGACATAAAGCCTTTCCCGCCGAAAAGAGACTTCATTACTTGAAAGCTATGCAAGAGAAACACCAATAACAGTCATAACTCGCAACAGTATATGGAGTGTAAATTAAAGAAACAGAAAATGCAACTAACTGAAGTGGCTATATTGCTTTTTCTTTTCTTTTTTTACTATGAATAAATATCAAGAATGTTTATATGCTGGTGGCAATATTACAATAAATCAAGATTGTATATATACCTGTACAATAATATCTGATATGTAATTTTTAATTCCATCTCGTTGTTCAACAGGCAATGCATTCCATCGATACTTAATGACACCTTCGAGGACCTGCATAAATAACTTAGTGAGCAGTCCTATAAATGCAGAAATACTCCCTAGTAATAGTAGCAAGATATTTTCTATTGAACAACGGAGATAAAAGAAAAACATGAATTATAGAGAGGCATAACAGAAGAAAAAAGGAACATCAAAGCAATAACAGAGTACATCAAAACTTTCACACGCAAGTCCTGATTGAACAAAAACCAATGATGTATTAGAAATAAAGATCACTTGCAGCAAAGCCACGGCAGAGGAATGCCAGTTCTTGCAAACTCAATTTCAGAAATAAAGATCACATATATTCAGTGTTCCCAATCAATAAAGGTGTTGGGTATGAGGCAATTGAAAACACCATGAGATCTTTCCAAGCAATTGGAACTAGCAAAAATCCAATAGTCGGCAGCACAATCGCTGAATCAAGAAATGCAATGAAGCTTTTTTTTGCTACATTGAAAACGCAAGCATGCACACAAATGCACACATTTTTAGCTACATTGAAAACACAAGAAAATATAATGAAAAATGTAAATTACAATGAGACAGGATCGGACTCACAAGTTTGTCATGCTCTCAAGCTTTTGGAATGCGCTGTGGAATGGTTCCATTCAGTCTATTCCCATACACATTGCTGCAACCAAACCCATGTTAAAATGATGATTGCTGCAACCAAACCCATGTTTTCTTTTGTAATGGTAGGACGGGCAATCGCAACTGTTTCTTATGGTATGGTCCACCTGATAATTGAATCTCCTTCAGTTTTTGGATAATACCTTAAAATGATCTGGGAAAACATATGGACGGCATGGATACATAATACATACATCAAGATGGGCCCCATTATAAGGGCCGCACGTCTTGGGTGAGGCCGGGGTCTCACCTAATTCGCTCTCAGTGAAAATGGGAGAAATGCTTTGATACTCTGGCGGAGTGACGGATGATGCGCAGGCAGTTAGAAATTACATAGAAAGTGCTTACGTGGCATACAAATAACTCAAATGAATCCGTCCAAATTATGAGCATCAGATTAGATGTACCATAAACGAATATTAACTCTTGTTTAATCATCCAAGTATTAGATTACTAGATATTCATTGGACGGGTAAAAATAAAATTATCCAATGGTCTTATTTTAAAGAGAAGTGTCGACAAATCAGAGTTAGATTGTCTAGTACATAGTTTTGTCGGTTTACTTTGAGTTAATATCTGCAACATGTATCATTTATAAGCGCCTGCGTATCAAGCATCTTAGGCAGCCAGAGTATCAAATAAGTCCCCTAAAATGTTTGGACATTCCTTTCAACGTCATCAGAAATTCAGACGCACATCACAGACTACATTGTGAATAATGAATCTTGTTCATTTCATTGAGAAAATCAGGTTGATCCACCCGCTGGACCGTCCATGTTGTGTAAGACTAGAACAACAGTCCTGTTTACCATTCATGTTTGCCACGTGTAACGTTAGAAAGGAAATGCATAGAACTTCTATACAGATATCTACGTATCTTCACATGGGAGATTGACCCTAGAATATGAAAATAAAATATTCGGGTTTTCCTGTACACGTGGAGGGATAGCGCAGTGATCCAGACCGTAGATCTGTCGGATTCCACATTGGATTAGTCATGCCCCGAAAATTTCCCAGATCACAAGATCCTTGCCACCAATTTCGGGCCTTTTTTTCAAATGAATGTGGACAATTTTTTGTATTTCTTGATAATCTGTATCTAGGCCATCAATTGGAAGGTTAGATTTCCCTCTTGAGGATGTTTTCATCGCATGGTCATCCACCAATGGTCTGGATCACTGAACCATTGGCCCACTTTCACAAACTGAAAATGCGAATGTGATGCGCTTATACACGCGCCGAGAAACTAATAGTTCCTCCTTGGGCTGGGGACATACATGTCCGTCAATCCCTACCGTCCACGTATGGGGCCCACTGTGATGTGGCACAGATAAAAAATCGCACTGATTGAAAGGTCTTGATCCGTATTAGGGTTTCAACATTCAATGTTGGAGAGAGAGAGAGAGAGAGAGAGAGACAGAGAGAGAGATTTCATACCAGCAGGCAACGGGAGCGGGGATGGGAGGCGTCGAAGCTTGGAAGCTGCAATGGCGATTTTTGGAGAGAGAGAGAGAGAGGAGGGGTGGGAGACGACTGAGAGGAGGGAATGAGGGATTTGGGGTTTTTTTTTAGGGTAAGGGGATGGGTTAATCGGATTGCACGGTCTGCATGTGCGGAGTAAACTCAGTTGGGCCCACCTAGAATGTATGTGCTTTATCTATTCCGTCCATATGTTTTTCCAGCTCATTTTACTGGTTGAGCCCGAAATTTAAGCATATCCAAAATCTCAAGTGGACCATGCCACATGAAACAGTGGGAATAATGATTTCCACCGTTGAAACCTTCCCAGGCCCCACATTGATGTTTATTTGTCATCCAACCTGTTCATAAGATCACATGAACATGGATGAAGGGGAAAACACAAATATCAGCTTGATCCAAAACTTCTGTGTCCCCCTATAATTTTTCAATGGTATACATTCAGTTCACACTTTCCCTGTGGTGTGGTCCACTTTAGATTTTGATATGCTTCTTTTTTTGGCACCATACCTAAAATTATCTGTTAAGATGGATGAACGGAGTGGATAAAATACATAAATCACGGTGGGCCCCACAGAGTTTACTCCGCACGTGCTTGAGTACTCAGTACGCAATTTGCGCCAGAGGCGTGAATTAGGTGTTACCCGGGAACAGCTGAGTGGGTGTTACCCCCACCGTATGGCCCACATGGATGATATTTTGTATATCCATGCCGTCCATCTGTTTCTACAGCCCATTTTAGGATGACTTTCCAAAAATTATGTAGATCCAAATTTCAAGTGGACCATAACACTAGAAATAGTCTAATTGAGTGCCCCACCATTAAAAATTCCAAAGAGCCCATCGTAAGGTTTTTGTAATGTTTATTTGCAATCCAAGCTCTTGATAATGTCAATAAAGTCTTGATGAAGGAAAAATATAAAGATCAGATTGATCTAAAACTTTTGTGGCCCACAAAACGTTTTTAATGGTTATACATCACTGTTTCTAGTGATATGGTCCACCTAAGATTTGGATCTTCTTAGGATTTTGGATCACATCCTAAAATGATATGAAAAAAGAGATAGATGGTGTTGATATATAAAAACTACAACAAGATGGGCCCCACACGATTAGGGTAACACCCACTAAGCTATTCCTGGGGTAACACCTAATTCGCACCCCTTGGCTATGGGGCCACTGGCCGGTGCTTTGTGGGCCCCTCCATGACGTATGTGTTTTATCCACGTTGTCGAGCCATTTCTGAAGATTGTTTTAGTGCTTGATCCAATAAATGAGTCAAATCTAAATCTCAGGTGGACCACACCACAGGAAAATAGTATTGATTGAATGTCCACCATTAAAAACCTCGTAGGGCCCACTATATTAATTATTTGACATCCAACCTCTTAATTAGGTCATACAGACCTGGAAGTAGGTAAAAAACAAATATCAGCTTGTTCCAAAACTTCCGTGGCCCTCAATAAGTTTTTAATAGTGGGTGTTCAATTAAAATTGTTTCTTGTGATGTGGTCCACTTGAGATTTGGATCTACCTCAAATTTGGGCTCATACTATAAAATGATCTACGAAAATGTATGGATAGAGTGGATGAAACACATTCATCATGGTGGGGCCCACAGAGCACCGATCACTTGGCATTGACTGGTGGCAAGGTCACTAACCAATTCGCATCCGTTATCCCAACGGTATGACCCCAAGTTGATATATTTTATGTATATCTAATCCATCCATTTGTTCTTTTATATCATTTTAGGATGCAATAGCAAATATTACAAAAGATCAAATTCTCAATGGCTAGATTAGAGTTTGGGGTCCAATGACTATACATTTATTAGGTTTTCACGAGGTCAACAAGTTGCAGCGCAATTTGGACCTAAAAATTTGGCCTAATTTAGAAATCTAATCCATTCACTCTATTATATTCATCAATAACTTTGATTTGACTGGTCACTTGCCCTGATCAAGTTTAAGATGAGAAAGATACTAAATAGACAAAATTGATCAATGATGGGCCATATCTTGTAACCTAACCATTAGATTTGAGTGAAATTTAATCTAAACATCTAAGTCATTTACTTTTCAATTTGGACCAATCAGATTGTCCAAAATTTGTCTAGCTCTAGACAAACTGATTGTGCACATTTAAAGAGTCTTTTATACGGATATGATTCGGGCTTAATTTTGTTTTCAATAATAATTACCTCGTTCTAAACATATCTGACCATTCAGATCAAGTTTAGGATGACTTGATCATAGAATTTGATCAATCTCATCATTATAAATTTTCCTTGCAATTAATTAACATCATTATATTAGGGCCTTCATTTTCTGCACCAATGAACATGTATGTATGCATAACCCAATCTGATAACCAGTTAACTAAATGAGTGTAATTTTTCATTTTCAACTATCCAATAAATGTCCACCAATAAATTTGGCCCACTCATTTCAAATTTCTCGCTTTTATTTAAACCATAATTTTTTTCCAACACTTTTTTTCAAAACTGATAAAATCTCTTTTTTTTTATCAAATATCTCAACTTTTATTTCTTTTCAAAATATCATTTTTTTTAATCAAACTTCTTAATTTTTTCGAAATACAAAATCTTAATTTCTTTATAAAAATTTCAATTTTTTTACAAACTTATCAATTTTATTCGAACTTCTCAACTTTTTTCAAATGGCCATTTTTTTAAAAAAAAAATCTTAATTTTTTGAATCTTATTATTTTTCTAAATCTCAATTTTACTAAAAAATTGTTAATTTATTTTCAAACCTCTCAACTTTTTTTGTTTGAAAATCACAAATTTCTTTTTTAACTTCACAATTTTCTTTTTCAAAATGTTTAATTTCGTGAAAATTTGAAAAGAAATTTCAAACATATTAATTTTATTCAAATTTCTCAATTTTGGTTTTAAAATCTCTTAAAATTTTCTTTCAAATTACTAAATCTGTTATTTTAAATTTTTAAAAAATATCAATTTTTTTCAATATCTCATTTTTCTTAAATTTTATTTTCCGACGGACCTTATTCGGGGGCATCTTTTCGGGCTGGGATTTGCGACGAACCAAATCCGTCGTTAAATAGCGACGGGCTAAGTCCGTCGGAAATTGTAATTTTGCGACGGACTATGTTCGTCGGTAAATCCCGCGATGATATCCCGCCTTAATTTCGCAAAAGCGACGGAATATTTTCAAATACGACGGCTTGTCCGTCGTTAAACTAAGCAATTTGTGCGACGGTCAATGTCCGTCGCAACATCCGTCGCAAATTTGCATTTTTCACGTAGTGATAGGGGTGATGTTGGTGACCTTATTTTTGAAATAAGGGGAAAATTGTTGAATTTTATTGAGATGGACTTTGCCCTTATAACAGGGCTTAAGATTAGACACCTTACCATGCCCAAGATAGGTAGCAGTAATAGGTCAATAAAAAAGAAATATTTGAAGAAACAACATCCAATATATAAGAAACATTTATCAGAGATGTTTGATAAGATCGTTGACACTAATAAGCATAAAGATGTGGTGAAGGTCGCATTATTGATATGTGTTGAGTGGTTTGTTAGAGGCACGGACTCCATGTGTTATTGCAAGTTGGAATACATTGAGTTGGTTGACTCTTTAGAAGAGTTCAATAGGTATCCCTGGGGTAGTTTGGCATTCCGAACAATGACTGAAGGGGTACTCATAGCGATTAAGACGTCGTGTTTAGGTAGAAAAACCTATAATGTTTATGGCTGCATCTTTCCTTTACAAGTAAGGATTCTTTCTTAATTCCACATAACTATTGTATTTATGAAATTATAGTATTATAACTTTGTGCAACTCGGCCCTGAGAGAGAGTGTGATCTCATTTGTTTCCTCCCAAATTCCGTGCTTCATTCAATATCGAGGTTGGAAGGGGTGGAGGTATAACAATATATATGATGTCTTGGAGAATAAAGATGTAAGTCTAATATTCAATCTATTTGGTTGCTTATCTTATCATGTAGGTTGTAAATGACTTGAAACGTGTTATTTTTTTAGACGAATATAATCCTTAACCCGGAACCCACTAGTGAAGAACTGGAGACAGAGGTTATTCGTCTGGTTCGGGAAAGGTTTTAGGTAAGATGTCATGTAATCTCCTCTATACTATTAAATATTAGTAATTTCATATACATCTCTGATATATTACATCTCTGTTAATGTTACATTTATTTTATAGGGTATTGAAGATAGTTTTATTGAAAAGAATTGGGAAGTACGAAACAAGAGAGCACTCAATCTACAAAAAGATGTAAAGGAAGATGTAGAGGAAGATGATGAGGAAGATGAGGGAGAGGGAGAAGGAGAGGGAGGAGAAGGAGAAGGAGAAGGAGAAGGAGAAGGAGAAGGAGAACGAGGAAATGATAGAATTGATCATATTAAAGGGAGAACTGAAAGAGGTGTGGAATGGGTTGAAAAATGAGGGGAAGGAGTCAAAGAAAGTGAGTGAAGAGTTAAAGAAGGAGAGAAGAGTGGAAGAAAGAGAGGGAAGAGTTCAAAAAGGAGAGAGAGGAGTTGAAAGGAGAGAAGAAAGAGTTCAAAAAGGAGAGAGAGGAGTTGAAGGAAGTGAGGAAAGAGTTAAAAAAAGAGAGAGAAGAGTTGAAGAAAGAGAGGAAAGAGTTTGAAAAGAAGAGACATGAGTTCAAAAAGGAGAGGGAAGGAGAGAAGGAGAGGAAGAAGTTGGAAGAAGGCTTGGACAAGGTATGTTTGTGAATTATGTTCTGATATACTTTTCGTGAATTATGTTGTGAAGTCCAATGTAGACATTTTCTTTACTTGTGATATGGTTTTTGTGAATTATGTTGTGTTGTAATATACGACATCTTTTTCACTTGTGATGTTACTTGAAAGCTTCTTTGTACTGGTGAAATTTGACCGAATACTTGGTCAAATTCACTCTGTACACAGTTGTGAACTGTTATGTTTACTTTGAACCAATTATTTTATGGATTTAAGTAATACTCTTATCTACTTTGTAGGAAGAGGAAGAAGTGGAGGTACAGGGGAACGAAGAAGTGGAGGTATAGGTGAATAAATTTGTAGAGTTGGAAGGAAATAAAGAAATAGAATCGCTACCCGAGGGGGATAAAGAATTTATCGCAATAGAGGATACTAAAGAGATTGATAGACAACCCTTGGATAGTCAACCATTTGTAGTAGAGAAAGAAAATGTAGTAGTGACAGCTACTCCTGAAAATAAAGGGAAATAAAAAAGTTCATTGAAGCCTTCTTATATTAAGAAATCTCCATTTTTATCCTTATCTGCCATTCCTACAACTCCTGGTATCATCACCGACTCTGAATAAACCAAAGACTTCAGTACTTCTCCGATACAATTAAATATGCAGATGGGCCCATTTAGAGAGTTATCGGTGGAGCAAGTTGAAGAATTAGAGGCTTGGTATGATCACTACAATAAAGCGGGTTTTTACCGACGAAAAATTTTTCATCGGAAAAAACCATTTTCCCCGACGAAATACAGAAGTCGTCGGTAAAAGTTCCCGCCACCAAAAGAATTTTTCCCGCCAAAAACTTTTACCGACGAAATGATTATTTCGTCCGTAAAAACACGTATTACCGACGAAGTACTTCGTCGCTAAAAGGTCAATGCAAAAAATTATTTTTACCGACGAAAATTTTCATCAGTAAAATTCATGGAGTATTACCGACGAAAATTTTCGTCGGTAATAGTCGTTTTGAAAATTTTTGCCGATGATTCTTGTCCGTCGGTAATGTTGAGTCAAATTCCCACCATTTACATAAAACTACATCACCGATGAAAATTTTCGTCGGTAATAAGCTTATGTTTTAAGTCACCTGACTTCCCAGCGCCCTCATTTCTCTCTCTCTCTCTCTCTCCCTCACGCACGCGGTCCAACCGCCTCCGACGTCCGTCGTCCATTACCGGCACGGCCCACCCGCCTCAGCAGACTACCCCGTCCATCACCGGCGCCGCCCACCCGCCTCAGCTTCACCCCCATCCATCACCGGCACAGCCCACCCACCGCAGCCGACCACCCCTGTCACCGACCTCCGTACGCCGCAGTTGCCAAGCCTCCGATAACCCTCTCTCCCTTCCTTCTTCCTCAATTTCCTCTCACTCTCTCTCTCTATCCTTGTTGTTGATTCTGGGGCCCACTGCCAAAATTCAATGCATGTGAGTCCCACCATTTCTGTCCATCGCTGTCCATTGCATGTGGGGTCCGCCTTAGCTGTCCACTATTTGGTGGGGCCCATTGATTTAGTAAATCCCTAATTAGGAATTTCGAAATTAAAATCCCTTAATTAGGGATTTTATATTCTAAATTTCAAATTTGGGATTTACAAATTAAAAAGGCTAAAATACCTAATTGTGGGGCCCACCGTCGCTGTCCATTGCCTGTGGGGCCCACCGTTGATGTCCACTTCTTGTGGGGTCCCCAAATTTGGGATTTACAAATTAAAACGGCTAAAATACGTAATTGTGGGGCCCACCGTCACTGTCCACTGCCTGTGGGGCCCACTGTTGATGTCCATTTCTTGTGGGGGCCACCAAAGTTTTGGATCAAGCAGATATTTGTGTGGTCCCTTCAGCTAGGTATCAACATTCCTATGGACCCCAATGAGTTTTTAATGGTGAGTTTTCAATCACCACTGGTTCTTGTGCTGTGGTCCACCTAAGAGTTAGATTTGTATCATGACCTACAATGAGCTGTTGAAACGGACATGGATGTAAGGAAAATACATCATGGTGGGCCCCATACTTAATTGTTCATAATATATATAGTCTCTTAAGCTAACAAATAGCTAATTAGGTAACTGATTAGACTTGATTCATGGTGTTGATGATTCTGTCATTTTCATGTGCTTGTGTATCTGGAATTGATGGAGCAAACTCGGATGTGCGTCGGAGTTACCCGTGGTTGATTTATGTGGATGTATGTTGTGGATGTATTTGGCTTATTATTAATAGTTATTTTTTTGTCCACAAATGGTAGTATAATAGAATCAATTAGCCCATTTGGAGATTTCTATATTGCCAAGCATAGATAAAGTGTGTTTTGGAGCTATAGAAATCTGCTAAATTGTCCTGTTGGACAGTCCAAGGTTGGATAGATTGGAATGTTCTCGTTGTTTGTCATTTACATACTCTATCATTAGTTTCGAGGGTATCTCCCTTATTATCTCTGGATATGTTTCTTATGTTTATTTCCATTATCAATAATCAACACAATGTGTGGATACTTGACGTGGAAATGAAATGTAAATAAATATATCTAGAGAGATAGGGGGAGATGCTATCGAAATTTAGGCTTGGGCATTTAAATGGAAATAATGATAGCATTTCAATCTATCCATCCTTGGATGGGCGACTGATTGTATTATATTATCATTTAGTGGCAAATTAGATGATGAATATGATACTTGTGATTAAGAGTAGTTGATTGATATTGATGTTGAGTGAGGGTCCCTGGAAGGTGGGAACTGCTGTTGTGACCATGCTGAAGCTGTCAATTTCCTATGGACAACAATATGGGTGGCCTGGCCATTTGGACAGGCTCGTGTTTATGTATTAGCTCGAAATTGATGGAGCAGACACGGATGTGCGTCGGAGCTATCAGGATGTCGAGTGGGGGTCCCTGGAAGCTGGGAACTGCTGTTATGACCATGATGAAGCAGCCCATTTCCTATGGACAGCAATATGGGTGGCCTGGCCATTTGGACAAGCTCGTCTTTGTGTGGAGCAGACCCGGATGTGCGTCGGAGCTATCCGTGAGTTGGTTGAGTCTCCAAGACCTACACCCTAAACCCTAAACCTAAAACTAAAACCTATAAGCTACGGCTAAACCTAAACCTAAACTCAATTCACCTAACCTAAACCTACATCTTTTCCTAAATCTACAACTCTAACCTAACCCTAAACCAAAACTCGAAAACCTAAACCTAAACTCGATCTTGAACCCGATTTCCTAAACTCATGTCACCTAACCTAAACCTAAACCTAAACTCAAAAACCTAAACCTAAACCCTATCCTGAACCCGATTTCCTAAACCTACGCCTAAACCTAATCCTAAACTCATGTCACCTAACCTAAACCTACACCTATTCCTAAATCTTAAACTCTAACCTAAACTTAAACCTAAACTCAAACACCTGAACCTAAACCTGATCCCGAACCCGATTTCCTAAACCTACGCCTAAACCTAATCCTAAACTCATGTCACCTAACCTAAACCTACACCTATTCCTAAATCCACAAATCTAACCTAAACCTAAACCTAAACTCGAAAATCTAAACCTAAACCCGATCCGGAACCCGATTTCTTAAACCTACGCCTAAACCTAATCCTAAACTCATGTCACCTAACCTAAACCTACACCAATTCCAAAATCTACAACTCTAACCTAAACCTAAACCTAAACTCGAAAATCTAAACCTAAACTCAATCCTGAACCCGAAGTCCTAAACCTAGACCTAAACCTAATCCTAAACTTAAATCACCTAACCTAAACCTACACCTATTCCTAAATCTACAACTCTAACCTAAACCTAAACCTAAACTCGAAAACCTAAACCTAAACCTAAACCCGACCCCAAACCTGATTTCCTAAACCTACGCCTAAACCTAATCCTAAACTCACGTCACCTAACCTAAACCTACACCTATTCCTAAATCTGCAACTCTAACCTAAACCTAAACCTAAAGTCGAAAATCTAAACCTAAACCCGATCCCGAATCCGATTTCCTAAACC
The DNA here is from genome assembly GCA_003013855.2 of Liriodendron chinense. Classification (NCBI taxonomy): domain Eukaryota; kingdom Viridiplantae; phylum Streptophyta; class Magnoliopsida; order Magnoliales; family Magnoliaceae; genus Liriodendron; species Liriodendron chinense. Next base: position 90,431 of record ML058339.1, on the reverse strand, counting down.
TACGCCTAAACCTAATCCAAAACTCATGTCACTTAACCTAAACCTACACCTATTCCTAAATCCACAAATCTAACCTAAACCTAAACCTAAACTCGAAAATGTAAACCTTAACCGGATCCCGAACCCGAAATTCTAAACCTACGCCTAAACTTAATCCTAAACTCATGTCACCTAACCTAAACCTACACCAATTCCTAAATCTACAGCTCCAACCTAAACCTAAACCTAAACTTGAAAATCTAAACCGATACCCGATCCCGAACTCGAAATCCTAAACCTAATCCTAAACTCAAATCACCAAACCTAAACCTACACCTATTCTTAAATCTACAACTCTAACCTAAACCTAAACCTAAAGCCGATCCCGAACCCGATTTCTTAAACCTACGCCTAAACCTAATCCTAAACTCATGTCACCTAACCTAAACCTATACCAATTCCTAAATCTACAACTCTAACCTAAACTTACACCTAAACTTGAAAACCTAAACCTAAACCAGATCCCGAACCCGATTTCCTAAACCTATGCCTAAACCTAATCCTAAACTCATGTCACCTAACCTAAACCTACACCTCTTCTTAAATTTACAACTCTAACCTAAACCTAAACCTAAACCTAAACCTAAACTCGAAAACCTAAACCTAAACCCGATCCCGAACCCGATTTCCTAAACCTACGCCTAAACCTAATCCTAAACTCATGTCACCTAACTTAAGCCTAAACTTATTCCTAAATCCACAACTCTAACCTAAACCTAAACCTAAACTTGAAAATCTAAACCTAAACCGATCCCGAACCCGAAATCCTAAACCTAGGCCTAAACCTAATCCTAAACTCAATTCACCTAACCTAAACCTACACATATTCCTAAATCCACAACTCTAACCTAAACCTAAACCTAAACCTAAACTCGAAAATCTAAATCTAAACTTGATCCCGAACCTAAATTCCTAAACCTAGGCCTAAACCTAATCCTAAACTCATGTCACCTAACCTAAACCTACACCTATTCCTAAATCCATAAATCTAACCTAAACCTAAACCTAAACTCGAAAACCTAAACCTAAACCCGATCCCGAACCCGATTTCCTAAACCTACGCCTAAACCTAATCCTAAACTCATGTCACCTAACCTAAACCTACACCAATTCCTAAATCTATAACTCTAACCTAAACCTAAACCCGATCCCAAACTCGATTTCCTAAACCTAGTCCTAAACCTAATCCTAAACTCATGTCACCTAACCTAAACCTACACCTATTCCTCAACTCTAACCTAAACCTAAACCTAAACCTAAACTCGAAAATCTAAACCCAAATCCGATCTCGAACCCGAAATCCTAAACCTAGGCCTAAACCTAATCCTAAACTCAATTCACCTAACCTAAATGTTCGCTCGCCTCAAGTGCAAGGCTGTGATGTAGTAATAAAACTCGGTAAGATCGAGGTCGATCCACAGGGAATTGGAGAACAAGTTCCAAACTATTCTAGCAACTTAGTTTACAATAGATAAAGGATTCAATTGGAATAATTATGATAAAACAGTAACTTAATGGAAAATAGTAATTTAAGGTACTAAGGCATTCAATTATCCACTTGTAGTAATCCCATGTCAATCCAATCAATCCAAGCATGATACACAACTAGATTTGAAGTCCTATCTCTCATCTAGTTGGAAAATAAAGCTTTGAAGCACATTCAATCCCACTCAAGTTGAACTTCTAAGTTCTAGTCCCATTCAACACATATAGAATTCAAAATCATAGCCTTTGGAGTAACAGCCATGCCTATGGACTATGGCTTGCTCAAGGGTTACTATAATTCGAATCTAAACAAGCAAAACATGATAATATTAGAGAATTGCAAGGAATTCATGTCCGGAGCACATGAACTCTCATAAAACATCTAAAACTACCAACTTTAAGAACTAGAACATTCAAAATCCAAACTTGAAATATAACTACTTGAATTAAACTGAATCAAACATGAAATTGGCTACAAGCTTCACCTCTCAGCCTTAGCTGAGAGATTCTAGCCGAGCATTGCCATACAACAACTAGAACTCATAAAAGAAAACTAGAAAACATAGAAAAATCAGAGTTTGGAGGGTTGCGGATGCTCCACGACGGCTTCTTTCCTCTCCCACGATGTCCCTTAGCTTCTATGATACCCTAGGAAGAGCCCACAGGTGTCCTTTTATAGTGGGGAAACTCTGCTGTGTCGAAAACATCTCGAATTTGCGTAAGGATATGCAGTGCGCAGAGAAATTCAGAGTCCGAATTTGGAAAGGTCACTGTCTTACGCAGGGCCGACAGGTCTTGACAAGTCGGACAGGTTTGGTGTTAGTCCAGCAAGCTCAGGGAGTGTTCTGACCTTTGGGCCGACCGGTCGGACCTACTTGTGGTCAGTCCAGTAGGCATCCAGAGGGGGTGGCCGACCGGTCAGACCAGTCGGGCCTTCTTCATTTCGCTTTTTCTTCCTTTCTTTCCTCCTATTTCTTCTTTTCTCTCCTCTCCTTGCTTTCTTCTTTCTTTGTTTCTCCTTCAACCTTCATCCAATGGCTCTAAATAGCCCTTTTTGATCTCCAATTGGGTGAAGTCCACTCTCATTCCTAAAATCACAAAACATGCATTAGATGGGCCTTTTAAACATGAAAACCATGCATATAATGTGATTGTTGGGGTCCCAAAAGGTAGGGCCCCTTAAAATAAGCAAAATGGCCATATACCCCCAAAAGAATCATGCAAAACGCCTTCCGGTGCACGTAAAATGGAGATTTACAAGATTCCCTTAGCCAATTTTGGCTGGAATCTCCAGCGGGCCACGCGAATTACCATGATCAGAACCGTCTGGAATCGGACCTGTAAGTTCATTATCATTTATGGTGAACAGTGCATGCGATCTCATGATCAAATGCCTGCCCCCCCCCCCCCCCCCCCCCCCCAAGAAACCCCCCAAAATTCAAAATCTAAGTGGTGGAGTTCCTATTTACGTCTCCACGCACCCATAAATTCAGGTACCCCACGCGCCTGAAAAATCACTAAAAACAGGAATTCACTTAAGGCATTTCGGGGTCCCACGCACCCGAAAAATGCCCCACGCACCCTTAAATTTGACAGATTTTAGGATTTTTATTTAAAGGTATTTTGGTGCCCCACGCACCCTAAAAATGGGTCCACGCACCCTTAAATTCGACACATTTTATGATTCTCATTTAGAGGTATTTCGGAGTCCCACACACCCGAAAAATGCCTCACGCATCCATAAATTCGACAAAAAATCAGGGACTTAATTTTGAGGTGCGTTGAGTCCTACGCACCCAAAAAATTAGATATTTTTCATAAATCATTTTTGGGTAAGTCGGACCTTCACACGCCAATTTTGAGGTGCGTGGAGGGTATTTTAAGGGTGCGTGGAACGTGACAGCCCCTCATTGGTTGAAACCCGGCGTCTTCGGCTATAAATACCCTGTCCACCGAGTCATTTGGACATTTTTTAAAAGAGAGAGAGAGAGAGCTGTCATCCTCTGAAAATTCAAAATTCCGGCCAGAAACCCTCGCCGGAATACTTTTCCGATCGCCTGGAAACCCTTCCCGGTCGTCGGAATTCGTTCCGATCGCCAGCATTTTCCCCGTAGGTCTGAATCCTGAAAATCACTAAGCGTGAGCATGCACCCATAAAATGGTCCCACTCATCCGAAAAATGGCCCACGCGTCCATAAATTCGGGTCCCACGCGTCCATAAATTCAACATAAATTAGACAAGTGCATTGGACTCCCACGCACCCGAAAAATGGCCCACGCGTCCATAAATTCGGGTCCCACGCGTCCATAAATTCAACGAAATTCAGATTTGCAAATTCGGTCCCACGCACCCTTAAAATGCCCCACGCATCCATAAATTCAGTAAAAATCTGGTACCATAATTTAAGGGTGCGTTGGAGCCCACGCACCCGTAAATTAACTCCCACTGCACCCAAAAAATCAGCCAATTACAGAACATGTTTACAGGGTGCACCGGACTCAATTTTAAGTGTTTGCAAGTTCCGTTTGAGCCTAGTTTGGGTATTTCGAGCGTTCCGGACGCAATGGAACAGTCAAATAGACGTTCCGGGATCTCTAAACGAGCAAAATCGCACATCTTCAAGGTTCGACCCGATTCGACGCGATGAATGAAATGACTTCTCGGAAAGAGCCGCCAGCATCCAGAATTATGTAAATATGTCATCATTTATATCTACTGTAAAGCTGTGATCCAATTTGGGTTAAAAGTTAGATAAACAAGACTATGGTTATCGCGATAAACCATGTCAAAGAGTTTCAATCCACTACAAAGCAATTGTTATGAACTGCCAAAACACAACAGTCGATGCCCTACCCATTCAAACGGTATTCGTCGGTTGGGGCTACGCAGGTACACACAACTGTAGAATGGACTTCCCGAGGTCAACTGTCCCTACATTGACAGGCGCGGGCCCAAAGTCGTCCATCTCAGTCATAAACCTTGATAGTCTCAGTCCGGATCTTCGGCCAAAACATGGGACATGGACATCTGGCTAATATAAAGATGGTTTAGTACATAGCAAAACAAATACAGGTCTCTATGACCACCTAAGACCATAGTCCCTGCTGACTAGTCTTTTGCCTTTCAATCAAGGGTCATCGATCATTCGATGTAATTAAGGGCTCGTGCCAGATCACGGCCTAGAATGTACAAGATCCCAGGATCTCTGGAATAAAATTCGCCTTGCGATATCTCTTCTCTTGTGTACCTTTTTATGAATGCTTGTGATTGTCTATGAATGTTTCTATTACTCAAAACCCCAAAGCAACAAAACACCCATTTTCAAGGAAATGTCCTTGTGTTCATTTTCTAGTTCCAACAGTGATGTAATGGGCTATGCAAAGTATAAATTGGAGGTTCAACATTAAACCCCCAACCAGCTTTTTACTAGTCTCGAGCAAAATATGCGTGAATAAGTTCAAACCTCCAAAACCAAGTCTCCTTCAGAAACTATGGTTCGATCAACTCCAAGACATATGAGTATAAAATTTGGAGAAATTTGGTTATAGATGTTAAAACCTCATACTCTCAAAACATAATAAGTGTCTATATGAAATTTTCGCTGATTGATGGATAAATAGAAGAACTCGAACAAATTCAACCTAGTGTCATAGTGAAAGTTCATCTCATGAGTTTCTGGGATTATCTTCTCCATAGATCAACTAAACTACGGATCTCAAGGTGTACAGAGCAACAACAAGCCAATGAAAGGAATTTGCCTTACCGTTCTTCGGACGGCTTTCACACTACGTCCCATTTTCGGCTTTAGTTACGGGTAGACCATCCCCCGGTTGGTCATACGTAGCCCTTTTCAGAATTTTCCACCATTTTCTATCATTCCCAATTTCATCCTTCCTTTTCCTTTTTCTTTTAAATTAGATAGGATTTTTGAAAATCCGTATCTTTCGCTATTTTCCCATGGATAAGGATGGACAAAGTACCCTGGCTTTGTTCCTCAACACCTTAAAAACTTAAGTTTAGTTAACCCACAAATCATATAATCCTTTCAAACCATGAAAATTGTGTAATGTGGATTAAGTGTAAAAGTGTTTAAATTTTCTATCAACCATATAAATAGCGGAATTCACATATAAAACCATTATATTAGGAGAAGTTGAAGACATGCAACATCACACACTTCGTATTTCCTCTTCTTATACTCATATCATCTCGAATGCATAGAAATAAGGTTTTGTAAAAGAGTTTTGAAATTTTAGAAAATTTAAAAAAAAATTGCACATATAATGCTCGAAATGTTTCAATAGGTTAGATGAGGAATCTCATCTCACGCCCCAACCAAATCTTGCATTGTCCTCAATGTAAAAAGATATGCAATCAGCATGAACATGAGAGCCATGGTAAAATAAAAGGGAGTGAGAACAATAGTACCTGAGAGAGCAATCTTGGAAGTCTACAACCCAACAACTAAAGCTACTAAGCAAGCAAAACTAAAACAACTAAACCTACCTATGCGATACCTCTGTCAAACTAGGAGATCAATCATCCTAATACACGGGATCATTCAGAGTGATGGACATGTCCTCTGAATCAAATTTTTCAACAAATGGTTTAAGGCGTTGTCCATTCACTTTAAAACAATTACCATTTGCGGCATTCTCTATCTCGACAGCCCCATGAGGAAAAACTTCTTTAATAATGTATGGGCCGGTCCATCGAGATCTCAATTTTTTCGGAAAAAGATGAAGTCGGGAATTGTACGAGAGCACTTTCTGACCTTCATGGAAAGATTTCCTGAATATGTGCTTGTCATGAAAGTCCTTCATCCTACTCTTGTAAATTCTCGAGTTCTCATAAGCATCGTTTCGGATCTCATCAAGCTCATTTAATTGGAGTTTGGAAGCGAGCTAGCCTTGTCAATGTCAAAATTTAATGCCCGAATTGCCCAATAGGCTTTGTGTTCAATCTCCACAGGCAAGTGGCAAGCTTTCCCATAGACAAGTCTATAAGGGGACATTCCAATGGGGGTTTTATAAGTGGTACGGTGAGCCCAAAGAGCATCATCTAATCTTAGTGACCAATCCTTGCGATCCGGCCTCACCGTCTTTTCCAAAATCTGTTTGATTTCCCGATTGAAAATTTCAGCTTGCCCACTTGTTTGTGGGTGGTATGGGGTACTCACTTTATACCTAATGCTATATTTCTTCATTAGGGCTTCAAAATGCCTGTTGCAAAAGTGAGAACCACCATCACTAATGATGGCTCGAGGCGTCCCAAATCTTGAGAGTATGTTTTCTTTGAGGAACTTTAGAATTGTACGATGATCGTTGGTTCTACATGGAATAGCCTCTATCCATTTAGACACATAGTCTATGGTAAGAAAAATATAGACATGTCCAAAAGATGAGGGGAATGGTCCAATGAAATCGATGCCCCAACAGTCAAATACTTCAAGATGTTGAATTGGGGTGAGAGGCATCATATTTCGGCAGGGATAATCCTCCTAACTTTTGGCAACGCTCGCATGCTTTGCAAAACTCGTGGGTGTTCTTAAATAGCGTGGGCCAATAAAAACCACACATAATCTACGTAAGCAACGTCCACTCTATCCAGGGTGTGGGAACTTCTCCAAGTTGAATTTCCTTATAAGGTTACTTCATTCGAAGACAATAAATCGTTGGAGTAACAAATCGTTCGACATGTTACTTGACTTGTTGAAAGAAGTATTACCGGACGGTGAGACATTGCCTAAGTCTCATTACGAGGCAAAATCCTTAATGCGAGACTTGGGCTTTGGTTACATCCTCATACATGCATGTATAAATGATTGTGTATTGTATTGGAAAGAACATGAAAATGTTGAAAAGTATCCACAATGTGGAGAGTCTAGGTGGAAATATGACGAAGCCAAGCGTAAGAAAATTCCACAAAAGGTGTTAAGGTACTTTCCATTGAAACCCAGATTACAAAGATTGTTTACGTTGAGCAAGATGGCTGAAGATATGAGGTGGCATAAGGAGAAACGCGTTCATGAAGATATGACTGGTTTGCAAAGGATTCTTGCAATGTTTGGCTAGGTCTTGTAAGTGATGGTTTTAATCCATTTGGTAATATAAGTAGTTCGTACAGTATGTGGCTAGTGATACTTATGCCCTACAATTTACCTCCTTGGTTATGTATGAAGGAGTCATTTTTCATGATGTCATTGCTTATTCCTGGATCCAAGTCACTGGGGAATGACATTGATGTGTATTTGCGACCGTTAGTAGATGAGTTAAACGAGTTGTGGAGTTAAGGTGTCAAGACGTATGACACTTTTGCAGAATAGACATTTTGATTGCATGAAGCGGTCTTGTGGACAATAAATGACTTCCCTGCGTATGAGAATTTGTCTGGGTGGAGCACGAAGGGAAAGTAGGCTTGTCCTACATGTAGTACTGAGACTGGTTCATTGTCATTGAAGCATGGTAAAAAAACGTGTTATATGGGCCATCTTCGCTTCCTTCCGAGGGATCATAGTTGGCGTAGGAAGACGATGATCTTTGATGGTAAACAAGATCATTGATGGTAAACAAGATCATAGGCCACCACCGAAAGAACTATTTGGAAAAGATATGGTACAACAACTGAGTAACATTGAAGAAGTTAGATTTGGTAAGGCACCGCACTTGAAGAAGAGGAAACGTACAATATTGGAGTATAACTGGAGGAAGAAGAGCATTTTTTTGAGTTGCCCTATTGGAGTGATCTGAAATTGCGACACAACTTGGATGTCATGCATATTGAGAAGAATATATGTGATAATGTCTTTGGAACATTGATGAACATAGAGAAGAAAACAAAAGACAGTTTTAAGATTCGATTAGATCTATAAGCAATGGGTTTAAGGAAAGAGTTGCACTTGCAACCACATGGAAATTTATATACTATACCAGTAGCCTGCTACACATTGACAAAACTAGAGAAAAAGCATTCATGTGAATGGTTGAGATCGGTGAAGTTTCCCGATGGGTATGCATCGAATATCTCTCGGCGCGTAAACATTACGGACTGTAAGGTAACAGGAATGAAAAGTCATGACTGTCACATCCTTCTGCAACGTCTACTATCGGTTATGATTCGTGGATTCCTTAGCAAGGATGTCAGTGCTGCGCTGATTGAGTTGGGGATATTCTTTAAGGATTTGTGTTCGAAATCTTTGAATGTAGAGGTTATTAAACGACCGGAGAAGGACATTGTCGTAATCCTTTGTAAACTTGAAAGAATATTTCCACTTGCATTTTTCGATGTCATGGTACACCTAGCGATTCACTTACAGCACGAAGCGAAGATTGTAGGCCCAGTACAATATCGTTGGATGTATCCGATCGAAAGGTGATAGAACCTATTCCTAAATTTTTATTCATTCCATAAACTACATATGTCCATGTTTTCATAGTTATAACATAGTGATTTTGTGTACAGATACCTTCAGACATTAAAATTATATGTAAGGAATAAGGCACGTCTAGAGGGATCTATTGCTGAGGCGTACATTGATAATAAGTGCCTGACATTATGCTCCATGTATCTTTGTGGCATAGAGACTAGATTCAACCGAGAAGATCGGAATGCTGATGAAAGGCAGGAGCATGAACAAGGACTCATATCTGTATTTGCACATAACGTTCGTCCTTTAGGATCGTCGACGTTTCAGGATATGGACTTTGGGGATCAAGCAAAGGCGCGGTGGTACGTGTTGCATAATTGTAAAGAAATAGAGTCGTACTTAGAGTAAGTCTTCAATCGATAATTATATATCTACATACGATGATTGTAAAATTTCTTGCTGATAACGTACCAATTATGTATAGCGAACACATCGAGGAGATGAAGTCCTAATACCCTACAAATTATGATCGAATGCATTAGGATTAGTTTCCAGAATGGTTCGCAAAACGTGTAAGATTAATTCACCTTCTATCTCACCACACTTACAATATTGTTGTATTGCACAATATTTACACCTAATCTCAAATCCATAAACATTTATATTCTGTACGTGATAATAGATGAAGACGTTGCGCGCTAGCAACTCTGCGAATGACGGGATTCGGTTCTACACTGAAGAGCGTGAGAAGTATAGGACCACACAAAATAGTGGGGTGGTTGTGAAAGGAACGCATGAGGAGGTAGAAATTGACTTTTATGGCGTTTTGACGGATATTATTGAGCTGAGTTATTGTATGAGAAAGCGGGTATACTTATTTAAATGCGATTTGTGGGACATTGAAAATAAGAAGTTGGGAATACAGACTGACAACTACTTTACAAGCATAATTTATCTCGAAAGTGGTTTAAAGACGACCCATTTATTATAGCCAGCTAAGCCGAACAAGTATTCTACCTCGCAAACACCAAGTTAGGCGGCTCTTGGCATGTGGTGCAGAAAATGAAGCCCAGGAATATATTTGACGTTCCTGAACTAGACATTGAAGGATAGCGATGAAGGGAGAAATGGAACGTCGTCAGTTGAACAAGCATATCAAGAAGACATGCCATCTTGGGATAGAGGGAATGATCTAAATGTTGATATTGATGCGGTGCAATTGAATAGAGATGATGTGCCACCTGATCATGTTGATGCCTCAAGCATAAATGGCATTGTTAGAGATGATAGCGCTTTCATTGATGACGACGTTGCAGATGATGAAGAGGAAATACTGATCAACGATAGTGATGGTGAAGAAGAAAGAGTCCTAAGCGATAATGATACATACGACAATTATTAAATGTACACAAGATTTACATGTCATTTTTTAATTCGAATAATTTGATTATCACATGTATATATGTTTTACAAGTCATGATTTATTCCTTGAATTGACTTGTTTATAATTCACATTTACAGTTGAGTCACTTTCTGATCATGTCTTCCACAAACCGGAGCGTAGCGAAAGCACGTAACATACTTCATTAGCTGTTGCGGATGGACTTTCCAGCCCTATATTCTTCTGGTAGGGCCAGAGATATACCCGGTCTGGTCGATAAATGTAGGGAGGAAGACGATGACTCAGATAAAAGATTATACAACCTCAAAGAAATTTCAGACTTGATGGAGGAATATAACCGCGGAAAACTGTTCACTCCCCAAGTGTAGGGTTGCGAAGTAGTAATAATTCGGAAAGACCGAGTATCGTTCCCGCAGAGATTTATGAATGGGTATTCTCAGAATTTGTCTAAAATAACTAATAATTAAGATCCTATTAAGAACTAAAGCAGAAAAATAGTGAGTTGATTTTAAACAGTGAATGTGTAAGGTAATATCAATCTAAAAAGGCACTAGAGCGCTAAGGATCCACTTTTGATAAGTTTCAATGCATCAACACAACTAGGTCTCTCATAACACAATCGGCATCGAATTCATATCTCTATCTGATCGGAATATAGAGCGGTTCAATCAACAATCATCTAAAACAGTTGCTCATTCATTGATTCGATTCCCACAATAATACTCAGGCCTTGGGCACACTCAATTGTGTAGGCCAAGCCTCTTTCCAATCTAGTTGAGATTCACAACCATAGCTTTTATCAAATCCTGTCACTAGACTTGATTACAACTAATGATTAGAACTCTAATCAAATCAAAATCAATCAGCAAATAGCTATTTCAGATTATAATAAAAAGATAAGAACTTTAGTTGAATGAGTTCCCACACGAAAATCAGGCCATTGCATACAAGGCAATCAAAGAATCTACCATGCCCGGAGTCGATGATAGATCAATGAATTACACTGATCATAAACAATGCTCAGAAGGTAAGCTACCAAGCTTAGAATCACTAAGAATCAAATGAGCCCGGAGTCATCAAGAGATCAAAGTAAAACCAAACTAGTACTTGATTCAAACTCATATTGAACTAAAATTCTTCAATTAAAACATAAAAGGAAACCTAGGTTGCATCAATCCATCAAAAATAAATCAAAAGCTTCACCTCTTAGCCATAGCGAAGAGGTTTTAGTTCATCTCTAACATCCTTGAACTAGAAGCCTCAAAAACATAAAAAACTACTAAAACAGGAAGAAAACTAAGAAAACTTGAAGTAGAATCCGTCTCCCAAGCAATCCCCACGTCCAAGCATGCCTTGGTATGAAGAGGAGAAGTCCCTTTTATAGATTGGCGCGGAAGATTCCAGATTTAGCAAGGAATTACGCAATTGCGCAGAGAAAATCAGGAGCTTCACTAACACGCTGTTGCACTGACGACCGGTCTGGCGACCAGTCTGAGACTGTGGACGACCGGTTGCATGACCAGTCTCAAAACCTCCAAAATCATCAAGTGAGTTTTGTGTTTCTAGACTACTCTCGACCTGTCTGGCGACCGGTCTACAAACGAGAAAAATAGTCCAAAAAATACACCGTAGACCTGTTTGTCGACCTGTCTGGCGACCGGTCTAACGACCGGTCTACAGACAGGTCTAAGCACAAAATTTCAAATTTTCTTCATCATCTCTTCTCTTTCTTTCTTGCTTCTTTCTTCCACCTTTCGGCACTTGTTCTATTGATCTTCAATGCATACAAAGTGACTCTTTTAACCATGAATTGGTGAAGTCTCCTTCTCATTCCTACAATCACAAATTCATGCATTAGATTAGTCTTTAAATCATGAAACCATGCATAATGAGTGATGAATTGGGGTTAGAATATGCACAATTAAGAGCTCAACAAAAACTTCGTATGGAAGATGCGACATTGTCACTTGCACATCTGAATGGAGTACCGAGAGATCAGATTTCTCCTATTATGACTGGCATGTTGGCTGTAACAATGTCGAGTGCTTCATATAGCTTGACATATACATCTGCAGCGTACGATAACTTACACAGGGAGTATTTCGGATAGTTGATCCGAAGTTGTTTCGTATTACAATGAAATATATGTGTTTAATATGGAATGATAATGTGTAATGGAATTTCCAACTTTTATATTCTGTTTACGGTTTTATTATATTCTACTTGCATTATAGTGTAATGGTCTAATCATATTTTATCATCTCTCTAAGCATAAGTATAAATTCATTCGACATGAACACTACTTGGACTGTAAAGTTTAATGTGTTTATTATATTGATGTTCATAAACTTGCATTGACATTGTTTAAATTTATAAGTTTGCATTTCAGACATATTCAGTCATGGCACCAGGTGGGAGATCAGGTCGTTCGCGCACTGGATCTATCCATTCCACCCGTGATGCGACGCAGACAGCATCGACATCGCACGGTGCATCACAGGCGTCTGATCCTTCAGTTCAGCATACACTTGGCACTGCATGTAAGTCTAGATATTTATTTAGTAATTTCTGTTTATGTTGTTACTTACATATTTCTTTTCGCGACAGCATCTTCTACCAGCCAATGAGGACGTGGACCCACGCATGGGTTAGTTTTAGAACGACTTACGCGTGAGGGTAGGGTGGTGGTAGAGTTCCCACAAGACTGCCTTAGACCTTTTGGGGACAGTGCCAGGCTGTTTACGTCTAAGGTCGGTGTCCTATGCCGATCTCTGATCCCCGCCACCACCCCCCGTTGGACAGACGTGACAGATGATGTGCGACATCTTATCTGTCAACGCCTTTAGGTAAATTTTAGTAAATTAAAATTTTCTTTTGTGAAAGTTCAATTACGGTTAAGTGATTTTCTTAATAATTTTATTGTCTTAATCTATTATTTACGAAACTGCAGGATAAATTTGTCTTCGATTTGAATGTTCCTTACATTTCCCATGCCGTCAATGACATGATTAGAGAGAGGTTCAATGAGTACCTCAGAGAGTTACACCAGCGGTACAAGCGGTGCAGGATGCACGATGAGGCCTTACTGTCCGCATCACCGCATGTTGAGCTCTTAATTGTGTATATTCTAACCCCAATTCATCACTCACTATGCATGATTTTCATGTTTAAGGACTAATCTAATGCATGGATTTGTGATTGTAGGAATGAGAGGAAGACTTCACTAATTCAGGGTTAAAAGAGTCACTTTGTATGCATTGAAGATCAATAGAACAAGTGACAAAAGGTGGAGGAAAGAAGCAAGAAAGAAAGAGAAGAGAAAAAGAAGAAAATCTAAAAATTTTGTCTTAGACCTGTCTGTAGACCGGTCGCCAGATCGGTCGCTAGACAGGTCTACAATTAAAAATTGGACTGTTTTTTCCTGCTTAGACCGGTCGCTAGACTGGTCGCCAGACAGGTCTAAGGTACTCTATAAATTTCGATTTTCAAGGCCAAGTTTCCAAATTGCGAAAAGACTCCGTGGATTCTCGAAGTTTCCAAGTTGGTGCAGGATTTCTCTTATAAAAGGCCACCTCCACTCTCTTCCTAACCTATCAAGCAACATGGGGAGCAGAGGATTTAAGACCTAGGAGGCTTCATAGCCTCCTACAACTAGTTTTATTCTTCTTCTTCTAGTTCTAGTTCTAGTTTATTTTTATGATTTTCATTAGCTAACCTCTTAGCTAGAGCTCAGAGGTGAAACTTGTAGCTTACTTAGATGTTTTAATTCGTTTCATTGGTTTCAAGTTTGGAATTAATGAAGAATAATGGTTTTTGAAAGTTTGAATAAATTTCTAAGTAGTTTTTCTTAATCTTATGATGGCTCATGAATGTGTGGAAGAATTTCTTTAGTCTGTAATTGTTTTACATAACTCTAGACTTGTACGCTCTGAGGAATTGGGTTCAATACGCTCTAGACTTGAATCATCATATGGGAACTTCAAACCAAAGTTCTACCTTTTTGTTCTAAATTCTGAATATTGTGTTGATTGTTTATATGATTTGAATGAGTTCAAATCATAATATTGTCAAGTCTTGTGACAGGGTTTGATGATTATTATGGTTATGATCTTAATCTATTAGAACTAGGATTGACCTATGCAATTGAGTGTGCTCAAGTCTTAACTTGAATTGAGAGAATCATGTTGATGAACAACACATGTGTTGAATTGCTTTAATAATATAACCGTTCTATCATCCAGCTAGATAGGATTTGATTTTGATTATAGTTGAGTAAGTGAGAAACCAAAGCGAATTATGCATCTAAGGAGAGCTATAAGTGGATCCTTAATGCTCTAGTTATCTTGTCATTATCAGATTTTTTTGTTTCATGTTCAAAACCGATTTCATAAACCTCTTAAGATTTTAGTTATTACGATAGTTTGAATTGTTTACTTCCTTCCCTGTGGATCGACCTCGGTCTTACCAAGATTATTACTACATCGCAACCCTACACTTGGGGAAGCGAACACCGCACGTGACTATTGACGATTGACGGATACTCTGCGAGAGATTTTCATCGGAGGCTTTTCAAGTAATATTTACATATTTACGATATCTTAAGGTAATAATTAAATTCGCAATTAATAACAATGTATTTCAAATAATGTGTTCAAAAGAGGAGTAGAATAAATTTTGCGAACAGGGAAAAGTTACAAGTGAACCACGTAGCTGGTTCAAAGTCATTTGTACGACATCGTTACGACATGGTAAGAAATTATTGATGATTATTAAGTTAATATATTATTTTGATTGGCATTTATTATAAGTCTACTTTCTTTTCGATTGCGCAGAGAGATTCCTTCACCAGCCAGGAGCTTGGACCAGTAGACCTTTACAGAGGGACTCACTGTCGGCAGGCAATGAGATCTTGGGTTCATCCTAGAGCCAATGAGCATTGGGTAAAAATCTTCACTTTGTAAAATTTAATTGCATTGATTGATAATAATGTCATTCATGTCATTTGTTATGAAATTTCATATGTTTTCATTACAAGCGGCGATGGATACCATACGCAGTCAGCCCATTCCCGATGGTAGTCAACGGAGTGAGCTGGAAATCCTGAGCGAGGTGCTTGACACCCGTTCTAAATATTTGAGTGGGCTTGGCCATGGTGCCAAGCTCATAGCACCCACTAGAGCTGGCTCCAGCCGATTCGTAGCTGGTGAGAGCGCTCTACGCCTAGTTGATATCGTAGAGAGAGAGGTTCAGCAGCTACGGATTGTCATCGATGAGATTAAAGAGCAACTAGAGAGGCAGAGGGAGGAGAAACAGAGGCGGAGGGAGGAGGAGGAGAGGTGACAGGAGGAGTAGGAGAGGAGGATCGAGGAGTTGCGAGTGGAGCATGAGCGACGAATGCAGGAGATGTTTCAGGCTCTCGCTGCACGCTTTGGCACCGATGCCCCGCCACCTCAGCCTTTATCTTCGTGATTTTTTTATTATGTACGAATGCTAACTTATATGTATTTGTGCGTGATGAATGTGGGTTGTCTGTGGATGTGGAATGGATTATTTGTGTATGGATGGTGTGGTTTGTGTTTGTTCGTATGTATGTGGATGTGAATAGGATAAAAATGTATTGTAGTAGGTTTATTTACAGGTGTATATCAGGAATTGTTTCCTGAATTTTGAAAACAAATGGAACTGGGAAAGGGAAGACTATTACCGACGAAATATTTCGTAGGTAATAGAGGAGCAAAAAGTTTTACCGACGAAACATTTCGTTGGAAATCTTTTACCTACGAAATTTTTCGTTGGTAAAAACTATTACCGACGAAATATTTCGTAGGTAATAGCGAAGCAAGAATTTTTACCGACGAAATTTTTCATAGGGGGAAAGTTTTTACCGACGAAATTTTTCGTAGGTAAAAGTTTTTACTGACAAAAAACTTTATTTACCAACGAAACACATTTTTCTCCGACAAAAAATCATATGTTTTTCCGACGATTTTTTTCATCGGTAATTCTTTTATTATTGCTGACGAACCGATTTTTTGTCGGGAAAAGCCTTTACCGACGCCCTTTTTACGACGATGTTAGCCGCGAAAAATTTCGTCGATAATAACATTTACCAACGAAATATGATTCAAAATCGACAAATTATTTCGTCGGTAAAAAACTAATTTCTTGTAGTGGATGTAAATAAAGATTTGGGAGTGGGAGTTTGGTTCAAATCAATTTAGGCGAAAGATGAATGTGTTGATAGTGTTGTAAGTATTCTTAATCTATATACCTTGATTTATTTACATCTATTTACCTCATTTCTCAATCAATTTAAGCTGAATCATCCTTTCTTGTTGCTTAGGCTATCAACAAATGTTCGCTTCCCCAAGTGTAGGGTTGCGATGTAGTAATAAACTCGGTAAGACCGAGGTCGATCCACAGGGACTTGTGTAGGAATTCACAAACACATCCAATAGTGTCTATTGAGAGCTAACAATAAGATTTTGTAATGAAATTGATGTAAGTAACAACTTTGAATTAAATTGAAGGTAAACAATTATAAAAAGGAACTAGGGGTTCAAGGATCCACTTGTAGCAATTCTTGATGTTCAATCCGCTATGGTTTCTCATTCTCTCAACTAGAATCGATATTAAGATCTATCTAGCCGGATGATAGAGCTGTTAAACCAACAATCTGTCATATGTATGAGCCCTGTGTGTGATTCACTCAATACAAGCTAGGCTGAGCATGCTTCAATTACATAGGTCAGTCCCAATTCCAATAAACTAAGTTCATAATCATGATCATCATTAAGTCCTGTCACCAGACAAAGTTAGATCATGGTTTGAACTTGAATCAAATCATATGCACAGTCCCATACATAAATCAGAAAACTAGAAAAGTAGAACTTTGGTAGGAAGTCCCCACATGAAGATCATAGTACTAGAGCGTACTCCAATTCCTCGGATCATACAGGTCTAGGCTAATACAAAGCAATTAGGAACTTAAGTAATTCTTCCAAACATCCATGAGTCATCATAAGACTAAGAAAAACTACTTAGAACTTGTATAAACTTCAAACCATTGTTCATAAACATTAAAACCAATCTTAAAACCATCTTAGCATGAATTGAAACATCTTAGATTCACTACAAGCTTCACCTCTTAGCCCTAGCTAAGAGGTTTAGCCTTTCATGATCCAAGGAAACATGAAACAACTAAAAAAATATAAAAACAGCAAAAAACAAACTAGAAGAGTTGTGGAACTCCAAAATCCACTTCCGCCTCCTCCAACCTTGCTTAAACTCTTCTAAGATACCTTAGGAACGATCCCTAGGTGTCCTTTTATAGTGGGGAGGCTCCATAACTTCAGAAGATTCGAGAATTTGCGTAAAACTTACGCACTGCGCAGAGAAAATCGGCGCCAGAAATAGAAGGTTCAAATCTTATGAAGGCGACCGGTCGTAGTGGCTGGACGACCGGTCGTGGATGTTGGACGACCGATCTCAAAATGGCCAAAAGAGTCTAGTGAGTTTCAGCCTGGAAAAATAATTTAAGGACCAGTCGCAAGACCGGTAGCAGAAGTGGACGACCGGTCGTGAACAGTCCAGAGAGTTATGGCCTCTGGGTCTCCTCTGTGCATGTGCATACCGGTCGGATGACGGGTCCTTGGCTTTGGATGACCGGTCATGGGCACCTTCTTCTGTATTCTTTCTTCTTTTCTCTGATTTCTTTCTTTCTTCTTTTCTCTGACTTCTTTCTTTCATTCTTTGACACTTAGCCCCTTTGATCTTCTTTGCTTCTAACTAGCATCTTTAAGTCTTCAATTGATGCTTCCTCTCTCTCATCCCTATAACCACAAATATATGCATTAGATTGGTCTTTAAATCATGGAACCATGCATAATGAGTGATGAATTGGGGTTAGAATATGCACAATTAAGAGCTCAACAACAAATATATTACGTTTTTTAAAACAAGGCAGAATGATTGTTCGGAAGAATATCCATAAGATTGCAAGTTCTACCCCACCTACTTTTTGGTAAATGTTTACTTTGGATTGTGGTTAATTTATTTTCCATCTTTATGAGATTTTTAGTGATATGTAATTCTGTTTATAACAGCCAAGTCTCAATCTCATTTTGCCCAAATTGAGAAAGTATCGAGACTAGGGCAAGAGTATCGAGCAACTAGAGTTAGAATTTGAAAAGGATACTGCCTTCGCAATTGTAAAACAACGAGAAGGGGTCAAGGCCATGTGGTGCTATGAACGAGTAATGTCTTCGTTAAAACTTATCAACATCGGATAATTGCTATATCTTAAACTTCTCCGTCATGTCTTAAATGATATTTTCTTTTGTTTTACATGAACAGGTATATGTACCCATGAACTTCAATAGTACACATTGGATTCTTATTGTCATCCACCCACAAAAAAGTGAAATTATTGTTCACGATAGTCTATGGACTAAAGCTTTGACTAAATACAAAAAAGAGATTAAGATTATGACTGAAATACTCCTTATAATCTTCCATGCCACAGGAAACACGTCTGTGCTTAACGGGAAGGAGTGGACCATACGCGAAGAAGTTTTTCTACTATAGCAAGCAAACAATTCTGATTACGGCATATTTTTAATGAAATATATTGACATGCTATGCAGCGGTGAACTTTTATCAAAGAAAGAGTTTGAACAATACGTTTAAATACTTAGGAAATCATTGGCGTATGATTGTTTGAGTGTTGACTCCTAGGCATGGGAGGGGGTGGAAAATTTTGTGATATGTTGTAATTTTCGATTAATGTTATCTTTTTATTTGTTGTGAATGTTGTATGGTGACTTGTGTTCTATTATTGTTACTTATATGAAATAGTTATCTATGAATGGTGAATTCTGAATGGTGAATGGTGACTTGTGAATGGTGAATGGTGACTTGTGAATGGTGAATGGTGAATGGTGACTTTGTGAATGTTGAATGGTGAATGATGTGAATGTTACATGGTGACTTGTGAATGGTGAATAGTGAGTTGTGAATGTTGCATGGAGAATGATGACTTGTGAATGCTAAATGTTGAATGGTGAATGGTTTGTGAATGTTGAATGTTGAATGGTGAATGGAGACATGTGAATGTTGAATGATAACTTCAATTCAGTATGATCTCGGTCAACATTCACAGAGTACATAAGGAATTGACCAAGATCTCGGTTAATACTCTTTGCTCTCGGTGAATTTTAACCGAGCTCTCGGTCAATTCCTCCTATACTTGGTGAATGTTGACCTGAGATCTTGGTTAATACTCTTTGTTCTCGATGAATGTTGCCCGGGTACATTAAGGAAATTGACCGAGATCTCTGTAAATTACTACTATTGTTGATCAAAATTGATTAAGATCTCGGATAATACTCTCTGTTCTCGGTGAATGTTGTGCAGGTACATTGAGGAAATTGACCGAGATCTCTGTCAATTCCTACTATTATTGGTCAAAATTGACCAAGATCTCAGATAATAATCTTTGTTCTCGGTGAATGTTGCATGGCTACATAGAGGAAATTGATCGAGATCTCTATTAATTCCTACTGTTCTCTCACTCTCTCTCACACACACACGCACAAATTCAATCCTCAAACAACTAGTAAGTTAGAATATAAACTAAGGAAATGGTCCTAGTCTAAATTCAACTGTAATAATGTTTAAAGACATTTATCATTCCATCATTCAATGTCATATTACATTCCAACAATTTTTTTTTTCTTTAACAAAAGATACATTATTCCTTTAGTATTTGAAATTTGCACTTTCGCCGATTATGCCCCGTTTGTTTACATCTTTCGTACTTTATTATTTTCGGTTCCTCTCCACGTGAAAGAATTCTCATCTTCTTCGATCTTCTAGCTGACCTCCTCTGTTGTGGGGGTTTAATTCGTGCACGATACTCCCTGAAGTGGTTTGATAATTCCCATTCACTCTTATCACGTATTGGGTGAACCGATTCATTATAGTTGGTCCGATAATTTTGGGCCATATAGAATGAGGAGTAGTAGTTATAATGAGGAGGATTATACCTTATACATGCCGAAAGAACATGCAAACAAGGCAACCCCTTGATGTCAAACTCGCGACATGTACATGAAAGCTCGTTAAGCTTAATCGTGTCATTATACTCTCCCACAATATAATACTCGTCTTGAGAAATTGCATAACAACGGGCATCGCACGCCTTCTCTAAAAGATCATTTAATTGTTCCTCTGCCTATTTTGTTAATGGTCCAGTAAATGATGAGACAGATTCACTTCCCTTGTAGAACATTTCTTGAATCTTCAATCTGGCCGTCTCTATCAATTTAGTCATAGGGTATTCTCTTGCTTCTTTAAAAAAAGCATTTACGCACTCCGATATATTAGTAGTGACAAAGTTGAATATTTTTTCTAAAAAATACGAAGATGCCTATCTTTCGTATCCTATTTCTGTCAACCATGCATGTACTAGGGGGTTTGTCATTTCAATATTGTGCATTATCTTTTCAAATTCAGCCTTTTTACACGTCTTTACGGCTTGCCAATAATACGTTTCCAATGACTTATCTTTAAATGTATCTACCAAGTTTCTATAGATATGGTAGGCACAATAGACATAGATTGTGTATTGGAAGACTTTGGAGAATTATTTCGTTAAACTTTTATGCCGATCTGATATAATGACAAGACGCAGAAGATACCCTAACGTAATATTGAGGTGGGTAAGAAACCAATTCCAACTATTATTGTTCTCCGATTCTCCGATACCAAATGCTATTAGTAGAATATGATTGTCACTGTCCAAGGCTGTCACCACGAATAAAACACCCTTGTATTTTACCTTTTAGGTGCGTCCCGTCAATAGCCAGCACCCTTCGCAAAGAAGTTTGAAAAGTAGTAATGCACTTTCCGATGGTAACAAAACATTGCTCGAACCTATTTGTCTATGGGTTAACATGCACGACCGTCATCGTCCCTGGGTTAACCCTCCTCAGCTCATGCAAATAGGCCGGGAGTTCATTGTAAGAGTCTTCATAAGATCCCATTACACACTCGATCGCGATCTCCTTAGCCTGCCATGCCTTCTTGTAGCTGATAAGAATATTATATTTATCATGCATAGCTGATATAATGTCACTCGGTCATAACCTCAACCGCTGCTCAATACAACTAATAACCAACTCGTTGGTTCACTTACTACTTGCTTACTGGTGATCGCACTTCATCCATGAAATGCCACATGTGTGTTTAGATGTTTAAGTCCTTATCTTAAATATCCCCACATCATTCACCCTAGATGCATGAACCTTCCATATACACTTATCTTTGAAACACATTACGGTAAATCTCTTAGATGACGATTAGATGACCCTATATTGGAAGTTTTTACGAATTGCAAATTGGCTCAAAGCATATTGATAATGTTTCTTATCCTTAAACGTTTGTCCAACAAGCTATCTCAATTGGGTCATTTAACGAATCTGAATATTTCGATAGATTCGTATTTAAAAATGCGCCATCATCGAAAGACACATTAACTACACCAGTTATGAAGTTTGATGTTTGAGGTGGCTCGAGCTGTGAAATTTCGCAGAGACGTATACAGACCGAGTCGGTGGTGGAGGATGAAGGCACATTTACTTTTGTAGGAAAATGTAAGGATGAAGGAACGTGTACTCTTGTAGGCAAAGGTGAGGATGAAGGCACTTATACTCTTGTAGGCAAAGGTGAGGATGAAGATATCTATACTCTGGTAGGCAAAGGTGATGCCATAGATTCACATTTCAAGCTAAGGCTAGCTGTCTAGTTAATGCCATTTTCCTTGCACGAATTTCCCAATACAGGGGCATCATGTTCAACGACGACATCATGTTCAACACGACTCCAACCGACAGGGTCTTCATGTATAGTCTCATTAATGTTTGGCATTGTCTCTATGATTAAAGGCATGAATGTATTCTGATGCTTAGACTATACAAACAAGAACACTAGCACATCTTCGTCGTCTTCGATTTCAGATGGAGGGATTGATCGGTTTGAATATGGGTACATTACTTTCATCCTAATATAATAATCCTTTGGTTTAGTTTTAATAATCATGTACATTTTCGATAGGAGATCGTCATATGTAGTCCCGACACTCAAAGAAAGAATTTTTGACTTTCCACCCTTATACAGTGTATCCATTATTTTCACATATCAACTCCTTATCATAACAGCATATGACGATTCTAGCAGCCATTTAACTGCAAATAAACATGACAAAATATTATTAGCGAATCGTTACACAAAATAAAATTGGTCGAGTTCTCTTTGAATTTCAATGTACAGTGAAATTGGTTGAGTTCTCTTTGAAAAAACACATTTGTTATTCTTTGAAAGAGTACGGTAAATGTCTCGGTGAATTTTACAATGGGCTCGGTTAATTTTCACCAAGTACAGTGAAATTCACCGACATCTCGATGATCTGGGTGAAAAGTCTCTAGTCTCGGTTATTTTTATCAAGATCTCGGTTAAAAATCTCTGGTCTCGGTGAAAATTCTGTGGTTTTACGTGCTTGCAATGAAATTCCGTGTTTCACTTCATTCTTACGTGCTTATGAAAAAATACATTCATTGCGAATAAAACACACATCCTACGTGAGAAAAAAAACATGTGTCATCGTGAAAAAACAACATCCATTCTTCATTCTTACCTGTCCACTGGCCGCCGTTCTTATAAAACACGAGCTCAAGGGGTAGGAGAAGAGGACGGTGGAGTGAAACACGATTTCAATATGAAGAGGAGTTGTGTTTTTTTGTTATAGCTACTTGATGAAGAGAAGAAAAAATGGGTTTTTGGGTAGAGCAGAAGAGAATATCGAAGTGAAAATGAAGGGTATAACAGAATAGAAACCAAGGGTATTTCTGTCCAAAAAAATTACATTCGTACAACTAAGTTTAGAATTGGAAAATAGAGATTGAGGGATGTAGTTTGGCTGGAGGGTAAAATGTGAGGTTTACAGATGGAAATTTCTCATACCTAATCCGCTCTCTCTCTCTCTCTCTCTCTCTCTCTCTCTCTCTCCCCCCCCCCCCCCCCCCCCCAAATCTTCCTCTCTCATCTTCTGGAGATGGTTTCCCCTTTCTTTATCAGAGAGCTAAAACCTCTGCTATGGTTTTCCTCCATTTCTCTCCCTTTCTCCTTCCCTCATAAAATCAACGTTTCCAGCTCAGATCTTCCGATATTCCTTCCGATCTCTGCAAGTGTAAGTGCTGAATTTCCTTTTATTCGGTTTGACTAGACGGTTTCTCGCTTTTTCTTGAATTTTATTTCCAAATAGAACTTTTTCTTTCTTATTTTGTTGTAACGGAAAGATTGCTTGTGTGTAAATCTTGTAAAATTCATGGAATCGGTGGATTTTTTGGGTTTTAATTTTTATGGATTTGATTAAATGATTTTAATTTAAAGGAAGTTTCTGTTGAGCTAGTTATTTTAATGATAGGTGTTTGTTTGTAGACTAGGTGTTTGTGATTTTGCTTGCACTGTTGTAATTCTAGGGTTTGACCTTTGGTTGCTTTTGGAAATATTTCCTTATTTTATTTTGGGGTTTTGTTGTGTGCTTTGAATTTGGTATGTAATTCTTCTTGAATTCAATTGCTTGATTCTGTTTTTTTTTTGTGTAATTGGATCCATTTAGGGTTTGAAAGGTTATACATTTCTATATGTAATTCTTCTCGATTGTAGTTGCTTGATCTCTTTTTTTCGTTTGAAGCTGCAGTTTTCCTACCATGGCCCATGTTGTTAACACATACTACAAGAGATTAAATTTTTACCGACGAAATAATTTTTGACGAAATAATCTTCGCCGGTAAACACTATTTTTACCGATGAAATATTTATTTTGTTGGTAAAAACCATTACCCATTCCTGCCACAGCTATTTTTGTTCCCGCCACCGTTTACAACGACGAAAAGTATACTTTTACCGACGATATTTTGTTTTTGTTGGTAAAGCATTTATCTCCGACGAATACATTCGTCGGTATAAGAAAAAATCCATCTCCAACGAAATTTATTTTTAAGACGCTATTACCGATGAATTACTTCGTCATTAAAAACCTTCTCCGATTTTAGTGTTAAATCGGTGAAATTCATTCCACCGATAAATTTGTTTTGTCAGGAAATATAGTTTAATAAACTATTGCCGACAAAGTGGTGTCATTGGTAAAAGTCTGGCAACTTCCCACCTTTTGGTAAAATTGATTTCACCGATGAAGTTTTGTCGTATGTGAATATATTTAAAAACAGCATTACCGCCGAAAAATTTCGTCAGTAAAAGTCTTATGTTTTAAGTCGCGCCCGACTCCCAGTGCCCTCATTTCTCTCTCTCTCTCTCTCTCTCTCTCTCTCTCTCTCTCTCTCTTGCGCGCGCAGCCCCCTCCTCCGGCAACTTGCTTCTTCTCCGTCACCGGGCTCCAAACGCCGCCGCCGCGGGTAACCCTCTCTCTCTTCTTTCTTCCTCCATTTCCTCTCTCTCTCTCTCTCCCTATCTCTCTCTTCTCACCATTTAGTCAGTGGGGCCCACCTCACTCTACTGCCTATGGGGCCCCCCAACAGTGCATTGTCCACTATTTGTGGGGCACACCAAGCTCCACTACTTGTGGGGCCCACCCAATTTACGCTGTCTAGTTTTGTGGAGCCCACCCAATTTGTGCTGTCCAAAATGAATCCCTAATTAGGGATTTTAAAATTATAAATTCCTAATTAGGGGTATGTACATCCTAAAAATTAAATTTGCAGTGCGACGGATATCCCCACATGGGCGGCTGATCAAGGTCAAGTGGACCCAACAGCAGGGAATCACGGCTTATGAAGGTCATTTAAACATCTACTGTTGAAATTTTTTTAGGGGCTACAAAAGCTTTGGATCAGGCAAATATTTGTGTTTTCCCTTCATCCAGATCTTTGTGATCTCATCAACAGGTTGGATGAAAAATAAACATTAATGTGGGCCCTAAAAAGGATTCAACGGTGGAAATCATTACTCCCATTGTTTCCTGTAGTATGGTCTACTTGAGGCTCTGTGGGGCAGATCTATGTGGGGCTCACCGTGAAGTATCTATCTATCCACAACATTCATCCCTTTTACCAGATCATGTTAGGGTATGAGACAAAAAATAAGGCAGATCTAACGCTCTAGTGGACCAATGTAATGTTTCCATAATTTTATTTGTTATCAAACCTATAAAATGGATGGACGGTGTGGATAAGCCAAGTGTATCATAGTGGGCCCTACAAAAAATTTATACTTTTCTCGATTTTAGTGCTTAATAAAAACTGTCATTGTCAATAGTACATGAATTACATATCATTGTCAAACTGTCATTGCTTGCATTTACGTAATGTAAATAAAAATCAAACATGCTCTTATGTTTTATGCGGATGAAAGTTCAATTGATGCGGGGGTCCCTCGAAGGTGGGAACCGCTATTCGACCATGATGGAGCTGTCCATTTCCTATGGACAGTAATATGGGTGGCCTGGCAATTTCGACAGGCCCATGTTTGTGTATTAGCTCAGAATTGATAGAGCAGACCCTGATGTACGTCGGAGCTATCCGTGGTTGATTTGTGTGGATGTATGTAAATGTATGTGTGGATGTATGTCACTTATTATTAATAGTTATTTTTGTTCAGGAATGGTAGTATAATACAATCAGTTAGCCCATTTGGAGATTTCTATATTGCCGAGCCATAGATAAAGTGTATTTTGGAGGTATAGAAATCTACTAAATTGTCCTATCGGATAGTCCATGGTTTGATAGATTGAAATGTTTTCGTTGTTTGTCATTTACATGCTCTGTCATTAGTTTCTTGCGGCATCTCCAATATTCTCTCTGGATATGTTTCTTATATTTATTTCCATTGTCAATAATCCAAACAATGTGTCATGCCCCAAACTCGGGGATCGGGCTCACTAAATTCTCGATCGCCGACGTTGGTGCCAATAGCCTCCATAGTACCCCATTCTCGGCTCTTAGCTCTCATATGCCAGGTTCCGATCCTGGGATCCTACCAGGAGGATTTTCAGGGTAAAATTTTTTTTTTGTAAAGGAGCATAATCAAAACCATAAAACATCATCAGATATCACTAATAAGTTTGTTAAGTATAGTGCTGGAAGCAAAAGCCTAAAATATCAGGTACATGAACAGCGCTCAATATTGTTGATGTGCCTAATACTTGCAGTGTAAACAAACGCGCATAAGCTTCCTACGAAGCTCGGTAGAGTGCGTGTGTGCTCGTGTGATGCATATGACAAGTATACAGATATCAGAGTAAGCGAAAGTGATAGAGGTCTAAGTTACCAAGTTCATGAATGCTATCAGCTATCCCAAGGCTATGCGATGCAAGGGCCTACATGGCCGAGTGTTACATGCTAGAGATGCAATGCAAACACGTCAATCCTCAACTAATCCACATATCAAAATGGTTCTCATCTGGGACACACCGGGGTCTAGTACACTCTGATACTGGCCGCCGCACATCGCGCCCATAACCAAGCGAGTAGAAAAGACCTCACTATCTGCCTCGTTAGTGGTATGTCAATGCCCACCCAGCTCGCCGATAGCGGACCCATTTCACGAGCTGGTCAGACTCGACCTAGCTTATAGCCCACTCCACTCGGGCGGATAAGGTCACACACCTTTCCAACCAACCTCGACACAGTGGGAGACGAGGCCTACTGGTATTTGGCACACGGGCGCTCATGTTATCCACTCGGTCTCGACGTTGGAGCATCGTACTGGTACCACAGGGTTTATGAACTTTCACCTAAGGACATCCATAACGCCCACGTACTAAAACAAGTTTTCGGTGTCCATTACTGCCAACCACGAAGTGACTATGGTGGCCACCACCCAGATGTTGCTAGGGTGTGAAAGCGATCGTGACATACATAATGCGAAATGCATGAGTCACACAATCCAAGTCATGCACCAAACTTACGCATACTGCGCAATCATGTGGGGCGACCATGTCTCAGCACGGGTCCCCTAAGTATAACAAGCCAAACTAGCATATGCTATGATTAATCGTGGTTTATAACAAGCATACAAATGATGCGTATGGGCATATGAATGAGAATGATATTCATTATACTAAGCATATTATCAGTGTGAAGTATCAAGCTAAGTATACTAGCATGTTACCGAAACATATCATGTAATGTTGGCCTTAAATGGCCCAATATATATACCGAAAGTGGGACCTAGATTGTGGGCCCCATTGGAAAATGTAAAGGTCTTCGTGGCATAGGCCATTTGAGACCACATCGGCCCCATACTTGGGCCTGCACATACAAAATAGGCCGACAAAGATAGGTGTGCGGGGTGGATAAAACATATATATCAAAGGAAGGACCATGGTGGGCCCCGCCCACTGGTTGGATAACAAATATACATCGTCGGTCTTAGAAAGTTTCAGTGGTAGGTATTCAATCACCACCATTTTCTAAGTGAAGAAGACTCAAACTGGGCGTCACGCATCGGTCAGACGGTTGGCATGATACACAATGCATCCATTAAGGTGGAACCCAAAGATGGGCCCAAAACCTGTAGTTGGATGAAAATAACTATCACAATGGCCCCAAGAAAGTTTTCAAGGGTGGGCATTAATGACCACTATTCCCTACGGGTGTGGCCCACCTAACATTTGGATTTGCCTCGTTGTTGGGGCCATATCCTAAAATGGCATGGAAAAATAGATGGTCAGCATGAATAAAATAGATACATCATGGTGGGACCCACAGAGTGGGCCACCAGCTGGGCAGCGTGAGACCCCCCATGGGGTCGCATTAGTTTTGGATCAAGCTAATATTTGTGTTTCCTCTCTCATCCAGACGTGTGCCATAGCTCTAGATGGAAGATAAACATTACAGTGAGCCTTAGGAAGGCTTTAACGGTGGACGTTCATTGTTTTCCCATTGAGTCCCATGATATGACCCACCTGGGAAGTGGATCTAGCCTAAACTTGGGTCTGAGGCCTAAAATGATAGGGCCAAGGGGATGGACGGCGTGGATATAACACATACAACACGATGGGGCCCATAGAAGTTTTCGATTGAGCTGGTATTTTTGTTTTCCCTTCTATCATATATGTGTGAACTTATGAACAGGTTGGATCTCAAATAAACATCATGGTGGGCCGTAGGAAGGTTTCAACGGTAGGGTCATTGTCCCCACTGTTTCGTATGTTGGGGCCCTCTTGAGATTTGGATCTGTCTCATTCTTGAGATCATGCCCTAAACTGATCTCCCCAAATGGATGGACGGTGTGGATATAACACATAAACACGGTGGGGCCCATAGAAGTTGGTGACGTCACTCTAGTAGCGAGATAGCTACTCAACCATCAACTGGGTATGATCTCTCCAAATGGACGGACGGTGTGGATATAACACATACAACACGGTGGGCCCATAGGAGTTGGTGACGTCACTCCAATAGCGAGATAGCTACTCAACCGTCAGCTGGGTACTCCCAGCGTCAGAGATGCTGGGAGCCTTCTCCCCCCCCCCCCCCCCCCCCCCCCCCCCCTTTTTTCCTCTTGGTTTTTGTCCAGTGGGGTCCACAAGAGGACGATCCACTCCATCTATCAGGTTCCCCAGCTCATGGGGGACCCAATGAGCCCAATATTGGGCATGTTACGAGGCCTACAAACATTAAGGTGGGCCGACGAAGTTTCGACAGTGGACATTATTTTCTCCACTGTTTCATGTGGTGCGGTCTGCTTGAGATTTAAATCTGATTCAGATTTGGGCCCTGGCCCTAAAATGATTTGGGAAAATAGATGGACGGTGTGGATTCAACGCACACATCAAGGTGGGTCCCATGAGTGGGGACCCCAACCATGCCGCTCGGACACTGGACAGTTCCAGCGTCTGGACGTTGCTCTATTGTTTTATATATATATATATATATAAAGTGGCGCCCACTAGGGGAAGATCCACGCCATTCATCATAGAACCCTATATTGGGCAGGTGATTTGGTCTAGAAACGTCACGGCGGGCCCAAGAAGTCTCGACAGTGGGCTTCATTATTTCCACTGTTTTCTATGGTGTGGTCCACCTGAGATCTACATCTTCTTCATTTTTGGCGTCTAGTCCTAAAATGGATAGGAGAAACAGATGGACGGCGAGGATTGAACACAAGCCTCAAGGTGGGTCCCACGAGTGGGCCCCATGGTCAATGCCCAAACAGGGCTTTTGCCCATACGCTGCTGGGCAGCAGCATCCTCCGGACGCTATCCGTCCCGCGGCCAAGCTGCTTCTCTTTATATATATATATATATATATATATATTATTATAATAATAATAATTATTATTCTTAGGTTGTGGGGCCCATTCATGGATGATCCAGCCCATCCATTTGATTGCCCATCACAAGATGGGCCCAAAAAAAGAAAATGAAAGGCCATTAAGAAAATGGGGAGTTTATGTCCCCCTTGCACTCACCTTGATGGTTGGACTGTTGGATGGGGTTGGATTGACGATCGGACTGTCCAGATGATGGTTTGGGCCCTCTAAGCTTTGATCTCCTCCTTCAATTCCTCTAACTCCTCACACAACTCCCTCTAATCTTCTCTCTTCTCTCTCTTTCTCTCTTCTTAATCCTCTCTCTCTCTCTCTCTCTCTCTCTCTCTCTCTCTCTCTCTTCTTAATCTTCTCCCTCTCTCTCTCTCTCTACTTAATCGTCTCTCTCTCTCTCTCTCTCTCTCTCTCTCTCTCTCTCTTTCTTTCTCTCTCCTTTCTTAGAAGTGTCATGGACATGTGGAGCTTGGGAATGCTTGGGGGGGTTTTCTTAGGGATTATAATGATGATGGCTAGCATGGGGGGGGGGGGGGGGGGTAGGATGGTATGGGAGGTATGGGCTTGTGTTGACTTTGTGGTAAGGGAGGGAAGGGGTGAGTATGGTGTGTGTAGACTAGGGTGATGAGAGGGATATGGGTGAGGGTGAGGGTGATTGATTTGAATTATTCTTGGGATTTGTGCAAATGGGGCCCACGCCACACGTGCGTTGCGCGGCCCACCTCAAATTGCGCAAATGATCGCAACTTTCACACCGAGTATCGCAATGGGGCGTGCCGCGCGGTGTTGGAATCTCAGCGCCTACGTGGTCGCCGGGGTATAGGTCTTGGGTCGATGCAGTACTAAAATAGGGTCGCGATCAAGGCTCACTAATTTGGTCCATCCGGGACGTACCGGCACTGGAAACTAAACGTACGGAGGGCAATTCAGGGTACGAGTCTTACACAATGTGTGGATACTTGATGTGAAAATTAAATGTAAGGTAAATATATCTAGAGAGATAGGGGGGAGATGCTACCGAAATTTAGTCTTGGGCATTTAAATGGAAACAATGGAAGCATTTCAATCTATCCATCCTTGGATGGGCGACTGATTGTATTCTATTATCATTTAGTGGCAAATTAGATGATGAACATGATACTTGTGATTAAGAGTGGTTGATCCAAACGGATGTTGAGCAAGGTGAGAACCGCTGTTATGACCATGATGAAGTTGTCCATTTCCTATGTACAACAATATGGGTGGCCTGACCATTTGAACAGGCCTGTGTCAGAATTGATGGAGCATACTCGGATGTGCGTCAGATCTATCCGGATGTTGAGCAGGGGTCCCTAGAAGGTGGGAACCGCTGTTATGACCATGATGAAGCTGTCCATTTCCTATGGATAGCAATATGGGTGGTTTGGCTATTTGGACAGGCCCGTGTTTATGTATTAGCTCAGAATTGATAGAGTAGACCCGGATGTGCGTCAGAGCTATCTAGATGTTGAGTGGGGGTCCTTGGAAGGTGGGAACCACTGTTATGACCATGATGAAGCTATCAATTTCCTATGGATAGCAATATGGGTGGCCTAGCCATTTAGACAGACCCGTGATTATGTATTAGCTCGGAATTGATGGAGCAGACTCAAATGTGTGTCAGAGCTATCTAGATGTTGAGCAGGGGTCCCTAGAAGGTGGGAACCGCTGTTATGACCATGATGAAGCTGTCCATTTCCTATGGATAGCAAAATGGGCAGCTTGGCCATTTGGACAGACCCATGTTTGGACAGGCCCATGTTTGTGTGGAGTAAACTCGGATGTGCGTCGGAGCTATCCGTGAGTTGGTTGAGTCTCCAAGACCAAAACCTTAAACCCTAATCCTAAACCCTAAACCTAAAACTAAAACCTAAAAGTAAACATCATGGTGGGGACAATGCCCCCGACTATTGATTCCTTCCAGACACCCACCATGATGGTTATTTGAGATCCAACCTGTTGGTAAGTTCACACAGACCTAAACCGGAAGAAGGGATAACACAAATATTAGCTTGATTGAAAAATTTTGTGGCCCCAATTAGTTTCGAGGTCCACTTGAGCTTTGGATCTACCTCACTCTTCAGCTCATGCCCTAAAATGATCTCTCCAAATGGATGGACGGTTGGATACAACATATACATCATGGTGGGATCCAAATCTTAGGTGGACCATAATACAGTAAACAATGGTCCATCGTGATTTATGTATTTCATTTCATGCACTACGTTCATCCATTTTAACATATAATTTTATGTCTTAAGACAATAAATGAAGTGTATATATATATATATAAATCTTAAATGGACCACACGTACACGAAAGAATGTGAATTGAACTTGTTCTGTTAAAAATTCTTGGGGGGCCACGGAAGTTTTAGATCAAGCTGATATTTTTTTTCCCTTCATCAATGTCTGTGTGATCTTGTGAACAGGTTAGATGATAAATAAACATCACTACAGGCCCTAGAAAGGTTTAAATGATGGAAATCATTACACCCACTATTTCTTGTGGTATGGTCCACGTGAGTTTTGGATATGATTCAATTTTGGTTTCAACCCCTTAAATGATCTGGAAAAGCAGATGGACGGTGTAGATAAACTACATATATTTACAATGAGGAGTGTACTGAGTAACTTAGGATGTAATCCGATTTCAGGCGTAACTAGCTTAGTAGGTTAGGCCTTGACTGTGGGACCCAACTCGATCTATGTGTTGTACATCTACGTCATCCATCTGCATTTGCAGCAGCTAATTTTAGAGGATGTCCCAAATTGAGGACATATCCAAAGATCAAGTGTGGATCACACCACAGGAAAACAATGGTGAATAAATACCCAACGTTAAAAACTTCGTAGGCAGACTATAATGTTTATTTGGCATCAAACATGTTGACAAGGTTAACAAGATCCTAAACCTATAACCCTAACCTAAACCTATAATCCTAAACATGTTGGTAAGGTCAAACATGTTATATCCACACTGTTCACATAGACATGGAAGAAGGGAAAACACAATATCTGATTAATCGAAAACTTTTATGGCCCTAAGAAGTTTTTAATGGTAGGAGATCAATCCTCACTATTTTCTTTGGTGAAGTCCACTTGAGCTTTAGATCTGTCTAATTCTTTAGCTCATGCCTTAAAATGATCTCTCCAAATGGATGGACGGTGTGGATACGACACATACATCAAGGTGGGGCCCGCATAAGTTGGTGACGTCACATCAATAGCCAATAGCCACTCAACTTGTCAGTAGCTAATCCACGTCTGGATACAACTAGTTGCGACCCTGATCTACACCTTAACCTAACCCTAAACCTATACTTTAACCTAACCCTAAACCTATACCTTAACCTAAACCTTTAACACTACACTTAAACCTAAACTCAATAAACTAAACCTAAACCTACACCTAAACCTAAACCTGAAAACCTAACCTAATCGTAAACCTAAACCCAAAAATCGAAAACCAAACCCGAACCTGATCCCGAAACTCAAAACCTAAACATAAACTTAATTAACTAAACCTACACCTAAACCTAAACCTTTAACCCTAACATAAACCTAAACCCGAAAACCTAAACCCGAACCCGAACTCGAAACTTGAAACCTAAACCTAAACCTAACCCTAACCTAAAACTAAACCTAAACTTGAAAACCTAAACCTATAACCCTAACCTAATCCTGAAAACTTAAGCTGAAACCTGATCCCGAATCTGAATCCCTAAACCTAAACATAATCTCGAATCCCTAAACCTAAATGTACACCTAAACCTAAACCTATAACCTTAACCTAAACCTAAACCTAAACCTGAAAACCTAAGCCGAAACCCGATCCCGAACCCGAACCTGAACCCGAATCTGAATCCCCAAACCCTAAACCTAAATTCAATTCACTTAACCTAAATGTACACCTAACCTAAACCTATAACCTAAACCTAAACCTAAACCTAAACTTGAAAACCTAAACCTAAACTCGATCCAAAACCCGAACCTGAATCCGAACCCTAATTCTTAAACCTAAACATAAACTCAAATATCTAAACCTAAACCTACACCTAATCCTAAACCTATAACCCTAACCTAAACCTAAACTTGTAAACCTAAACCTAAACCCGATCTTGAACTCGAACCCGAATTTGAATCCTAATTCCTAAATCTAAACTTAAACCTAAACCTAAAATCAAATCTCTAAACCTAAACCTACACCTAATCCTAAACCTATAACCCTAACCTAAACCTAAACCTAAACTTGTAAACCTAAACCTAAACCCGATCTTGAACTCGAACTCGAATTTGAATCCTAATTCCTAAACTAAACTTAAACCTAAACCTAAAATTAAATATCTAAACCTAAACCTACACCTAATCCTAAACCTATAACCCTAACCTAAACCTAAACTCGAAAACCTAAACTTAAACCCGATCCCGAACCTGAACCCGAATTCCTAAACCTAAACCTAAACTCAAATCCCCAAACCTAAACCTACACCTACACCTAATCCTAAACCTATAACCGTAACCTAAACCTAAACCTAAACTTGAAAACCTAAACCTAAACTCAATCTCGAACCCGAACCCGAATTCCTAAACCTAAACCTACACCTAATCTTAAACCTATAACCCTAACCTAAACCTAAACCTAAACTTGAAAACCTAAACCTAAACCTACTTCCGAACCCAAAAGCAAACCCGAATTCCTAAACCTAAACCTACACCTAATCCTAAACCTATAACCCTAACCTAAACCTAAACGTAAACTTGAAAACTTAAACCTAAACCCGATCCCAAACCCGAACCCAAATTTCTAAACCTAAATGTAAACTTTAACCTAAATTAAATTCATTTAACCTAAACCTACACCTAAACCTAAACCTATAACCCTAACATAAACCTAAACCTAAACTAATCTCAAATCCCTAAACCTAAACCCGATCCTAAACCCAAAATCGAACCTGAATTCCTAAACCTATACTTAAACCTAAACTTAAACCTATTTTCATAAACTAACTCTAATCTTTTCATTGTAGAGATGGATAAGAGTTGGATGTAAGCTAAGAACAGGTTTGGCCCAGAGTATAAACAAGGTTTTCAAGAGTTCATGGAATTTGCGCGATATCGGGCAGATTCAGGCAATAGGATTAGGTGTCCATGTTGAAAATGCAAGAACATGGTTCATAAGACTTTAGACAACGTAGAAGATAATTTGTTCATAGCTGGGATTAACCAAGGTTACACTTGCACTACAAGAAATATGACTTTTATCGAGGAAATTTTTCCTGGCTAAATGTCATAATTTCCTAGGTAAAAGTTATTACCAACGAAAATGTCCGTCGCGGTTTTCAGTCGAAATATCACCCTCGGCAAAAGTAATTACTGATGAAATTTATTTTTTTGTCGGTAAATATTGGACCTTTTCCAACAAACAATTTCTTTGGCAAAAGTCAACAATTTCGTGGCTATTGTTTAATCCGCCGGTAATTATGCGACTATTACCGAGGAAAACGTTCCTTGGAAAAAGCTATATCCAAGGTACCAGAATTACCTTTTCATTGCCAACGAAATATTTCTTTGGAACATCTAATATCCCTACCATTCAATATTCGATATTTCTTTGGAACATTTAACATCCTTACCACCTGAAAGCATTCAATATTCAATATTTCTTTGGAACATTCAATATCCCTACCACCTGAAAGCATTAAATATCCCAATCACCTAATAGAACATTCAATATTCAATATCCCAATCACCTGATTGAACATTCAATTGTATACCAATCAAAACGACCATTCAAAAATAATAATGTTTTGAATAAAATCGAAATGTCAATCCCACTAGTACATACAACCAATACAAAAAAAAAAAAAAAAAAAAAAAAAAAAAAAAAAAATCAATCAGCACGAAACATCCCCACTATCACCAACAAACAATCTACAAAATAAAACAAAATACAATATTAGTAATTAATAACTTATAAATAAAATATGCAGTTAGGTGTTCATTAATAACTGAATTGAAGATTTAGACCATGTAGGCATGCTCCATTCATTCATGCCTACATGATTTTGACCATGTGCAATTTCAACAGTTGGGGGCCCACCATTGATACCCCATGGACGGCACACCTCTACTGCAAAGATAATCCTATCAATTCAAAACGTGGTCATCATGCATTCCTTAATCTTATCCGTCCATACATGGAAAGAGTGATTTGTGGAAACTGGTATTCTATACATAACCTTATCATGGTGGGATCTACCCATTGAACGGTTCTGATCATTCATATACATGGCCCAACAGGTGAACGAATAAGCGATTTTAGTAGTCCACCGACTACAATACCACACCTCTTATTCTGGAGTGTGATTTGATACTCTGGCGGCGCATGATACTCATGCATTTAGAAATAGTACACCTATGATATATTAACTCAAACTAAACTGACTAAATTGTAGATAAGTTTAAATATTGTCTGTGGATAATATTTACACGTAAGAGTAAATATATTGTCTGTCGGGCATGGCCCCCCAAATGCAACTGGATCAACTCAAGCATATTACTCTAAAGGGTGCATCTGATGGTGGAAAGAAGAATCTTTGTGATATAGATCAGATGGCCCACTCTTCTCATATATGGGACTCCCAGATGGCCCATTCCTCTCAAATATGGGACTCCCCAGGCCCCTTATCTTTGGATTGCTATTGGATAGGATCGAGGGGCGTGGTGCGTGCATAAATATTTTCATGGCATTAAATCTGGACCGTTCATTCGGTGGATCAGAATTCTAATGTTTCTACTCCATTCATCAAGTGCGCCACATGCCTATAGAAAATGGACGGTAAGAACACAATGCTTACGTTCAATAAAGAAAGGGTAATGTTTTCTTTCTCATTCCCGGTAGCATGTATACGTTCAATAAAGAAAAAGGGTGATTTTCATTTAACGAGCTCTATTAAAAGGTTTTGTATTGTTGTGACAAACATCCCAAACAGCCTCCATTGCATCTTTCACGGCCGATTCTGAGCAGTATGGTTTGGCAATCACCTATTTCAACACTCTTCTCCTTACGCATTCCTCTAAATATCAAGGAGAGAAGAAATTGCTTGAGGTGTCCATTACTAACCCTGTAAGCAAAAGCATTAGCAGTACACAAATTGCACGAATTAGAAAACATGAAGGGAGAGGTTTAGTCCTAACAGAAAATGTTCTAGTATAAAAAAAAACTTCTTTATAAGAATTACTCAAGCAAAGGAAACTGCGCGCCAAGATTAAACTGGAACTCATGGAAATCATAAGAACAAAGAACAGAGAGCATGGGACTTCCTGCATATCAGTGAAACTATCAGTTCTGTTGTGAATTCTTGTCAATACAAAAATCTCATTGCAACATTTAGGTAGAGTTCGACATTTACGCAAACTGACTCTTGGTTGAATCTGTTAATGGGGTTACTTCCATTTTCAGGTTTGAACTGATTTGAGTGTTTGTGGCAGTGCTAAAATAAGACCTAAAAGAGCACGTTCTCTTTTATTCCAAAGATAAAGCATAACCAGAAGTCAACATGCAAATGAATACTGCAAAATAAACCTGTTAAGTAGATGGGTGATCCCAGTTCATTGTTTTCAAATTCTAGAAGCATACAATACCCATCTTGAGAAGACACTGCAAGGTGTTTGGCATCAGGTGACCTTGCAAAAATGAAATAATATACTCAAAAACACTTGTGTAGATAGATATAGGTTAACTGAAGACTGTGGCTAGCCAATAAAAATTTATTCAAAACAGAGGAAAATGATCACTTCCGATCTAATGAAGACAATAAAAGGACAAAAAAAGAAAGCATATTGTAACAACAGAATTTACCGGGAAATGTCCGGTGATAACTGCATAGTGAAGACCAGCCAAGATAGCTATTGGAGCAACACTTTCAGTATCATAAATGTAAAGAGAGTTCAAGGTGGCCAGCGTAAAAACAGCTCGATATGGCAGCTTGAAGAAAATAGCCGTTCATGTCAATATAGGCAACTCAGTCTCCTAGTAAAAACAAAATCATAGTTCTAGCATAGAACTGATGCAACAAACAGTAAGAAAATAGCATTCAATCACCTGAGATGGATCCCCTCAAGCTAAAAACCACAGGGCAGAAGCGTACTACCACAATGGGTTTGCTGGCACCAGAGAGTTGCAAAGCAGGCCTGCAAAATGTAAAGGCTATAAAGAGTAAAGATTGGAATTTATGGAACTATGGAATAGAAAAGCTCATTCCTGGGTTTGGAGCTTTTATCCAGCTAAACTCCATTATGCTACCTATTTTTCTTTCTGCTTTTGTTACCACTTACCAGAATAAATAGGCAGCAACATTAAACAGACTGAACCAATAACTGTGTCAAATCTCAGACTTGGGCATTCCTCAGCATGGGATTTTATCAGGAGATTACCAAAATTGCGGTATTCAGTATAGTCTCACATAAAATGAAATAAAAAGAATTTACTAGGTGTGTATCTTGCCTCGAAAGATCTTTCCTTGAAAATACATATGCTGTGGTGACTATTTCTAATGCAGGTGAGAGCTTGCAAGTACCTGAAGCAATTAAAAGGCAGCAGTGAGCAAGAGACGTGTTAATATGAACAAGTTAATTACCATCTATTATTGTGAATGGCATGCTGATACAAGGAGAAAAGGTAAGATTTGGTGCATTTATAGAAGTATGAGTGACGCACAGTACTTTGTCATGTGGTTAAGAAAAATGAATCAACAGAAAGTCATGTTCACATAACAACATATATGCAATTATGCATAATTTGTGCACCTATAAAGCCACAACTATGGTTAGCATACATTAGTGCCTCCGGTTTGGACCAATCAAGTTATTGCAGTGCAACACCAAACCTGTAATGGCAGTTTGGGACCTTGACACATGATGAAAAGCTCACAGAACTTCGCGAAAAACTGGGATCTCTACATGTACATCCTTTAACCAGCAAAATGCTGTTTTTCGCCATCTTGATGAACTACCTCGACCTTGTACTAACTTTAGCATGTGCTTCTGACTATTGAGATCCCTTTCTTCTGCCAATGGCCCCAGACGAGAAAAAGAGAGCCACAACGGCCAAGCTCGAGCTTTCCTCATTGTATGGTGGGCACAGTGATCAGTTAACCATCACAGCAGCATTTGAGTGCTGGAGACGTGCAAAGAATAAGGGTCAATAAGCCCAATTCTGTTCTCGATATTTCGTCTCATCAAGCACTATGAATATATTATTCAGCATGCGGAAGCAGCTTCAAAGTGAGCTGGCTAAGAATGGGTTTACTCTTGAAGATGCATCCAAGTGTGGCTTGAATGCTCAAGACCCGGGTATCCTTCATGCAGTCCTCGTGGCTGGCACATATCCGATGGTTAGAAGGTTGCTTCCACCTCGTGGAAACAATCAAAGAGCTATTGTGGAGACTGCCAGTGGTGCTAAAGTTCGCTTGCATCCTCATTCCTCTAATTTTAAGTTATCATTTAGTAAATCTATTCATCATCGCCCCCTTATCATTTATGATGATATAACATGTGGGGATGGGGGTTATGTACATAAAAAAAATGTCCGGTTCTTGGGCCATATCCGTTGTTGTTGCTCGCGACAGAGATGGTTGTGGCTCCTGCACATGATAGTGATGATGAGAGTGATGATGATGCAGAAGATTCTGGCAGTGAGGATGATGAGATGGAGATGCAACTCTCATCATCCGAGCAACAAGGAGAAATAATCATGTCCTCACCTGAGAATACTGTTTCGATGGTTGTTGATCGATGGCTTTCCTTCAAGTCCACAGCACTTGACGTTGCTCAAATTTACTGCCTAAGAGAGAGATTATCTGCAGCAATATTGTTCAAAGTGAGTTCCTTGGATTCACTTCCATTTTTTTTTGCAAGATAGCTGCACGTAAAAGTGCACTCCTAGGTACCTGCATACATTTGTGTGCTATTCTGAATGCTGATGATTCATCCACTGTACAAATGGCAACTGTAGGGAAGTACAGATCATATACATATATTTATAAGGTAGAAATTGTATTTTGATTTATGCAATAGCATGCAAATAATATGACATTGATCTATAATAAAAAAAGTCATTTTGTATAGATTTACGATATCAAATTTGTATACAAAATGCTGAATAAATGTACCGGAGCAACCCAC
Organism: Liriodendron chinense; assembly: GCA_003013855.2. NCBI lineage: Eukaryota > Viridiplantae > Streptophyta > Magnoliopsida > Magnoliales > Magnoliaceae > Liriodendron > Liriodendron chinense. The sequence continues at coordinate 50,589 of ML058339.1, read as the reverse complement.
ATAAGCACCTTTATCCTGCAATGCTCTGTCCATGTTGAACTACAAAAACCTCTGTCAGCCATGAAATAAGCAAAATGTTCCATCTTGAGCCATTTCATCAAACAGTTAGCAAACATGAAATGAAGATTGTTACAGCTATTACCCTTGCTAGCAATAGAGACCCTGATACAGCCCAAACTCCAATCCACAAAATCAAAGCAAAACAACCCTATGCTTAGCTATATCCGAATAAACATTCCTTGTTGAACCATGTCATCAGACAGGTAGCATGCGTGAAATACATGAGGGGGGTGGGGAGGGAGAGGGAGAGGGAGAGGGAGAGAGAACCCTAATCTCACCAAAGAATGGAGAAACAAGGTCGTTAGGTAGAAAGAGCGACAGAGAGAGACAGAGAGAGGAAGAGATCGAACCTGCTGCTGCAATGGAGGGGTTCGAGCTCACGGCTGCTGTTTCCTTCGGGTGGGAGCTTCACCGCTCCTGCAATGGTGGGATCCGAGCTGGAGAGAGAGAGGGAGGCGAATGAGAGAGATGGAGTAGGTCTGAGAGAGAGAGAGAGAGGAGAATCGGAGGCGAAGATGGAGAGAGAGAGAGAGAGAGAGAGAGAGGCGATCGAATGGGGGTATATCCAGGTGGTAGCGTGAGCCGCTTCATATGCAGGCACTTACAAATAGGGACGGTCCTAAAATTGTGGAATCCACTGACCTTTAGGGACGGTCCTAAAATCAGATCGGTTGAACAATCCCTGGACACTTGTTTTTTGAAACATGACCAGGGTCTCATAATTTTTCATGGGATTTTTTTTTCGTATTTGGCCGGCCAATAAACAAATCCGATAGTTAGATCAGGGGTACCATAATTTGGACAGTCAACTTGAATTACTTGCATGCCATCCCATCAGCTTCAGCATCATTCCTTTTGATAATCCCCTTCATGAAACAAGTCTCGGGACCGAATCCAACCCCTGCAAAACCCTAATTCTCCAATCAAAAAATTCCATGCAATACTCGCCTAATTCTGAACTCATACCATAAAATGATCTTGAAAGATGTATAGACAATGTGGATGAAATATATAGATCATGGTGGGACCACAAACCATCGACCACTGGCCATTAGTTAGTAGAGGGTCAATAGCTAATCCGCATCTATTATCTTAACTGTGTGAGGCCCAAGTTGATGTATTTTATTAATATCCATCCCATCCATCGATTCTTTAATATCATTTTAGTACATAATACTAAACCTTAAAAATATCAAAATCTTAGGTGCAACATACCACTACAAACAATAATGAATGGTCATAAAACCGTTCGCTGGTCACATATGTTTTCGATTAAGCTAATATTTGTATTTACCTTTCATCTAGATCTTTTGGACATTATCAACCGGTTCGATTGTAAATAAACATTACTAAAACTTTATCATTATTTTGGATTTTTTAATGGTGAGCAATAAATTACCATTATTTTTTATGATGTGCTCCACCTTAAGGGAGCAATTAGGTATTACCCCTATTGTGGGGCCCACTTTGATGATTCGTTAGTAAATAGGAAATTTCTTATAATATTTTACTCGAGAAAATAATTCTTAAGTAAAAGCGTACAATTACTTAGGAAATTAGTATTTTCATTGGTAATTATTACTTTTATCAAGGAATGTTTTCCTTGGCAAAATGGACCTTTTACCTAGGAAACATTTCATTGGTAAAAGTGAAAATTACCAACGAAATAGTAATTTCCTAGGTAATTGTGAGATTTTACCTAGGAATTGTTTCCTTGGTAAAATTAAGCAAAATTTTAGAAATCTTTAAGTTTTTAGCCACGAAATAATCTACTATTTACCCACAAAATTTAAATTTCGTCGATATTTGTCACTTTTACCAAGGAAAAGTTTCCTCGGTAAAAAGCGGAGGAATATTTACCCAGGAAATCCTACTTTCGTCGGTAAAAGTGTATTATTACCCAGGAAATTTGTTTCCTCGGTAAATATTTCCTGGGTAAAGGCCATTTTTCTTGTAGTGTTGGTGGATCCATCATGGTGAAGAGTTCCACCAAAGAGTTGAGGCCACTGAAGTCCTTGCTGACCCAATTGTGCCGGATGATGAGGATGAAGACGTTGACGAAATGCAAGATATCATAGGGGATGTGTTCAGGGAAACAATTGTGCGGATACTGATTTAGCAGCGACAAGTAGTAGGTAAGATATTCCTCTTATGGGTGATGTCGAATCAGGAAAGTTAAGTAGGTTGTTGAGGGATACATAACGACCACTTTATCCGGGGTGTGAGAACTTCTCCAAGTTGAATTTTCTTACAAGGTTACTTCATTTGAAGACAATAAATCATTGGAGTAACAAATCGTTCGACATTTTTCTTGACTTGTTGAAAGAAGCATTACTGGACGGTGAGACATTGCCTAAGTCTCATTACGAGGCAAAATCCTTAATGCGAGACTTGGGCCTTGGTTACATCCCTATACATGCATATATAAATGATTGTGTATTGTATTGGAAAGAGTATGAAAATATTGAAGAGTGTCCAGAATGTGGAGAGTCTAGGTGGAAGTATGACAAAGCTAAGCGTAAGAAAATCCCACAAAAGGTGTTAAGGTACTTTCCATTGAAACCCAGATTGCAAAGATTGTTTACGTCTCCCATGATGGCTGAAGATATAAGGTGGCATAAGGAGAAACACGTTCATGATGATAGTACACTGAGGCACCCTGCAGACTCTGAAGCTTGTCAAAAGTTTGACAAGCAATATGATTGATTTGCAAAGGATTTTCGCAATGTTCGACTAGGTCTTGCAAGTGATGGTTTTAATCCATTTGGTAATATGAGTAGCTCGTACAGTATGTGGCCAGTGGTACTTATACCATACAATTTACCTCCTTGGTTGTGTATGAAGGAGTCATTTTTCATGATGTCATTGCTTATTCCCAGGACCCAGGTCACCCGGGAATGACATTGATGTGGATGAGTTAAACGAGTTGTGGAGTCAAGGTGTACAAACATATGACACATTTGCAGGATAGATATTCGATTGCATACAACGGTCTTGTGGACAATAAATGAGTCCTCCGCATATGAGAATTTGTTTGAGTGGAGCACAAAGGGAAAATTGGCTTGTCCTACATGTAGTATTGAGACTTGTTCATTGTCATTGAAGCATGGTAACAAAACGTGTTATATGGGCCATTGTTGCTTCCTTCCGAGCAATCATAGTTGGAGCAGGAAGACGATGATCTTTGATGGCAAACAAAATCATAGGCCACCATCGAAAGAGCTATCTGAAGAAGATGTGATACAACAACTGAGTAACATTGGAGAAGTTAAATTTGGTAAGGCACTGCACTTGAAGAAGAGGAAACGTACAGTATTGGAGTATAACTAGAGGAAGAAGAACATTTTTTTAGTTTTCCTATTGGAGTGATTTGAAATTGCGACACAACTTAGATGTCATGCATATTGAGAAGAATATATGTGACAATATCTTCGGAACATTGATGAACATAGAGAAGAAAACAAAAGGCAATGTTAAAGCTCGATTGGATCTACAAGTAATGGGTTTAAGGAAAGAGTTGCACTTGCAACCACATGGAGATTCATATACTATACCAGTAGCCTAGAGAAAAAGCGTTTATGTGGATGGTTGAGATCGGTGAAGTTTTTCGATGGGTATGCTTCAAATATCTCTCAGGCGCATAAGCATTATGGATTGTAAGGTAATAGGAATGAAAAGTCATGATTGTCACGTCCTTCTGCAACGTCTACTACTTGTTACGATTCGTGGATTCCTGAGCAAGGATATCAGTACGGTGCTGATTGAGTTGGAAATATTCTTTAAGGATTTGTGTTCGAAATCGTTGAATGTAGAGGTTATTAAATGACTGGAGAGGGACATTTTCGTAATCCTTTGTTAACTTAAAAGAATATTTTCACCTATGTTTTTCGATGTCATAGTACACCTAATGGTTCACTTACCGCACGAGGCGAAGCTTGCAGGCCCAATACAATATCATTGGATGTATCCGATCGAAAGGTGGTAGAACCTATTAAATTTTTTATTCATTCCATAAACTACATATATCCATGTTTTCATAAATATAACATAGTGATTTTGTGTACCTTCACACACTAAAACGATTTGTAAGGAATAAGGCACATCCAGAGGGATCCATTGCTGAAGTGTACATTGATAATGAATGCTTAACATTTTGCTTCATGTATCTTCGTGGCATAGAGACTAGATTCAACCGAGAAGATCGAAATGCCGATGAATGGCAGGAGCATGAACAATGACTCATATATATATTCGCATATAACGTCCGTCCTTTAGGATCCCCGACGTTTCAGGATATGGACTTTGGGGATCAAGCAAAGACGCGGTGATATGTGTTGTATAATTATGAAGAAATAGAGTCGTACTTAGAGTAAGTCTTTCCTCGATAATTGTATCTCTACATACGATGATCTTAATGTTTATTGCTGATGACGTGCCAATTATGTGTAGCGAACACATCAAGGAGATGAAGTCCTAATACCCTACAAATTATGATCGAATGCATCAAGATCAGTTTCTAAAATAGTTGACAAAACGTGTAAGATTTCACCTTGTATCTCACCACACTTAGAATTTTGTTGTATTGCACAATATTTGAACCTAAGAAAATTCCTAAACAATTATATTATATACGTGATAATAGATGAAGATGTTGCGTGCTAGCAACTCTGTGGATATGTCTAATGCACTATATTCACTAGCGTGTGGCCCTAATAGACGTGTATCTAGATATACAGGTTGTATTGTAAACGGAATTTGGTTTCACACTGAAGAGCGTTAGAAGTATAGGACCACACAAAATAGTGGAGTGGTTGTGAAGGGAACGCATGAGGAGGTAGAAATTGAATTTTATGGTATTTTGACGGATATTATTGAGCTGAGTTATTGTATGAGAAAGCGGGTGTACTTATTTAAATGTGATTGGTGGGACATGAAAAATAAAAAGCTGAGAATACAGACTGACGACTACTTTACGACCATAATTTTACCTCGGAAGTGGTTTAAGGACGATCCATTTGTCCTAGCCAGCCAAGCCGAACAAGTATTTTACCTCGTTGACACCAAGTTAAGCGGGTCTTGGCACGTGGTGTAGAAAATAAAACCCAGGAACGTATTTAACGTTCCCAAACTAGACGTTGAAGATAACAAGGGCGGGGGAAATCAAAAGTCTAGGGTTAAATAAGCAAATCAAGAAGACATATCATCTGGAGATAGAGGGAATGATCCAAATGTTGATATTGATGTAGTGCAATTGGATAGAGATGATGTGCCACTTGATCATGTTGATGCCTCAATCATACATGACATTGTTAAAGATAATAACGATTTCATTGACGACGATATTGCAAACGATGAAAAGGAAATATTGATCAGTGATAGAGATGGTGAAGAAGAAATAGTCCTAAGCAATAGTGATACAGACGACGATTATTAAATGTACAGATGATTTACATGTCATTTTTTAATTCAAATAATTTGATTATTACATGTATACAAATCTTTACAAGTTATGATTTATTCCATTATTTGACTTGTTTATAATCGACATTTGCAGTTAAGTCAATTTCTGATCACGTCCTTCTTAAACCGGAGCATAACAGAAGCACGCAGCATACTTCATCAACTGTTGCGGATGGACTTTTTGACCCTATCTTCTTCTGGTAGGGCCAAAGAGATACTTGGTCTGGTCGATGGGTGTAGAGAGGAATATATCAATGATGACTTAAATGAAAGATTATACAATCTCAAAGAAATTTCAAACCTCATGGATGAATATAACCGCGAAAAACTTCGTATAGAAGATGCGGTTTTTTCACTTGCACATCTGAATGGAGTCCCGAGAGACTAGATTTCTTCTATTGTGACTGGCATGTTGGCTGTACTAATGTCGAGTGCTTCACATACCTTGACATATACTTTTGTAGTATACGATAACTTATGCAGGGAGTATTTCGGATAGTTAATCCGAAGTTATTTCATATTACAATGAAATATGTGTATTTAATATAGAATGACAATATGTAATGGAATTTTCAAATTTTATTAGAATGTTTACCTTTTTATTATATCCTGCTTGCCCTAAACCTGCAATGGTCTAACATATTGTAATCATCTCTCTAAGCATAAGCACAAATTCATTCTACCATCAACACTACTTGTATAATGTTTTAGTATATTCTACTTGCACTGTAAAGTTTAATATGTTTATTATATTGATGTTCATAAATTTGTACTGACATTGTTTAAATTTATAAGTTTTTATTTCGCACATATTCAGTTATGGCACCAGGTGGGAGATTAGGTCGTTTGCGCACTGGATCTACCCCTTCCACCAGTGATGCGACGCAGACAGCATCGATGTCGCATGCTGCATCACAGGCGTCTAATCCTTCGGTTGAGCATACACCGGGCACTGCATGTAAGTTTAGACATATATTTATTTAGTGACTTCTGTTTATGTTTAGACTTATATATTTCTTTTGCGATGACATTGTCGACCAGTCAACGAGGACGTGGACCCACGCGTGGGTTAGTTTTAGAGTGACTTACGCATGAGGGTAGGATGAAGGTAGAGTTCCCACAGGATTGCCTTATACCTATTGGGGACAATGTCAGGTTGTTTATGTTGGAGGTCGGTGTCCTATGTGGATCTCTGATCCCCACCACCACCCCTCGTTAGACAGATGTGACAGATGATGTGCGGCAGCTCATCTGTCAACGCCTTCAGGCAAATTTTAGTAAATTAAATTTTCTTTTGTGAAAGTTCATTTACGGTTAAGTTATTTTCTTAATAAGTTTATTGCCTTAATCTATTATTTATGAAACTGCAGGATAAATTTGTCTTAGATTTGAGTGTTCCTTACATTTCCCACACCGGCGGCGACATGGTTAGGGAGTGGTTCAAGGAGTACCGCAGAGAGTTACACCAGCGGTACAAAGCGGTGTAGGACCACGATGAGGCCGTACTCTTCCCATTGCCGCACGTGACTATAGACGACTGCGGATACTCTGCGAGAGATTTTCGTCTGAGGCTTTTCAGGTAATATTTACATATTTATGATATCTTAAGATAACAATTAAATTCACAATTAATAACAATGTATTATGAATAATGTGTTAAGAAGAAAAGCATAATAAATTCTACGAACAGGAAAAAGTTATAAGTAAACTACATAGCTAGTTCAAAGTCATTTGCACGACATCGTTACGACATGGTAAGAAATTATTGGTGATTATTACATTGATATATTCTTTCCATGCATTTATATTAATTTTATTGTCCTTTCTATTGGGCAGTGAAATTCCGTCACCTACCAGGAGCCTGGACCAGTAGACCTCTACAGAAGGACTCACTATCGATAGGCGATGAGATCTTGGGTTCATCCTAGAGCTAGCGAGCATTGGGTAAAAATCCTTACATTGTAAAATTTAATTGTATTGATTTATAATAATGTCATTCGTTATGAAAATTCATATATTTTCATTATAGGCGGCGATGGACAGCATAGGCAGTTAGCCCACTCCTGATGGTAGTCAGCGGAGTGAGTCAGATATCTTGAGCAAGGTGCTTCGCACCAGGTCTGGATATGTGCGTGGGCTTGGCCATGGTGCCAAGCTCATGGCACCCGATAGAGCTGCCTCCAGTCGATCCGTCGCTAGGAGAGTGCCTTATGCCGAGCTGATATCGTAGAGAGAGAGAGAGGTTCAGCAGTTATGGGTCATTGTCGATGAGATCAAAAAATAGTTGAAGAGGCAGAGGGAGGAGGAGCAAAGGCGAAGAGAGGAGGAGGAGAGGTGTCATGAGGAGCAAGAGAGGAGGATTGAAAAGATGCGGGTGGAGCATGAGCGACGAATGGAGGAGATGTTTCAGGCTCTCGCTGCACACTTTGTCACCGATGCCCCACCACCTCCGCCTTCATCTTCGTGATTTTTTTATTTTATTTATGATTTATTTTATATACGAATGTTAAACTTGTATTTATTTGTGCGTGGATGATCGTGGGTTGTATGTGGATGTGGATAGGATTATTTGTTTATGGATGGTTGTGGTTTGTATTTAAATGGATATGGTTTGTATTTGGAGGGATGTAGTTTGTGTTTGGATGGATGTGGATGTGAATATGATGAAAATGTATTGTAACAGGTGTATTTATAGGTGTATATCAGAATTTTTTTTTCTAATTTTTAAAAATAAATGAAACTGAGAGAAACAAACTATTACTGACGAAATATTTTGTTGGTAATAGTAGGTACAAAACTTATACTGCTGAAATATTTCGTAGGTAAAAATACTTTCAAAAATTTATAACAACGATTTATATATCAGATTGTGGACCCTCGCCGTTTCCGTGCTCCCACACGACGTTCTCGTCCCTTCCCCTTTCGGGAAAAGAAGGAGAGGAGGATGCGTGAGTGCGAATCGCCATTTGTGCCACTGGCTTGCCTCGTTCTTGAGGGCTTTGTTTGGTTGTCGTGTTAAGCTAGATGTGTTTAAATGAGTTTATATAAGACCAGAGTCGCCACTAACCAATTACTTCGAATCTACAATCGGCTAGACCCCGTAGAAACGTTAGAGAAGGGGATCTGAAGATTCCTTCCTCTAAAATGACTCTTTTTGATCTGCGGCTAGAGATTCAAGGTAAGGGATTACGGTTACAGGGTGGGAAGAGGTTAAGCACCTCACACACTGCCCGTACCGAAGTACGGTCTCTACTTCACAGAATCGAACTAATACTTGATAGTCTGTTTTAATCCTCGTACATTCTCATAGATGACATGATGCATGAATGCGGGTTTGAACGGTAAGAGTTTCTGATGGGCAGGTTCCAACAACGGGCAAGCCCAGAGCATACGCTCGAACTGATAGGTGCTTAATATAAGACGTATGCAGTGTGCTTGAATAATCAAGGTGCTTTATAGTGAAGCATGAATGCAGGTCTGAACAGTAAGAGTTTCTGATGGGCAGGTTCCAACAACGGGCAAGCCCAGAGCATACGCTCGAACTGACAGGTGCTTAATATAAGACGTATGCAGTGTGCTTGAATAATCAAGGTGCTTTAGGGTGAAGCATGGGGGTTGGAAGAAAAGTAAATGTTGCACTTATGCTAGATGCAAATGAGATGATGCTGGAAAAAGAGTAGTTGGATGGACGGAGGTGTCGCAAGGGTTGGGTTCGAGTGGCTGGATCAGGACTTGTATGGCTTGGGAGACTTGGACCAGTGGTCAGGCTGGGCTGGACCAGGGCTAGGATCTCCTCACTCGGGCTCTCCTTGGTGGAAAAATGGGCTAAAGGGTGGAGAAGAACTCAGATGGACGGTCGCTGGACTGGGCGGATTGCTCTATTGAAATGAGAAGGGGAGGGGGGTATTTATAGCAGCGGGCAGTGGCAGAGCCCGTAATTATTTTTGGGCGGCCCGCTGTGGGCCTCCCGTACGGTCACTCCTCGATTTCCAGCGAGGTACGGTCGTTCCCTCGGGGCTGCTGTTTGGCTCGGTGGGTTGACTCAGTGAGTTGACTCAGCGGGTCGACTCGGTGATTTGACTCGGCGGGTTGACTCGGTGTTTTGACTCGACGGGTTGACTCGGCGGGTTAACTCAGCGGGTTAACTCAGCGGGTTGACTCAGCGGGTTGACTCAGTGAGTTTGACTTTTTTAGAATTTTTTGACTGGCTTTTCTTATGGGGGGTTTTTCAGGCTGATGTTTAGGACTGGGTTGACTGGGTTCAGGCTTGAGTTGGGCTATGGATTGGGGCTTACAAGGGTGAGTTTGGCTGAGTTAGGACTTGGGGTTTGGGGGTATGGTCCTCCATTCATCCAGCTATCTCTACCAACAGTGTAGCCGAAGGTGGGGTGTTTACAGATGCCCCGCTTTGGCAGAGGTTGCGTGCAACCAAATGCCAAAGCGAGTGGACACGCCACTTCTGACCCGGTCATTCATGGATCATGGTCTGAAATCTTTGCTTGCCTTTGCATCTGTGCCAGTTGATCGTTTGGAAACCGATCACTCGCACATACCTTGGGCATTTGGAGAAAACGTTGCGATTGTCCCTGCATGCGCCTGCAACCTGGGTACCCAATCGCAACCCTTCCATTCCCGATCGGTACTAATATCGGAAAGGTACAGCAGAGCCTCTGCGTCGCTAGTCTTACGAGGATGCTGACCCTGAGACTGATTATGTGATGTTTGATGTTTTCCCAGATCACTCCAGGAGTACTTGTTTTGCTTGACTATCAAAGTGGTTAGACGCCCTGCGTCAGATAGTCTTACGGGATTCTACTACGCCGACTTGGACTCAGTCAAGGTACTTCAGGCAATCCACCCCTAGGTATGTGGAGGTGGACTCTTTCCACCCGATCTGCTGGTTTCGATGCTTAGTTTGCAATTCATTCTTTCCTTGATTGTGGTCTGGAATCTTTGTTGTCCTTTGTATCTGAGTCAGATGATTGTCTGGAGATTGATAACTTGCACATACCGCGGGAGTTTGGAGAAAACGTTGCGATTGTCCCTGCAGTTTGCTACAACCTAGGTACCCAATCGCAACCCTTCCATTCCCGATTGGTACTAACATCGGAAAGGTACAGCAGAGCCTTTGCGTCGCTAGTCTTACGAGGTTGCTGACCCTGAGACTGATTGTGTGATGTTTGATGTTTTCCCAGATTACTCCAGGAGTACTTGTTTCGCTTGACTGTCAAAGTGGTTAAACGCCCTGCGTCAGATAGTCTTACGGGATTTTACTACGCCGACTTGGACTCAGTCAAGGTACTTCAGGCATCCACGCCTAGGTATGTGCGGGTGAGCTCTTTCCACCCAATCAGCTGATTTTGATACTTGGGTTACAATTCATCGTTTCCACCTGTTCAAATGGTTTCTGTGACCGAGCCTTTTGGCTTTCATCTTTTTGTATCTTGGCATGTGGTACGACCGCACTGACACTGGAGTTCAGTTCGACCGTACTTTGAGTGCATTGGATCCGATGGTCTCCGGGGAAACCGCGAGGCATCGGATCTTATTTGATTTTTGCGTCGGCTCCTACCCAGAGATATGAAAGATCTCCTGGTGTTTTGGAGGCAGAACGCTCTACTGAGAAAATATTTTTGGGTTTTTGAAAAGATACCCACTCTGGGGAGTGATACTCCATGGGGTTTTTATTTGCAAATAGAAATATTTTTTGTCTTTTGAAATGGAAATCGGGTCTGCACGTGCCTCCACTAGGGATGCCTGTGGGGTCTTTAGCTAACCAACTTTATTTTGAAAACAGGTAAACATGATGATTGATGCGATGGATGCTGATGCATGGAGATGCATGATGAATGCATGGCTTGGCTCATTCTCTTTCAGTTTGATGATTTTGCTTTTTCTGGAGATGCAGAGAATTTTGAGCTTATTGCTTCTAGGGTTGTGCTTTCCTGGGATTTTTCTTTTTAATGCGGATGTTTGGTCAGCGAGTTGGTCAAGATCCCGACCCGTGGTCGATCAGGTCCATCGTCCCAAGATGCTGTTTCTTTGTTAATGAGAATGTACGAGGATGTTATCCGACTTCAAGATGTTCTTCTAGGCCTAAATGCGATTGAGACGGTGCTTGGTCGCCAGTTTTGGTCAAGATTCCAATTTGCGAGCGATCGGATCTGTCATCCCAAATTGTGAAGAGAGTGGAGTTCAAGACTCCTGAAGTGTAGTGCTGGGGGATAGTGACAATTTTTGTGATTTTTACAAATATGTGGTCCGAATCGTTACCTGAGTGGTTAGGATAGAGATCGGTTATTGAAAACAAAGGAAATATTTTTGTGATTTTTGAAAATATTTGATTTGAAAGCAAGGGAAATATTTTTTGTGATTTTGCAAATATTTGATTTGAAAGCAAGGGACATATTTTTTGTGATTTTTGCAAATATTTGATTTGAAAGCAAGGGACATATTTTTTGTGATTTTTGCAAATATTTGATTTGAAAGCATGGGACATATTTTTTGTGATTTTTGCAAATATTTGATTTGAAAGCAAGGGACATATTTTTTTTGTGATTTTTGCAAATATTTGATTTGAAAGCAAGGGAAATATTTTTGTGATTTTTGAAAAGGTGATTTTGCAATGTTTTTGTATTTTTGTGATTTTTATGAATGCAAGGAAAGATGTAGAATTTTCATCCACTTCCAGCTTCTATTGCTAGTAAGGCACTCGATCCATTTTACGTCAGCGAGCAAGACGAGTCTCACACAGTTAAGTGCCGTAGTTTTACATCTTCGGATGAGGAGATTTTGAGAGTTTTCAGTCAACACACCCACAAAGTTGCCTGTTCCTCATGTGCAATGCACATAGACCACGTATTGTCCGACGGACTCTTTCGGCCACAAAATGAGCCACATCCTCACATTTCCCTTAGTCAATCCAGTTTGGGGCCTTACGTTGCTCACAATTCCGTGAGGGTGCGCTCCACCTCCCAACAGCCTTAATCCCCTTCATGAGTTTTAGGAACAGGGAACATCCGTCAGATTCAACAGCGACTTCCAAATCAAGGTTGTCTATCACGGTGCCTTCAACACGAACAGGATTGCGGGGTTCTGCCCGCCTCAGCCTTCACCTGTTTAAAAGATTCCGGACACCCATACGATCAATGTCAGCCATGTCCGGAACATGTTAGGAAAGAAAGCCCCCGAGAAGTTAATCCCAGTGTAGTTTTAGGTCTTTGGACCGCTGGAGATGAATTTGTGCAGTTGAAATTGATGGTGAGATTTTTATTTTTTATTTTTTTATCTTTTTATTTTACTTTTTTTATTTTTTGAAAAGGTTCCAGAGTTCAAATCAAGTGGTTGAGATTGATACTGGTTTTTATGGAAAACTCAATTTTTTTTTTTTTGGTATTTTGGAAATGATCCGGGTCATCAGATCCTGTCTTGAACGGCTGGGATCAATGCCGGTTTTTATTAAAAATCTCTCGGATGTTGATCCCGAAGTAGTTTAAGGTCTTCGGACAAAAAAAAAAACTTTATGTACATGCTGAAAGTACATTTTTTTGGTGATTTTTTGAAATGATCCAGGTCATCAGATCTTGGCCTGAACGGCTAAGATCGATGCTAGTTTTTATTAAAAATCTCTCGGGATGTTGATCCCGATGTAGTTTAAGGTCTTCGGACCCTAAAACTGTACAAAACAGCGAAAACATATTTTTTGTTTTTTTTTTGGAAAATGTCCGGTGTCAGCGGATCTTGATTCAATCCAAACTGATGCTGGTTTTTATTGAAAGTCCCTTGGGATCTTGATCCCGACGTAGTTTAAGGTCTTCGGACCCAAAAATATATATAAAAGAGTAATCAAGGGCGGAGATTCTTGGGATTCTTCTTGGAATGGTTTGGATCATTGGGTCATGCCTTTAGATGGTTGAGATCGCTGTTTGACCAAGTCAATTTTTCTTTCTTTTCCTTCAAAATTCCATGGAGCTTTTCCACACCATCAACCCAATTTCTCACCCATTTCTCATAAGATGAGATTTTGGTGAGATTTCTTCCTTTTTCTCACCATTCTCTTTCATCACTTCATTCTTACATGGAGGTACAAGATTCACTTGCAACCACCCTTCCCAAGGAGGAGTTCTTCCCAAGGAGAGAGGAGGAGAGGTCGTTTCAACTAGGTGGGAGGTAGGACGGCCCCCTGGGCGCCGCCCGGACCACCCCTGACCCCTGGTTTCTTCAGTGGGTTGGGTAAAGGGGTGCACCCCCCTTTTCTATATAACATGGGGTACCCTTGCCCCTTCCAACGTGCAATCTCTCTCTTCTCTCTCTCATACTCTCTCTTTCTCAAAGTTTTCTCTCTCCTCTTGGTGGTTCTTTGCTTCTTTGAAGTGGTGGGCCTTAGAGAAGTTTTGGGACAGCAAGGTGGTCCTTCTTTGGTGAGTGGTAAAGGTATGGACCACTCCCTTTCTCTTTCTTGTCCTTTTCCTTCTTCATTATCTCTTCTCATGGTTCTTTTCTTTTTCCATGTAGCTATTCCAAAAGGGAGTGAAGGTGGGCCCAAGTGTTCTTGACCTTTTTCTAGATCTCCAATCTATTTCAAAGGTGGTGCATGGAGAAGGACATTGCAAGCTTTCCATTTCATTTTTCCTTTTCTTCTTTTCACACTCCCTTCATGTGTATGTAAAGAGTGATTTTGCCATGTCATCAAGTGTGCATGGAAAAATATTCTATCTTTTTCATGGGAGTTGGGCCTCTTTTCATATGTATCAAATGGGCTCAAAGTGAAGTCATGGCCCTTGGTGTATTTGATGGGCCCAATGCTTCATTTTGGGCTCCCTCTTACTTTCTCTTTCTTGTCATTTCCTTTGGAGCTCTCTTTTTCTTTTCCATCTTCTTTCCAAGATTTGGGCCCATGGGCATGGTAGAGCCCATCTCAAGTTTTGGGCTCATGGGGCTCACTTTGGGTGACCCCATCTTTCTTCACATATCTATGGACCAAGGTGACTAGCCCATTCTTCACTTGGATCTCAAGTGGGCTAGATTTCTTAGTTGGGCCTTTATGGAAAGTAGCCCAAATCTTCCACCATCTCTTGATTATGATGTACATCCTTGTACAAAGTGTGGTGGGTTCCTTGGAGTTTTCCATGTGGATGGGCTTTTGGGCCTTCATTGGAGTTGGATTTCTTTAGACCATGTGTGCACCACTACACTTTGTCCATGTAGGCTTTTTTCCTTTCGTGCTTTTTCTTTTGATGGATGGAGGACTTGAGTTACTTGATCATCTACAAGTCCCATAAGTGAGTTGTTCCAACAATCTCACTAAGTTCAAATGGTTTTTCCATGAGGTAGGAAAGTGGTTCTCAAGAGTTTCTCTTTAATGTTATCAACCTCAAATGGATGATCCTTCTTCAAGTGAGCTATCCATGCAACCATAGCTCCTTGAACTTCTCTTTGCGGTGCTTGGTGGGTCATCCACCATCATTCTCAAATATGAGTGATTTTTCTTTCAATTTGTGAGAAAGAATGATACCCATAAGTTGTCCATTTTTGTCCCATGCTTTGGGGCATTTTGGATTTTGATCTTCAAGTGGGCTATGTGTACCATTCTTATCCATTTTCATGATGGTTGGGTGACTCATCAAGCCATGCCCTCTTGTGCTCAAATGGCCCCTCTTTTTAGTAAAGAAATTGGTGCACATAAGTTGCCCAAACTTTCCCTTTCATGGGCATTTTCAACTTGATCTTTCATGTGGGCTATGTGCATCAACTTTTTACCATTAGCTTCTTTGATTCCTATGTTTGTGGGTGGACCACCATGTTGTGCTCTCATGGTTAAAAATTTCATCAAGATAGTGCACATAGGGTTGCCCATGGTTAACCCATGAATGGGTCCTCATGTTCTTCAAGTGGGCTATGTGCTCCCTTCAATCCATTGAGGTGAGGCATTTGGGTTGCTCTTGGGGGGCCCACTTCCTTTCTATTCCCCACTTGTCCATGTACATGTGTAAAAAGATGGAAACATCTTAAGTGAGAATCATGGCCTTGGCATAAAAAAGTGGATCAATCTTTGGCCACATATGGACTTTGAAGAGGAGCTTCTCATGTGAAGTAAGATTCTTATCCTTTGTTTATCTCATGGCACTTGAGTGCATTTGTTGTCCAAAATGTGTCCTTGGATGATGGACTTTTCTTGCCTAAGGCATGCCATGCAACCTTCTTTAAAGTGGGCCTTGCTTTCTTCAATGGGCCCAACACTTGTCCTAGGTAACACATGGAGTTAGACTTTAGATCTTGCATTTGAATGTGAGTCCAATCCCATGGGTTTCCTGGATGATAATTTGGATTTTAACGGGTAAGGGGTAGGGACTTACCTTGCCAAGCTTGTAGGATTCAATGGCGGACGGTACCAGAGGTCGTCGAGTGATTGATGAGGATGATCCTGCCTTCATCATCCGTCGAGGGGACCACATTTGTTCCTTGGCTATGGAAGCACCAACCTCTTCCCGCTATCAAGGGTCGAGGTACCAGGGATCACTGGGACAACTGGGTGAAGGATCCACAGCCCTTGCTTGAACGAGTATTGGCTGGTACTCCTTTTGCTGGCCTCTTTACCTTACGTTTTCATAACAACAGTGCCAACCACATGATGCTCGCGGCCCTTTGCGAGAGGTGGTGGGACGAGACCCACACCTTCCAGCTCCCTTGTGGTG
Organism: Liriodendron chinense; assembly: GCA_003013855.2. Classification (NCBI taxonomy): domain Eukaryota; kingdom Viridiplantae; phylum Streptophyta; class Magnoliopsida; order Magnoliales; family Magnoliaceae; genus Liriodendron; species Liriodendron chinense. Next base: position 34,375 of record ML058339.1, on the reverse strand, counting down.
AATGGGGAATAACTCCCCTGGACATTTATATGCAAATATGCTTTCCGTTTCATGGGACAGTTGTTCCTCAAGTCAGCTCTCTGGCTCCCATCACTTCCACTGACTGGCTACGGCTCGTCGGTGATGTCCCACCCGAGGATGAATTCCAAGGCCATCAAGTAAAGATGCTATGGTTCTACAACACTTTTGCCTCCGTCATCCCCACTACCGAGCGAGAGGCCCTCCATAAAGCACGGGCCATGATCACTTATGCCTTCGGGTCTTTCCTTCTCTACTACACCAATGAGAGGGTTGACCCTAAATTTCTTCGCTTGGTTGAGGATCTACACCACCCCTACAATTGGAAAGGGGCTATCCTGACTCATATTTTTCAGGGTCTAGATAAGACCTGTCGGAATAGCCGGTCCTACATCGGTTTCTGGCCTGTCGTCGAGGTATTTCTTCATCCACCTTTCTTGGAGACATTTACCTTCTTTCTCTCTCTGATCTTTAGGTGTGCCTTTGCCTAGACTTGCTTTTATGACCATTTTCCCCATCTCGCGCCGAGGATGCGGGACGACATTGAGCCCTCTTTGTATCGCCACATGTACTAGGCACCAACAAAACCGTCAGCAGAACTCCCGAGTTTTTGTGGACAATTGGCAGCTGACATAGACGGGTTGACCGTTGATGACGTAAGTATCTTACTTTCCTTACCCCTCGTGCTGCACTGTAACTGATCGTGGTGACCTCATTTGCTGTAGCTTGCTCGGATGCCGTATGCTAGCTTCCCTCTCTATTACACCCCTCAGCGTGTGGAGGCATATGGACGCTTCATGTCTCTGTATCATGCTTTCCGACGCTAAATCTTTTCAGTGGTATCTGGGTGAGAGGTTGCTTCGGCAAGTCACTGGGGTGGCTCGGGTCCCTTGTTTTGCACCTCCTCCGGCTGCCCGGATTCCTACTGGCAAGATGGTTGATGCTCTTGCGGGCCAGCCTGGGTTTCGTTTCACGATCCCGGATTGTGACTATGATGAGTGGTATTTGCTGTACGACTAGGGGCCTCTGCTTCCTTCGCTCTATGTTCCAGGGGGCCGTCGCAGATATGCTGGAGGCTCGGTGACTGCTCCTTTGATGGATCTTTACCGTCGGGAGCAGGACGAGAGGAGGGACGATGGACGACTATGTTGGCGACTTGTAGCCTGCTCTTGTATCCAGCTTTACTTGATGGATGACCTTTTCCTTTTGGCTTTTACCCTCTTTTGTAAAATCTTCTGAATGAATATACAATCTTTGACTTGTCTCAAATTCCTTGATGATGTCTAGATGTTTTGGCCTTTGACTCGTTCCTTAATGATTTGTGGAAGATGAGACTTCTTGACTGCATGGATGATGACTTGGACGGTTCAGATTGCTTGATTTGGCCCTGTGGGCCCACTTGATGATCAGATCTTGGATTTTTGCCTTCTTTCTTGATGATCAAGCCTTTGATCTTGCTGCTTTATGACTCATGTAGGTTCTTCCATGCTTTAGATCATGATGATCTGTTCTCTGAATAACTTGGATTGCTTGTGGCCTCCACTTGATCACCTTTCCCTCTCTTTGACTTGATCAGACATATTCTGGCCATAGTGCTTCGTGATTGGACCGGTGGGGTACCTCCTAGATGATCTTGATCAACCTCAATCGAAATCTGGAAGGGATTGGAGCCTTGGGCGGCCCTCAGGGTGCCATCTGCTGATGTGGACTGTCAGCCTCACCTACCAAGAACCCTGGAGCCAATCCCGCGGAGAGAGAGGGAGCGCGTCCGTACGGGCGGCCCAGAGCGGGCCGCCCAAGGCTCGCCTCTTGTGCGGCCTGGGCTGGCTCGGGTTCGGACATTCTCTGTTGTCTGCTGCCCTTGTCTCCACCTGCTCTGTACGTCCAGGTTCGATTTCAACCATGAATCTTCCCTTTGTCTCCTCTTTCCTCCTCATCTTGTCCTCATCTTGCTTTGTCCTTTCTCAAACAATGGATGGTGGAGATTCAAGGGCTGTAGGGACTATTCATGATGGGTCCCACACTTCAGATTTTCAAATGAGCTTTGATAAAGGGGAGATACCTTTAATGGATGGGGTAGATGGAGCATTAAGAGGGGGTATTGATGAAGACTTAAGCTTGGTGGTTGGTGGAGCTTTGAATGACTCCATAAATGGTGGGATGGCTGTAAATTTGGATTTGAATGGGGCCTTCATTATGGGAGAAATGGATGGCATGGATGAGATGGGAGGATGGGACATAGGTGAGGCTATGCATCCCTTGAATGTGGGCCATATGGATGATGTGATTGATGGAGGTGATGGGACCATAATGGACATAGATGGGCTGATCTCATGTCTGGATGGGGTGGATGGTTCAGATGATACCTTTGACGGTTTGGATGCTCTTGATGAGGGCCAGGATGTGCGGCACACTTGTTTGGGTGGACTTGATGTGATCATTGATGATGTCCCCCTGATGATGGACGGTGTGGATGCCTCGATGATCCCTTTAATCGGCCGGGATGATGATTGGATTCATGATTTCCTGTTGGAGAGGGCCGCAGGTCCAGATCCGACTGCTGATTCTTCGATCAGGGTTGCCGGGACCCTTCTTGATGGTTCATATGCATTTCTCGACGGTCAGATTGGCCAGGATGCCACGATGTGTGGTGTGATCTTCGCTGGTAGCCCTTTTGATGGGGAGTATCGTCCTTCTCCTGATCGTCGGTCTTTTACGCACTTCGTTCATGAGGTGGGCGAGTCTTCTCATGCGGCTGAGGTTATAACAGTTTCAGATAGTGATGCGACTATATCAGACATAGCCGTTACTGAGGGTAGGTCAGGGGCTATCGAGTCTGCAGAGGTTCCAGCTTTTCCTTCTCCTTCGCCCATTGACCTTCCGATCCTTGATGAGCCGTTATTGATTTCTGGGCCTTTTGTTCTGGAGGGGGTACCAGTGAGGACTTATCAGCTGCTTCCTCGTCCTTCTTGCTCGCCATGGCTGTTTGCTTGACTTGATGGTTTGTCAGCCTATGAGATTCGGGATTTGGAGTCCTATGGCTTCGACAGTCTGATCCATATGGCTAGAGTTGACATTGATTGGAGGATGCTCGGAGTTGCCTTGTTGACTGGGTCCCTTCGTTGAACTTGTTCGCAGTTCAACGATATAGAGATGGGACCCTCTTTGGAGGAGCTTGCACGTTTGATAGGCCTACCTTGGGATTATACTCAGTATTTCTCACCGAAGACATCGCCAAAGGCTGCCACACTGCAGAACTGGTTCGGGATCCCCTATCTTGTTCGGCCTGCAGCTGCCGGCCAAGATGTTGTAGTGTTCTCCTTGGACTTACTGTATGATCTTTTTTCGGGTACTCGGAGTGTGGCTGATTCTATCCTTGCTCGGAACGCACTGATGTTCTGTTTGATAGCTGAGGTGCTGTTCTCGGGATGGCGCAGGTCCCAGACTCCTTTGCTTTTTGAGGTGATGAGCCGAGCTATCCTACGGCAGGGGATCATTTCTCTCATCTTGGCCGAGCTGTTTAATGGGCTGACTGACTGCGCCCTTGGCCGCACTCGTGTCCTTTGCGGCTGCTGTGCCTTTCTTCAGGTATCTTTTCTACACCTTTTTTCTTCTTGCTTTGTTAGGAATTGCTTGGCTCTAGCTGAACTTCTTTTCCTTTTTGTGATCAGGTTTGGCTATGGAGCGTCTTTCTTTGACCGTTCCTGTACCCCTTCCTGGTATTCCTAGCTCTGACGTCATGCGTTATATCATGGAGTTTCTTCCTCATACAGCTAGGATGAGTGAGCCCTTGTATCGCAGGATGTTCGCTGAACTTCGTGACTGGAACGTTCGTTGGGAGTCATCTTGGCTTTCACTTCCTCCAGTGCTTTGCGATGCACACCGCCTTCCTCTGATGTTGGTAGGCTTTCGATCTTACTTTTCTTACCATCCCATTCGGTTCTTGCGGCAGTTTGGGTATGAGCAGGATGTTCCTCTTTTCGCTTTCACGGGTATCGGGCGTCGAGCACTTCCATCTAGATCCTCTGACTTTAGGACTCAGGTTGATGGATCTTGGGCGAGTTACTTGATTGCTAATTTGCTGGGTTTTGAGCTGCGGACTTTTCCTATGGCGACCGCCCCATATCAGTACTGGGTTGCTGAGCAAGTCTTTGTATTGACGTATCCCCTGCTGGCACCAAACTGCTGATGAGGATGAGCAGGATATCCTTGGAGATGCTGACTCTTCATCTGGTTCATATGAAACCTTTGAGGAGTGCTCGTTTATCAATCATAGCTTCCTTTTGACCACTCATGGCCATTTGCTGTCTGAGATCTCTGCACTTCGGTATCATTGTGAGATGATGTCGAGGAGATTGGCTGCCGATCAGAGGTTGTCTGACGAGGAGACAGCGATCCGTACCCTTGAGCACGATGAGGCGCATTACCTGCGTATGGAGGTGAGTAGGTTGAGAGCGAGGCTATATTTTTATGAGTCAGAGGACTTACCTGATGTGGCCGAGGAGGAGGGTAGAGATTGATGGTGTTGGCCACCTGCACATTTCTTTTTTGCATATATGTTTGATGATAATGCATTTTTTTGTATTTTTTTGAAAGAGATGACATGATATGTGTAAAAGAAATGTGATGCTTTTAATGAAAAAGAAGAATTTTTTTTTTTTTTGAGAATCTATTGTGCCATGAGTTGCCTTGTGAGTGTGTCTGGATTTTGTGTCGGGATATAGGAATCAAAACTGGGGCTCGGCCAATGCTTTGACTGATGTCTCGAGATTAACTTGCGTGATCCTCTGGTTCCCTAGAGGTGTAGGCAATAGAAACTATTGCCTCTTGAGATTGTTGGAATTTGCAGAGCTCTTCACTCCTGACTGCACTTCTTCTTGTTCTTGAACTGTGACTGCTTGAACCGATCTGGACCGTCTGATTTCTTGGTACTTGCACTTTTCATTTTTTTTTCTTTTTCCATTTGAGCCATTTTTGCCTGCAGCGCTCTTTCGAGTTTTTACTACAGCCCATTTTTGCCCGTGGTGCCCTTTCAGGTTTTCACCACGTCCCGGGTTTTGATCTTGCCTGCCCCTTGGCAGCTATGCTATTTTTATCCTCAGTGCCCTTTCGGGTTTTCACCAAGTCCGCTGTATGCCCGTGGATGACTGTGTTTCTTCTTGGGCTGATTTTTTTTCTTGGGTGCCTTGCTTTGGCTTCCCTTTTTCTTTCTCTTTTCTTCTTTTTTTCCTTTTTCTTTTGTATTCTTTTTTCTCCTTTTTTTGTCTTTTCCTTTTGAATCCCCATTTTTTTGTATTTTTCTCTTTTTAAATCCCTTTATTTGAAACACTTGTTGGTGGACGGAAATGATTTCTCAGAGGTTTTAGCTTCGATCTCTTGACTTCAGCTCTATTAAAGTAACTCTTGATAAGGTCAGAATAACTTACCCGTGAAAGATCTTCACGTTGTCGGCGTTGGTTGGCTCAGGAAGATCCACCCCTCTCATGCTGGTGAGTCTGAGGGCGCCTCTAGGAAGTACTTCTCTGATGATCAGTGGCCCGTCCCACGAGGGTTTGAACTTTCCTCTGGGATCCGGAATGTGCGACGGTAGAATCTTCTTCATGACCATGTCGCCTACCTTGAAACTTCTTTTTCGGACTCTCTTGTTGTAAGCCCGAGCGATCCTTTTCTGATAACACTGAGAATGACTTAGCGCAAGCATGCGCTTTTTATCTACTAGCTACAACTGATCGAATCTGGCCCGTTGCCATTCTCCTTCTTCAACTCCGCTTTCTAGTAACACCCGTAGTGATGGTATTTCCACCTCGACTGGTAGAACTGCTTCCATTCTGTAGGTAAGTTCGAAAGGAGTAACGCCTGTAGCAGACCATACAGACGTTCGATAGGCCCAAAGTGCATATGGAAGCATATCTGACCAATCTCGATAGGTCACGACCATCTTCTCGAGTATCCTGACGATTGTCTTGTTTGTGGCTTCTACCCCACCATTCATCTGGGGACAGTAGGGGCTTGATCGATGACGTTGGATCTTGAATTTGCTGAGAAAGTCATCCATCTTCTTGTTGACGAACGGGGTCCCATTATCTGTGATGATAGCATTAGGGATTCCATACCGGCATATGATGTTGTTCTTCATGAATTTGATCACCTGAGATGCTGCAATTGTGGTGTAGGAAGCTGCCTCTACCTACTTGGTGAAGTAGTCGACTGCCACAAGTATGTACTCATGACCGTTTGATGCTTTGGGACTGATTTTGCTGATAATGTCGAGTCCCCACATGGAGAAGGGCCAGGGGGTGGTCAGGTTGTATAATTCTGATGAGGGGGCATGGATTTAATTCGCATGCTCCTGACACTTGAAGCATTTTCTGACGTGCTGGCAACAGTCTGTCTCCATGGTGAGCCAATAGTAGCCAAGTCGTAGAATCTTCTTCACCATCATGTGCCCGTTCATGTGTGGGCCACAGATTCCTTCGTGTATTTCTTCCATGATCTTTGCAGCTTCTGTTTCATCGACGCATCGAAGGAGGATGTGATTATAGGATCGCTTGTAAATAATTTCGCCACTGATGGTGAACTGGCCGGCTAAACGCTGAATGGTTCGGCGATCTATTACTGTTGCTGACTCTGGATACTGCTGGGTTTCGAGATATTGCTTGATGTCGGCATACCAGGGTTTGTCAGGGGCAGCTTCGGCTTCTTCTATTTGCAGGCAAAAAGCAGGTTCTTCTTGAATTTCGACTGTGAGCTCCCATTCTGAAGCTCCTTTTAGGATCTCGAGCATTGATGCGAGTGTGGCGAGAGCATCTGCAAACTGATTCTTGGCTCTAGGCATGTATGAGTAGGTGACTTCTTTGAATTCTTCGATCAGATTTTCAAGATACACATGATATGGTATCAACTTCTCGTCCTTGGTTTTCCATTCGCCATTGGTCTGATTGATGATAAGCTATGAGTCTCCAAATACTCGCAGCTTCTTGACGCCCAGGATTATGGCTTCCTTTAAGCTAGCGATACATGCTTCGTACTCTGCCATGTTGTTGGTGCATTCGAATGCTATGCGTCTTGAGATAGGAATAGGGACATCATCTGGAGAGTAGAGGATTGCTCCAATACCCCTTCCTTTAAAATTTGATGCGCCTTCGAAGAATAACGTCCACTCATCTTTCTTCTTTTCTTCTTCTTCAATAAGCAAGAGATCTTCATCAGGGAAGAACGTCTTAAGCGGTTGATAATCTAGGAGGGAGTGGGCCGCAAGATGATCGGCGAGGGCCTGCCCCTTGATTGCCTTCTGAGTGACATAGGTGATGTCGAACTCAGACAGGAGTAGCTGCCATTTAGCTATCCTTCCAGTGAGTGCCGGTTTCTCGAACAGGTACTTGAGCGGATCCATGTGAGCGAGGAGGAGAATAGGGAATGCAATCATGTATTGACGGAGTCGCTGAGTTGCCCAGACTAGGGCGAGGCAAGTCTTCTCGATCGGGGAATACCTGGTCTCGTAGTCAGTGAACTTTCGGCTTAAATAGTATATTGCTTGTTCCTTCTTCCCAGTCTCGTCGTGCTGGCCGAGGACACAGCCAATGGCTTCTGCTGCTACTGAGATGTATAACAATAGTGGATGTCCAGGAGTGGGTGGCACTAGGACTGGAGGATTCATTAGATATCTCTTGATGCGGTTGAAGGCGACTTGGCAATCATCATTCCATTCTTTTGGAACATTCTTCCGAAGGAGCTTGAAAATGGGCTCACAAATAGGTGTGAGCTGTGCGATGAAGCGACTGATGTATTGAATTCTGCCGAGGAAGCCACGAATTTCTTTCTCTATTCTAGGAGGGGGACATCTCGATGATTGCTCTGGTTTTGGTCTCGTCGACCCTGATGCCATCCTCGCTCACCATAAAGCCGAGGAGCTTACCTCCCATTGCACCAAAGACACATTTCTGAGGGTTGAGGCGGAGCTTGTACTTTTCTAATCTGTTGAATAACTTCTTTAGATCTCCAAAGTGTCCTTCAATTGTGCGAGATTTGACGATCATGTCGTCCACATATACTTCAAGCTCTTTGTTCATCATGTCATGGAATAATGCTGTCATTGCTCGTTGATATGTTGCTCCTGCGTTCTTCAGACCGAACGGCATTACCCTATAACAGAAAGTTCCCCAGGGAGAGATAAACGATGTCTTCTCACGATCTTCGATTGCCATCTTGATCTGATTGTAACCTGAGAACCCGTCCATGAATGAGAAGACCTTGTGTCCAGCAGTGTTGTCGACCAGAGTGTCGATATGTGGCAAAGGGAAGTCATCTTTAGGACTGGCTTTGTTGAGATCTCGGAAGTCGATGCACATTCGAACCTTGCCATCCTTCTTTGGTACTGGTACGATGTTGGCGAGCCATTCAGGGTAGTTGGAGACTACCAAGAATCCCGCGTTGTATTGCTTGATGACTTCATCTCGAACTTTCAGGGCCCATTCTGACTTCATTCTTCAAAGTTTCTGTTTCACTGGCTTCATATCTGCCTTGGTTGGTAGATGATGTACAACGAGCTCTTCATCGAGCCCCGGCATGTCTTCATATGAGAACGCGAAGTTGGACAATCTTGGAGCTAGGAACTCTATCATTTTCTGTTTCATCTCAGGTGGCAACGATTTTCCAATGCGTACTTCCCTAGGGATCTCAGGTGTCCCCAAGTTTACTATCTCGAAATCATTGGCTACAACATTGTCTTTGGATTCAAACTTTTTGAGGAGATCTTCAAGTTCGGGAGCTGGATCATCATCTTTCTCATCCCGAGCTTTGTTCAGGCCCATGAGCTCGAAGTCTAATTCGATGTCAAAATCATATGATTCGACTTCAAACTCATGCGACTCTTTAGACGAACTTGGCACACTATTGAATGCAGGAAAAGAAATGCTTTTTTGAGATTTTTCTGAAATGGAAATGCTAGATGTTTTTGGCTTTTGAATTTTTTTATTTTTTTGGATTTTCGAAATTCATGGGACTTTGAACAAGTGGGCATTACAGACCATGATTGAGCCCAACTTGTTCCAAAGTTCCGGTCGCTGCTTAAACAGGCATTTTTTTTTTTGGAAGCCAGAGCCCTCAGACGGCTCTTTGGCTAATTCAAAAGTTAGGGGAACGGATGACCATTTCGGACCCCACACTTCCCCCCCTGAAGAGGTGGGGGTTGATGATTCGGGCAAAGAATCACAGCCTGGCCCAATGACCATGATTTCTCGCTGGTCGGGTTCGAGATCTGAGTCGTACTCAGTCCCTCCCGGATCACTTACCTCGCATGGCAGTTCGTCTGGTTCTACAGCTAGACATGAGTTTGGAATCTGGACATCGGACCAATCCAGGGCTGGCCATTTCCCTTTCTTGGTCCAGTGGATGGGCTGCTTCTTCCCCTGGCTGACGATTAATGATGTTGATTCTGCAGAGATGGGCGAGTCGTGCCCCTTGCTGATTGATGCTGAGATGGGCAAGTTGTGCCCCTAGCTGATTGATACTGAGATGGGCAAGTTGTGCCCCTGACTGATTGATGCTGAGATGGGCAAGTTGTGCCCCTGACTGGCTGAAATTGAAGTGGGCAGGTTGTGCCCCTGTTTGATTGATGCTGAAGTGGGCAGGTTGTGCCCCTAGTTGGGAGCAGGTATCAGAGTAACCTGGTCCTGAAGCTGCTGTATTTGACTTCCTTCTTCGTCTTCATCATTTCCTTCTTCTTCTAGGAGGCTTAGATGGTTCGAGAATCTGATCCCATCGAATGGGGGGCCACGTGGCCCAAACTAGGCTCATCGGGAGGCCTTTGTGTAGTGCAGTCGGTTGATTCCCTCCTGGATCTTTGCAAGGTTCTCCTGGCTTGACGAATTGGATGGGTGAGCACCGAAATTTCTTCCTCCTCTTGTCCATGAAGGTTGCCCTGTATCCGAGTCCCCATTTGTGTTGGTTATATATCAGCGGTACCTTTCTGGACTTGAAGTGATTCTTCATTCGGTATTTAAGGCTCAGACACTCTGCCGGTGAAAAGACATGGTCCACCCTTATCGGTTTTGGATTGGCGATAGAGTTCACAGTCTCGAATTCGAAACTGTGAAACGGGATGTCTTCTTCTGAGTGCTGGATATCGATGACCGGGATGTCTGGTTCAGTGGCAGCAGCATTGGAAGGAATGATGAGCTCCTTCTCTGCATGGATAGAGATCACTTGATTTCCACAGATGTATTTCACTCGTTGATGCAGGGTTGACGGCACAGCTCCAACCTTGTGCAGCCAAGGCCGTCCGAGCAGCATGTTGAAAGAGGCTGATATATCCAGAATTTGGAATGTGATGGTAGAGATTTCTGGACCTATCTGTACCTCTATGTCGACCTCCCCTTCCACTGATTGGCGGGTGTTGTCGAATGCTCTGACGCATATGGTGCTGGGTCAGAATGAAGAAGGATTGATTCCCAGACGTTCCACAGTCTTAAGTGGGCAGACGTTTAAGCTTGAGCCATTATCGATAAGGACCAGTGGGACGCAGAGGTCTTTGTATCGTAAGGCTATGTTGAGGGATTGCCCATGATCACGTCCTTCTGGTGACAACTCGTTATCAGTGAAGGTGATGGCACGTGGAGCCAGGAGCTGTCCAATCATCAATGCTATCATCTCTGGTGCCGTATCAGAGGAGACGTGAGCATCGTTCAAGGTCTTGGCAAACATTTCTCGGTGTATGCGAGATGTGCAGAGTAGCTCCCATACTGATATTTGAGCAGGGATTGACTTGAGCTGAGTCGCCACATCGTATGCGGCTTCATTTTTGTTGCCGAGGCCTGAAAGAGCGCCTTTGGGATCTCCTCTGTTCTGATTATCTCTTCGGATGCAACGCCCATTGGGATTCATATTCCCTACTTTCGCACATTCTGGATAGTGCCATGGGACCTCTTTAAAATTTTCCTCACCTTTGCCTTCTATGATCACCGGTTCTTGCAACGGTACTGGTGTGGGTACCAGATCTTCCTCGTATGGAGCTTTTGCCTTGAGGACTACATTGTTGCCTGTGCTGAAGGGAAAATATCGAGGCTTGTCTTCATAGATTACATAAGGTTGCGGTCCTGGCTTGACCGTTCCTGGAACAGGAGGCTCCCATGGAATGAATACTGGTCCTCTTGATATGGCAGGGGGTTTCTCTATTCGTCCTAGCTGCCATAGTGTGATTGACATGCCTCCAGGGTTTGCCCCTTGCAATATGACTGGCTTAACTAGAGGAGCTCCTTCCAATATAATGGGTTCTTTCTGCTGATGAGTATGGTTTCTCCATGGCGAATTGTGTTATTCCTGTGTTGAAATTGCCCCTTGCAAGATGACAGGTTCGTATGTGGGCTTGATGTACGATTGTTCTCCTTCCAGAATGACTGGCTCCCAACATGAAGGGCTGTAAGATGCCCCTTGAACAACTGGTACATCATATGGAAGTGTTCCTTCGAGTACTACTGGCTCGAGGACTGGAGGAGGAAAGGGACTTGCCCCTTGCATGATCGGAGGAGGATTTGTCGGCCCATAAGTGTAGGCATGAATGGATTGGATGGGGGAGAAGAAGCGATCGAGGCGTTCTTCTTCTTCTTCTATGCTGTTGACGGTGGGGCCATGAGACGAACTGGGGTCCGTCGGATGTTGAGGTAGAGGATTCTGAAGAATGTTGGTGGAAGCTGCTGGGGGAGTCCCAGGGATCGAGATGACGATCTTGCGGTCGTCAATCAGATCTTGTATGGCATTCTTTAAAGTAAAGCATCGATCAGTAGTATGGCCACGTCCTTGATGGTAGGCACAATACTCATTTTCTCGGTAATTTGGAGGCAGAGGATGAGGAGGAGGCCTGGGTGTCATCAGAGTGAGTAACTGCTTCTGTACCAGCGTAGTCATGATTTGACAAAGTGGTTGAGTGAGTGGAGTGAATTTCCTGAGCTCCCTGTAATTCTGCCTATTCTGGTATGAGTATTGACCGTTTCCTCTGAACTGCTGCTGTTGTCGAGGTGGTTGTGGCTGTGGTTGAGGATTTGGTCGTGGTTGATACCTCTGAGGTTGATGCTGAACTTGATTCTGCTGATGCTGTTGATGTCCTATGGGGGAGCATATTGATTACCCTGAGCGGTGGTGCTGATGTTGTTTATCTCTGTCGGGCGGGGAGGAGAACCGCTTCGGTTTCCATTCCCATATCCGATGGGTCTTCCCTCACTCTGTTTCTCTTGACTGGAGTGGCTTGATGAGGCCATGGGGAGATTGTCCCGGCACGGATTCCTGCTTCAACTTGCTCTCCAGCACGGATCAACTGTGAGAAATTCGCATATGGATGCGAGATGAGATATCCAGATATGCCCGAATATGTTGAATGAACAATCATGGAGATTTGTTCTTCGTCATCGATAGGTGTCCGCATTCTGGCTACCATAGCTCACCAACGTCCCACGTAGGCAGATAGTGTTTCATCACTCCTTTGCCTAAGAGCCACGAGGTCGGCTCTTCTAGGTGCCATGTTGAGATTGTATGCGAATCTGTCGACAAAAGCTTGGGAGAGTTGTTCCCAAGTCCTGATGCGATGACAGTCCAATGAGGTATACCAATCTAGGGCGTCACCCTTCAGGGATTTTTGGAACAAGCGAATGAGGGCCCCTTCATTTCCTGAGATTGCACTCAGTTCTCCACAGAAGGCCTTGAGATGTGCTATGGGACAACCGCTGCCATCGTATCTTTTAAATTTTGGTACCTCAAAGTTTTGAGGTACTTGAGCGTCTGGGAAAGGACACAAGTCTCTAAACTTGGTCGAAGGTAAGTCGATTCCTTGCTATTGCTGAAGCTGATTTTGCAAGATTTGGAACTGCTCCCGCAACTCGTCCAGTCCTGAGTGATTCGTTCGAGCGACTGGTGCCTCTTGGAGTAAGGCACGTTCTTCTTCGGCATAGTGGTCGATGTCTTCGACCCTATGTGCTTGCTGAAAAGCAACCGTGGGTTGCTGAAATTGATTTGATGACTGAACTGGATTCTGATGAACTTGTGCTTGAGAGGATTGTAATTGAATTGGAGACTGTACTGAAGGTTGAACTGGAACTTGCTGGAAATTAACTGGAGTTTGCTGAATTGAAGATTGCTGAAAATTAACTGGAGTTTGCTGAATTGAAGATTGCTGGAAATTAACTAGAATCCCATTGGCGGGGATGTGCTGGAATTGAAAAGTGCTCCTGTTTGCAGGAGGCTGAGATGCTGGGAAGTGACCCCCTTGTTGGGTATTCGCCACTGTCCGCTGATTGATGTGGGCTTGACACTGACCCCCATTGTGGGCATTCGCCAGTGCTGTCCCTGTTGCTGGAAATTGAATTGAAATCCCATCGGCGGGGATGTGCTGGTATTGAAAAGGTGTCCCATCGGCGGGGACATGCTGAGATCTACTGAGACTGTTGTTTGCAAGATTGACTAGAAGCTAACTGGAAGTCCCTGCGACGGGAGCGCTCTGAGATGGCCCTGTCGTTGCAGGAAGGTACTGAGGAGGATGCCCCATAGCGAAGGGCTGAGATGGCTGCTGTCGGTAGTCTTGGGCAGACTCCGATGGTTGTGCTTGATTTGAACTGGAGGCCAGAGGGATCCGGTATGGTTGCTGAGACTGCTGAACTGGGCCAACCTGATTGTTGGCTGCTGCAGTGGCTTGTGCTTACATGAATTGCAAGAGCATTTCTTGCATTGCTCTCATTCCTTGTGCCAATTCTTGTATGATTGGCGTATTATCAACGGGCTGTTGCGCTGGAGGTTGCGCTTCGGTCATCTCAAGAGCAGGGAAGAGATGAGTTTCTTCTTCATGGTCGGGCATGGCTTATTGAGCCCGAGTGCGGATTATGCTGCGGAAGGGAAGTTGTTTCCGAACACGTTGAGCCCGAGGAGGCGCAATGGTGAGGACTATACTCTACTCTTTTTGGGTTTTAGGGATTTTTTATTTTTTTTTTCTGGTTTTTGGATTTTTCTATTTTTTTTTTGTTTGTTTTGGGTAGAATGCTATGCAGATGAGATTGTATGAGGATTAGTGACTTTCAAGTACGGAAAGGATTCTGTTTTTCAAGTCGGATCACGACTAGTGGGACTAGCTCATCCCCAGTGGAGTCGCCATTCTGTGGACCCTCGCCGTTTCCCTGCTCCCACACGACGTTCTCGTCCCTTCCCCTTTCGGGAAAAGAAGGAGAGGAGGATGCGTGAGTGCGAATCGCCGTTTGTGCCACTGGCTTGCCTCGTTCTCGAGGGCTTTGTTTGGTTGTCGTGTTAAGCTGGATGTGTTTAAATGAGTTTATATAAGACTAGAGTCACCACTAGCCAGCTACTTCGAATCTACAGTCGGCTAGACCCCGTAGAAACGTTAGAGAAGGGGATCCAAAGATTCCTTCCTCTAAAATGACTCCTTTTGATCTGCGGCCAGAGATTCAAGGTAAGGGATCACGGTTACAGGGTGGGAAGAGGTTAAGCACCCCACACACTGCCCGTACCGAAGTACGGTCTCTACTTCACAGAATCGAACTAATACTTGAAAGTCTATTTTAATCCTCGTACATTCTCATAGATGACATGATGCATGAATGCGGGTCTGAACAGTAAGAGTTTCTGATGGGCAGGTTCCAACAACGGGCAAGCCTAGAGCATACGCTCGAACTGACAGGTGCTTAATATAAGACGCATGCAGTGTGCTTGAATAATCAAGGTGCTTTATAGTGAAGCATGAATGCAGGTCTGAACAGTAAGAGTTTCTGATGGGCAGGTTCCAACAACGGGCAAGCCCAGAGCATACGCTCGAACTGACAGGTGCTTAATATAAGACGTATGCAGTGTGCTTGAATAATCAAGGTGCTTTAGGGTGAAGCATGGGGGTTGGAAGAAAAGTAAATGTTGCACTTATGCTAGATGCAAATGAGATAATGCTGGAAAAAGAGTAGCTGGATGGACGGAGGTGTCACAAGGGTTGGGTTCGAGTGGCTGGATCAGGACTTGTATGGCTTGGGAGACTTGGACCAGTGGTCAGGCTGGGCTAGACCAGGGTTAGGATCTCCTCACTCGGGCTCTCCTTGGTGGAAAAATGGGCTAAAGGGTGGAGAAGAACTCAGATGGACGGTCGCTGGACTGGGCGGATTGCTCTGTTGAAATGAGAAGGGGAGGGGGGTATTTATAGCAGCGGGCAGTGGCAGAGCCCGTAATTATTTTTGGGCGGCTCGCTGCATGTGGGCCCCCGTACGGTCACTCCTCGATTTCCAGCGAGGTACAGTCGTTCCCTCGGGGCTGCTGTTTGGCTCGGTGGGTCGACTCAGTGAGTTGACTCAGCGGGTCGACTCGGTGATTTGACTCGGCGGGTTGACTCGACGGGTTGACTCGGTGTTTTGACTCAGTGGGTTAACTCAGCAGGTTGACTTAGTGGGTTGACTCAGTGAGTTTGACTTTTTTAGGATTTTTTGACTGGCTTTTCTTATGAGGGGTTTTTCAGGCTGATGTTTAGGACTGGGTTGACTGGGTTCAGGTTTGAGTTGGGCTATGGATTGGGGCTTATAAGGGTGAGTTTGGCTGAGTTAGGACTTGGGGTTTGGGGGTATGGTCCTCCATTCATCCAGCTATCTCTACCAACAGTGTAGCCGAAGGTGGGGTGTCTACACAGATATACCGACAAATTATTTCGTCGGTAATAGAGGGCTTATGCCGACGAATAAACTCATCAGGTATTATCGTTTAGGCACAGTTTTACCGACGAACTTACTCATCGGTAATATTGTTTAGCCACAATTTTACCGACAAAGATATTCGTTGGTATAAGATGTGTTTACCAACGAAATATGTTATTTTTTCCTACCAAAAGTAAAATGTTTTACCGACGATTTTAGTCGTTAGTATTTGTTTTATCACTCATATTTCGTCGGGAAAAGCCTTCAGTCATGGTCTTATTGCGACGACAGATTTCGTCGGTAATAATCATTACCGATGAAAAAAATAAAATACCGACGAATTATGTCGTCTATAAAGAGCAATTTCCTATAGTGACACATGGTATATTGCAATAGTGAATGGGCCAGAGAAGTTTAACAATTTATCTTGTATTGTACATATGTACATTAAAAGGCATGCCTGACATTCATGTGGGAGAAGGCTAATTCATTGGATGATTAGGATTGTCCTATTAAGGCAATTTTTGGTTAATGGCGAATCAATGTTGTGTTGGCTTGTCACTTGTGTGCCCTTTGAAAGCCAATCTTAGTAGTTCCATTTTCTTGTAATGATCATTTTTTTTTTATCATGCATCACACTAGCTGTTCTTATTCCTCTTTACTGGATTTTTCTTTTCATGCTTTGTGCATGTATTGGTTTGACCAATGAAACCATAGAATGACATTGTAGCCAGCCAGGCACATTGGTTTAGATACAATGATGTGGAGAGGTTTGGATGGGCAGTTCCTCATCTACTCGATATAATTCGGAACCAGTGGCAGGCCATGAAAGCTCATTAGCAAGGTTGTTGATAGTAATTGCGGAAGTGTGGGCCTCCAGGATCCGACGGTCTACACGATGAGAACTTTTGCAAAGTCGAGGATGTACGGGTCGATCCAACCGTCCGCTTATTTACTACAGGAACAAATGGGTCTGATCACCCCTCTGATCCTACGGTGAAGATGGTCCACGGATCAGATCTACGGCTCAGATCTGATGGATGGACCAGATGAACTCTCGAAGCTTATTCCTTTCTTTTCTCTCCATATATCACTTATCGTTTTTCTTTTTCGTGTATTTTAACGGAAGAGAACTATCCCTTTTATAATACTCATATAAGAGATAAAAGGGATAAGATGGTGAGATGAGATAAGGTTTATCCTTATCTCATTTAACCACCTCCGGAATTTGAAAATCAAATTCCCGGAAGGAAAAGGATGCGGTAACTTCCTATGGTTCCCGATCCACTCCCTATGGGTCCCAATCTATAAGTGGTTGCCCATAAGTGGGCCCCCAAAGGTCTACAACTATCATCTCCCACTCAATCACATTGTGGGGTAGGCACATCATGAGAGTTCATCTAGCTCATCACATAATAATCAAAACCAAAGAATCACGATCAAAAGAATCAGAAGCGTGAGACCAGCTAGAACACCATTATCTTCTCACAGGTGTTTGAGTACTAAGAGACCACCTATCTAGCACTCAATAACCCAAGCTTTGCATTGCCTGTTCTAGTCCGCATGACCGCACCGGATAGAGTTAACTCCCAATCTGAAGTACTCGGCCAACATACTCACTTATCCAACTTATCGAGTTTAACAAAAAAAAAAAACTTGGTTTTCTACAAACATCAATTTGAATTCTTTTTAAAGTAAATATATATACATATATTTTTTGAAACAGAATATCGTTCGTAAAAGTCTAAGAAAACTCGATACTACCGGTGGATAAGTCTTCAAGTGCGTATTTATAGTTCTAGAAACTTCGTGTAGCTGTCACGGGATCTTCCCCACGCGGATGTGTAATTTGGAATCAATTAAGCTGCTTTCCTAGCATAACCGAGTCTGACCAATCAAGGGCCTTTCGTCATCGTATACTATAGAGACACTCAATCTCATCCTCCTGTACACAAGAGGAGGGTAGCTGAGGACACAAAGAGTCACCTACGGGACTGGCTACTCGCATGTTGTAATGATTAGATCGAATCAAAGCAATCTATAGGTAATAGGTCCAAGCACGTGGCTACAATCCACATCGTAAAATAGACAATACTAGGTATCTGTCGGGTCTACATTACGCAAGTCATCTCACATGAGGTATGACTCATCTCATAACCTCACGACATGGCTGTGATTCAGGCCATAACATTATTCGCATTATGAGTAATGGTGCGACTATGTTATTCGACTTTGTCAGTCTCATCTTCAATCTTATAGGACTGAAGGCGGATACAACTCATTCGCATCCTCATCCTTTATTATTTTCAATAAATGGTGGTTCATACCTCAGTGTATGAACATCACCCCAAGTGTACCTCTCTTGTACATTTAGGGTTGGTCAACCCTGTGTGAGTGGGTAACCGGCCTGCCGATAATAATTGAAATCCTACTTGATCTCAAAGAAAATGCTGATGATCTACATACCTAGTCTAACAAGTGCTCAATACTGAATAAAATGAAATTTATTATTCATGAAAGATCAAAGATACATGATACAAGCATATTAATCAAGCTTTCCTCAATCCCATCTACCTGACATGAACCTGAAATAGATTTCTAGCTATAGGTTTCATCATGGGATCAGCCATCATTTCCTTGGTAGGAATGTATCTGAGGATAACCTTCTTTTCTTTCACTTGATCACGAACGTAATGATACTTTATCTCAATGTGCTTCGATTTCTGGTGGTGTTTGGGATCCTTTGCCAAGTCAATGGCCGAGGTGTTGTCTATCCTAAACTATATAGGCTTATGTATGCTTGGAACAACACCCAATCCCTTGTAGGAATCTGCGAACTCATACACACTCTTGAACTGCAGCACAACATGCAATGTATTCAGCCTCCATAGATGAAAGTGCCGTGGATATTTGTTTCTTGCTCGACCAAGAGATAGCTCCCCTTCCGAGCAAGAAGACATATCCTAAAGTAGACTTTTCCTCGTCGGCGTCATTACCCCAGGCGGCATCTGAATATCCTTTGAACTCGAGACTCGCGCTTTCATAACACAGCATCAAGTCCTTGGTTCCTCTGAGATAGCGGAATATACGTTTCACGGCTTGCCAATGAGACTGTCCTAGGTTACTCTGGTAACGGCTGACTATGCCAACTGCATAGTTAATATCCAGTCTGGTGCAAAGCATAGCATACATTAAGCTGCCTACTGTGCTCGCATAAGGTACTGAGGACATTGCTGATTTCTCAGCTTCTGTCTGGGGACACGATTTCCTGTCTAACTTTATAGCTTTATCTATAGGGGTTTCAACAGCTTTTGAATTTTCCATCCTAAATCGCCCTAAGATCTTCTGTATGTAAGTGGCTTGTGACAAGCCTAAGAATCTCCTAGAACGGTTCTTGATGATTTTAATCCCTAGTATAAAATTGTCGTCACCAAGATCTTTCATCTCAAAGTTCGAGAAAAGCCAATCTTTAGACATCATCAACAGTTGCATGTCATTACCAACTAATAGTATATCATCTACATATAGAGATAGTATCAGAAAAGATCTTCTAGACCGTTTCACGTATACACAATGATCTTCTTCACTCATTGTGAATCCAAAAGTGGTGATGGCTAAGTGGAACCTCATGTACCACTGCCTTGAAGATTGCTTCAACCCATAAATAGATCGTAACAACTTGCAGACTTTCTTTGGATACTTTTTGTCCACATAACCTATGGGTTGTTGCATGTAAATATCTTCATCCAAATCACCATTTAAAAAAGCAGTCTTTACATTGCTGATATAACTCTAAGTCTAAACTTGTGACAATGGACAAGATCATGCGGATTGAGGAAAATTTTGCAACAGGCGAAAAATTTCCTCATAATCAGTGCCTTCTTTTTGTGTAAAATCTTTTGCAACTAATCTTGCTTTGTACTTGTCCACTGTACCATCTACCTTTCTTTT
Source organism: Liriodendron chinense (assembly GCA_003013855.2). NCBI lineage: Eukaryota > Viridiplantae > Streptophyta > Magnoliopsida > Magnoliales > Magnoliaceae > Liriodendron > Liriodendron chinense. The sequence goes on along the minus strand of ML058339.1, from coordinate 14,747 downwards.
GATCTTAAGTACCCACTTGTTACCAATTGCTTTGCGATTGGAAGGCAGATCTACAAGTTCCCAGACTTTGTTCTTCTCCATGGAGGCAATCTCCTCGTCCATGGCAGTTACCCAATCATTCGAATTCGGAGATAATAACGCATCCTGATAAGAATCAGGTTCATCATCGTCAACCGCAACACAAGAGAAAGATTGACCATCGATATTGAAATATCTTCTGGGAATCAAACCTCTTTCACTTCGACGTAATTCAAGAGCCTGTTGAGATGTACTCCCACTGTCCTGATGAACTATAGGAGTATCTCCATTTTCAGAAGCAGAACTCCCACTCTCCTGAGATACATCAGGAATTTCAAAAAGTTCTGTGGAAACCTTTTGTTTCTTTCAACTGGGGTATTTGTCTTTGACGAAGGTTACGTCCCGAGATTCAATTTCAGTCCATCCTCCATGATCCTCATAAACTAGAACGTATCCCTTTGAGTGCATTGGGTACCTGATGAATACGCACTCAATAGTTTTACTATCAAGTTTACTTCTATGCTGAGTAGGCAATAAAACATATGCTAAAGATCCCCAAGGACGTAGGTCGGTTAGAGAAGGAAACCTCCCAGTCCACATCTCATATGGGGTCTTAGGAACGGATTTAGTTGGGACTCTATTTAGGACGTAGACGGATGTAAGAAGCGCGTCTCCCCAGAATGTGGTAGAGAGATTTGCATGTGCTATCATCGACCTGCCATGTCCAATAGTGTCCTGTTCCTTCTCTCTACAACTCCATTTTGCTGTGGAGTATATGCCGTAGTGTATTACCTGATGATGCCAACGTTTGCACAGTATGATTTAAACGTTTCAGATGTATACTCGCCACCTCTATCAGATCTAAGAATTTTAATCTTTTTCTCAAGCTGGTTTTCAACTTCAGCTTTGAATTTGAGAAAATAATCAAAAGCCTCAGATTTATGTGAGATGAGATACACATATCCATAGCGCGAGTAATCGTCAATAAATGTGACGAAGTATTGGCATCTATTTCTAGCACGTACATTTAAGGGTCCACAGATATCCGTATGGATTATCTCTAGCAAACCCTTTGACTTAGTCGCTTTAGGGAATTGTTTCTTAGAAGTCTTCCCGGACACACAATGTTCACAAAATGGCAAATCAACTTTGGATAATGAACCTAACAGACCAGATCTAGTTAGTCTTGTCATACGGTCCTTTCCAATGTGACCTAACCTCGTGTGCCATTTTAAAGATTCAGATACTACATGTTCATTCGATGTAACAGATAAAGCAAGAGGTGCATTATCATTTTCTACATCTAGAATAAATAAATCTGAAATCGAATTTTCCCATGCAAAGATGAGGTTATTTAGTCTTAAATAAACTCTTGTCCTGGAAAAACGAATGTCAAAACTATTAACTAACAACCTAAAAACGGATATTAAATTTCGGTGCATGCCCGGTGCATAAAGAGTATCATGGAGGGTTATTGTGTGCCCTACTCGCGTACGGAGATGATAAACACCAATCCCTAGCACGTCTTTAGCAGCGTTATTCCCCATGTACACCCTATAGCTCCCTGTGGCTATAGGTCAAAATTCCTCGAGTCCTCGACGATCTCGTGTCACGTGCTTTGTTGTGTCTGAATCCAAAATCCACTCGTTAGATAGGATATCAACGGAGAGGATCTCAGAACAAACGCCTACAAACAAAATATCTAGTGATAGAGGAATTACCGTCTTTTTCTAGGCACACTGACGGGTATAATGGCTGGGATTTCCGCAGACGAAATAGGTGATGTTAGTCTTTTTAGGTTTTCTCTTTCCTTTACCCTTCTTGGGATTTAGAGGAGGCGTTGCGGTCTTCTGTTCCTGATTGTTTTTCTTCGCCTTCTTGCGAGCTTTGAACTTTCTCTTGTTAGCTTTCCTCTTGTCGGTTTTTGCTGCAAAAGCCTTGGCCGAACCTGGCTGAATTGCATTCATTTCAACCTCTCATACCAGATGGCCACAAAAGTCTCTGAACGTTGTGATAGAATCAGTATGGTTCAGAATCGTTTTAATTTGGGCCCATGATTTGGGTAAGGAACGGTGCATAGCTATAATCTTTTGATTTTCAGTTAGTTTGCACCCTACATTCCTCAGGGCACTTATCATCTGCTCCATCTTACGGATATGATCCTTGATGGGGCAACCTACTGGCATCCTATATTCTTGGAACTCTAATTCCATAGCCCGAACCTTTGCATCTGACTTCTGCTTATGGGCATTAGCCAGTGCATCCCAGATCCCCTTAGCGGTTTCATGCACTTCATACGTGTGTATGAGTTCTTTGTGCATTGTGCTAATCAAAACATTATGGGCGAAGCGATTTTGTTTACGCCACTTGTTGTAGCGATTCATCGCGGCCCTATGTTCACCTAGATTTCCATTTTCAGCCAATATGGGTTCCTCTTGAACCCCATCCAGAGTGTGCGAAATGTCATCTTCGTCTAGAAGGCTTCGCACTGCGCGGGATCAGTCTTCGTAGTTGTTGTCGTCGAAATGTTGTCCTTTTAGTTGATCGGCGATTAATGCTTTAGAGGCCATCTCTACATCGCATCATGTATCACTACTTAGCTATGATCTAAAGTATTGGCACTAATCATCAGAATTTCTACTAGTTATTCAAACTTTTAAGTTTATAAAAGTATGCAATCCATCTTATAAGGGATCTGAAAGCCTACATACCTGTATGGGTGGTGCAGATCAATTAAGTTCTCTAAATAAAATGAAATTGATGCTTTTACGACTATCTATTTATATAACCTACAACCCACCATTATGGGTTTATGTATCATTTAAGGAATGAATAAAACTCCGACTTAGGTTATGCACAACCTTGAGATATGAGATCTATATTCTAATGAAATGAGGACTTAATTTTAATCATATAAAAATTAAAGTAAAAAAGAATAAATCATTAGATTAAAGAAAACAATCATGTCCATTGAACGAATAAAGGACATTACAATCACTACATTGAACGATAAAGGACAATACAATCACTACATTGATCGTGTCCATTTATGATGGATCCGATCATTACCATTAATGTTCACTATTGATGATGGATCCTCTCATCAATGTTGATCATCATGGTTAATGATGGTTCCATTCATTTGTGGACCCATGATCAATAGTGATTATATGGATATAAAAAATATCATTTATTTGCATACACATATATATTAATGCACGCACACGTACATTAAATAAATCATGAGATATGTGGAGACAGAAAAATCCATAATTTAAATTATATGCTTTCATTTTAATACATACATCGATCATCATGGTAATTTTAGATCTGAACCGTTAATCACAAAAATGGACCACACCATCGGTTAGATCTTGCCGAAAAACCCCAAGTCACTTCCCATTACTTGGTCTAAATCAGTCCATAAATGGTCGATTAAAGGCCCTTTTACAAGATACACTTAATCTTGAAAGGAAGTGAATTGGGCTTCTAATTTGGCCCATCTCTAATTTGGACATAATAGTGGGATCCATATGGGTTGTCCAATCACATGTGGATAGCTCATAATGGTCTCTTAATTTTGTCCCAAATTATGGATATAGATGGCATTAATTAAAACCATTATATTAAAATATAAATAGTTAATGGTCATCTACTCGAAATTTGGGCCCACTTGTAATTAGAGGCCTAATTCAATGTGTGAAGGGTTATTTGTACATTGTACACTATGTTTGAAATAGTTCTGGGCCAACCAATTTGCAAGGCCTTATGGCTATTTGTACATTGTGATAGTAGCCATTAATGAATGGATTGATTGAATGGCCGATTACCTCGTGTGGCCTAAAGTGGTGGTTAAGGCCACATGATCTTTTTAAGAGTAGGAGACAGGTCCAAGGGCTTATGTGAAATGCATCTCATGATCAGTCTAACTCAAAACAGCATATCATTTTCATGTCTGGAATGATTATTCTCAATGTTTCGCAATGGCCCACCTCTCGTGGATTCATGCTCATAATCATGTCATTACTAACTAGCCCTTGGATTCTCGTCTCTTCATCCAACCAATATGTGGTACGGCCACTCACAATAGTCTTTTTAATTTTATAAATGGCCTGTTAGGTTGTGTCATGGGTCCATAACCTATTGCAATAGTGCCCAATATACAGAGGCCCATCAAGCTACAAACAAGGCCCATTCCTACAAAAAAATTTATCTATCTGTAAAGGGGTGAGTTAACCCTTCCAACAAGGTAATCACGGCTGCCTGATTTACCATTCCCCTTTTACATATGGACAGCCGCTGTCGCATCAGAAGTTTGTGGCGGCCATGAGTTCTTTTACATATGGGAGAGTTGGCGGCCATGGTTAAAACAGGGGGCTGCCTCTGCTATTCGTTGTGGTGGACATGGTTTCCGCTGCTGTTGCAGGCGGCGGTGGGCCTTGCCTTCCAAAAAATAAGAAGGAACAGGAGAGGCAGACGCTGCGGCGGTTGCTGCTGCTGCCGGCAGCGGCGGTGGCCATGGCTGCCGCTGGTGGTGGTGGGGGCCACGGCTGCCACCTCATGCAACGGTGGCGGCGGCGGCCATGGCTACCACTTTTTACAGCGGCGGCGGCTATGTTTAGCTTATCTCAGTAGCTTGGGCTTGTGGAATAAAAAGCTTGGTGATGGATGGTGACCCCATTGTAATCGATTGGGCCCATTCCAAGTTGTTCCATAGCTACGGTTAAGCCTTAGACCCAACATTCTCTCTGGGCTTAGTCAAACCATCATTTATATATTTTATTTATTTTAATTATTTTTGTAATTCTAAAATTTTTAATCTCCATACCTTAGAGATAAAAAAATTAGAATAAATACATTAAATAAAAAGGAATAATCATTGGTGGTGAAAATTTGATGATCGCCTGTATTTATTAAAATAAAATTAAAATTAACATTAATTTATAATCCCAAGATTAAAACCACTTATCTCTGGTTGCGATTATTTCTTCTTAAAATCGGAGGTCCGCCGTTTACTGCTCTGATACCACTGATACTAATTGCGGAAGTGTTGGCCTCCAGGATCCGACGGTCTACACGATGAGAACTTTCGCAAAGCCGATGATGTACGGGTTGATCCAACCGTCCGCCTATTTGCTACAGGAACAAATGGGTCTGATCACCCCTCTGATCCTATGGTGAAGATGGTCCACGGATCAGATCTATGGCTCAGATCTGATGGATGGACCAGATGAACTCTCGAAGCTTATTCCTTTCTTTTCTCTCCGTATATGATCACTTATCGTTTTTTTTTTTTTCGTGTATTGTATTTGAAGAGAACTATCCCTTTTATAATACTCATATGAGAAGGGATAAGATGGTGAGATGAGATAAGGTTTATCCTTATTTCATCTAACCACCTCCGGAATTTGAAAATCAAATTCCCGGAAGGAAAAGGATGCGGTAACTTCCTATGGTTCCCGATCCACTCCCTATGGGTCCCAATTCACAAGTTGTTGCCCACAAGTGGGCCCCCAAAGGTCCACAACCATCAGTTGTCATGGTACCGGATGGTTGCTTAAGCAGTATGCCTAGATCTTGGCTGGTATGAGTGAGTTCTCAACATTAGTACATGAGTACATGAGTGTGCATGTGTGATGTGGCACATTAAGCAGGATTACTACGAAGGAATACTTAATGGGCAGAACTATCATTATACACTTCCTCTGCCCAGTTATATAGTCCCATGACCAGAGGTTCGATATGGAGTCATAAAGAATCCCATTAGGTGACTTTGGTTCACTAAAATTGAGTTTCACAGGGCACTACCTTAGTGTTCTGGTTCTACCAAAATAGAGGTTTTGTTTGCTCATGTGTTCTTGAAATGAATCTGCAGTATAGTCTCTGAAGACTAATTTCTGGTGAAGATCATCGTCCAACAATGACTAGTGTCAGTCATACCAGTATGGCATGTTTTGTGTCCAACGGATGCATTTGAAAAATAGACTTTCCATGCTTTCCAAATGATTTTCAGATACCTTTGTTGCCAAATTCAATTGGTTTTCAAATGGTAGATCATCAATGTCCTATTCGATTTCGATATGTTTAATTCTTTTGTTGGAATGGATTAGTTGCTATGCTTGATGCAGCCTGATTGTCATATAATAGGTAGGCGCACTGCAAATCCCACTGCACCCTTAAAAAATCAGATAGATTTATATATTTAGATTTTGGGATACTTTTTATCTCCATAACAAATAAAAAGAGTACCTCACAACCACAAATGCCAGCTGGCCTAGCATAATTGACAAGCACCATATTTGAATACTTCACATGATGCGCGTGTCATCTCAGACAAAAGAATCAGCCCACACACTCCACTGTTAGTACACCCACCCCCTGTTAGTCACACTGCAATGTTAGCCACCCCACTTTGGGAATCGATACCATGACCTCAGTGTTGAAATGAGGCTATCTTCATTTTTTTTTACCACTTGAGCTATAGATACGGGTGTCAATATGAATCTAGCTTACATGTTGTAGCTGCAAGGGATGAGCTATCCGGATCTCATCCATGGATACCACGCACATGGTAAATGATGTAGAGGCAATATAACTATCTACTACCATACATCACAAGAAAGAAATAACAATATTCCCATCCATTGTGTGTTCCATCATTTGGCAGTCCAACATGCATTAGCTGCTGAGCAGAACTTTGAAATTCCTCCTACTATATGCATTGACAGAAATAAACTAATAGCAATGTTGTTCCAGTGTTGTGTAACAAACTTGTGGTGTGTTGGTGTATTGCAGATGACGGCGAATGCATTAGCAGTGCGGCAGAATGCCTTGCAAATGTTATGGACTCCTTTGTATCGAAGCTTGTGACATTTCAGAAATTGAAACAATGTTTGCAGCAATATCTTCCTCTAAATCTGTAAATTGATGCTAGTGTAAAGAAAAGAAAGAGATGAATGTAATCCACGATTTTTTTTTTTTTTTTTTGTAATCTATGTATCAATGTTTTTGTCAGCTGATTCATATTTCCTGCTGAATAAAATAGTCAAATGACTCCTGCTGCCATAATAAAATGGTGGGGGCCTATTGCTTTTGTTTTCAGAGACAACTTTCTTTCTAGTCCACCTAAAAAAGAAGAAGAAAATAAAGGAAGGGGGTGTTGCTTTCTTTGAGTGATGAGAGGGTCATTCAAATGTGGGCCTGGTCTTATGTAATGGTGGTTGTGTTATCCCAACTTCTCTATGTGAAGGAGTTAGATTTAGGTTTCACCGTTAAGCCAAGATATGGCTTATCATTGGTCTTCGGAGTTCTTTACTCCATTGCAGCCCAGACTCTGGTTCATGTAATTATTTATATTAAACAAGTCATGACATCCGTGGGACCTTTCTTTGTGTACTGCCAATGCTTTTGCTTATAGGGTTAGCAATGGAAACCTCATGAGAGGTACGGCTTTATTATTCTCTTCCCAGAACCTGATTCCTCAAATTATTTCATGCACTTCCTATTTGGGATCTCCTCTCACAGTAATATTTTAGATCTGTGTAACTGAAGACCAGCTAGCCTTTTCTTTTTTGTTTGTCACTGGGATTGGCCAAGATGACTCAATTCTTATAAGTAATACTGGTAATTTGTTATTGGTGGTTCTCAACATGTAGTTTGTGGATTTATCTTCCTCTGCATCATCGAGTTAACAAATTTTGTTACTTAATAGTTAGGTATAGTTTTCTGTCTCAGCTGGCCAATAGGAAGGTAGGAAGTCAAATATGCACACCATACTCAGCTTTTCAGTTTGTACAAGTGTGTCCATGATCTTGCAAAACAGATGGTTATAGCATATAATCTTCAAGTACATGTGCATATGATAATTTTCTAGTTTCTAATCAATAGCTACTTCTTGAATGTTTTAATTGTACCTTTATAATGAGCCCTTGATGAAAATTCTGTAATAAATTCATTGGTATTTTTTTTTATATCCGTAATTTATTATAATTTTACTTGTCCGTGTGCAGAGGTCTAGAAAATCAAGGTTTGAAGGGTTTCTTGCCAACTGACATATCTAGGCTTTGTCATCCGCTAAGCATGTAATGTATATTCTTCAGAATGCATTCATTTATTTTCATCTAGAGCCTTAAATAATATATAATAAACTTATTTGACATCTTACACTTGTTAATCACATTTGTTTTGTGGCAACCCTTGAATAATATATAATTTTTCGCCTTTTCTTAGAATCTTACACGTGTGTATATCCCTGTCATCTACACGTGGGGCCCAACTAATGATTAGATTGGCATGAATTTTGAGCAAAGTATTGCATTGTTCGAAGTTGGATAAGAGTGATGGATAAGAGTTGGATGCAAAAGTCAAGGGTGAGCTTGGAATACGTTAAGGGCATGAAGGAATTCATTGTGTTTGCATTCAACAATGCTGCTAGCGAGGGGAAGATCCTATGTCCATGTGTAAATTGTAGAAACCTCTTTTGGTGTGCTTGTAAAGAAGTGGTAGATCATCTTGTGTGCAAGGGAATTATGTTGAATTACACCCGTTGGGTGTTCCATGGAGAGGCATCTTCTTCATCAACTCCCAGTCCTACAAATAATACAAGTGGCGATACATCTCTACACGATGACATGCATAGATTATTGCATGACGTGTTTGGAATATCGGGTGTGAATGACATTCCGAATGAACTTCCATGACAGGAGCCAATACAAGAGGAACCAAATTCTGAAGTTGAAAGATTCTTTAGGTTGTTGCAAGACGCCGAACAAGCCTTGTACCCTGGATGTGAGAAGTTCACGAAACTCCCTTTTATTGTTCGACCGTATCAACTCAAGTGCCTGAATGGATGGAGCAACAAGTCATTCACCATGTTGCTCGAATTGTTGAAAGACGCGCTCCCCTGAGGGTGAGACATTGCCAAATTCATTTTATGAGACAAAGAAGATTATCAAGGAATTAGGCCTTAGTTATAACAAAATTGATGCATACCCCAATGATTGCCAGTTGTATTGGAAGACTAATGTGAACGATGAATCATGTGCCATGTGTGGTGCATCCAGATGGAAAATGACATAACATAATTCAAACGACGAGGCAACAATTACTCCCTCCAAAGTTAAGAAGATTTCGGCAAAGACATTGTGGCATTTCCCCTTGATACCAAGGCTACAGAGGTTGTTCATGGAAGCACAGACGGCTAAAGACATGAGATGGCATGACGAGGGCTTAATGAGTGATGGGTGCATGAGGCATTGCCCCGAAACGTGAGTTCAGTCCTCCTTGAATTAAGCGAATTTTTTAGAGATTTGTGTTCCAAGGTTGTCCGGATGCAAGATTTTACGTTTCTTGAATCTCATATTGCTTTAACGATTTGCCATCTGGAGAGGATCTTTCCATTGGCATTCTTTGATATCATGATGTATTTGCCCATACATTTAGCGAGCGAGGCGATGTTAGCCAGACCAGTACAGTACCGTTGGATGTACCCCATCGAGAGGTGTGTTTTAAGGTCTTAATAATACCTTCGATTTATCTTGTTGTACTAGATCAAATCATGTAGAATTATGTCTACTTTGTGACTGTAGGTACCTGCAGAGACTAAAGTCCTATGTTCGTAACAAAAGTCAACCAAAGGGTTCGATTGTGGAAGGGTACCTAGCAGAAGAATGCCTAACTTTTTACTCTTAGTACTTGCATGGTGCTGAGACAAGATTCAACAGACCGTTTCAAAATGAGAAATTTATGGAGGCAAGAGAGGATTGTCCATTGGGAAAGATTGACGTGTTTATTATCGAACATGTTGATAGGACATAGGCACATAGATCTGTGTTGTTCAACACGAAAGCGGTCACACCATTTATAGAGTAAGAATAGTTTATTTAAAACGTCAATTCATAAGAATCTCACTAGTTTTCTACTTATTTATCAAATTGAATCAAATGCAGTGAACACATGAGAGTAATTAAGGAGGAGATGCCCCGAAGAGCACCGAGGTTCCTAGAATGCATCCACAATGAGAAATTTTCGGATTGGCTCGGGAAGCACGTAGACCATGTTGGGAATGATCAAGTTCCGAAAGAAGTTAGAAGCCTGGCTCAGGGCCCTAACTTCATTGCAAGAAGATTTAATGGATACATCATTAATGGATTCAGGTTTCATATAAAAGATCTTGAGAGGGGCTTGAAAACCTAGAACAGTGGAGTTGTTGTGACTATAAAGACATCAAGCTTTGCATGTGCAAGTGATGGAAACCCAATTGTGGGGGATGTGGATTACAATGGTGTTTTGGCGGACATCATCGAGCTAGATTATTTCGGGTCTAAGAAAGTTGTGTTATTTAGGTGTGACTGGGTGGATGTAAGAACTCAAGGTAGGGGAATTAAGAAGGACGAATTTAGGTTCACGCTTGTGAATTTCAAACAATTATGGCATACTGGTCGGAACCTATATGATGAGCCGTATGTCTTAGCATCCCAAGCTCAACAGGTATTCTATGTCCCTGACCCCAGAGAGCCTGATTGGCATGTTGTTATCAAGTCAAAAACGAGGGACTTGTTCAAAATGGGCATGGTCAATTCCTTAGTTGATAATGATACACACCTGTAGAGCTTGCCTTGCGTTAATCATACATTGGAAGATACTATGTTTGCCAATGATGACTGTGAGTTGGGATAGGAAAGATGTGAAGGGAACTGAAGTTAACACCCCGCAAAACTTATCTGATTTGATTAAAGAGGACCACGATTCTTGGTCAGAGTCTGATGATTAGGTACTAATGCTTAACACATGTGAATCATGGTACTTTTTTATGCTCACAAATGAATATATGATGGTCAACTCCAATCTCATTGCATATATATTTTTCAGATTGTGAAGGATATGAAGAAGCGATTGATAAAATCGTTGTTCACTGCCACTGACCAGTCGATCCAATTGAAGTCGACTGCATCGCAGGCACAACAAGATGAGATGTCAGCCACGAGGTCTATCCGGTCACTACCGAGCACTATCCCGATCCCGAGTACCAACCATCGACGTTCGAGCTCTATTGACCCGATTCCGAGCACCAACCAGGTGGGACCGAGTTCAGATAGTTCGACAACGACTCCAAGTATATAAATACATCGTTTAAGTGAAGTTTAAATATGTGATTTCTATAGTTTTATTCCATTCTTGATTTAATTAAATGTAGAGATTATATTGGAGAATATATTATATTTCAAATATTTAGATGCATATATCTGTTGTTTTGTATCATAAAGAGGGTGATATTCGTCATAGGCGAATTCGAGGCCCCACAGTCATTAGCAAGGTGGTGAACTTGCCACCCAATAAGAAGCTAAATATAAATTGGAACAAGTATCGACAGCCTATCAGACAAAAGTACAATGAATTTATGAGGTGGTTGGGCATTTTAGCGAGGAATGGATACTTAGCGCCCTTTATCACGATAGTGGCATCATGTGCCACTTTCTAACAAAAACGAGATTTGGAATGAAGTGAAGGTAATATGAAACCAAAATTTCAATTATGCTTTTAGTATTGTGTTATTTTCCTTTATTATTGTTGTTAGTGCACTTTTCTGTGGCATACTAGTGCTCCTTGTTTGTCAATCACTTAGGTCAGTGAGTCTAGTGTCGGTTGAGCTTAATGAAGATGAAGACCAAAGACTCTAGTAGCCCTGCTGTATCAAGGAAGAAGAAATAGGTATAAGTGATGCCTTGGTGTGCCTTAACCTTGACCAAAACCTAACCCTTAAGCTCTTGATGACCTTTGACCATATTAGGAAAACCTTTAGTCATCATAGATTGACCCTAGGTGTCCCAAAAGATCACCCATACTATGGCCAAAGAGAATGGCTTGTGAAAGAGTGGGTCAGCAAACCCATTTGGCTGAACCTTGGCCTGTTCGACTGGTCACGATCGGTCGGCTAGACTGGACCAACTGGTCAAGACCGGTCGGATAGACTCAGTCCAGTAAAGTGTACAGGCCATTGGGCCGACCGGTCTTGACTAGTCGGCAGGTCTGGTCCCACCGGTCTTGACCGGTTGGACAGACACCCCTCTTAGACAGCGTGCTCCTTGTCTTTGCCTGGTTGTTGGTCGACCGATCGTGACTGGTAGGGACAGGTCGGAACTAGACATTTTTTGACCATTTTATGTCTGTTTGGACCATTTTATAAATAGGCTTGGGGTGTTTGTTGAGCAAAAAGGAGAGGAATTTTATGAGGAGTGAAGCCACCATTGTTGGAGACCATTTGAGGCTCATTCCCAACCTATGCAAGGCATCTTCCTTGTGCTTTAACACAAGATTGGAACATTCCAAGCTCATGAAGAAGATGACCTTCCTCCCCTCTTGATCTCTAGAGTTTGGATCTTCCTTGATAGTCATATCCTTATCCAAATCTCTAAGATGAGATCATTGTAGGTGAGCAACTCTAGGCAACCCATTTCTATTAGTTGTAGAGTTCTCAAACTTACCCTTTTATCACCTTGGGTATCTCAAAGGCATCACAAGCAAGGTGATTGATCAAGTGCATCTGAGGCATTGGTGACGCAACGGCAACACGATCGGGGAGCAAGGGAAGCTGATTGAAGCACCGGAGAGCGGAGATCAAGCAACCCGAACTGGCGCTGAACAAGGGGCTCATCCGACAAGTAAGGTTGTCTTTGTTAAGAGTTCAACCACTCAATTCCCTGTGGGAGTTGAGTGTAAAGTTTGTTTGTCAAACTCAAACTAGGGACGTTGGCCATTCTTTGGCCTATTTGTCGGCCTAAAGACTAGGGGTTGTTTGGCACTCCTTGACTCTTTTGCCGGGCCTAAACAAAGTCTCCAAGGGAGAGCCTCCGACACGGGAGTGAACAGTGTGTCGAGTTGAGGTTAGATTATGTCCAAAACCCCGGTTGAGTTAGAGTTAGCACTTTGTCCAAAACTCTGGTTATAGTTGAGAGGTGAACCGGGAAAACCTTCGTGTAAAGGTTAAGAGGTAAACCTCATTTAAAACATTCGATAATGATGCCGGTGTACTCAAAGGAGTTGAGTACTTGAACAGGGAGTGGAGTAAACCCAAAGTCAAACCACTATAGATCTTGTGTTTGTGATTGATTGAGCATATTGATATCTTAGCATTGTATGTTTAATAGTTTAATTATGAATGCTTCATAGGAATGTATGCTAGGCACTAGATAGGCACATCCACACACAAAATGTACTTTCACTAGTTATGTAGACTTGAGCTCATTGATCCATTCTCATAAGTCTACATAAGTTGCACAGGTTAGGAGCTTGATTAGTTAAATCACTTGATTATCTATGCATGCTTAGACTAGGTTGTTTATTGCTTAAACCATATGCTAGTCTTCTGATTGGACCCACTTAGGCTTGGAAGTCAAAGTGTTCTTGCTTACTTAGTTTAGTTTAATGTGTTAAATTGTGTAAGTAGGCAAAAAGAATTTTAAAAGGTCCTAACCAACCAACAACCCCCCCCCCCCCCCCCCCCCCCCAATAGGACTTAGTCATAATTCTAGTTGCTCTTTAAGCTTCCGCACATACGAAGGTATCCTGTTAGACTACTGACGTAATTTCAATTGTTATTGATGTACTAAGTCTAATCGATAATTAATGTATTGTAGATCAAGTGAAATGTCAACGAGGAGCATCAAAATTGGGCAATGAAGTTTGTGGGAGGTTCGTGGAAGGAGTGGAAGAAAAAGGCTGAAGAATGAACACTACAACTAATATTCGATTGATGAGGAACAAATCGCCCATCGTCCTGACCTGAGTGGTGCCATTACATTGGAAGTGGCTCGTCACCTATTAGTTGAGTGATAAGGAACATGTATAAATTACATATAAAGAAAAATTATATCCATGGTGGTATATTATTGTTCATAATGAAATTTAGCTATTCTTATTGTGTCACATTATAGGCTTGCAGTTAAAGGAATAAAATCAACCGCAACAAGCATCATATGGCCCACACTGCTGGCTCAAGGAGCTTCGCTCAAGTGCGTGAAGAAGAGGTAAAAAATGGGTTGGTCTATTAGTGTTAAAAATTTCCTGTTTATTTTATTTTATTTCATTTATATTTAGTGTGTGTTTGGTTGTACCAAATTTTATTAAACATTAGCATATGCCACTGTCCATAATTTTGGTTGTTTGAGCTGAAATCAACAGTCAGTTTGGTCATTTTATTTCACGAATTTCCTGTTTTTGTTGAAATGTGTCAAGTGGAGATTTGTTGATTTTCTTATTAAATTTAATATGATTGTTATCAACTAATTTGTTTTTACATGAACAAAGCGAGCAAAAAATCCCGACGGAGAGTCTCCCGATCGGGCAACGATGTTCATAGGTCCCATCGAAAGAAGGATGGGAGTGTTGTGAATGAGGTGTCGGCCCATGTTATTGTATGTAGAAATTTCTCAATCATTAACATCACACATTTCATTACCTTGTCATATAGAACAACTCATTTAATATTTTTCTCCATTGTAGGAAATGATCGAGGAATTACTGGCGACTCAGACTACTAAGTCCTCTCGGAGTAGTACTGCCCAAGACGATATCTTATCTCAAATATTGGGACCAGAGCATCCCATTGGGTCCTTATGATGGGGTTAGGTCCTACAGCTTCTACATTATGGGGCACGAGAGGCTACCATTGCTGAACTGCGGAGGGAGACTGAGGAACTGCAACGACATATGGACGAGCGGGTGGAGCAGTT